>CM066038.1:335703119-336416869 GCA_033557465.1 Ichthyophis bannanicus
AAAAGCGGAAGTAAGGATGTGGTTGAAAACTACAGGCCGGTTAGTTTAACTTCGGTGGTGAGTAAATTATTGGAAACGCTGCTGAAAGAGAAAATAGTGAGGTTTCTGGAGTCTGGCGGATTACAGGATCCGAGGCAGCATGGATTCACCAGAGGCAGGTCTTGTCAGAACAAATCTGATTGATTTCTTTGACTGGGTGACCAGGGAGTTGGACCGAGGGAGAGCTCTAGATGTGGTGTACCTTAGATTTCAGTAAAGCCTTTGACACTGTTCCTCACAGGCGACCTTATAAACAAACTGAGCACCCTAGGGATGGACCCTAAAGTTACTGCTTGGGTTTAGAAATTGGTTGGGTGGGAGGCGACAAAGAGTACAGTACAAGTAAATGGAGCTCACTCTGAGGAAGAAGGATGTTACCAGTAGTGTGCCCCAGGGATCTGTCCTTGGTCCGATTCTTTTTAACATCTTTGTTAGTGATATAGCGGAAGGGCTGTCGGGTAAGGTTTGCCTCTTTGCGGATGATACCAAACTCTGCAATAGAGTAGACACCCAGGAAGGTGTGAGATAACATGAGGAGGGAATCTAGCTAAGCTTGAAGAATGGTCTAGAATTTGGCAGCTGGGATTTAATGTTAAAAAATGTAGGTCATGCATTTGGGCTACAGCAATCCAAGGGAGCAATACAGTAATAGGAGGTGAAGTACTTTTGTCCACTAAAGAAGAGCGGGACCTAGGCGTGGTTGTGTCTGATGATCTTAAAGTAGCTAAACAGGTAGAAAAGGCGACGGCAAAAGCTAGAAGGATGCTTGGGTGCATACGGAGAGGAATGGCTAGCAGAAAAAAGGAGGTGATAATGCCTCTGTATAAGTCTTTGGTGTGACCTCATTTGGAGTATGGTGTGCAATTCTGGAGACCTGTGAACAGGATGGAGTCGGTGCAGAGGGTTGCTACTAAAATGATTAATGGGCTTCATTATAAAGCATATGAGGACAGACTTAAGGATCTTAATATGTACACCTTAGAGGAAAGGCGGGATAGAGGTGATATGATTGGGATGTTTAAATACCTCCGTGGCATAAATGTTCAGGGAGAGAGCCTCTTTCAATTGAAAGCAAGTTCTGCTACGAGGGGACATGGGATGAGGGTGAAGGGAGATAGATTCAGGAGTGATATGCGGAAATATTTCTTTACGGAAAGAGTAGTGGATCCGTGAAATAGTCTCCCAGTGGAGGTGGTGGAGATGAGGACAGTAACTGAATTCAAAAAAGCATGGGACCAACACAGAGGATCTCTAAAGGTAAAAAGTGGACTGTTGTAGTTGTTGTTATGGAAGGACAGACTAGATGGGCCTTGTGGTCTTTTTCTGTCATCATGTTTCTATATTTCTATGTAACAGGCGCCCTTTAAACGGAAGCTTGCTTAATATAGCCTTGGAGGCACTATCCGCCGCCCAGTTGCGAAGCCACAGATACCTACGTGCCTCCACTGTGGAAGCCATGCTCTTAGACAAACCACGCATAAGATCATATTGAAGGTCTGCTAAGTAGGCCGCGCCAGACTCCAACTTGGCCGCCTCTCCTGAATCCGCACTATCCTGGCCACTCTGTACCTGCTGCAACCAGCAAAGACAGGCTCTAGCAACCCAAGCCCCGCAAATAGCTTGTAACTTCCTATCCTGAGAATCTTTGAAGGCCGCACTGCCTTCAACCGGGATGGTAGTCTTCTTGGTGACCGCTGAGACGGCTGCATCAACCTTGGGAGACTTAAAAACCTCTTTATCCTGATCCGACAAAGGATATAGGCGGCCCATGACCCTGGATCCCTTCAAAGGTGCTTCCGGCACGTTCCACTCCTCCTGGATCATCTCCCGAAAAACCCTATGTACAGGGAACGCCCTCTGAGTCTTCCTAAAAACCTGCAGTAAGGGATCCTCCAGGGTGTCATCCTCGGGTGCCCCGGGGACTGGCATATTTAAAACCTTTAGGGCCTCTATTATTAACGCAGGTAGCTCTTCCCTTCGGAAGACGCGCACCACCCTTGCTTGGTCACCTTCTTCCAACTCCTCTTCAACGTCTAAGCCGTGGACCTCTTCATCGGACAGCGGCCCCTCCGATGTTACAGAACATGCCGCAGGCACCCCCTCCATACGCTGTCTCTTGGCGCCACTGGGAGGAGCTTCGGCCTGGCCTGGCGACGCGGCCCTCTTAATCCCAGCCGACGCCTCAGGGCCCTTCCCCTGCTGAGCGTGAGCAAAGAAAGTATGCTGAAAGAGAGCAACAAAATCCTTCGAAAAAATTGCTGACAAATCCTTGGGCAAAGGTGTCTGAGGAGGTGTAACTGTGAGCTCGAGTTCTCCGATGCCGTCCCCTGACCGTCCCCTGTCTCATCCCTGGGAAGGTCCATGGAGGCAGTGTCCCTTACACAGGATTTACACACTCCTGAAGAACCCTTCTTCATGCCACAGACTAAACACAGTGGCTTGGAAGGCATGGTAAAGCAAAAAATAACAGGAAGGTAATCTGTCCCTTCAAGCTGTTTTACACACACTCTGAACCCAACAGCTTCACCAGCCCGCAGGACTAAAGCATAACGTCCCGTTTTTGTTTTTTTTAAACTAAACTCAACTAAACAAAATCTAAAAGGAATTAACTATTCTAAGTAAGGAGAGAATGAGCGAGCTTCTCCGGGGCGCCACAGACAGTCGGGAAAGAACAAAATGGCTACCGCATGCAGAAAGAGTAGTTACTCACCTGTAACAGGTGTTCTCCAAGAGCAGCAGGAATCAGTCCTCACATATGGGTGACGTTGGCGCCGACGGAGCCCTCGTGCGGAGCATTTCCCCAGCTTTCAAAGAAAACCTTTGGGAATTGCAGCGCGCATGCGCGGTCCCCTTCCCGCCCAAGGGTGCTATCTTGCTCAGTCTGATGACATAGCTAAAAGACAGCAAAAAATTAGCAAAATAAATCATATGACTGCAACTCCAAGGGGAGGAGGGAGGGTTGTGAGGACTGATTCCTGCTGCTCCTGGAGAACACCTGTTACAGGTGAGTAACTACTCTTTCTCTAGGACCAAGCAGGAAGTCAGTCCTCACATATGGGACTCCCCAGCTTAAGGCTACCGGAGACCCCAAGCGGAAAAATGAGCTCCCTCTAGCTCGTCAGCACAGAAGGAAGGAATCTTCTCTGAGAACGCCCCCAACCGGTAGCCCAACACCAGGGCCGGAGGGTAGGAGTTGCCTAAACCCCAAAGAGATTATGGAGTACTGCCTGTCCGAAAGCACTGTCCCTGTGGGACTCCCTCTCAAGGCAGTAATGGGCCGCAAATGTCTGGCTTGAAGACCAAGTAGCGGCCCGGCAGATGTCTGCCAAAGGAACAGAGCAGAGATGAGCCACTGACGCAGCCTTCGCCCTGACACAATGAGCCGTGACTCGACCCTCCAACGAGAGGCCGGCTGCCCCATAAGCCCAGGCGATACAGTCAGCGACCCATATGGACAACGTACGCTTGGAGACAGGGAGCCCCAACTTATTGGGGTCAAAAGAAACGAAGAGCTGAACAGCCTTCCGATGCTCCCGCGTACGGTCAAGGTAGAAGGATAACGCCCTCCTACAGTCCAGGGTATGCAAGACTATCTCAGCCCGGTTGGCATGCGGCCTGGGAAAGAAGGTCGGAAGAACCACCTCCTGATTGAGGTGAAAAGGTGAGACAAATTTAGGAAGAAACTTAGGGCGAGTCCATAAGACTACCCTATTCCTGTAGAACCTAGTGTAAGGAGGATCAGACACTAGTGCCTGCAGTTCACTCACTCACCTAGCAGAGGTGAGAGCTACCAGAAATAAAGTTTTCCAGGAGAGAAAACGGAGAGGGCAGGTAGCCATAGGTTCAAAAGGCGGACAAGTAAGCCGCTGTAAGACCACATTCAGATCCCACTCAGGGGCCGGTGGACGCAAAGAAGGCTTAAGCAAAAGAAGGCCTCTGAGGAAACGAGCCACCAAAGGGTGGGTGGAAAGAGGCCTGCCGTCCACCGGCGAGTGGTGTGCTGAGAGAGCACTAAGGTGAACTCAGACAGAGTTAGACTTAAGGCCCAGATTGGAGAGGTAGAGCAAATATTGCAACACTACTGCTACCAAGCACGAGAAGGGATTCTCACTGTGCTGAGCACACCATGCGGAGAATCTACGCCACTTAAGAGCTTAGGATTTCCTGGTGGATTGACGCCGAGAGGCCAAGACTACATCTTCCACCTTTTGAGGTAGTAGTAGGGGAGCTAGGACTACCCTTTCAGCAGCCAGGCCATCAGATGAAGGGACTGGAGGTTGGGGTGCAAGAGAGTCCCCTGATCCTGAGACAGGAGATCGTGTTGAAACCCCAGAGGAAGAGGTGTGTCCACCGCCAGCTGTAGCAGAAGCAGGAACCACGGTTGCCTCGGCCACCTGGGGGCTATGAGAATCAAGGAAGCCCCGTCCCTGAGGACTTTGAACAGCGTTCTGGACACTAGTGGTGTGGGAGGAAACGCATACAGTAGGCCTGTGGACCACGAGATCAGAAATGCATCCGCTGCTACTCTGAGAGGATGCGGTTGTCTGGAGCAAAATCTCGGGAGTTGCGGGTTCAGAGGACTGGCGAAAAGATCCATGGTGGGGAGCCCCCACTTGAGAAAGACCTGCTGAACCACCAATGGGCTCAATCTCCATTCGTGTGGTTGCTGGATCCGGCTCAGTCTGTCTACCAGGCAATTTTCCTGACCTGGGAGGTAGACAGCCTTGAGAAGGATTCCGTGATTGACAGCCCAAGAGCACAGTCGTTGTGCCTCCTGACAAAGAAGGAAGGAGCCTGTGCCTCCTTGTTTGTTCACATAGAACATGGCAACTTGATTGTCCGTCTGGACCAGTACAGACTGGTGAGAGGCGAGGTGGGAGAAGGCTCTCAGAGCTAGGCGTATCGCCCGTAGCGCCAGGAAGTTTATCTGTTGAGTAGCCTCCCAAGGGGTCCAGAGACCCTGAGTACATGTCCCTTGGCAATGTGCTCCCCAACCGAGAAGAGAGGCATCGGTTGTCAGCACCTGAGTATGTGGAGGGGATTGAAAAACCACTCCGAGCACCAGATTCGGAAGATGAAGCCACCATTGCAGAGAGGAGACCAGGAGGTCGGAGATCTTCACTGAGTCCGCTAGGTCCCCTGTGGCTTGATGCCACTGAGTGCGAAGGCTCCACTGAGCAGGTCGCATGTGCAGGCGGGCATTGGGGGTGACATGAACCGTGGAAGCCATATGGCCGAGTAGTCTCAGGAATTGCTGGCAGAGACCAGGGAATTGCTGCGAAACTGGCTGGCCAGATCCATTAGCCTGTGGGCCCTGTCCAGAGGCAGAAAAGCCTTTGCTTGAAGAGTGTCTAGTCTGGCCCCTATGAACTCTAAGTTCTGGGACGGGAGCAAAGTGGACTTTGCGAAGTTTATGACAAACCCCAAGTGCTGAAGCAGAGCCACAGTGTGAAGGGTGGCCTGGTTGGCCTCTTGGGAAGATTGGCCCCTTATGAGCCAGTCGTCCAGGTACGGAAACACAAAGAGACCGTGAAGCCTCAGGGAGGCCGCCACCACTGCCAGGCACTTGGTGAACACCCTGGGAGCGGAGGACAGGCCAAAGGGAAGTACTCTGTACTGATAGTGGTTTCCTCCCACAACAAACCTGAGATATTGTCTGTGGTCTGGATGGATAAGGATGTGAGTATACGCATCCTTTAGATCTAAGGAGCTTAGCCAGTCTCCCTGCTGGAGGTAGGGCAGCAGGATTCCAAGGGTAAGCATCTTGAACTTTTCCCTCTCCAGGAACTTGTTGAGGTTTCGCAAGTCTAGGATGGGTCTGAGGCCTCCTGTTCTTTTTGGTACCAGAAAGTACCTGGAATAAAAGCCGTGACCTCTCAGGTGGTGGGGCACCGGTTCCACAGCCTGACCCTTTAGCAGACTTGCTAACTCCTGAAGGAGTAGGTCCCTGTGCAGAGGGGGTCTTGGAGGCTCCCCTGGAAAATAGGAGGGAGGTACCTGGTGAAAATGGAGAAGATAGCCCTTCTGGACTATATGAAGAACCCAGGTATCTGATGTGACGGCTGATGACCTGTGGGCAAAGTGGGCCAGCCGGCTTCCTGTGCTGAGAGAAGCCAGCTGAGGAGAAGAGGCTATGCTGTTTGAGTCAAAAAACCCCACCCGGCTGAGCAGGGGCCGGTGTAGGTGGCTTGGGGGCCTTCTGCCTACGGGGCCCTTGACCCTGCCCCTTGGCCTGCTGACCCTGTTGGGGAGCTGCAGAGGCCTGATAATGAGGGTATTGTTTATAGGCAGACAACTTCCTCGGTTAAAAGGACTTTTTCCCCCGAGCCCTTCTTCTTCTGAGAAGGGGCAGAGATTTTCCTGGAAAGCCTAGTCCTGGTCAGAGTCTCGGTCTCGAGTTCTGCAGCCTTTTCAGCCATGGGCTTGCCAAAGAGGTTTTCACCTCGGCAGGGGACATCGACCAACTTGTCCTGGACCCATGGCTCAAGGTCGGATGACTGTAGCCAAGCCTGTCGGCGGGCACCGATTCCGGCCCCGGCTACTCGGGCCGAAGCCTCGAAGCCATTGTAGGCTGCTCGAGAGATAAACTTCGAGCACTCTCGAATACCGGTGGACAAGGCCTGGAACCTCTGCAAAGGTTCCTCGGAGAGACCAGCAGAGAACCCGGCAATCTCCTTTGCCAGGTCTCGGAGGTACATGCCCATGTAGAGCTGGTAATTTATTTATTTATTTATTTATTTAGTAAACACTTGTATACCGCTGCTTCCTACGATCAGCAGCGGTTTACTTTACAGAATCATAATGTATTGTACGGTACATTGAGATTTCAGTTTTACATTTTGATTAGTCAATGATTACGTATCACGGGACAAGCATTTGGATACGATACATATTTGATTAAAGTCTGGACACGGCAAGAAAGCATAGAGCCCTGGTAGCACTTCTTACCGAGGGCATCCAGGTTCAGGAGTGCATCTTCTGACTTTTCAGTCGATGCATGGCCGATTCCACAACCATGGAGTGGTGCGGTAATTGTGCCTTTTGGAACCCGGGGCTCTTGCGGACTCGATAGATGGAATCGACCCGCTTGCTTAACAGCGGCGTCGAGGCCATGGTCTCCCACATGCGGAAGAGCAGCTGCTCCAGCATCGGAGGAATCGGAACAGTAAAGGCCTCCTTCGGGGGAGAGTCATACTGAAGGGCCTCGAGCTCCTCGGCTCGAGGCTCCTCCTCGGGATCTGCGGGGAAGGCCAAGGCCTTGGCCATATCCCGCACGAAGTCCGAGAACCGGGTATCCTCCGGTGGGGATCGTCTCCGAGGTTCGGACTCGGGCGAGTCTGATGGGACACACTGAGTCCGATGAGTGTTGGGTGACTCTTCGTCCTCCGTCTCCCAGCCCGACTCCTCGGAGGAGGAATTGAGCGGCTCCGGTCGGGCGGGCACGATGCCTTCCGCCCCGACGCCGAGGGTATCGGCGTCGACGACCTCGGCCCCGAACGGGAGGTCGAGGGAGACCATGGCCGAGGATCGACTCGAGCCCGCATGGACTCGAGGATCGGCTCGGCCTCCGGGGTCGACTTGGACGTCGAGGTTCTGTGGTCGGGGCAGATGCACCAGTGAGACCGGCGATCAATGCCCGCTGCTGTTCCATGAAGGCAGCAAAGCTGCTCTCCAAGGCCGTCAACCTGAGTCCGAGCTCAGGAGACCCAGCAGCCCCTCGGAGGAGAGTCCACGAGGACAACAGCACTTACGTGTTCAGGAGACTCCATCTCGACACGAGGATGCTTGGCAGGCCTCTCCGACTCCGAAGACCCGGGACGGCTATCGGGGCTATGTGACCTGCCCCTCGAGGAACCAGGAGCGTCCACCGACGCCACCTTCGCGGGTTTCTTCTTCCTACGATGTTCCCGCAAAGGAGACCCCCGCTCAGAGGAACCCCGACGCTGCTCGGGGCCGGAGTCCCGAGACGTCGAGGCCTCTGACGAGGTCCGGGCCCGGCCGGACGCGGAGTCAGAAAAAATTCAATCCTTCTGGTGCTGCCGACTCCTCAACGCCTTCGAGGACATTTTGCCACACGGACCACAGATCATCGGGTCATGATCAGGTCCGAGGCAACGGAGGCAGCAGTTGTGTGTGTTGCTAAGAGACATAAGTTTCTTACACCGATCACACTTCTTAAACCCGCTGGTAGCCATCGGGGAAAAAGGGCCCCTGCTAGGTCAAAAGACCGGGCTGCCAGTGAAAAAAGAAAAAAGGCGCGAACGCCAGTCACAAAGGACAAAAACCGAAAAAGAGAGAAAAGGACTCGATACCGGCGTATTGGTCCGAGCGGGAAAAGGATCCGGTGTCGAACCGGAGAAAAAAGAGAAAAATAGGGAAAATCAACTTTTTCCTTGGGGAAAAACGAACTACGTCCGTCGGGCTCCACGGAAAAAAGAAGACTGAGCAAGATGGCACCCTTGGGCGGGAAGGGGACCGCGCATGCGCGCTGCAATTCCCAAAGGCTTTCTTTGAAAGCTGGGGAAATGCTCCGCACGAGGGCTCCGTCGGCGCCAACGTCACCCTTATGTGAGGACTGACTTCCTGCTTGGTCCTGGAGAAGCAGCGTTCCTACGCTGAGGCGCCATGTGGCGGGGCCCGCTGAGCTCCCTTTGGCGCGAAAATGCTCTCCACAGCCCCCGCGTTAAGAAAAAGTGTGTCCTTACCTTTGACACGCTCAAGGTAAGCAGCCTGCTGCAATCTCATCGGGCTCGCTTCTCTCCGATCCCGGAGAGCATCTGAAACCGCCGGAGACTGCACACACTTGCACCGCTGTAAGCTGTGTGCGATTGGAAGGAGCCTGCCAGTGCATCAACAGGCAATCTTCTGTGCGGCGCTGGCTAGGCCATCCTCCGGGTCTCTCCCCCTTAAAAGTAGCTGACTGTATCGGGGGGACCCCAAAGAGCGAGCTACTGCTTAGGTTCCCTGAGTTAGCAGGCATAGGTGAACCGGAAGCTCACGGAGACGGGGGGGGGGAGGTAAAAGAAAAGCAGAAAGAGAGAGAGATGCCTGCAGTCAAACTTAAAGGCACAGTCCTTTAAGTAAAACTCTCCTTCCCAAATAACTAAAGCAGCAACTAAAATAATTAGGCTTAATTGTTTCTCCAGTAAGCCCGGACCTCCGGGCTCCTATCTATCCAGCTGCTTGGAGACTGAGGTAACTGAGGGCAGGAGGCGGATTCCGGGAGGATATACCGGTGACATCATAAAAAGGAGGAGTTTCTCAGTCTCCAAAGCTGCTGGATGAGATAGGGAACCCAGAGGTCCGGGACTAGACTGGTTACACGATCAGGAATGACAATCTTTTGAGAGATTTGGAGGGTGGGTCCACCAGCGAAGAGTGTCCTTCAGACAGTTGGTAACTGGAATCTTTTGGAGAAAGGATGAAAGATTGGATACCAACATTTCTTGAGGTGCCACTGCAACAATCTTATTCTCCATCCGGCATTGGGAACTACCTGTATTGCAGCAGCCGTGGGTCTAGGAGGCATAAGATTGTCCTTGCTAAAACTCTGGGTGAAGCTACAAGGAAGCTGAGTTTCACAACGCAAATATGGTCTGTACTCTTGCTTGAGAAAAGTAAGCGGTGGCAGTGTGGATATTTAGCTTGGTTCCAATAAAACATAGCTGCTGGGTCGGAACAAGTGTCAATTTGCTCTTGTTGATGAGGAACACAAGGCTCTGAAGAAGCTGGATAGTGACAGTCAGAGTTGTGCGCACCATTTGAGGTAATTTTCCCAAGATCAACCAATCATCGAGACAGGGGAACACAAAGTGGCCACCCTTGTGTAGATGTGCCACTACAACAGCAAGGCACTTTGTGAATACTCGGGGAGCCGAGGTCAGGCCAAAGGTTAGGACATGATACTGATAATGAGTATTGAGGAATACGAAGAGGAGGAATTTCCAGTGGGATTAATGAACTGGGAAATGGGAATAAACATCCTTGAGGTCCTAAGGATGGAAGCCAGTCATCCGAATGAGGGGCAAGATGCTGGCCAACGTGTTCATTTTGAATTTCTGCTTTGTTAGATAAAGATTTAATTGTCTCAGATTGAGGGTAAGTTGAAGCCCTCTGGTCTTATTTGGGATGAGGAAGAAGGGAGAATAGAAACCTAGGCCATACTGTGAAGGAGGGACTAGCTCCACCGCTCTGGCTTCCAGCATGGACTAGAGTTCTTTCTGTAGAATGTGCGAGTGCTGCTGGGAAGGAGAACAGAGGTGCAGGGGTGGAGGCAATTGGGGGGAAGGGGGAAAACAGTAGTTGATATCCTATGTTTACTATGGTCGACCCATCGATCCGATGAATATGCATGAGATAAATCTGCATGCAATGGAAGCAGCGCATGCAAATCTATCTCATGCATATTCATTGTGGATACCCTGAAAACCTGACTGGCCTGGGGGTACCCGAGGACTGGGTTGGGAACCACTGCCATAAACAATCATTCACACACCTATCGCATTACACGTATCAACACTCCCACACACTTGATAATCTCCACCTGACCATAAAACAAACTCAGCGCATGCCATACATTCAACTAAATACCCCTGCAAGACTGGCCCACCAGGACATTCTGATCGGACCCGTCCGGCCATCCAAAATCTGGACAGGCCAGATCTGCACCTGATTCTGCACTCACGGGAGCTAGATGTTCCCGTGGGAGCAGAATCGCGCGCAAAGGGTCTGGATGGGCAGGATGTCCCCCGATTCTGTGCTGCTTGTCGGATAGCTCCCATCTCATCTAACCCAGCTGAAGCACCTGCATGGAGCCCCAGTGCCATGGTGTTCCATTGCCATGGCACCGGGACGCCATGCAGAAGTCCCGATCTGCTGCACAAGAGGATCCTGTTCCCCGCTGCCTGACCCCCAACGGGACCTGCCAAGGCTGGGATCAGGCTGCGGGGAGCCTCCTACTCTGCTCATCTGATCTGGGAGGGTCCTGCCGCGATGGCCGCCGATGTCGGGGGGGGGGGGACTTATTCCACCTTGGGGGTAGGATAAGTCCCATCTACTTCCTCAGGCCCAGACATACAGGGCCACATCAGGGTTCCACCTCTGCCCCACCCACGTTCCTCCTCCGGCTCTCCCCCACTTGCCCCCGTCCAGAGCTCTCCGCACATCTGTGTATGTGCGGGGAGCTTTGGGCACGGAATTGGCTCCAAGCGAATAGTGGGGGCTGTATGCCCGAACTGGACATACATCCCTGCTTTCCAGCATCAGAATGACCTCCACAATGTCTTAAGATCCCACTGATGCAACAGACACCACTGAAATTTGCAACTGACTCCACTGGGTTTTCTTCACCTGGATCTGTAGGCTTTTATTTTTTACATTGCAGATACTTTTGCTTCACTGTTCTTTTTTTCATCTGATTGCATAGACAAATTATTGAAGCCCAACTTGACGAGAGCTTTCCAGGCCTCAAGATTCTTTTCTAACTCTCTTAGTTATGCTTTTCGCTGAAAAAGCCAGTGCAAATGAATATAATCAAGTGATACATATGTTTTCCTTATGTAGGAAAGCAGTTACTTTTCACATCTCTCTTCTCATTTGTTCCCAGTGAAAGATTATTGTGTATCTCCATCTCATATTAGTCCCATTGTATTCTTCTTCTCTTGAGGGCTTCTAAAATCTGCTTTTCCTTGTCCAGGACACTATGGAGGCAATGTCCCTTAGCTGCGATCCTTTTTACTTAGGGCCCAGGCTGCAGTAGGGATGCTCAACTTTAATGGTGGTAGCTTCCTTGCTTGTGGTAAATATCACTAATAAAGCAGAGCATAAACTACAGATTTATTCTCCAAATATGGTGGTTCCTCTGGAATTCCTCAAATTTTCTAACACTATTTCCTTCTGGTGCAGTACTCTAAATCATTTATCTTTTCCAACAGTGCCCCATGCCACTACCACAGTTCCTTCATATTCTCTCCCTAGTGTGCCATGTGGTCTTCTAATCTGCCTCCTAGCTCATTCAGATCCTGATGTGTACTCACCATTTACCATAATCTCCTGCTTGGCATTTTTAATCTTGTGCTTTAATTCTGTTAATAATCTTTGGATATCTACTCTCCACCTGTGATTCAGATTTGAGATCATCAGACTGCTTGCTCACCTTGACTGCTCCAACTGTTCACTCCTTCCCTTGCTTGCGTCTCAAATACAGCAATCTATAAACTTCTAATTTCTTATGTGCTGACAACTTCTATGCTGCACTCATGAGGCAGGCACAAGTGTTGTATGGTGTATATATATCAACTTTCTTGGAGTTTGTTCACCATGGCCCATCAGAGCGTAAGATCTAAACATCCATGTTCCTCCACTCTCCTTATGTTATTCTAATCCTGTATTGCGCATTGTGAACTTTAAGATCATCCAAGGCAAACTACTTGAAAATTCGAACCTCAGCCAAACAGAGGCTTGAATCCTTCCAAAATATGGCTTTCAGCTATTCCGCTCCAACATACTGGAATGTGCTTCTTACTAACATTTGTTAGGAAAACTCTTTTATAAAATCCAAAACTGAAGTGAAGATGTGGCTCTTCACCCAAGCGTTTCTTTGGAAGAACATCCTTATGCATTTGAATACTGATCTAGCAGAGACTGTTTCCTCTCCCTTTGTGTCAGTTACATGTTTGTTATTCAGGAAAAATTATTGTCTTATACATTTTCCCTCCTATTATCTTCTATGCTTGTCAGATGAACTATATAAATCTTTTTGACTGTAATCTGTACCAAACTTATCTATACAAACTATTGTGATAACAGGATTGAGCAGTGGTATATCAAATAAATTTTTGCTGCTCTTGTTGCATAACCTGCATTGATCAACTGAATAGCGTAGTTACTCACCTGTAACAGGTGTTCTCCGGGGACAGCAGAAAACAGTCTTCACATATGGGTGATGTCGGCACCGACGGAGCCCTCATGGAAGCATCCCCCCAAGCTTTCAAAGAAAGCCTTTGGGAGATGCCACCAGGTATGCGTGGTCCCCTTCCCGCCCAAGGGTGCCATCTTGCTCATTCAGATGACATAGCTAAAAGACGGCAAAAATAAAAGATGGTAAAGGAGCAACTCCATGGGGAGAAGGGAGGGTTGGGAGGACTGATTCCTGCTGTCCCCGGAGAACACCTGTTACAGGTGAGTTACGCTTTCTCCGGGAACAAGCAGGAAGTCAGTCCTCACATATGGGACTCCCCTGCTACAGGCTACCGAAAGCCCATAGCAAAACAGGCTCCCTCATGGGAAGTCACAAGCAGCAGCAATTGAGTCTGTGCCCACAGACCACAGTAGAACCCCTGCATCCGATGAAACCAGCACTCCGGTAGCCTGAACATAGAAGGGTTGGAGGGTAGGAGTTGCCTAAACCCCGAAAAGGTTACGGAGCACAGCCTGGCTGAAGGCACTGTCCCGTTGGGACTCTCTTTCCAGACAGTAATGGGCTGCGAAGGTATGGACTGAAGACCAGGTGGCAGCCCGGCAGATGTCCACCATCGGGACAGACGCAAGTTAGCCGCCATGGCCTGGACATGGTGCGCTGTGACGCGGCCTTCCAGCGGGAGCCTCGCCTGCTCATAAGCAAGGGCAATACAGTCCGCCACCCATGTGGACAGCATGGTCACTACCTCCCCCAGCCTACTGGGGTCATAGGAAATGAAAAGCTGAAAACCTTTGTGGTGGCCCTGAGTGTGTTGGATATAGAAGGACAAAGCCCTTTTACAGTCCAAGGTGTGAAGGACCATCTCCACCCGACTGGAGTGAAGTCTTGGAAAGAAGGTAGGGAGGACCATTTCCTGGTTGAGATGAAAGGGCGACACTAACTTCGGCAGGAATTTAAGGTGCATGCGAAGCACCACTCTGTTCTTGTAGAACATGGTATAGGGCGCCTTCGCCACAAGAACCTGAACCTTGCTAACTCTGCTGGCGAAGGTAAGCCCAACCAGGAAAGCAACCTTCCAAGAGAGGTAGCTGAGGTGGCAGGTAGCCAGAGGTTCGAAGGGCGGGCGAGTGAGCTGCCCCAACACCATGTTGAGGTCCCATTCGGTTGCCGGAGGGCAAACTGGGGGCTTCGATAAGAGCAGGCCCCGAAGAAAACGGGTCACCGACTGCTGGACTGAGAGGGGCTTACCATCCACCGGATGGTGGTGCGCCGCCAAGGCACTGAGGTGCACCAGGACGGAGTTAGACTTGAGCCCAGACAGAGAAGTAGAGAAGGTACTTTAACACTAGAGCCACCGGACAGGAGAAAAGGTCAGCCCCGTGATCGGTGCACCAAACAGAGAATCTGGAATAACGAGTGAGAATCTGGAATAACGAGTGAGGTTATCAAATTTGCAGATGACACAAAACTATTTAAAGTTGTTAAAACCCAAGAGGATTGTGAAAAATTGCAAGAGGATCTTGATAAATTGGAAGACTGGGCATCAAAATGGCAGATGAAATTTAATGTGGACAAGTGCAAGATTATGCACCTAGGGAAGGACAACCCAAACTATGGTTACATGATGCAAGGTTCCACATTAGGAACCACCACCCAGGAAAAAGATTTAGGCATCATTGTGGATACCATGTTAAAACCCTCGGCCCAGTGTGCAGCAGCGGCCAAGAGAGGAAACAGAATGCTAGGTATGATAAGGAAAGGAATGGAAAATAAAACAAATAGTAATTACACTTACCTGGTAATTGTAGTTCCTTGAGAGACGACAGCTTAGTCCTCGACGTATGGGTAGTGCACCTCCTCCTGCAGCATGAAGACTGGACCAATCAGATTTCAGCTCCACTGGAAGAAGCACACCCTGCAACTCAGGAACTCCAGTGAACTACTGACAAAGCAAACTCAAACACATAGCTAACCTTTAGTAAAACTGCTCTCATAGGAAATATATTCCGCAACCTAACTGGGTTTTTTTTTTTTTTTTTAATCAACTGGTGGCGTAGGCCACATACTAAAAATTATAACCAACCGGAACGGAAAGTCCCGCTCCTGCCACAGCGAAAAACTTAGAGAGAAAAGAAAGTAACATGAAACGCACTCACCCGGAAATATCGTCTTCTTCATCCAAGGCGTGCCGTGCGAAAAGAAATCAGGGAGAGGCAGGAGGACTAAGCTGTCGTCTCTCAAGGAACTACAATTACCAGGTAAGTGTAATTACTATTTCCTTATCGTTCCTCCAGCTTAGTCCTCGACGTATGGGATGTATCAAAGCAGCCTAACGGGTGGGATTGTGCCAGCCGGCACGCAGAACCGCAGAACCAAAGCCAGCATCGCTCGCCGCCAAAACATCAAGACGATAATGTTTACTGAAAGTGTGCAAAGACGACCACGTGGCCGCTTTACAAATATCTACCGGTGAAACCAGACTGAATTCCGCCCAGGATGTCGCTTGTGCTCTCGTAGAGTGAGCCCGCAGTCCCGGCGGCGGAGACCGACCGTGCAATATGTAAGCCGAACCAATCGCCTCTTTAATCCATCTGGCAATAGAAGCCTTCGCTGCCGCTTCCCCTTTACGAGGACCACCAAACAGCACAAACAAGTGGTCTGATTTACGAAAATCATTTGTAACTCGTAAATAACGGCGGAGAACTCTTTTGAGGTCCAACCGACTCAAACCACGATCAGAAGCATGCCCTTCGGACTCCGAAAAAACCGGAAGAGAAACAACCTGATTCAAGTGAAAAGGAGAAGTCACCTTTGGCAAGAAAGATGGAACAGGCCGCAGAACCACTTTGTTAGGCGAGAAAGACAGAAAAGGCTCCCTGCAAGAAAGAGCCTGGAGTTCGGAAATACGGCGTGCGGAACATATAGCCACTAGGAACACCGTTTTAAGAGTCAAATCCTTTACCGAACTACCAGAGAGCGGCTCAAAAGGAGCTGCACTTAGGGCACGTAGCACTAAATTAAGATCCCACGCGGGAACCGATACTCTACGGGCTGGCCGTAACCGAGACACAGCACGCAAAAAACGAACTACATCCGGATGCGCCCCTAAAGCCACACCCTGAACTTTACCGCGATAACAAGACAGAGCCGCCAATTGGACTCGCAAAGAGCTGGCGGCGAGACCCTTAGTAAAACCGTCTTGCAAAAAATCCAGAATTATCGGCAGAGAGGCCGTAGCCGCTCTGATCTGGTGTCTGGAACACCAGTCCTCAAAAATACGCCAAACCCGAACATAGGCCAGCGAAGTGGATCGCTTTCGCGCCTGCAAGAGGGTCGCTACCACTGAGCGGGAGTAACCGCGTTTTCTTAGCCGAGCCCTTTCAATAGCCAAGCCGTAAGAGAGAATCTCTCCACTTGGGGCATGCGAAGTGGACCCTGACACAACAGGTCCGGTAATAAGGGAAGTTTCCAGGGAGGACCGTCGATCAGCCTCATCAGATCGGCATACCAAGGACGACGCGGCCAATCCGGCGCTATTAAGAGCACCCGACCCCGGTGGGCTTCGATACGTTGAATAACGCACCCCAACAGTGGCCATGGAGGGAATACATAAAGCAGACCCGTGGGTGGCCACACCTGCAACAGAGCATCCAGACCTTCGGACATCGGCTCTCTTCGCCGACTGTAGAATCGAGCCGCTTTTGCTGAGCGGCACGTGGCCATCAGGTCCATGAGTGGTTGGCCCCAACGCTGCACCAGCTGCGCGAACACCCGGGGATGTAGCTCCCATTCTCCGGGATCCACCTGAACTCTGCTGAGGAAGTCCGCCGTCACATTGTCTTTTCCGGCGATATGTGCTGCGGAGATGGCTGACAGGCGAGGCTCTACCCATTCGAACAACGTCCGAGCCTCCGCCGCGAGGCCGACACTTCCGGTTCCCCCTTGCCGGTTGATGTAGGCCACGGCCGTTGCATTGTCTGAGAGCACCCGAATCGCTCGAGCCGATATCCGAGTCTCGAAGCCCTGCAATGCCAAGCGAATGGCTCGAAGCTCCAATCGGTTGATCGACCAGGCGCTCTCTTCTGGGGACCAAAGACCCTGGACGAACTGGCCCTCGCAGTGAGCACCCCAGCCCGTCAGACAGGCGTCCGTTAATAGCGGAATCCAGTTCGGCTGCTCCAATGGCATCCCCACTCGCAGAGTGAGCGGATTCAACCACCAGGAGAGATCCCTTCGAACCGACATCGGGCAAGGCAGACGCCTGCTCAGCGGATCGGACTGGTTGGACCAGCGGCGGAGTAAGGCCCGCTGGAGGGACCGCATGTGAAACCGCGCCCAAGGAACCACCTCCAGAGAGGACGCCATCGTCCCCAACAACTGCAGGTATCGCCACGCCGACGGGGCTGGAGATCCTCGAAACTTTCGCACCAGAGACTGAAGAGTCAAAATCCTGCGTTCGGGTAGAGAAACCAACCCCTGGCAAGTCTCGAATTGCACCCCTAAATATTCGAGAAGCTGTGTTGGAACCACATGGCTCTTGAGTGGGTTGATCACCCAGCCGAGAGACTGTAAGAGAGTGATGACCTTTTCTGTCGCTGCCAAGCTCTCTGCGCGCGATTTCCCGCGAATCAACCAGTCGTCCAGATAGGGATGAACCAGCACCCCGTCCTTGCGGAGAGCCGCGGCAACTACCACCATGATCTTGGTGAATACGCGAGGTGCGGTCGCTAGACCGAATGGTAAAGCCTGAAACTGGAAATGCCCCCACGGAAGCGCAAAGCGCAGATACCTCTGCTGGTCTTCTCGAATAGGGATATGAAGATAAGCCTCCGTGAGGTCGAGGGACGTAAGAAATTCACCTCGGCGAACAGCCACTATGACAGACCGTAGCGTTTCCATCCGAAAGTGAGGAACTCTTAGACAACGATTCACTCCTTTGAGATCCAATATGGGTCGCAGATCGCCTCCCTTCTTTGGCACCATGAAATAAATGGAATACCTTCCCAGACCATATTCCGCTGGTAGAACTGGAATGACCGCCCCCAGCTGAAGAAGCCGATCGAGCGTTTGGCGCACCTGCAAGGTCTTCTGAACCCCTCGACAGGGAGACGCTACAAAGGAGTCGAGTATTGGTCGGGCCAAATCGAGAACATACCCGTCTTTGATAATGTTTAGTACCCACTGATCGGAAGTAATTTGGATCCAAGCGGAGAGAAAATGTCGAAGGCGTCCTCCGATCATCAGCCGCTCCACCTGGACCCGCTGTCTTTCATTGGGGTTTGCGGGGGCCCGGGGCACCTCCCGCCGTGAACCCTCGACTGGCTCCACGAAATCCGCGAAAACTGGACACCCGGGAACTATATCTACCCCGCTGGGCGCTGGCGTAACGGGGTGACCGGAACCTACGAAAGTCCCGAAATTGTCCCCTAGTGACCGGAATGGATCTACCCCGCTTGGGCCGATCTTCTGGTAAGCGACCGCCTTTGGATTCACCTAGATCTTTGACCAACTTATCCAAATCCTCACCAAAGAGTAGTTTACCCTTAAAAGGTAATTTGCCCAACCGTGACTTAGAGGAACCATCGGCCGCCCAATTTTTTAGCCAAAGAGCTCTACGAGAAGCCACTACCGAAGCCATGCTATTGGAGAGAGCTCTGATGAGATCGTACTGTACATCCGCCAAATAAGCCGTACCAGACTCCAAGCGGTGAAGTTCCGTCAGCGTATCAGTGTCTAAGGATGGAGAACGCTGAAATCGCTGAACCCACCGCAAACAGGCACGGGCTACCCAAGCCCCACAAACCGAAGCCTGTAACGCAATCGCATCCGCCTCAAAGGCCTGCTTCAACAGACCATCCATCTTCCTGTCCTGCGGCTCCCTCAAAGTCGCACTCCCTTCAACCGGAATGGTGGTCTTCTTCGTCACCGCCGACACGGCTGCGTCGACCTTGGGAGATCGAAAACGTTCCAAATCCGTTTCTGCCATAGGATAAAGACGACGCATGATCTTAACTCCCTTGAGACCAGTCTCAGGAGTGTCCCACTCGGTCTGAATCATCTGGTCAATAACTTTATGAAGTGGAAAAACCACTTGAGTCTGACGAACAGCTTGAATGATGGGATCTACTCCGTCCGCCTCTTCCGCCTTAGGCGCAGAAGACAAGCCTAACGTCTGAAGCGCTTCCGAAACAAGAGCTGGAAGCTCCTCACGCCTGAACACCCGAATAATCCTCGCTTGATCCTCCGGCTCCGGAAGCTCTCCTTCCTCCAAGCCGTCTACATCTCCCTCCGGATCGAACTCGGGATCATCCCCCTCAGGCCAGTCCGCCTCCACAGAACCAGGGTCGTGCAACCGCGGCCGCTTCGGGGCTCTGATGTCGGACAATGGAGGCTCTCCAAGAGGGGGCTGGAGGGATAGTCCCTGCGGTGGTATAGGCGCCCCTCCCATAACCTGGCGCCTTCGACAGAACGCCTGATGCAGAAGCAATACAAAATCTGCAGAAAAATCCTCCAAGGGCAACGACTCCCCCAGAGCTAGTTGCGCCCCAGGCGCCGAGGTACTGTTAGGAGCAAGCCCCGAGGGACCCTCTAGCGGTGATTCTAAATCTCCTGATGCGGCACCAGACTGTGCCGATGCAGGCAAAGAATGCTCCAGGCGCTGTTCCATGCTGCGAGACAGTGAGGCGCAGCGAGGGCACACGCCGGTCTCTGCGTCGGCACCCCGCCGAGATCCACAAATGAGGCAAAGAGAACCCGTGGACATGGGGAGTCTAGCGTGTTTAAAACGCCAGCCAACCGCAGCCAAAAAAGATAGGGGAACCAACAGCACACTGACCCAGAGGAACCAAGCGGGAACTGGGCAGTGTTCAATAAAGGAAAGCGGTGCAGGTCAAGAGAAAAGGTCTGACCAGCAAGTGGGGAAAGGAGGCTATGCCTGCTTTCCCTCATAGGCATACATATCTTCCCTTTGTGTTTTTTTGTTTTTTTTTTGGAAGCCTAAGAATAATAGCAAATGCAATTAAAAAACCTCCCAGAACTAAAGAGGTTACTTCCTCAGACAGCTGCCACGGAGAAAATCAGCGAGGGAATGAGACACACAACTCCTGCCCTATAAGAAATAGAATGAAGCAGCGTACTAACCACTGACAAAGGCAAAATAAAGCAAATAACAATAAAAGAAAGTCACTGAAATCAAATTCAAATGAAAGGAAACTAAAGGAAATCAAAAATCTACCGCGGGGTAACTGAAAGAAAAAAACCGCGGACCGAGAAAAAATGGCCGCGGCAGACCCGCAAGCGTTTTGGCGGGCTTTTGCAGCCTCACGGTGAAGGGAAGGGCCCGAGGAAAATAAGCCCGTTGCTGCCGCGAAAACGGGAGCCCCCCGGGGTCGCTTCCCCCCTCGAATATATGCGACTGTCCTGAACAGCTGAGGGAGGGAGTGAACGCGGCTCAAAAGCCGGCCAGCTTCCCCTCAGCTGCAATCACTCACCGGCACACACGCAGCTGTCTTCAGTCTCTGGAGACGAGCTGCAGCTCAGCCTTCGTTGGAGCTCTGCCCCGAAGAGCCTTGGGGCAGAGATCCACTTTCCCCAAAGTCAAAAAGTACACAGAGAGTCGTCAAGGTCTGAGCAGGAGAAGGAGCTTCCTCCGGTTTCCTCCCCCCGCCCCCACTGAGTGCCGAGAATCACAGTGAAAATTTAAAGGGACAGCGTATTAAATAAGAAAAAAAAGGTAAAGAAGCCCTAAAAGGACCCAAATAAAGGTTAGCTATAGACAAAGAATATTATCTAAATAACTAGTGAGCCCAGCTACGCTCACTAACGTCCTCCTGCTGCATGAAGACTGGACACACTGGAGTTCCTGAGTTGCAGGGTGTGCTTCTTCCAGTGGAGCTGAAATCTGATTGGTCCAGTCTTCATGCTGCAGGAGGAGGTGCACTACCCATACGTCGAGGACTAAGCTGGAGGAACGATAAGGAAAAGATGTTATAATGCCTCTATATCGTTCCATGGTGAGACCGCACCTTGAATATTGTGTGCAATTCTGGTCGCCGTATCTTAAAAAGGATATAGCGATTTTAGAAAAGGTTCAGAGAAGAGCCACCAAAATGGTAAAGGGGATGGAAGGATACTCCTATGAAGAGAGGCTAAAAAGGTTAGGGCTTTTTAACCTGGAAAAGAGACGGCTGAGGGGAGATATGATAGAAGTCTATAAATTAATGAACGGAGTGGAACGGGTAAACGTAGATTGATTGTTTACCTTATCAGAATATAGAAAGACTAGGGGACATGCAATGAAGCTACAGGGTAAACTATTTAAGACTAATAAAAGAAAATATTTTTTCACTCAACGTGTAATCAAACTCTGGAATTTGTTACCGGAGGATGTAGTAAAGGCTGTTAGTGTAGCTGGGTTTAAAAAAGGTTTGGACAAGTTCCTGGAGGAAAGGTCCATAAACCATTATTAAGAAGTGACCGAAGATATCAATGCTTGACCCAGTACAAGCATTGTGGAACTTGTGTCTCTTGGGGAAACTGCTAGGTACATATGACCTAGATTGGCCACTGTTGGAAACAGAATACTGGGCTTGATGGACCTTGGTCTGACCCAGTATGGCATATCTTATGTTCTTATGTTCTGTGCAATTTGAGGGCGTAAGCTTTCCTAGTAGAGGCCTTGCGAGAAGCCAGCAGGATGTCCTCCACTTCAACTGGAAGGTTGAAGGGGGCCAGAATCACTCTCTCAGCAGCCACGCTGAGCCCCCCTCCTGCAATAGGAGTCCCGGGGCGGTCCCCAAGGGGATGAGGGTGTCCACAGTTAACTGTAGAAGCAGCGAGAACAACAGTTGCCTGGGTCGCCGAGGAGCTATCAGGATGAGAGAGGCCCTGTCGCAGAGGGTCCTGAACAAGGTCTTGGAAATCAGTGGGATAGGAGGGAAGGCGTACATGAGGCCTCCCGACCATGAGACCAGGAACGCGTCCGCTGCCACCCTGGAGGGGTGGGCCTGCCGGGGGCAGAAGCAGGGCAACTGAAAGTTGTCTGGGCTGGTGAACAGGTCCACCACGGGTTCTCCCCAGAGCTGTAAAAGCCGACTGGCTACCATGGAGTCCAGCTGCCACTCGTGTGGCTGGAGAACTCTGCTGAGCCTGTTGGCCAGCTGGTTGTCCTGACCGGGCAGGTACACTGCCTGCAGACGGAAACCCTGTCGGATTGCGTATGAGCAGAAGGCTAGAGCTTCCTAACAAAGGGTATGAGACCCCGTGCCCCTTTTTTTGTTCACGTGGAACATCGCCACCTGGTTATCCATCTGGACCAGAACCAGCTGGTAATGCAGGTGGTGACAGAAGACCCTCAGGGCTAGGTGTGTAGCTTGGAGCTCCAGGAGACTGATCTGCTGGGTGCTCTCGTCCGGTGACCAATTGCCCTGAATGCAGAGATCTCCGCAGTGGGCTCCCCAGCTGAGCAGGGAGGCATCTGTGGTGAGGACTCTGGAGCGGCTTGGGGCCTGGAAAGGCATGCCTGCCTGGAGATGATGGGGAGACTGCCACCAGACCAGAGAATCAGCCAATTGGAAGGTCAAGGAAACCCTGTCCCGTAGGTGGCTGGTGGCCTGAGACCACTGGTCCCGGAGACACCACTGTGCCGCCCTCATGTGGAGGCGAGCGTCTGGGGTGATATAGAACGTGGCGGCCATGTGCCTGAGGAGACGCAGGAGAAGCCGAGCGGTCACCGAGGAACAGCACCACACATCCAGAGCCAGAGCCTCCCCTGGGCAAGAAAGCCTTCGACTGGAGAATGTCTATCTTTGCCCCAATGAAATCCAGACACTGTGCCAGAAGGAGGTGAGACTTGAGGTAGTTTATGATAAAACACAAGTGCTGTAGAAACTGGATGGTGCGTGCGGTGGCCTGCTGCACCTCTAAGGCTGTGCCTTCCTTTATGAGCCAGTCATCCAGGTAGGGAAAGATGAAGACCCCCTGGAGCCAGAGGAAGGCGGCTACGACCGCCAGACATTTTGTGAAAACTCTTGGGGCAGAGGTTAGGCCGAAGGGGAGCACCCTGTACTGAAAATGCCTGCCCCCCGCTACGAATCGCAGGTACTGCATGTGGTTGGGATGGATAAGGATGTGGATATAAGCATCCTTGAGGTCTAAGGAGCACAGCCAATCTCCCTGGTAGAGATATGGCAGCAATGTTCCAAGGGAGAGCATCTTGAACGTCTCCCTCACCAGAAATTTGTTAAGGTTGGCCAGGTTGAGGATGGGCCTTAGGCCCCCTGTCCTTTTTGGCACGAGAAAGTACCTGGAGTAGAACCCCTTGCCCTTGAGATGGTGGGGCATCGGTTCCACCACTTTTCCTCAAGATGACCTGCCAACTCCTTCAGAAGGTGGTCCCAGTGGAGGAGAGACCTGAGGGGCTCTCCTGGGAAATAAGGGGGAGGTGTCTGAGTCAGATGGAGGATGTAACCCTCCCTGACCACCCGAAGTGCCCAGGAATCGGTGGTGATAGACATCCACCTCTGGGCATAGAGGGCCAGACGTCCCCCTGTGGGCTGCTGATCTTCTTGGGGTAGAAAGACTATGCTCAAGGAGTCAAAAGCTCCCCCATGGCTGGGCCAAAGCCAGTGCTTGGGGTTTTGGAGCCTTCTGCTTATGTGGGCCATGCCCATGTCCCTTGGCCTGCTGACCATGTTGGAGAGCCAGGGAAGGCCTGATAAGGTGGGTAGTTTTGGTATGCAGCTTCCTTCCTTGGGTACAAGCCCAAGCCCTTCCATTGGGGAGGGGCGGCAGTCTCTTTAGAGAGCCTGGTCCTCATCATGAACTCTGTCTCCAGCTCAGCAGCCCTGTCGGTCATGAGTTAGCTAAAGAGGTTCTTCTCCTTTGCAGGGGACATTGATAAATTTGTCCTGAACCCACTGCTCAATGTCAGACGACTGTAGCCAAGCTTGGCGGCGGGCACTGATGCCCGTTGCGGCTACTCGGGCTGCCGACTCAAACCTGTCATAGGCTGCTTGAGACACGAATTTGGAGCACTCATGGACTGCCTTAGCCAGGTTCTTGAACTGCTGCACGGGTTCCTCAGAGAGACCAGCTGAGAACCCGGCGAGTTCCTTTGCCAGGTCTCTCAGGTACATGATCATGTACAGCTGGTAGGCCTGGATGCGGCTGATGAGCATTGAGCCCTGGTAGCACTTTCTGCCGAGGGTGTCCAAGGTGTGGGCCTCCCTACCGGGGAGGCACCAAGGAGTGCGTCTTTTGGCTTTGCAGCAGACACATGGCTGACTCCACCACTATGGAGTTATGCGGCAGCTGTGACTTTTGGAAGCCCGGGCTCCAGTGGACTTGGTATATCGAGTTGGGCTGTTTACTCACCACTGGTACCGAAGCCGGTGTTTCCAACATTCAAAATATCAGCCGTTCCAGGATGGGCATCGTGAATGATTCCTGCGGAGGGGCCTCGTACTTGAGGATTCCAACTCATCCGCTCAAGGGTCCTCCTCTGACTCGGTCAGGAATGCTAGGGCCTTAGACATGTCCTTGACAAAATCCAGGAAGCCCATGTCCTCGGGCGGGGACCGCCGCTAAGGCTCCGAGATGGGAGAGTCAGAAGGGATGTCGTGGTGGCGATGGGTATCGGAGGATTCCTCGTCCTCAGTCTCCCACTCGGAGTAGTCCGTTAAGGACTCGTAGGAGGGCCGTTCTGCAGGCCTCAGGGCCCCCGATGCCCTGCAGTTGGTGCCCGGCAAACTTGCCTGGGATGACTGCGGTCCCATCGAGTGGGACAAAGAGTGCAACCTCGGCTGAGGATCGACTCGAGGGCAAATGACCTCGAGGATCGGCTCCGCCTCCGGGGACGTCTTGGATGTCAAAGGCCCGGTGGTCAGGGCGATTGAACCAGTCGTGCCGGACAACAGCGCCCGCTGCTGGTCCATGAAGGCAAACTGCGTTCCAGGGCCGCCATTCTGGACTCCAGACCAGAAGGCTCCGCAGCCTTCAGCGTGGGCACAGAGGGACTTGGCCCTATGCCGGCTCCCCTGAAGGAGAATCCTCAACGAGGATTGTGTCTGTGGACCGAGGCCGGTTCATGGTCGGATTCATCCGGGAGACATTTGCAGGCCGCTCCTTCTCCGATGCCTCAGACAAACATATTGGACTGCAGGACCGGGCCCAGGGAGCCAGTCGGAACCATCCAAGGATACCGCCTTCGAGGGTTTCTTCTTCTTTCTGGGTTCCCTCAAGGGAGAACCCCTTTCTGAGGGCCCACAATGAGGCTCAGGTTCGGAGCATTCCGCCCGAGATGTCGGGGCCTCAGACGAGGCCCTGGCCTTCGGAGGCGCCGAGGACTCGGAGAAAAACTTATTGTGCTACTGCTAGCGGCTCTTGAGGGCATTACTGGACACCCTCTTGCAGAGACCGCAGGCTGCTGGGTCGTGGTCTGGCCCAAGGCAGTGGAGACAGCAGTCATATGTGTCAGTCAAAGGCATAATTTTAGAGCACCGATCACACTTCTTAAAGCCACTGGTAGCCATGGGGGAAAAAAGTACCCCTGCGAAGTTGAAGACTCTCCGGGCTGCCAGTGGGAGGAAAAAGGTGTGAAGACGCCAGAAAAAGAAAAGAACGAAAGACTACAAAAAATAAACCGAGGTCAGTAGCAGGAAGAGTACCGGTGCAATACCAGAGGCAAATGTGAAGCTCGGAGAGAGAAAAAGCAACTTTTTCTGGGGACAAGCCAGACGTCTGAAGAGCTCCACGGAAAAAAGGAGACTGAGCAAGATGGCATCCTTGGGCGGGAAGGGGACCACGCATGCATGGTGGCATCTCCCAAAAGCTTTCTTTGAAAGCTGGGGGGATGCTTCCATGAGGGCTCCGTCGGTGCCGACGTCACCCATATGTGAGGACTGACTTCCTACTTGTTCCCGGAGAACAAATGTTGCTCTATATTTACAGCCCACTGTGTGGTTCCAACAGCTTTTGTGTGACCTGCGCAGGTTACTAGCTAGAAGTGTCAGTGACAAAGGCACAGAATACTTCTCTCAGCACCCCCCAGGCTTGCCTGCCTTGAGCAATGACCCTGGAGTTCTACCCTGAAATAGACAGTCCAAACCTACTATTCTGCTGAGAAGCTATATCTCAAAAAGTAATGGGATGTACATGTATGCACTGAAATTCATATGGCAATCTTGCTATCTACTCAGTGAAGATGGATTTTTGGTTTGCAACCAATGTTGCTACGGACCTTACATTATGGGCATAAGAAAGGAGACAAGCTGTTATTCAATTGAAAAGGTACATTTTGTCACTGCAACCCCATGCCTATTTGAGTTATAAAAAGAAGCAAAAAGTTGACTTGAGGTGATGGAACCTTGTACCTTAATAACTAGTCTGCTGTTAGTGTGATACATTTTTAAGCTGCTTTCTTGGTTTTGTTTGTTGTGATATATTATACTTTGTTGTTTAAGTTTTTCTTTCAATGAAAGTTGGAAAACAAAATAAAAAGTTAAGTGGACTAACAAAGATGGAATTCTGATCCCACCTTAGGCAAGAATTTGATATGTATGTGGACTATCTCCCTTTTGAGATAAGATGTGGCATAAGGTATATAAGTCATTCAGGATCTGCAGCTCACTGACTGCTGACCGAAGTGGCCCACCACCAAAAAGTGTCCTTCCAAGTCAGAAACTTGAGTCCTCTAGTATTCAGAGGCACAAAGGAGGCTTTCCTTAGATTGTTAAGTCATGTTGATGTCCCATGCTACTGTGCAAGACTTGATGAGGTTTGTACTGAAGAAAGTTCACAAACAGTACATTTTGAAAATGGCTGTACAGAGATCAACTTCTATTTACACAATAAGACAAGCATTAGCTTCACTGATGTGAATTCTAAGAGAACTGTTTTTATGGCCAAACTCTGAAGGATGTAAAAGATATTTAAGTAATGGGTTTAAAAAGCCTTGGCCTCTCAGACTGTGGACTCTCTTCCATTTTAGAAACACAAAAATCTTCTGGTGCATTCCCTTCTGGAAGCCAGGGAGACCTCAAACAATTTTTCAGACAGAAGCATTTTCATAGCCACTTCAACATCCAGGCTGTACGGGTTAGGGACTGGGAAGCTGGGGAAAGCACAGTTACTCACCTGTAACAGGTGATCTCTGGGAACAGCAGGAATTAGTCCTCACATATGGGTACGTCGGTACCGACGGAGCCTGCGCGGGAATGCTCCCCAGCTTCCCAAAAAGGAAAGCTTTTGGGAGCATCCCACAGCGCATGCGCGCTGCCTTCCCGCCTTTCCTAACCAACTCTCCTCAGTTTGAGTTTAAAGCTGAGACAATAGAGAGAGAGTGAGGAAAGGAAAGATAGAGAGAGATACAACTCCTAGGGGAGGTGGGAGGGTTGTGAGGACTAATTCCTGCTGTTCCCAGAGATCACCTGTTACAGGTAAGTAACTGTGCTATCTCCAGGAACAAGCAGGAATGAGTCCTCACATATGGGGACTCCCTAGCTAAGATGCCTGGGAGATCCCCAAGGGTATGAGACCCTGAAGGGTTCCTCGTCTTCCTATGGATCTCAGGCATCCATTCAGGGAAGGAGGGCAGGAGTTGTTCAAGAATGGAACAGGTGTCTGAGGACAGCCTGACCAAACAAGGCATCCCAGCGGGAGTCCTTGTCCAAACAGTAATGGGCTGTGAAGGTATGAACCGAGGCCCAGGTGGCTGCTCGACAGATCTGGTCGATGGACACAGAATGAAGATGAGCCATAGAGGTGGCCATGGCCCTCACATTGTGAGCTGTGACATGGCCCTCCAGAGAAAGGTTCTTACTCTGGTAAGCAAAATAAATACACTGAGCAATCCAATTGGACAGTGTTCTTTTAGAGACTGGAAGTCCTAAATGAGAAGGATCAAAAGCAACAAAAAGCTGGGAAGACTTTCAATGTTGCTGTGTCCTGTGTAAGTAAAAAGCAAGAGCTCTTTTACAATCCAGAGTATAAAGGTTCCTCTCTGCACTGGATGCATGAGGAGCTGGAAAAAAGCCAGGTAAATATACCTCTTGATTAAGATGAAAAGGTGAGACCACTTTAGGCATAATGTGAGGATTTGTCTTAAGGACTACCTTATCATGATGGAACCTTGTATAAGGTGGATTAGCCACTAAGGCCTGCAGTTCACTGATGCGGCGAGCAGAAGTGATTGCAATAAGGAAAATAACCTTCCAGGAAAGAAATTTCAAGGAGGTAGTGGCTAAGGGTTCAAAAGGTGGCTTCATAAGCTGACCAAGAACCAAGTTTAAGTCCCATGCCACCGGAGGAGGTCGAATGGGAGGTTTAGTTAAAGTTAGGCCTCTCATGAATCTTGCAATAAGAGGATGAGAGGAAATAGGTTGTCCATTGAGAGGCTTAAGGGATGCTGCAATAGCACTCAAATGGACCCTTACTGAATTCGTTTTAAGGCCTGCATTAGAGAGATGCAGGAGATATTCCAATAGAGAATTCACAGGAAGTGCCAGAGGGTCAAGACCCTTTTGAGCACACCAAATGGAAAATCTTTTCCACTTAAAAGCATAGGAACGCTTAGTGGAAGGTTTTCTGGAAGCATGGAGGATATCCTTCACTTGCTGAGAAAGATTGAAGTCTTGAAGGTCTAGGCCTTCAGTAACCAAGCTCTGAGGTGAAGGGACTTGGGATTTGGATGCCACAAAGTCCCTTCCTCCTGGGACAGAAGGTCTGGTGCAGCTCCCAAGTCCAGGGAGGGGGCTTGGGAGAGATGCAGAAGTAGAGGGTACCACACTTGGCGTGGCCAGCGTGGAGCTATGAGGATCATAGATCCTTGATCCCTCTGGAGTTTGAACAGAGTCTTGGGAATCAAAGGAATGGGTGGAAAGGCATACAGGAAGCCCTGACCCCAATGAAGGAGGAAGGCATCCTTGGCCTGAGCTCCCTGACACGGAATTCTGGAACAGAACCGGGGAAGTTTGGCATTCCACGGACTTGCAAAGAGGTCTATGTCCGGGGTTCCCCATTCCTGGAAGATTCTGAGTACTTGATCCATGTGCAGGGACCATTCGTGTGGAAACAGAACTCGACTGAGTCTGTCTGCCCAAGAGTTTTGGATTCCTGGGAGGTATACTGCCAGGAGATGGATTTGATGCTCTCTGGCGAAGGCCCGTAATCTTAGAGCTTCGTTGCAAAGCGACAGAGAGCCAGTTTCTCCTTGCTTATGTAAAACATGGCTACTTGATTGTCCGTATGAATGAGGACTGTCTTGTAGCTGAGGAGGGTATGAAAGACCTTGAGAGCTAGGAACACTGCTCGAAGTTCCAAGTGGTTGATATGAAGAGAGGTCTCCTGTGGGGACCAAGTGCCTTGGGTGGAGAGGTCTTGTAGATGAGCTCCCCAACCTGTTTGGGAGGCATCTGTTGTGAGGGTTGCTTGGGGTAACAAAGGTTGGAAGGGGGACCCCAACAACAGATTTTGAGTGGACATCCACCATTGGAGAGACCAAAAGAGACGTTTGGAGGTTGCTATTTGGTCTGAGAGAGCTCCTGAAGCTTGAGTCCACTGGGTGGACAAAGTCCATTGAGCTGCTCTCATGTGTAGGCGAGCATAGGGTACCACATGTACTGTGGAAGCCATATGGCCTAGCAGCTGTAGCATCTCCCTGGCAGTTAAGTGGCTCTTTGACTGAATCTGGGAGGCTAACTGCACTAGACGTTGACAACGGGCCTGAGGGAGGTAGGCCCTTGCAGAAGTGGTGTCCAACCAGGCCCCTATGAATTCCAGGGACTGAGTAGGGGTGAGCTGGGACTTTGGGAGGTTTACCACAAGTCCCAGGTATTGCAGAATGCGCCTGGTGCGGTTCAGGGAGATCTGAGCCTCCGACTGGGTTGGAGCTCGGATGAGCCAGTCGTCCAGATATGGGAAGACAAATATTCCCAGAGTGCGTAGAAATGCAGCAACTATTGCCATGCATTTGGTGAACACTCTTGGAGCAGAGGCTAGACCAAAGGAAGCACTCTGTATTGGAAATGTTTTCCCTGGAACAGAAAACGTAGGAATTTTCTGTGAGATGGATGGATGAGGACATGAGTGTACGCATCCTTGAGATCTAGAGAACAAAGCCAATCCTGACTCTGCAGGTATGGAAGGAGAGTGCCTAGAGAAAGCATCTTGAACTTCTCCTTGCATAGGAATTTGTTCAATTCTCTGAGGTCTAGAATGGGTCTGTATCCCCCTGTTTTCTTTGGAATGAGAAAATAGGGGAGTAAAACCCTGACCCCTGTTGAAGAAGAGGAACCTCTTCTATGGCCCTCTGGGTCAGAAGGGTAGTCACCTCCTGATCCAGAAGGTCGAGGAGAGACGTGGGAGAATTGAAGTGTCTCACCATGGTGTAGGGAGGAAGGTCTGAGAAATGAAGTTTGTAGCCCTCTCTTATGATGGAGAGGGTCCACTGCTCTGAGGTGATTTGCTCCCATGTGGGAGCAAAATGAGCTAACCTTCCTGGAATGGTGCGAGGTTCTGGCTGTTGTAGAGCCAGAAAGGTTAAGTTCTCTAGTATCAAGTCAAAAACCCTGAGGGGGTTGGGACTGCTGAGTTGTAGCAGCCCCTGCAGGTTTAGGCCTGGCCTGTTTAGGTTGCTGACGCTTAGTAGCAAAGCGACCTGTAGAAGATTGTTGGCCAGAAGTGGAAGGAAATCTGCTCATTTTGTAAAAAGGCTTTTTGAAAGATTTTTTCTTGGCTGGAATGGAGGTTGACTTGGAAAGTCTATCCAGAGCAGAATTCTCTGCATCCATTTGAGTGGCTTTTATTTGCCACTCTTTGCCAAAAAGATTTTCACCCGTACAGGGCAGATATCCTAAGCCATTCTGAACCCAGGGTTCTAGATCAGAAACCTGGAGCCAAGCAATTCTGCGAGCAGCTATGGCAATGCCTGAGGCTCTGCTGGCACCTTCAAAGGAGTCAAAGGCTGCCCTGTTGGAAAACTTTGAAATGTCTTGAGTATGCTTAAGCCAAAGGAGGAACTCATCCCTTCTATCCTCTGGAATAAAAGGGAGAAAGTTGTGCAGCTTTTGTGCAACTTCCTTTAGAAACATACCCATATAAAGGCTATATGAGTTGATTCTGGCAATAAGCATGCTGGCTTGGAAGATTTTCCTACCAAAAGCATCCAAGGTCCTGCATTCTCTTCCTGGAGGAGCAGAAGAGTGTCTTTTTGTACTCTTTACCCGTTTCATAGCTGACTGCACCACAATGGAGTGGTGAGGAAGCTGAGTTTTCTGAAATCCAGGACAAGGAGGGACACGGTACATAGTGTCCAATCTGCGAGAATGAGGAGAAAGGGTGAGAGGAGTCTCCCATAAGTCAATCATATGTTCATGAAGAATTTCATGAATTGGCAAGGTGACTGCCTCTCTGGGAGCCTTAGAGTATCCTAAAATATCTAATTTTTTTGCTCTAGGCTCGGCTTCAGAGGTTACTGAAATAGAGAGTCCTTTAGCCACTTCTATTATGAAGTCTTGAAAGGACAAATCCTCTGGAGGAGACATTCTCCTTTTTGGAGTAGCAGGCTCCTCAGGAAGGGTAATGGATACTTCAGGAGACTCATCTGATGAATCAGAATCATCAGAGGAATCGAAGTAACGTCTGTCCCCTTCCAACGATCGATACGCATATCGATCGGTACTGACATCGGGCGTCCCCGGTACCGGATCGGTACCGAGAAATAGCCCTGGACAAGGAACCTGAGTCGGTATCCTGGCCGATGTTGATGCAGTCAGTACTGGTATCGGTGCTGGTACCGGTACTGGCGCCGGTACCGACAACGGGACTCGTTGCAGTACCGTCGGCGTCACAGCTTTAATAAAAGCCATTATAGCCTGCTGCATGGATTGAACAGTGTGATCCATGGACGCCACGACTGCCTGGATGTCGGTACCGGGAGATTGTGCCGGTACCCCAGAGCAGTCTAACAGGTGATCGGTCGAGGCCGTGCCATCGATGTCAACCTGTAACCCCATAGGAGGAGCTTTGGAAGCCGGAGCTTCCCGCCGGGGTTGTTTGGCTGGGGCAGGATCCTCGAGGGCAAGCCCGGAGGCATCTCGATACTTAGAGGGAGATTTGCCCTTCAAGGACCTGCTAGGATTATGTTTGGTTACCTGAGACCCATCAGGAGAGGAAGACCTGGAAGATGTCGATGCCACTGCCGGTGCATCCGTGGGAAACAGCACATGGAGCTTGGCTGCTTGGTTCTGTAACCCTCGTTTAGACATTGAAGAGCAGGACTGGCAATCCGGAATGGAGTGTTCAGGACCCAAACATTTAAGACACCATTCATGGGTATCTGTAACAGAAATTGTACCGCTACACTTAGTGCATTTTTTGAACCTGGAGGCTGGTTTTTCCATGAGGGAAAAATTTCTTGTGGGCCTGGAGGCCTAAGAAGAAAAATACACCAAGTGAGGAAAAAATATATATATATATATTTTTTTTTTAGAAAGAAAAGAAAAGAAAAGAAAAGACCGGCGGTACCGATCCGGCGTCGGGGAAGGCAGACAGGCGACCAAAGAAATAAATTAAAATAAAGAACTTCTTCAGCGGTGACAGGAACACGACCTGCTGGCTCCGTGGAAAAGAAGAACTGAGGAGAGTTGGTTAGGAAAGGCGGGAAGGCAGCGCGCATGCGCTGTGGGATGCTCCCAAAAGCTTTCCTTTTTGGGAAGCTGGGGAGCGTTCCCGTGCAGGCTCCGTCGGTACCGACGTACCCATATGTGAGGACTCATTCCTGCTTGTTCCTGGAGATGAGCAATATGGGAAAATTAGACTTACCTGCTAATTGTTGTTCCTTAAGGAACTCTAGTCCAGTCCCGGAAACATAGAGTTGTGAACCTCCACCAGCAGCTTTGGAGACTGAAAGATGTCATCGCTTTGATGTCACTGGTATATCTAGGCAAACACCGCCCCTTTCCACCAGTACCTATTGACAAAGCAGACTCAGCAGAGCAACCAATAAGTAGCTACCGAATGAAGCATAACGGAACAGAAGTAGTTAAAACTGCCCAGGAACAATACGTCCCCGTAACTCAGCCAAAAACGTCTAGCTCCTAAAGACGGAATAACCACGCTCCAGAGCCTACAGGGCACTGCTGTGCAAAAAAGGGTCACCTGGTGACTTTCCCGTGTACCTCCAGAACAGGACAAATTCTCTTCGAAAACCTGTCTCTCAATCCATCTCCCTGTCGTCCAGATTTCTGTAATCCTTTTCCTTTCCTTTTTTTTTTTTTAAACTTCAGGCTGCACGCCGTGTAATATACTGGGAGGGATCCGGGACTGGACTAGAGTTCCTTAAGGAACAACAATTAGCAGGTAAGTCTAATTTTCCCTTCCTTTGCGTCCCTCTAGTCCAGTACCGGAACCATAGAGGATGTAACAGAGCAGTGAATATCAACGGGAGGGACCTTGAAGCCCAGCCTGAAGTACTGCTGAACCCAAAACGTCCATCCACTCGCGCCTGCACATCAAACTGAAAGTGCCGTGCAAAGGAATGCCGCGAGTACCAAGTCGCCACCCAACAACCTACAAATCTCCTCGACCGGCACTAAACGGAACTCCGCCCAAGACACCGCCTGCACCCTGGTGGAATGCGCACACAAACCAACCGGAACCACCTTACCCTTCTACCGGTAGGCCGATGCAATAGACTCCTTTAGCCACCGCAAAAACGAGGGCTTCGTCGCCGCCTCTCCCTTCCGCGGGCCTCCAAAGGCGACAAACAACCTGTCGGACTTCCTGAAAGACGCCGTTCTACAGAGATACTTCTTAAGCACCCGTCGAACGTCCAAAAGATGTAACCGAAAACCACCTTTGCCCAAAAAGCTTGGATTGTGCGCAACACTAGCTTGCGACTGAAAAAGGACAAATACGGCTCCTTACCAGACAGCGCCTGCAACTTTGAACTCCTCCAAGCGGAGTAAAAGGCTACCAGCGGGGGAAAGGACAAGACAAAGACTACTAACTGGGAGCTTACTGAGCCTTGACTTGGAAGAACCGTCAGCCGCCCCATTCCTCCACCAGAGAGACCTCCGGGAGAACCCCAAAGAAGCCAATTATATTCGCCAGCACTCGAATCACACCATAATGCACATTTGCCACATAAAGCAAAACAGACTCTAGTCACTTCAACTCCCTGATTCTTTCCTGTTCCAGGCGAGTAGACTGCCGTAAATACTGCGACCACCGGAAGCATGCTCTCGTCCCCCCAGACTCCCCCAATGGGAGCCTGTAAGGACAGAGCAGTGCCCCCAACGATCGATTCAGTGAACCACCTACTCTCCTATCGCGCGCTAAAGAAGATCGCTAGGGCTCTCTTCCAGACAGCGAGTCCACACCTCCTGGAAGTGCAAGGTGTGCACCCACTCACGTAATACCGAGGCCTGCGCCTGCCTAGTCTCAAAATGTCAATCAAGAACAGGCCAATTCAGGACAGCTGAATATATATATATATTTTTTTTTACAAAGACATCTCTTAACCAAAAATTCCTTCAGCCGATGTTGAGAAGCTATTTCCGCGCCAACACAATGCAGCAGAAAGAACTCCCTATGACAGGCATAGAAATCCACAGCCTTCCCGCTAGAGGAACGCCCCATTCCGTCTGCCTGCACCAAGCTGGACATTCCTTTTTTTTTTTTTTAAGGTCAACTAGCCCCTGGTGTTAGAAAATACAGCTTTCCCATTCCGCAGTGGCCACTGAGTCAGCAAAGAAGAAGCCGAGAACCCGCAGCGAAGTTCCCATTATACCACCTGGTAAAGACTACACTTCTAGACCAATGAAGCAAAATAGCATGCAAGAGTGCATTGTGTCCTGCCAGTAGCTGATCGAACTTATCATGTATGTCAGTACGGTTTCTTTCAGGATTTAAGGAATGCTCCGGGAGAATTCTTTGGGCAGACACCGATTCACCCTTTTAAAATTCAGAATCGGGCGAAACGAGCCTTCCTTCTTTGGAACCACAAAGTAGAGGGAGTATCAACCGTATTGGGCTGCCGGCACCGGCACCACCGCTTTAAGTTGAAGGAGCCGCTGGAGCATTCCTGCGACCGCCGGAAACTTTTGCGGAGCTCTGCAGGAGGACTGGACAAAGGAATCTAATACAGGCCGATGGAGCTCCAAGGCTGATGCCAAGCAGCGTGCAAGCCACCCAGCAAACACAGCATATGATGTATGCCTTCCAGAATCTGAGCTGCTGCTAGTGCTGCGAGAGAACTAGCCTGGCTGCGCGCTTCTGGCCCCCATTAAGACAGGCGCTGAACACTAGCAGATACTCTCCGTACTGGAGAACCTCTGATAAATGGAATGGGAGCCAAAATAGCCTCAAAGGCCAGAGTACTATTCAGCGACCTCTCTCCGCTGAGCCGCCTTTTACAGAAGGAAAAGAAACCACATATAGCCAAAATGAAGACATTACAAATCTACCGCCAAACCTTATAAATCAGACAAAGCCAAACAAAACGGGAAAATTGTCCCTCAAGAAACCACAGAACTATAAAACCCCTCTCATAACATAATGCGTATGGCAGAGCATTCCACACCTGGGGCCTGGCCAAGGCGCTCACCCAAGCACCTTTTAGAACTGTCCAAGAGAGCTACCACCATAATTCCTTTTGACTTGAATATGTGTACAGCGGATCATAGCGCTATATCACAGCAGCTAAGCCCAAATATTACCCTGCCATATCAACCGACTAACGCCTTATAGGATCTGCTATGGACAGCGGAAGGAAATTCTTGTAAACCAACACCAACATAGCTAGGCCCTCTTTTTTTTTTTTTTTTTTTTTTTAACAACCTTTGAAGGCCTACTGAAAACGTTTAATCCATACTCTGCAGCTGGGTTAAATTTTTTTTTTTTTTTGCACATTTCAGGAAATTGCACCCATCCTATGCACTCTGTTCAAATAGTGATTTTCCGTCTGCTATGTTCACTTACTAACTACCATTTGATAGAAATATGTAGTCAGAAGTTGGGATCCCGAGAGTTTTGGGCACGGCCGGGAAAGAATGTATAGGACTCCAAAAATCAAGCTCCAGCCACCTCCAATGAAATCAAAGCAGATCAGCTAAAATTACCCGAACTGCTGTTATAGCTTTGCAAAAGCTACCAGGCCCCGCTGCACCCCGCTTTCCTTCCCCCCTTATCCTGAGGGATTCACCGTTGCAGGAGGCGTTGCTCACCCCCTGCCAGCCTGCTACGTCTGCCAGGGAGCTGAAGAGCGAAATAGAGAGCAGAACTCCTGGAAGTAAACAAATAGCGTCCAGCTCGTGGGGTTCAGGGCACCAAAAGCCCCCGAATAAATCAACCGTGTTCGCTCAAAATGAACAAGGCTCTCTCTCACTAGAGAGTTTCTTTTTCCTTTTGAAATCCTGCTCTAGAAATAGATGAGAACTTCCGGGGAAGGGCACGATAAGTGATCCCCCCTTAAGCTAGGAAACACCCAGGCACCTTGCAAATGGAGGTCTTAGAGGTTGCTGCCTGTGTGAATCTAAGGAGTAACACAATTTCGTATTGTCCCACCTCCCCCCCCCCCTAGGGATGGGGGCCCTGAATACTATATGTGAAGCATGAGCAGCTGTGGCTGTTAGGGCAACAGAGACCAACAAAAACAGGAGTTGCAGCATTACAGAGAATAAGCAATCAAACTGCTGCATACACACAGTCAGAGAAAGGCCCCATTGAGTGCATCCGCTGCCCTCTGGTGGCCATAGACCTTAGCCCAGGCACTCCTTGATTGACAGGTAACTGCTATATACTTCTTTATATCCTAAGGATTCCTAAACCTGTCCCTGTGAAACACAGGCCTTTGGGCCTGTCCTTCCTTACAAATACCAGTTAGGGCTCTGCTCTGGAACCTAAAACTGGCAATTTGCCTAACATCCTGGGACTTAACAGATGCTCCTCAGAGACATGATTAGAAGGGAAAGAACATGTGGAATCAATGCCACAACTGCTGTCCTATAAACTAAGAACAAACTCAAAAATAAAGAGGTCTGACAACAGTCCCCTGAAAGCTGAGGAATCCCCACGAGCCTCAAAAAAACTACCAACAAAAGAAAGAAACACTAGGCCCAAAAAACCAGCTATTCTGCCTGTTGTCTTCCTCACACAGGCATCTCACTGCAACTCGCCATGCGGTCCAAACACCGAGAGAGAAAATGGCCCCAAAAAAAGGAGGCCTCAGCAGACCGACAGAGCCCGAAGGCCTTACCTGCAGGGCAGAAAGCCACACTGCCTGCTCCTACCACCTTGAAGTGCTCCGATCCTCAAACCGCGCTGATGCGCCTGGCAGCTGCGGCGAGGACCGCTCAGCCGGTTCCACAGTGTAAAATTAAATCCCGCAGCAACGGAGAGACTCCTTCTCACACAGCTGCAGTGCGGATGTACGGGTCCCGGAGCTCTCTCCCGTAGTCAAGGGAGAGAGATCCGCACCGGCAAATGCCTGCAGCAAGCAAAAATAATTGAGGAGGGAAGGCGAGAGCTGCTACAAACTTAAAGAGGCCGGCTCAAATTTAAAATCACTGTAAATAAGGATATTTGCTCCTAACTAAAAGGAACTAATCCCCGGTTGCCAATTAATCAAAGGCAACTGAATCAAAAATAAAGTTAAAGTAAATTAAAGGCAAAAATCAAAATCGGACTAGAATTTGCACACTAATTGCTCCTTATCTGCTCCCCCCAAGTGAGCCCAGGAGCAAGGCTGTCTACCAAACCAAATAAATCCTGCCGTTGAAAACGCGGCCCTCAAAATGGCCGCTGCCAGCATTCCCGCTCAAAAAAGCACACTCTCTCACCCCCCGCGGCAAGGCCCCGAGCACCCTGCAACCCCGGGAGCCGCCGCGAAGCCTCCCCTCCCAGTTTAAACCAGCTCCCCAAAGCAGATCTGCGTGGGTACTTACCACCGATCCCGGGGGGAGGGGGGGGAAGGGGAGGGGGAGGGGAGTGAGGGAAAGGAGCCAACAGGACACCGGAGCACAGCCTTTTTAACGGCTTCAGCTCCGGCGGCTCTCCGCTCTGATTGGATATAAATTTCAAAAACCCAAGCTCTGCTTATTTGTTCTCACTGAGCCCAGCCCTGGGCTCAGAACCTCCAAGCTGCTTGGAGACTGAAAGTACTGGTGGAAAGGGGCGGTGTTTGTCTAGATATACCAGTGACATCAAAGCGATGACATCTTTCAGTCTCCAAAGCTGCTGGTGGAGGTTCACAACTCTATGGTTCCAGGACTGGACTAGAGGGACGCAAAGGAATCCCTAATTTTAAATAAGATCTCAACTTGTTTTCTTCAGGGGACGGGTTTCATAGGAACAGAAATCAGATCTGTTTGGGCAAAAAAGGAGCTACAATTACCACAGTCCCAGTCTTTTCTAAGCTTTATCAAGGTCTTGGGAGTATATGCTTATAGAAGACCCACCCCTAAGTGAAGGGTGAAGGTATTTGCTGAGATATACCACACTTAACACCTTTTATTTGCCACTTTATAATCCAGAGATCACTTGTATAGGCTGGCAGAACAAGGAATATTTTTGGCATTTATTTAAATTCTAAAATATTTTAAGATATCAAGACGGCTTCTTCTGAGGATTTAGAAAAAAAACATGCAATCTAACATGTTAGACATCTCTGTCAGCACTGGAGAGGCCGTTAGGTTTTTCTAAGCATTTCTGGAACAGGTGTCCGTTCAGCAATGAGCATGGTCGAGTTACTAACTTGGACGATTAATGAACTGCTTGCCTTCAGAGAAAGGCTTGACTAAGCACTTTTCATATTTTCAGCAGTTTGTTATTTCTTACCTCTGCTTCTTTCTCCATTAAGATCATGTCTTTGTTTGCCTCCTCATTCTCTACTTTCCTGCCATTAAAACACACAAAAGAATAATAACTTACTCTGTATATGTTACAGTGACATAACCTTATGTGTCACCACAGAAAAATAGGGGACATTACTGCTCTTCAAAACTTTTTAAAAGCTAGTACAAATACTATTCATTTGAAGTAGCAGTGCACACAGACACTCAAAATATGCATCATGTCCAGGAGTTTCTGAACTTCTTGCCCGATTTTTTTCCCTTTGCATGTTTCTTTTCATGATCAGTCTAAATTGCTCTTCTTTCATATTTCCAAGCCTCAGTTAGGTCTAGTACTGCCCTACTGCTTCTCAGTTTCTGAAGAATATCCCCTTGAAGTAGCAGGCTCCTCTACTGTATTCATAAACTACTGTTAGCCCCCCTATTTACTAAACCATGTTAAGCCAATAATGCAGCATAATGTGGGATTTTATTTTACTGCAATGCACACTAAATAATAATGAACTGCAAAGCATGCATGTGCAGGCAAAGCAGCATAGTATATAAAATGAAAAATGCAGCTTGCGTTAAATCTTGTAAGCTGCTTTATTCATGGAAAATGGAAATTACACTAACCTGGTAATTGTAGTTTCTGGAGGGTCCAGTTTAGTCCTCCAACATCGGGTAGTGCCCCTCCTCCTGCAGCCGGGAGACTGGACCAATCAAATCTTCTGTAGTATATATGCAGCAGGAGCTCCCAGAAGTCCCCAGTGTAATAGTAACAAAGCATACTTAACGAAGCAACACATTAGATTAATATACAAAATGACCTAATTAAAGAACAACTTGTTCCCCCCCAAGGAATATCCAACCCCCTCCCCAAACGAGGAAGTCAGAACACTGCATTGCGCCGGCACCGACGCCTCAGGAATCAAAACACCGCTCCCCACCAGAAGTTCAGGAGCTGCCTGAACCCCCGAGACAGGGAAGAACCTCTGCAAAAAACGCGGCTGCCACAGAGGGACCGAACGGCAAGAGGAACCGTCTTAATATCAACCGTTCGGAAAGGCGCGCCGCACCACATTAGCAGATAGTCGGGAGGGAAGGAGGACTAAAGTGGACCCTCCAGGAACTACAATTACCAGGTTAGTGTAATTTCCATTTCCTGTTCGGTAATCCAGTTTAGTCCTCCAACATCGGGATGTAACAGAGCAGTTAAGACCGGGCGGGACCTTGCCATCCGGCGCGCAGAACCGCCGAACCAAAACAGGAATCCCGAGCCGCTGACACATCTAAGCGATAGTGTCTACTGAAAGCATGCAGAGACGACCAAGTGGCCGCCCTACAGATATCTGCCGGCGGAACCAGGCTATACTCCGCCCAAGAGGTCGCCTGAGCCCTAGTGGAATGAGCCCTCAGACCCTCCGGAACAGACCGCTGTTGCAACAGATACGCGGACGCGATCGCCTCTTTGAGCCATCTAGCAATGGAGGCTTTGGCCGCCGCTTCCCCTTTACGCGCACCCCCAAAGAGCACGAAAAGCCGGTCAGATTTCCGAAAAGACTCGGTAACCTTTAAATAACGATGGAGCGTACGACCCACATCGAGCCGGAGAAGACCTTTGTCCGTTGACCCGACAGATTGCGAAGAAAGCACTGGAAGAAACACTGCCTGATTCATGTGAAAGGGAGACACCACCTTTGGCAGAAAGGAAGGAACCGGACGGAGAACGATCCGATCCGCGGAAAAAGACAAGAAAGGCTCTCGACAGGACAATGCATGCAGATCTGAAATGCGCCGTGCCGAACAGATGGCTACAAGAAAAACCGCCTTCAGCGTGAGATCTTTCAGAGACGCCCTGCGCAGGGGCTCAAAAGGTTCACGAACTAGGGCCCTCAGAACTAAATTCAAGTCCCAAGGAGGAATGAAAACTCTGCGGGAGGGCCGCAAATGAAAAACAGCCGTAAGGAATCGGCGTACATCCGGATGAGCCCCGAGCAGACGACCCAAAACCTTGCCGCGGTAACACGAGATAGCCGCCAGCTGGACTTTTAGGGAACTAGCCGCAAGGCCCTTATCGAAACCATCCTGAAGAAAACTTAAAACGACGGGCACTGAAACCGTCGCCGCCCGGACTCCCCGCCGGGAGCACCAGTCTTCAAAAATCCTCCAAATCCGCACGTAAGTAAGAGAAGTGGACGTTTTCCTCGCCCGCAGAAGGGTAGAAATCACCGCGGGGGAGTAGCCCTTCCTTTTCAGCCGAGCCCTCTCAATGGCCAAACCGTAAGCGAGAATCGATCCACTTGGGGCATCCGCAAGGGACCTGAAGAAGAAGATCCGGTAGAGCGGGCAGGAGCCAAGGAACGCCGTCGCGCAACCGGACCAGATCGGCATACCAGGGCCTCCGGGGCCAATCCGGGGCCACCAGTAACACGCGACCCCGGTGGCTCTCGATACGTTGTATGACCCGGCCGATCAGAGCCCACGGAGGAAAGACATAAAGAAGACCGGACGTGGGCCACGGCTGAATGAGAGCGTCGAGCCCCTCGGACATGCGCTCCCTTCGCCTGCTGAAGAAGCGCCCTGTCTTGGCTGATTGAAAGGTCGCCATGAGATCCATGATGGGTGGACCCCACCGCCGGACGATTTGTGCGTAAACCTGTGGGTTTAGCTCCCATTCTCCGGGGTCCACCCGCACTCTGCTGAGAAAATCGGCCTGGACATTGTCTACGCCCGCATTGTGAGCCGCCGAGATTGCTGGAAGGCGAGTTTGCACCCAGTTGAACAAGGCCGCCGCTTCTGCCTCCAGGGCCACGCTGCCGGTACCCCCTTGGCGATTGATGTAAGCTACAGTGGACGCATTGTCCGACAGGACTCTCACCGGCCGTCCGAGAACCAGGGTCTCCAGGTCCACCAGGGCTAGCCGGACTGCCCGCAATTCGAGACGGTTGATCGACCAAGAGGCCTCCAGGGGAGACCATTCCCCCTGAGCAAAGCGGAACTCGCAGTGAGCCCCCCAGCCGGTTAAGCTCGCATCCGTCGTGAACGGAACCCACAGAGGAGGCTCCAAGGGAATCCCTCGCGACAGGTTCTCGGCGGAGAGCCACCACCGGAGGGATCGGCGAACCGTCTTTGGGCAAGGCAATCTCTTGTTCAACGAGTCGAACTGGTTGGACCAACGTCGCAGAAGAGCACTCTGCAGCGGACGCATGTGGAAGCGCGCCCAAGGCACCACCTCCAAGGTCGCCGCCATCGTGCCGAGGAGCCGCAGGTACCACCACGCCGACGGAGCTGGCATCCCCCGGAAGAGACGGACCAGAGCCCGCAACGCCAGCACGCGGCGCTCCGGAAGGCACACCAAGCCCCTTGCTGTGTCGAAGCGGACTCCCAGATACTCGAGATCCTGTGTCGGAGACAGACAACTCTTGCATTCGTTCACCACCCATCCGAGGGACCGAAGGAGATCCACCACCCTGCTCATGACTTGCACACACTCCCGACTGGACTTCGCTCGAATCAACCAGTCGTCAAGATATGGATGGACCAGGATGCCCTCCTTGCGCAACGCCGCCGCGCCTACAACCATTACCTTTGTGAAGGTGCGGGGAGCCGTGGCGAGCCCGAACGGCATGGCCCGGAATTGAAAATGGCCCCATGGGAGCGCAAAGCGGAGAAACCGTTGATGGGAGGGCCGGATGGGAATGTGTAAATAGGCCTCTGTAAGATCGAGGGATGTCAAAAATTCCCCTTGACGCACCGCTACGATGACTGACCGCAGGGTCTCCATGCGAAAGTGCAGTACTCTGAGAGCGCGATTCACGCCTTTGAGATCCAATATCGGACGAAGGGAACCGCCCCTTTTTGGGAACCACAAAATAGATGGAGTAGCGACCTGCGCCTCTTTCCAAAGGCGGGACCGGAACCACGGCCCCCAGAGAGAGAAGCCGATCCAGGGTCACGCGGATGTCCCGCGCCTTTTGAGCTCCCTTGCTGGGAGACAGAACAAACGAATCCGGAAGTGGGTGCGCAAACTCTAGGGCATAACCTTCTTCTATAATCTGCAGCACCCACCGATCTGACGTAATTTGGGCCCAAGAAGGAAGAAAGTCGCGCAAACGACCCCCGATGACCGGGTCTTCCTCTAGAGCCCGCCTCGTTTCATTGTGGCTTGCGATTAAAGGAAGAGGCCGAGGAAGAGGCGGCTCCAGAGAAGCCCCTTCCCGCTCCACTGCAACACAGACACCCTTGATGACGGGTTCCAAAACGACCGCGCTGCGAAGTCCACAGCCGGGAAGAACGAAATCTGCGCGCATCCCGAAACTGGCCGCGCGCTGCGGTGGACGACCTATTAAGCTTAGGCTTATCCTCTGGAAGTCGACCACCCTTCGACTCACCGAGATCCTTCACCAACTTATCCAGAGCCTCCCCAAATAACAACCTGCCCTTAAAGGGTAGTTTACTGAGGCGAGACTTGGAAGAACCGTCGGCCGCCCAATTGAGCAACCAGATGGACCGTCGTGCCGCTACCATGGAGGCCATGCTATTAGCTAGGGAGCGTATTAAATCATAACACAGATCCGCCAAGTAGGCCGATCCCGACTCCACGCGGTTAACGTCCAACAGCCCCTGTTGGTCCATACCGGACCCCGAGCGCAGGTGCTGCGACCATCGCAAACAAGCTCGAGCTACCCACGCCCCACATATAGAAGCTTGTAACGATAAGGCGTTGGTCTCAAAGGCCTGCTTCAACAAATTATCAACCTTTTTGTCCTGAAGATCCCTCAGGGCCGCGGCCCCTTCAACCGGGATGGTGGTTTTCTTAGTCACTGCCGAAACGGCAGCATCCACCCGTGGAGACTTAAACAAGTCCCTGTCCTTGTCGGCAAGGGGGTTAAAGACGATTCATGGTCCGAATCCCTTTCAAAGCGGATTCCGGTTGCTCCCATTCCGCATGGATCATCTGCTCAACTACTCGGTGCACGGGAAAAAAACTACCTGGGCATCCCTGACCGCCTGAATGAGAGGATCCTCGAGACCCTCCTCCTCCAGCGGCCGCACCGCAGAGAGGTTAAGTGCTTGGAGGGACTCCGTGACCAAAGGTACCAGCTCGTCCCTTCAAAACACCCGAATGATGCGAGCCTGATCTTCCGGCTCTGGAAGCTCTCCGTCTTCTAATTCCTCCGCCTCAATATCTGGATCCCCCTCAGCCTCGGAATCCGGGAGGCAAAGGGCGTCCTGATCTTGGTCCCCCAACCTGGGCCGCTTGACAGCGGGTTGAGAAGACCGCTGAACCCCCTGCGGAAGCTGGGGGGAGAGAGGCGGGCCAAGCCTCCGGCAAATGACCAGCCCGGCTTAAGCGGAAGGCCTGATGCATGAGAAGAACAAAATCCGGGGAAAAGTCTATAGGCGACGCCACCATAGCCGCCTGCTGGAGCTCAGGGACCGACGTATTAGACGCCGGGCCCAGACCAGAAGGAAGGATGCTCGGTGAAGGGACACTGTCCCCCGAAAGAGAAGGGTCCCCGGGCACATGCTGTTCCTTAATTTCAATAGGCAGCTCCAGTTCTGAAGAAACTGCAGCACAGCTCTTACAGATTCCAGAGTCAGTCATTGTACCTCTGCGGGAGCCACAAATTACACACTGAGGTTTGGCAGCCATGCCAAGGCCACGTGCTCTCAGGGAAAAATAAGGCAACAGGAACAGGGAAGCCCACACCAAGGGGACTAACCTTATTCAATTCAGCACAGTATTAATTTTAAAACCTTTTTTTTTTTTTTTTTTTTTTTTTTTTTTACAGTAAACAAAATACTCCCCAGAATCCTAGGGGTGCCCTGAGCAAAATCGCCAGCAAAAGAAACGCCAAAAACACCAGGGGAACCCGTGCGCAATTGTTAAAAAGTGCCCTTAAAAAGCACACTTTAGAAATCCAAAATGGCCGCCGCACTTTTTCACCCGCGGTAAAAAACGGCGCGAAAATACAAAGGTACCCAAATAATATGGAAAAGAAAGAAAACGACCCTCTAATACAGGGCAAGTGAAAAAAGGCAGGAAAAAGTGCAATTTGGCAGCCAGGGGAGTCGACAGAGCCTCTGCCCAAGCAAAGAACAGAGAGCTGAAAGCTTAAAACAAGGAAAATTCCTACCAGCTCTGGGAACAGCAAGGAACTCAGCCCACTTCTCCAAGTGACAGGCAATGTTGCAGCCGGTATGGCTCTTCCCCGAACAGCCTTGGGGAGAGCTCAACCCAGGCTTCAGAGATTCCCAGGCAGAAAGGCAGGAGCCCAAGGCAGGTCTGGCTTTCCCCAGAAAGTCCCCTGTGTCTTTTTCTTTTTTAAAGATACATCTACCTAGCAAAAGAAATAGAATATAAAGGACCAGAAATAAACCCCAAAAGAACTAACTAACTAGTGTTGCTCCTTCAAGTGTCACTTAGCGTGCCCAGCAGGGGCACAGAAGTCCTCCAGCTGCAGGGAGACTGGACACACTGGGGACTTCTGGGAGCTCCTGCTGCATATATACTACAGAAGATTTGATTGGTCCAGTCTCCCGGCTGCAGGAGGAGGGGCACTACCCGATGTTGGAGGACTAAACTGGATTACCGAACAGGAACTTAACACCATCTCAAGAGATATGAATTTTCCTTTCCAGGAGCAATTTAAATGCACCAGTGCTTAGGGAGGATCCGCCCATTCCCTGATCCATTTAAAATGAACCTTTCATATCATATCATTTTTGCATACTGTCACGGAAACCAATCTCAGATTCACAGCTAATGCTTGCCTCACACTTGCATAGTTCCAAAGAAGGACTACTACTGCTTCTTTCTATAGTTCTACTAGGCATATGCAGCACTGCACATAGGCATATAGAAGAGGCAACCCCTGTTCAACAGAGCTTGCACAATATTCAAGACAATCAAACAGAACAAACAAGAGATTAGGGAGGTTCATTAAAAGGAAATGATTAAAAAACACAAGTGTGTTAAGTAGGAGAGAAAGAGTTCAAAAGCAGCCTTGAATAGGTGGAGTTTTACTCTGGATTAGAACAGGACTAAAGACGGAGTCTGACATATAGACTCATTGGCTTTCTGTCACTGTGTGTATCAAGCCTCCTTCTTGAATTCATAAAATAAGTTATATTGAGGTAGGCTATGGCCTAGCATGGCCTGCTACTATGAAAGGCCTGTAAGTTAGGCCTGGACCCTAACTCCCATTATAACTAGAAAAGAACCAAAAATCTGTGAAAAATAAGAAAACTGTTTTAAAATGCTTAATAAGAAGTTTTCATGAATTCATAAGTCTTCTATTATTCTCTTGTGTGTGAAAGAACAGAAATGTTACAGTATATGCATTCCAGAAGCTGAAGTTAACCTTGCAGTAGAAAAGTAACGAGATTTAGAACTGTACCATTGTTCAAGCAATCCTAAAGGAGGGGGCCGGTTGCTAGGCTCCGGAGGGATTTCTAATTGGACAGGTGCAGGGAATGTATAACCAATGAAAAGTTTGCATGTATCAAGTTGGAACCAATAGAAAATTCTCATGTATCAAACTGAAAAAGAGGTATAAAAAGTTATGTCTCTGTATAAACTTTTGCTCAGTTCCTTTTGAAGCTTTGACTGACTGGGCCTTGTGCACAATAAACTGACTTGGACCCTGTCAATCGACTCCTGGACTTATTCATTGATTGCACTTTGCCACAGCATATTCTTGGTGCGTTGGCCGGCAAGTGCGAGTGATAAATGGTATTCAAGTGAATAATCCACGTAATTCGCCTTGAGGTTTGGCCCGGTTGGAACCGTGTCTGTCCGACCGCGGGGGAAACCTCAGGAGCCGCCGGCCCCTTTGTGCCGGAGAGGGTTCCGCCTGCCTTGGCGGGCCATCGGGTCCAGCTGGCCAACACCTCCGACCCGGGGGAGTCCAGGTTCCAACTCAGAAGCTGGTGTGGTATCGGGGACCGGATCCGGTGAGTAGACATTTTCGTGATTTGATAGTCTGAAAGAACAGCCTGGGACAGCGTCTTGCGTGCGCAAGACTGATTTGGTATATTTGGTATAGACTAACTGGGAAATCTCGCATGAATATGCGCGAGACAAGGGAGCCTGATCACCTCCCATGAGGGCGGTCCTAGTAAGCTCCGTGTAAGGAAAGCGGAAGCTGAAGCCATCGACCCTTCTTGTTTGGAATAGTCAGTTAGTCAGAAAACCTGGGCACTTGAAATATTGAAATATGATATCTTGTTGAAATATGCTTGTGTGTGTGAGTGAGAGGTCTTGAAATACAGACCGAGCGAGAGCGGACTCCTAAGTAGCATAGTTCCTGGCTGGGCGACTGCGCCCAGGTCGCAAACAGGAGGAAGCGAGTGGTGTTTGTCCCCCCCAGTGTTCTGTGGGCTGTACGGACCCCTTACCTGCAGTCATTCTACCTATCCTTATTGTTCGTTTTCTTGTACGTCATTACGTGTACGTAGGGATGTAGGGTACATAACATACGCAGGTACGTTGAGTACGTAGAAAGTGTATTTAGGTGCGTCTACGTTATGGGAGGGACGGAGTCCACGCACACTCCATTGGCATGTATGATCAAGAATTTCCGTAAAGGATTTTCGGGCGATTATGTTATAAAAATGACTAAATCCAGATTAAAAATGTTATGTGAAAGGGAGTGGCCCGCATTAGCTGCTTCATGGCCCCGAGGGGGCACCTTTGATTTTGAGACAGTTTTACGCATCCATCAGCTCATACTGAGAGCGTATCCTGACCAGTTCCCCTATATCGATTCCTGGTTAAGTGTATGTGAACAGCAGCCCTCATGGATGAAGCGCTGCTATGAGGAGCACTGTAAAATATTTGTAGCTACTACTAGGGGAACCAAAAAGGCTAAGGAAGCGAAGCCACTTGTGTATTCTGACCCAGAGTTCTCAGATATTCTGGATAGTTTACCACGGCACCCACAGAAATTAGTCCCCACAGCCCCGCAACTTGAAGTAGAGCCCGACGAGGAGCCCCAGAAAATACCGAAGCAACAGCCTAAGAAGCACCCTACCCCGAGTGAAAGTCCCGAGTCAGGCCCAAGCACAGCGGGGGGACTCGAGTCTTCTGATGAGACAGAAAGCGGAAGTTCTCCTGCCAGTTCAGGGTCACCCACCAAGAAGACTAGTGCCCGGGAGCCTTATGATTTAAGAAGTGTAACTCCCAAGAAGAAGGAGAAAGCAGGGCACCTAATGCCATTACGCCAAGTGCCTGGAATACCTGTTTTAAATGATCAGGGCCAGATGGCGCCAGGACCAACCAGCTTAGTTTATGTACCCTTTTCTACCACAGATTTATTAAACTGGAAAACGCATTAAGCTTCTTACACAGCCAAGCCCCAGGAATTAACAGAATTAATGTCTAGCATTATGCAAACCCATCAGCCTACCTGGGCCGATTGTCGCCAGCTCCTGTCCACCCTCTTCACCACTGAGGAGCGAGGCCGGATCGGGCAAGCAGCCCTCCGGTGGTTAGAAGAGAACCCTGTAGAAGGCGGGGGGGGGGGGGGAATAAATCCCCCACAAGCAGCTGCTGCGGAATATCCCAATGAAGATCCCGGGTGGAACCCGAATGAAGAAAGGGGGGCGGCGGCCTTAACCAGATTTCGCCAGGCCTTAGTGCAGGGCCTGAAGAAGGGAGGCCAGAGGGCCATGAATATCGGGAAAGTATCGGAAATTCTCCAGGGTCCAGATGAGAGCCCAGCGGCCTTTCATAAGCGGTTGTCTGAAGCTTATAGACTGTATACCCCATATGATCCCGCTGCTCAGGAAAATTTACGCATGGTAAATGCGGATTTTGTTAGTCAGTCCCAGAGAGACATAAAGCGAAAATTACAGATTTTGGATGGATTTGCGGGCATGAACACAGCTCAGTTAATGGAAGTCGCTCAGAAAGTATTTGTGAATCGTGAAAATGAAAGAGACAGAGAAAGTGAACGAAAGATGAAGAAGGCAGATCATCTTGCTGCTGCTATAACCGAACGACGTGGAGGAGGTTTTCCTAATCAAAGGACCAGAGGACATGGAAGAGGCCGCAGAAGCGAAAGGCCTCCATTAGGTGCAAATCAGTGTGCCTACTGCAAGGAAGAAGGACATTGGAGAAATGAGTGCCCGCATCTGGACTCCGCCCCTGCAAGGGGAGGAGGGAGTCCCTGGAGGCCCAGAGGAAGATTTCGAAGGAGAGGAGGAATGAATTGAACACAGTTCCAGCAGGAGAGGGAGGAAGCCACTGAGGGAGTGGCAGTAGCAACGGGCTATGACCTGGATGACATAGATGAAGACTAGGCCAGACCGGGCTCCAAGTTCACCCTGGGTCCCCAGGAGCCTATGGTCAGTTTAAAGATAGGGGACCAATACATGGAATTCATGGTAGATACAGGAGCAGAACATTCAGTAGTAGCCAAGCCAGTAGCTCCACTGTCCTCACGATCTGTCACCATTATAGGAGCCACTGGAAATAAAGCCACAAAACCATTCTTGCAGAACCGTATATGTGAACTAGGGGGACAGAAGATAACGCACCAGTTCTTGTATATGCCTGAATGCCCTATCCCACTACTGGGCCGAGACATGCTTGCCAAGCTCCAGGCCCAAATATCCTTTGCTGAAGGGGGCGAAATGAAAATGACTGTGAACCCAAAGCCTGCTGGATTGATGGTGCTTACTGTTCCCCGAGAAGAAGAATGGCGGTTCTATAGTGCACCTCCAATAAAGTCAACCAGTCCCTGTATACCTACCAACCTCATAGCCCCACCTGAAGTATGGGCAGAAGATAATCCACCTGGCCTAGCGAAGAACATAGCCCCTGTCATTGTCACCCTCAAGCCAGGAGTGGAACCAGTGCATGTGAAGCAGTATCCTCTCCATCGACCAGCCATAGAAGTAATTCACTGCCATTTAATGAAACTGCTGAAGTACGGACTTCTCAAGGAATGCTAGTCACCTTGGAACACCACCCTTCTCCCAGTAAAGAAGCCTGGGACAGGGGATTACCGCCCAGTACAAGATCTAAGGCGAGTAAATGATGCAGTTGAAACTATACACCCAGTAGTACCAAATCCTTATACTCTCTTGGGACTGATCCCTGCTGAGGCTACTCACTTCACCGTCCTGGACCTGAAAGATGCCTTTTTCTGTGTGCGCCTAGCACCCACCAGTCAACTTTTATTCGCTTTTGAATGTCAAGACCCCACAACTGGAAGACGGGGTCAGCTCACCTGGACCAGATTACCCCAAGGATTCAAGAATTCACCTACTCTCTTTATTGCCCTAAATCAAGATCTCTCAAGTTACCCAGTGGACCTAGGAAAAAGGGTTCTTCTTCAGTATGTAGATGACTTGCTCATAGCCACCAACTCAGAAAGTGAATGCCTACAAGCTACTAGTGAACTTTTGTACCTTCTCAAAGATGCCGGATACAAAGTTTCAAGAGCCAAAGCACAACTATGCCAAACTGAAGTCAAGTATCTAGGATTCCAGTTGATCAGTGGGATCCGACGTTTAGGATCAGAACGCAAGGAAGCTGTATGTAATATCCCCACACCAACCACTAGGAGGCAAGTAAGAGCCTTCCTGGGGGCCGCGGGATATTGTCGCATATGGATCCCCAACTTTGCCCTGATTGCAAAACCACTATACCAAGCCACCAGAGGAATGGAAAAATCCCCACTAGATTGGGGACCTGAACAAGATGTAGCATTCCAAACTTTGAAAAAGGCCCCGATGTCATCTCCAGCTTTAGGTCTTCCAGATGTTCAGAAGCCTTTCTATCTTTTTGTCCATGAGTCACAAGGAAACGCACTGGGAGTACTGACCCAATCTCTTGGCTCCTGGCAACGACTAGTAGCTTATCTGTCAAAACAATTGGATGTAGTTGCAAAAGGATGGCCCCCTTGCCTGAGAGCTGTCGCAGCAACAGCCCTCCTGGTGGGCGAAGCAGACAAACTCACACTAGGACAAACTCTTCAAGTTACCGTGCCACACACTGTTCTGACCCTTATGAAACACAAAGGAAACTTCTGGCTAACCAATGCACGAATGTTGAAGTATCAGAGCATGTTGTGTGAAAACCCTCGGATACAGTTGAAAGTTAGTCAAGCTCTGAACCCTGCTACATTGTTTCCAATTGGTCCTGGGCCATCTGATCATAATTGCTTAGAAACCATGAACACTGTATTTTCAAGTCGCCCTGATTTGACCGATGTCCCTCTAGAGGACCCAGAACGGACTTTCTTTGTAGATGGAAGCAGTTTGGTCATCAATGGACATCGTTGTGCTGGATATGCAGTGGTGACCCTTGATCTGGTAGTTGAGTCCTCAGCCCTGACACCAGGAACTTCTGCACTGAAAGCTGAATTGATAGCCCTCAACAGAGCCTTGACATTAGGAGAAGGACTCCGCATAAATGTGTACAGAGATTCCAAATGTGCTTTCACTACTTTGCACGCACATGGAGCCTTGTATAAAGAACGAGGGTTAATCACCTCAGGGGGTAAGGACATTAGGTATGGGCCCGAGATATTGACGTTATTAGATGCTGTGTGGGCCCCCAAACAAGTGGCAGTCATGCACTGCCGAGGTCATCAAGCAGGAGCAGAAGTTGCAGGAGGGAATAGATTTGCAGATGTCACAGCCCGAAAGGCAGCCACCACAGGACAAGTCAGGACCCAAGATACTGCAATGCAAGCAGCCCTATTCCCTGTGCCCCTTAATTCCTGGGCACCCCGATATACTACAAAAGAGTTAGACTATTATTGTGAAAAGGAGGGAGGAGTCCTAACAGAACAAGGTTGGATAGTGCTGCCACCCCCAGAAGGTAGTCCATCTCCAGGTCCTACAGTTATCCCTGAAGCACTAGGGCCAGCCTTTGTCCAAGCTTTCCACCAAGCCACACATTATGGAAAAACAGCCATGGAGAAAGCCCTGAGGCCCCATTTCTGTATTTCACTGCTAGGATCCCTGACCGCCTCAGTGGCACAGCAATGCCTGATATGTGCCAAAAATAATGCCAAGCAAGGTCCTGTTCCACCCCCAAGAGTTCAGTCAGTAGGGGTGACCCCCATGAGTGATATACAGATAGACTTTGCTGAAATGCCCTGTGCAAATGGATATCACTATATGTTAGTGTTAGTCTGCACATTTTCAGGGTGGGTAGAAGCCTACCCCACCCGAACTGAAAAAGCCAGAGAAGTCACTAGGGTATTGCTCCATGAGATCATTCCCCGATTTGGAATACCATCAACTATAGGGTCAGATAATGGTCCATCATTTGTATCTCAAGTGACTCAACAGTTAGCTCAAGCTCTGCGAATAAAATGGAAGTTGCACACTGCTTACAGACCCCAGAGCTCAGGGAAAGTAGAGCGTATGAATAGAATCCTGAAAACTCAGTTATCCAAGCTCTGCCAAGAAACACACCTGAAGTGGCTCCAAGTCCTTCCCATAGCCCTTCTTAGGATACGTTCAGCTCCCACCAGATCCTTAGGTGTCTCCCCTTTTGAGATTTTGTATGGGCGACCTCCACCCATAGTGCAGGGAATAAAGGGAGACATGAGACAGATAGGATCTGAAATAACTATTAGCTTTAGGTTCTGTTTTGCAGAAACTCCAAACGTGGGTGCAAGACCGACTACCCATCAACCTGACCGAGCCCCTGCATCCCTTCAAGCCAGGAACGTCCATGTGGGTGAAAGAGTGGAGAAAGACCCCGCTGGCGCCACATTGGAAGGAACCCTACGTCGTCATCCTGTCAACCCCCACCGCAGTAAAAGTTGCAGAGTTCAAACCCTGGATCCACCGCAGTCGAGTAAAGCCGGCAGCTGCTCCTGATCCTGGCCAAAGGACATCAGTAAATGATCCAGAGACTCCACTGCGACTCACCTTGAGAAGACAGCCAGCTTTATAGAGAATCTTCAGAATCCACCTACGTCACACGAGAGTGACCATCATAGCGAAAACAGAAGAAGACTCAGTACAGTTCATTATCCTCAATTTTCCAGTTAACCTCCAGAGACTGTAATCACAATGTTCTTCCACTATTGCCTTGTGGGAGTGGTGATCCTGGGAATCCTGGAAAAGACTTTTGCTCTACCCCCTTGTATAGCTTGCATAACCACCACCCGAACAGGACAAAAGGTTACTCAGACTTTGCTCTAGCATTCCTACTATACTTGCACTGGTACAGTCAGCCGGTGTGTTTATAAGGGCACCGAACTGAATATTTGCACAAAGGGAAGAAGTAAGACTTGTTATACCCCTCGACAAAACCCATCATACTATACATTTGAGATACGCTGGAATGATGAAGATGGAGCCATCCTGAATGCGACAAAACCCCTTACCGACCCCACCAAACCTATCACCTTGAACTTTGACGCTTGTGATGCCATCAACAGAAATGCTTACCACAGATGTGGGTCATGGGAGCGAGCCTACTACCATGATGATAAATACATGTGTCCAGAAGGAGCCTACGGATGGGGACGGTGTACAGGGAAGAGAACTGCAGCCACTATTTACACCACAGCATCTAAACATGATTACTTTTGCCCAAAATGGGAATGTGTATATTTTGCTACCTGGAAGAATGCACCGACGGGACAAGACGGCGATCATCGCAAAGGCAGCCTAACGAAGATCAGCTTACCAGAACCCAAGAAATGCCAGAAAGGTGCCTGTAATCCTCTACAACTCTTCATAGCCAACCCCAGTCACTGGAAGCAAGGATACAAATTTGGGTTGCGTATTGCAGGAGGAGGAGTAGATCCTGGGACTAGTTTATATCTGCAATTAAACACCAAAACCCATGTATCCTCACCCTATTGTATACATCACTCTTTCTATGAAGCCATGAAATCAGAGTTTGAAATCCCTCCTGCCTCCCAGAACTTATTTCTCGAATTAGCGGGAGCAGTTGCTTCTAGTCTTCATGTTTCAGACTGTTTGTTTTGTGGAGGAACAAAAATGGGAGACCAATGGCCTTGGGAAGCACAAGAACTGAACTATTCTGTTCCATATAATCAGACTAATATACGCAATACCACAAGTGAATGGGTATTGGCCCACTCCATCGTGGGTAATTTATGTTTTTCTCGCTATGGACCAATGTTTAATATGGAAGTGGGGCAGCTGGTCTTTCTCAATCAGAAGTTTTACAACAGTACCACTAAGAAAACATCTTGGTGGTCAGGAACCAACGCTACTGAACCTTCCAACCCTCTAGTCCAGTTCCCCAGACTTGCCAGCATTTGGACTAACTTAGCAGCATATAATTCCTGGCAAGCACCACCTGGACTGTACTGGATTTGCGGAACCCGAGCATATGCCAGACTTCCTCATCACTGGGGAGGCGCATGTGCATTGGGAACCATACGACCTTCCTTTTTCCTTCTGCCTACATCCCAGGGAGAACAGCTGGGATATCCTGTGTACAGAAGTCGACAGCTGAAGGAGGCCTTGAAAATAAGCCAATGGGACAAATGGGATGGTGAAGAATGGCCACCAGAAAGAATCATCTCATACTATGGACCTGCTACTTGGGAGCAGGATGGGACTTGGGGATATCGTACTCCTGTTTATATGATTAATCGAATAATACGTTTGTAAGCTGTTGTTGAAATAATAACCAATGAAACTAGTAAAGCACTAACCCTTCTGGCAAAGCAAAGTACGCAAATGTGCACAGCCATTTATCAAAATCGTTTAGCTTTAGATTATTTGTTAGCAGCTGAAGGTGGGGTATGTGGGAAGTTGAACCTAAGTAATTGTTGTTTACAGATTGACAATAACGGGCATGTAGTTGAAGATTTAGCCACCCAGATGAGAGAGCAGACATTTGTGCCTGTCCAGACTTGGCACAGTTTAAAGATGGATGGGTGGTTTGGTTCATTGTTTTCTTGGATTGGTGGTCTGAAATCCCTTATGTTTATTGTACTATTCTATTAGCCATGTGCTTATTGCTCCCTTGTCTCCTACCCCTTTGCTTACGCATGATAACATCATCAATTGATAACACAATAGAGCGGAAGGCAGCTGCGAAAGTATTAGCTATGTGGAAATATTATCCTATACCCCAAGATGATGATGCTATTACACCAGTATAATGTGTTAATTGACTAATGAGTGATTTAATTCTCACCCTTCCTCACTTGCGGGTGAGAATAATCAAAGGGGGGAATGAGGTAGGCTATGGCCTAGCATGGCCTGCTACTATGAAAGGCCTGTAAGTTAGGCCTGGACCCTAACTCCCATTATAACTAGAAAAGAACCAAAAATCTGTGAAAAATAAGAAAACTGTTTTAAAATGCTTAATAAAAAGTTTTCATGAATTCATAAGTCTTCTATTATTCTCTTGTGTGTGAAAGAACAGAAATGTTACAGTATATGCATTCCAGAAGCCGAAGTTAACCTTGCAGTAGAAAAGTAACGAGATTTAGAACTGTACCATTGTTCAAGCAATCCTAAAGGAGGGGGCCGGTTGCTAGGCTCCGGAGGGATTTCTAATTGGACAAGTGCAGGGAATGTATAACCAATGAAAAGTTTGCATGTATCAAGTTGGAACCAATAGAAAATTCTCATGTATCAAACTGAAAAAGAGGTATAAAAAGTTATGTCTCTGTATAAACTTTTGCTCAGTTCCTTTTGAAGCTTTGACTGACTGGGCCTTGTGCACAATAAACTGACTTGGACCCTGTCAATCGACTTCTGGACTTATTCATTGATTGCACTTTGCCACAGCAATATTAGAAACATCCTATCTAAATAACAGCATTTAGAAGTGTAGAATGGCAGTTACGAACAGGGGCTATTTACATGTGGGGCTGCTTACTATGAATAGATGTCAAGGGGGCATGCTTGGGGCAAGAGAAATTGTTAGGGTGGGCTTACAATATGGAAGTGGATTCCCCATCTTGGAAAAGAAATGCATATCACTATGAAAAACTGTAGAGATTGGCATTTACAGCCGTCCAAAGACACAAATACATGCCTGCTAGAAGCAGCGGCCTGTAGGGCTGGTACCTGGTCAGAAACTAATGTTTGAATTGTTACAAGATGGGGCCTTCTCTGAACCAAAGTGAATTAAACAAGATGGATTCCTGTTTCTTTATAACTCAGCATTAATACTTGCAGATCAAGAAATTCTGCAAGTTTATGTGCTTCACAGGAGAAGTATTATTGCAGCTATGTGGAGAACATTGCTGAGACCTTCACTGTGCTAACATTTGCAACAATGTATGGACCTGCACACCAGCAACTTTCGAGCACGATGGACCTTTGTTTGCAGAAGGACCACCTATTACCTGTTACCGGATTTGCTGAAGTTGACATACCAATCACCGTGACGTCAGGACAAAGAATTATACACGCTGAACACAGACAGAGCATAGAGAAAGCACTTGCAGCACTCTGGAACATGTACAGAGGCTGGCAAAACACCTGGGAACTTTAACTTCTGACACAGGCTGTTTTGCTTGCCTGTCTCTCTGGCTGGAAAGTCACATAGTGTCCAAGGGCAAAACCTTGGGATGGAGTGAATCTCACCCACAGACCTGCAGCTCAGTGTGACCATGCAGTTCATCTCAGCTGACGTTGGACCTCTGCCATACTTTGGCTTTGTGCCATTCCTGAGATAATTTCTTGGACCCAGCCACGTGTTCTGGCAAGAGCTAAGGTAATGGTCTTTAATTCCTCCCCCCCCCCCACCCCGAGGTTGGGGGCTAGTAAGACAGACAGATAATGTACTGTATGTCTGAGTGCAGAGCGAATCAGTGACATTGGTTCCTGAAACAGAGATTAGGTCTCTTGGTAATTGTAACATACAGCTGCATAACATACTACCTCAGAAAACTAATTTATGCTAATATTTACACTATTTTTGCTAATTTATATACTCTGTCACAGAGCAGACTCATTAGTGACCCCTATGGAGACAGATGATATTGCAATTCAAGGAAATACTAACGTTTGGGGAAAGCACATGGTAGAAAGTTGCCAGGGGCAACGTAAGCAAGTGAGGTCACGAGCTAGGGAGACACACCCAGCCAGTAGAGAAGCCAGGAGATTCTCACCTGACTCTAATCAGCTGGGGAGTGGTGCAGCTAGGAAATACCTAGATAAACTCAGCTCACAAGCAGTTAGGCAGACCAAGGCTAAGTTACAGACCAAGAGCCAGGATAGGAGCTGGAGAGAAACCCAGAGAAGGAACTGGACGAATGAGGAGGACGAGAGAAGCTGTGAAGAGAGCGTGTCTAATTACCACATTGGAAGCCTGAACGGAGGTCTGAGTGAGTCCGAGGAATGCTTGAATGAAAGGTACAGACAGCTTGACACAGAAAGTGAGAGTGAATGTAACAGCCCAGATTGGAGCAGAGACAGAAGACAAAAGGTACAAGCCAGGAAGTTTTATTCCGGTCCAAAAAGGGGGAGTTCATGGCTTGGAGATAAGGGACAGTTTGTGGAAGTCCAGAAGCCATTCAAAGCTAGCCTAAGGGGAGCAGAGAAACTCCAGTACCCTTATAATAAACAAAGGAAAGGCTTTTTACCTGCAGAAGTAAAACACTCTGAGAGGTACGAGAGACACAGAGTTTCAGAAGGGCTGCCGTCAGAAGTTCCAGCTGGTTCCAGGTTCCTAAACAGAGCAGAGCTCAGAGCAGGAGTAATTCCTCCTAATAGATGGGCAAGGGAATTCTTTAGCCTGCCAAACAAATATCAACAGAGGGGAGGCTCCTACTACCAAAACACCAGCAATTGTGGTAACAGCAAGCAGTTGTCCCTTAGTGAAAAAGAAGTACGTCACAGCCAGGACGGACTGTTTGCCAAGCCCACACAGGGAGAAAGTAAAGAGGTATTAATTCCTATTGAGGAGCCGATGCAATGTGAAGCCTCTGTGATTGAACAGAATATTGAAGAAATGGATTGTAGCCTTTCTCTGGCAGATAATATAATCTCCCTAAAATAGAGAAGAATAAGCAGCCTGACAAGGTGAAGAGAAGGCCTTATTCTGGGTGGCTACAGGTCTGTGTTTAAAATATATTTCTGTTGTTAAGAAGCTGAAAGAAAGCCATTTTTGTGTTACAGTTTTCTTTCTGTTTTACCCAAGAAGGGTTATGTTTTGTTTTTGTACATATTGAAATATCCTATTTGGGAAAGGGAAATAAAGCCCTGTTTACCTTACATCGGTTGTCCACAACTAATTTTGTAACTGGCAGCAACTACAACTACCAGGAGGCCAGTTACACTGAGGCCCAGTGCAATACCTGATCTCACCGGTAGGTGCACAGAGAGGGCTCACGACAACACACAGGGTTGGTTCTGGTTTTATCATGTAGTTTGTTTGCCAGGTAGTCTTATGGAATCCTGGGAAAAAGGAGGGTAGCAGTTTTCCCTAGACATGTAACCCCCCTTTATTGATTTTGTCATTGGCTTGCCATCACTACACATCTCAAATTCAAAGTCTTAACCTTGGTTTACCATGCATTCTATAGTGATTAACCTTCTTTTCTTGCTGCTCTCATAACTCTATACACTCCTCCTGGTACCCTTTGCCCCTCCCAGGCTCTTCCCAATTCCTCTCGTGTTTGTTTGGAGATTTTATGACACTCTGCCTTCTCTTATTTAGGACCCTCTGTGGAACCTGATGACCCTCTATCTATAGTTAGAATCTTCATTCTCTAAGTATAAAGACAGACCTGAAGGCTCGGCTATTCCAGCTTTCTCTTGAGGAGGCTCTTGAAGAAAAGGGATGACATTCCTTGTCCTACTTTCCTTTCTAATCCTATTATCTCCCTCCTTTTAAATTTATATACTTTTAATTTCCTTTCCTTGATTTTGTAAATTATTGAACACACCCTGATGGCCTCCACATTGAAGGGTAGTTTATCAAATATTGCAGGTAAATAAACAGATAAATAAAGTTGAACACAATAATAATGGGAGATTTCAACTATCCCAATAGCGACTGAGTAAATGACTCACCAGGGCATGCTAGAATAGCAAAATGTCTAAAGATTATAAATGTTTGTATGAGGCATGGGGATTGTTTAGGAATTCCATCTTAAAACCCCCAGATAAAATGTATTCTGCATATTAAAAGATCAAATGATGATCAAATGACTACCATCGTGGTCAAATGAGGCTGTTAAAAATGGTATTAAAGCCAACAAAATGGAAAGCAAGTTTGAAAACAGAGGATAAGAAATAAAATAAGCACTAGCAACTTAAATGCAAAACATTAAAAGGCAAGCTAAGAAATTATTTGCAAAGAAATCTGCCACAGAAGTAAATATGATTTTGGCTGCCTAGGATAGACAAGGCCATCACAGAAGGTGAAATTTTACTGGCACATAATTTCCTTTCCTGGAGTCCTGCTAGACCAGTCCAGAGAAGTGGGTTGTGTCCCCCTGCCAGCAGAGATGGAGACAGAACAAAGTAGAAACTTCCAGTGACATCATCACTGCTACTTGAGTTGGTGCAGCTAGGAGCACAATTCAGTAATTGTACCTAAGCATATGATCAAGAACTTGACTGCAGACAACCTCATTGTTGGAAATTGAACAGAGATAATCATGTACAAAACAATGTACAGAACCACTACCATGCAGAGCATTTCTCATGAAGGACAAGGTGTACAAAGCCAAATAGCTGAGATAAAGCACAAGAGACAGGATCCTGGACTGGTCTAGCAAGATTCCAGGAAAGGAAATTATCTGCTAAGTAAAATTTCACTTTCCAGATCGTTCTGCTAGATCAGTACAGACATATGGTAAGTACCAAAGCTACTGTATAACTATTGGACTTTCAAAATCTTTGCATTAAAGTCGCAACTGCCCTGGCATGGATGTCCAAGTGGTAATGGCTGACAAGGCAGAAAAGATGACGAAGGTACAGCCCTAAAAAATGTCAACAGCTGTGATGGAACTGTGCTCTGCCCAGGATGAGGCCTGAGCCCAAGCAGAGTGGGGCCACAACCCGAATAGTCTGATTATGCAAAAGATGGCCAAGGACATTGCCTCCTTTATCCAACAGCCAAGGTAGTCTTAGAAGCTGCTTCACACCTACACAGGCCCACAAAAAGCACAAATAATCTAACCAACTTGCAGAAAGAATAAGCTTCAGATACCTGAGGAACAGCCTGCGAGTGTCAACTAAATGCAGAACCTTGTTTTTCCCTTAATTCTGCTCCACTGAAAAGGAATAAAGGCAAACCACCTGACTATCATGAAAGCATAGTTACTCACTTGTAACGTGATCTCAGGGAAACAGCAGGAATCAGTCTTCACATATTTATTTATTTATTTATTGAACGGTTTTATATACCGCCTTTCAGAAAAATCAAAGCGGTTTACATAGAACAAAACTTGAACATTACATTGAAACTTATTCAAACAATTGAAATTACAGTGAGCATCTCAGTGGCTGTAGCACTTGATCTATCTGCTGTGTTCGACTTAGTGGACCATTCCCTTCTTCTTCTTCGCCTACGGGAAGCAGGTCTTTGCAGTGTTGTCTATCGCTGGTTTCACTCCTTTCTTTCCTCCCGGTCCTGCACCGTTCTCTCTTCTTCCCCTTCAACCCCTTCCTCCGACCCATTCCCGCTCACTTGTGGTGTCCCCCAAGGTTCAGTCTTAGCACCTCTGCTCTTTAACCTTTTCCTGGCCCCCCTCGCACTGTTAATTCAGCAGTCGGGAATATCGGCATTTTACTATGCCGATGACATAGTTCTCCTTCACCACACTTCCCCCTCCTGTCCAGATCTTTCCCCATTAAATTCTTGCCTCACCACGGTAGCTTCTTGGTTGACACAAAACTTTCTTCATCTTAATCTCACCAAAACTATTGCAATCTGGTTTTCTTATGGTAACCCACCCCCTTCACTAGCACCTTCTTTCTCCGGCACCCCTGTTCCCCTAGTCTCCACATTTCAGTATCTCGGAGTGCACTTCGATTCAGACCTTTCCTTCCAAGCCCACGTTTCTCACCTTACCAAGACTTCCTTCTTTTTCCTCCGTCAAATTCGAGCAATACGTCCCTTCCTTTCCCCAGCAGCCCTCACTACCTTGCTTCTGTCACTGGTCATGTCACGGGTGGACTTCTCCAATTCGGTTCTCATTGGCCTCTCTAAATCCCAGCTTGCCCGCCTCCAGAGGATCCAAAACACTGCTGCCCGCCTTCTTACTCATTCCTCTCCCCGGGATCACATAACACCTCTACTCCTCCATCTTCACTGGCTACCTGTTCCCTTCCGCACCCAGTACAAATTGCTCTCTCTAGTGCACCACATCCTCCATACCAATACTCCACAATACTTAGCCGATCTCATATCCTTCCACACCCCCAGGCACACACCCCGTTCTTTTCACCTTAATCGCCTCACCCTTCCTTCACCCTCCCTCGCCCATTTGCAATTTACACGATCTTCTGCTTTTTTTTTCATAGGGCCTGCCCTGTGGAACTCACTTCCCTCATCCCTCCGCCTCGAACCCAATCATAACACTTTCAAAAAAGACCTGAAAACTCACCTCCTCTCCACAGCATTTGGCCTTCCCTCCCCCTTGTGTGACCCGCCTTAGATTCTCTCCCCTTTATGTGTGTATCCACTTCTTGTCTTGTCCTGTCTCTCCTCTCTTTCTTTTCTCATAAGATTATTGTAATTTCCTTTCCACTTCTCTGGCTCCAAGCCTTTTGCTTAATTTGTATATTGTACACCGCTTTGTTTGTTCCAGAAAGGCGGTTTATCAAATAAAATTACCATAACCATAACATTAAATTGTATATAATAAAAATGGTAATTTGAGGGTTACAATGCTGAGTAAATGCTGATTAGGTATATAGATAGTTTAAACATATATACAGATTTAAATATTTACAAATTTCAAAAATCTTATCATCTTATCTGAGCAAGGAAAAATGTATTGTAGTTCACTAGAATTAGTGTAAAGAGTAAATGTGATAATGTGGAGAATTGGGTATTGTAAGATAGAGTAAGAAAAAGGAAAAAGTAAGTTGTAAATTAATGAATATGAGTATACATGAGTTTAAGTGGGAAATATTTCATCTATTGGGAATGAGTCTCCAAAGTACTCTATAAATAGGTGAGTTTTAAGATCTTTTCGAAATGCTGAAAGATCTGTGATATCTCTGAGTTTATCCGGCAGAGCATTCCATATTAAAGGAGCATTGAAGCTGAATGCCCTATTTGTTGTAGTTTTATTGAGTTTTGAAAAGTTGTTTGGAACAAGTAGTGTGTTCAGGTTCCTTTGTCTCACTGTTCTGGTCCTTGAATATGGGTGATGTTGGTACCAACAGAACCCGCGTGGAAACATCCCTAGCATCCAATAGGAAAAGCCTTGGGGAGCACTCCACTGCGCTTGCGTGCCTGCCTTCCCAACTCCTCTCCTCAGTTGAGTTTGTAGCTGAGAGGAAGAGAAAAAACATAACCAAACCCTACAACTCCTAGGGGAGGAAGGCGTGTTGTGAAGACGGATTTCTGCTGTTCCCAGAGATCACCTGTTACAGATAACTACGCTATCTCCAGGAACAAGCAGGAATGCAATCTTCACATATTGACTCACTAGCTCCCAGGAAGCAAACTGGCATGTGTGTGTGGGGGAGGGGGGGGGGGAAAGCAGTGTGATCCTTGAGGCTAAAATTTAGAGCCGAAGAGTGTGGACACGATGTGGCCCGTTGGATTCGATTCCAGGAGGCTATACCATCCCTAATGATAGTCTGGTCTCTTGTAAACTCCAGGGCAGAGAGTAGGAGTTGAGTTTAAGTCCCAAAGATGTGCTGGAGTATAAATAGTGTAAAGCAAAAGTATGGATAGAGGACCAGGTAGCTGCCCGACAAATCTCCTCAATGGATACTGAATGGAAATTGGTTTTGGAGTTTGACTTAGCCCATGCATTATGAGCAGTGACGTGACCCTCCAAAGAGAGTCCTGCTTGTGCATAAGCAAATGAAATGCAATCTGCTATCCATCTGAATAGAGCCCATTTTGTCGCCGGTAGCCCAAGGTGACTGGGATCAAAGGAAATGAATAATTGAGAGGATTTTCTGTGATCCTTAGTTCTATTTAAGTAGAAGCCAGCGTTCGCTTGCAATCTAAGGTGTGTAGTGCTGATTCAGGCCGAGGCGCATGTGGTCTTGGGAAGAAAATCAGTAGGATGACCGACTGGTTTAGATGTGAGGAGAAGACTACTTTCAGAAGGAAATGCAGATGGGTACATAGAACCACCTTGTCATGGTGAACCGGGTATAGGGTGGATCCGCCACCAGAGCCAGCAGTCCACTGATGCGGTGAGCTAATGTGATGGCAATGAGGAAGATTACATAGAAACACAGAAATATGATGACAGAAAAAGACCACATGGCCTATCTAGTCTGTCCTTCCATATCAACAACTACAACAGTCCCCTTTCTACCTTTAGAGATCCTTTGTGTTTGTCCCATGCTTTTTTGAATTCAGTTACTGGCCTCATCTCTACCACCTCCACTGGGAGATTATTCCACGGATCCACCACTCTTTCCGTAAAGAAATATTTCCGCATATCACTCCTGAATCTATCTCCCTTCACCCTCATCCCATGTCTCCTCGTAGCAGAACTTGCTTTCAATTGAAAGAGGCTCTCTCCATGAACATTTATGCCACGGAGGTATTTAAACATCTCAATCATATCACCTCTATCCCGCCTTTCCTCCAAGGTGTACATATTAAGATCCTTCAGTCTGTCCTCATATGCTTTATAATGAAGACCACTAATCATTTTAGTAGCCACCCTCTGCACCGACTCCATCCAGTTCACATCCTTTTGAAAGTGCGGTCTCCAGAATTGCACACTATACTCCAAATGAGGTCGCACCAAAGACTTATACAGAGGCATTATCACCTCCTTTTTTCTCCTAGCCGTTTCTCTCCGTATGCACCCAAGCATCCTTTTAGCTTTTGCCGTCGCCTTTTCTACTTGTTTAGCTACTTTAAGATCATCAGACACAACCACGCCTAGGTCCCGCTCTTCTTTAGTGGACAAAAGTACTTCACCCCCTATACTATATTGCTCCCTTGGATTGCTGCAGCCCAAATGCATGACCTTAAATTTTTTAACATTAAATCCCAGCTGCCAAATTCTAGATCATTCTTCAAGCTTAGCTAGATCCCTCCTCATGTTATCTACACCTTCCTGGGTGTCTACTCTATTGCAGATTTTGGTATCATCCGCAAAGAGGCAAACCTTACCCGACAGCCCTTCCGCTATATCACTAACAAAGATGTTAAAAAGAATCGGACCAAGGACAGATCCCTGGGGCACACCACTGGTAACATCCTTCTCCTCAGAGTGAGCTCCATTTATTTGTACTCTTTGTCGCCTCCCATCCAACCAATTTCTAACCCAAGCAGTAAAGCATAGTTACTCACCTGTAACAGGTGTTCTCCAGGAGCAGCAGGAATCAGTCCTCACATATGGGTGACGTCGGCGCCGACGGAGCCCTCGCGGAGCAATTTTCCCCAGCTTTCAAAGAAAGCCTTTGGGAATTGCAGCGCGAATGCGCGGTCCTCTTCCCGCCCAAGGGTGCCATCTTGCTCAGTCAGATGACATAGCTAAAAGACAGCAAAAATTAGCAAAAACGAAAGCATATAACTGCAACTCCAAGGGGAGGAGGGAGGGTTGTGAGGACTGATTCCTGCTGCTCCTGGAGAACACCTGTTACAGGTGAGTAACTACGCTTTCTCCAGGACCAAGCAGAAAGTCAGTCCTCACATATGGGACTCCCAAGCTTAAGGCTACCGGAGACCCTAAGCACAAAAATGAGCTCCCTCGAGGTCAGTAGCACAGAAGGAAGGAATCTTCTCTGAATATGTCTCCAACCGGTAGCCCAACATCCGGAACGGAGGGTAGGAGTTGCTTATACCTCGAAGAGGTTACGGAGGACTACCTGTCCGAAAGCACTGTCCCTGCGGGACTCCCTCTCCAAGCAGTAATGGGCTGCAAAAGTCTGGCTTGAAGACCAAGTAGCGGCCCGGCAGATGTCTGCCAATGGAACAGAGCGGAGGTAAGCTACTGACGTAGCCTTCGCCCGAACACGATGAGCTGTGACTCTACTTTCCAGCACGAGGCCCGCAGCCTTGTAAGCCCAAGCGATGCAGTCCGCAATCCAGATGGACAGAGTATGCTTGGAGACAGGGAGCCCCAACTTGTTGGGGTCATAAGACACGAAGAGCTGAACAGCCTTTCGGTACTCCTGCGTACGGTCAAGGTAGAAGGTCAACGCCCTTCTACAGTCCAGGGTATGCAGGACCATTTCAGCTCGGCTGGAGTGCGGCCTGGGAAAGTAGGTCGGAAGTACCACCTCCTGGTTGATGTGAAAAGGGGAAACCACTTTGGGAAGAAATTTAGGGTGAGTCCGTAGGACTACCCGGTTCTTGTAGAACCTAGTGTAAGGAGGATCACAAACCAGGGCCTGCAGCTCACTAACGCGTCTAGCCGAAGTGAGGGCTACCAAGAACAAGGTTTTCCATGAAAGAAAACGGAGCGGACAGGTAGCCATAGGCTCAAAAGGCGGACAGGTGATCCACTGCAACACCACATTAAGATCCCAGTCCGGGGCTGGTGGGCGCAAAGGTGGCTTAAGGAGAAGGAGGCCTCTGAGAAACCGAGCCACCAGAGGGTGGCTGGAAAGAGGTCTACCATCCACTGGCAGGTGATGCGCAGAAAGAGCACTGAGGTGGACTTTTACCGAGTTGGACTTAAGTCCAAGGTTGGAGAGAGAGAGCAAGTACTGCAAGACCACTGATGCGGAACAGGAGAAAGGATCTTGAGACTGCTGAGTACACCAGACGGAGAACCGACGCCACTTGAGAGCGTAGGACTTCCGGGTGGAGGGCCGCCTGGAGGCCAAGACGACCTCCTCCACATCTGGAGGTAGCTGCAGAGGAGCAAGGACTACCCTTTCAGCAGCCAGGCCATCAGATGAAGGGACCGGAGATTGGGGTGTAGGAGAGTCCCCTGATCCTGCGACAGGAGGTCGGGCTGAAATCCCAGTGGAAGAGGAGTGTCTACCGCTAGCTGCATCAGAAGCGGGAACCAAGGTCGTCTCGGCCACCGGGGAGCCACGAGGATCAGTGATGCTTTGTCTCGGAGAACCTTGAAGAGCGTCCGAAACACCAGTGGCATGGGAGGAAAGGCATACAAGAGGCCGGTGGACCATGGAATTAGAAAAGCATCCGCCGCTACCCGGAGAGGATGTGGCTGACGAGAGCAGAATCTGGGCAGCTGCCGGTTCAGAGGACTGGCAAACAGATCCATGGTGGGGAGGCCCCACTTGAGAAAGATCCGCTGAACCACCAGCGGGTCCAACCTCCACTCGTGTGGCTGGAGGATCCTGCTGAGCTTGTCGGCCAGGTAATTTTCTTGACCTGGGAGATAGACAGCCTTGAGGATGATGCCGTGGTGGACAGCCCAAGAGCATAGTTTTTGTGCCTCCTGACAGAGAAGGAGGGAGCCTGTTCCGCCTTGTTTGTTCACGTAGAACATTGCAACCTGATTGTCCGTCAGTATCAGCACCGACTGGTGAGAAACCAGGTGAGAGAATGCTTTGAGCGCTAGGCGGATGGCTCTGAGCTCTAGGAAGTTGATCTGTTGAGCAGACTCCCAAGGAGTCCAGAGGCCTTGAGTACAGGTCTCCAGGCAATGTGCACCCCAACCTAGGAGAGAAGCATCGGTCGTCAGGACGTGCGAATGCGTAGGGGGCTGAAAAGTCACTCCTAGTACTAGGTTGGGCAGATGAAGCCACCATCGTAGAGAAGAGACCAGCTGGTCGGAGATCTGCACGGAGTCCGCTAGGCTCCCCGTGGCCTGATGCCATTGAGTGCGAAGGCACCACTGAGCAGGACGCATGTTCAGTCGGGCATTTGGCGTCACATGGACCGTGGAAGCCATATGGCCGAGCAGTCGCAGAAAATGCCTGGCTGGGACCAGCGCATTGCTGTGAAAGTGGCCGGCGAGGTCCATGAGCCGCCTGGCCCTGTCCAGAGGGACGAAGGCCCGCGCCTGAAGTGTGTCCAACTGGGCGCCGATGAACTCGAGATTTTGAGAGGGGAGCAAAGTGGACTTTGCGAAGTTTATGACAAAACCCAAGTGTTGGAGCAGGGCCACAGTGCGCTGAGTGGCGTGAGTGGCCTCTTGGGAGGACTGGGCTCTGATGAGCCAGTCGTCCAGGTATGGGAACACAAACAGACCTTGAAGTCTCAGATAAGCCGCCACCACCGCGAGGCACTTGGTGAACACCCTGGGTGCGGAGGATAGGCCAAAGGGCAGTACCCTGTACTGGTAATGATTTCCTCCCACAACAAATCTGAGATATTGCCTGTGGTCCGGATGAATGAGGATATGAGTATATGCATCTTTCAGATCCAAGGAGCATAGCCAGTCTCCCTGCTGGAGGTAGGGCAGCAGAATTCCAAGGGTAAGCATCTTGAACTTTTCCTTTGCAAGGAACTTGTTGAGGTTTCGCAAGTCCAGGATGGGCCTGAGGCCTCCTGTTCTTTTTGGAATCAGGAAGTATCTGGAGTAAAATCCCTGGCCCTTCAGGTGGTGGGGCACTGGTTCCACGGCTTGTTCCTGAACAAGACTTGCTAACTCCTGAAGCAGCAAGTCCCTGTGCAAAGGCAGTCTGGGAGGCTCCCCTGGAAAGTAGGAGGGAGGTACCTGGTGAAAGTGAAGAAGATAACCCTTCTGAACTATGTGAAGTACCCAGGTATCGGTGGTGATGGTGGACCACCTTTGGGCAAAGTGGACCAGACGGCCTCCTGTGCTGAGAGAAACCAGCTGAGGGGGAGAGGCTATGCTGAGGAAGTCAAAAACCCCCACCCTGCTGAGCAGGGGCCGGTGGTGCAGGCTTGGGGGCTTGCTGCCTATGGGACCCATTACCCCGTCCCTTGGCCTGCTTTCCCTGTGGGGGAGCCACTGAGGCCGGATATTGAGGGTAGTATTTATAGGCAGCACCCTTCCTCGGGTAAAAGGGCTTTTTCCCCGAGGCCTTCTTCTTGTGAGAAGGGGCAGAGGTCTTCCTCGAGAGACGAGTCCTGGTGAGAGTCTCCGTCTCGATTTGTGCAGCCTTCTCATCCATGGGCTTGCCAAAGAGGTTATCACCTCGGCAGGGGACATCGACCAACTTGTCCTGTACCCAGGGCTCGAGGTCGGACGTCTTAAGCCAAGCCTGGCGTCGTCCACCGATGCCGGCCGCAGCTACTCGAGCCGACGCCTCAAAACCATCGTAGGCTGCTCGAGAGATAAACTTGGAGCACTCTCGAATACCAGTAGACAAGGATTGGAACCTCTGCAAAGGTTTGTCGGAGAGACCAGCAGAGAACCCGGCTATTTCCTTAGCCAGGTCTCGGAGATACATGCCCATGTAGAGCTGGTAGGTCTGGACTCGACAAGCAAGCATAGAGCCCTGGAAGCACTTCCTACCGAGGGCATCCAGGCTTCGGGCTTCCCTACCCGGGGGCACCGAGGAGTGCATTTTTTGACTCTTTAGTCTATGCATGGCCGATTCCACCACCATGGAATGGTGCGGTAGTTGTGCCTTCTGGAAGCCGGGGCTCTTGCGGACTCGATAAATGGAATCGACCCGCTTGCTTAACACCGGCGATGACGCCGGGCTCTCCCACATGCGGAAGAGAAGTCGTTCCAGCATCGGAGGAAACCGGTACAATAAAGGCCTCCTTCGGGGGAGAGCGTCATATTGGAGGGCATCGAGTTCTTCAACTCGAGGCTCCTCCTCGGGATCCGCAGGGAAGGCCAAGGCCTTGGCCATATCCCTCACGAAGTCCGAGAACCGGGTATCCTCCGGGGGGGACCGTCTCCGAGGTTCGGACTCGGGGGAGAACGAAGGGACACACCGAGTCCGAAAGGAACCAGGTGACTCTTCGTCCTCAGATTCCCAGGCCGACTCCTCGGAGGAGGAGTCGATCGGCTCCGGTCGGGCGGGTACCGATGCTATCCGCTCCAACGCCAAGGAAGTCGGCATCAACGACCTCGGTCCCGAATGGGAGGCCGAAGGAGACCTCGACCGAGGATCGACTCGAGCCCTCATGGACTCGAGGATCGGCTCGGTCTCCGGGGTCGATTTGGAGGTCGACGTCCCGGCGGTCAGGGCAGAAGCACCGGCGAGGCCGGCGATCAGTACCAGCTGCTGGTCCAAGAAGGCAGTCAGACTGCTCTCCAAGGCCGTCAACCTGAGTCCGAGCTCAGGAGACCCAGCAGCCCCCGACTCGGGCCCCACGTCGGGTCCTTCGGAGGCGAGTCAACGAGGACAACAGTACTCACGTGAGCGGGCAAGTCCACCTCGAGTCGAGGATGTTTTGACGGCCTCTCCGTCTCCGAGGACCCGGGACGGGAATCGGGGCTATGCGACCTGGCCCTCGAGGAACCAGGAGCGTCCACCGATCCCGCCCTCGCGGGTTTCTTCTTCCGATGATGTTCCCGGGTAGGAGACCCCCTTTCAGAGGAACTTCGACGATGCTCAGGACCAGAGTCCCGAGACGTCGAAGCCTCCGACGAGGTCCGAGCCCGGCCGGAGTCAGAGAAGATACGCTCCCGCTGGTGCTGCCGACTCCTCAAAGCTTTTGAGGACATTTTGCCGCAGGGCACACAGATCAGGGAGTCATGATCTGGGCCGAGGCAGCGGAGGCAGAAGTCATGAGTGTCTGTAAGAGACATGAGTTTCTTACAGAGATCACACTTTTTGAAGCCGCTGGCAGCCATCGGGGGAAAAAGGGCCCCTGCGAGGTCGAAGGACCGGGCTGCCAGGGAAAAATGAAAAAGGCGCGAAATCTGTCACGAAGGACAAAAAACCGAAAAATAAGGAACGGACTTGCAACCGACATCGCGAGTCCGGGCGGGAAAAGAACCGGCGTCGAACCGAAGAAAAAAGAGGAAAATAGAGAAAAAAATCAACTTTTCTGCGGGGAATCGCAGGCAACGTCTGTAGGGCTCCGCGGAAAAAAGAAGACTGAGCAAGATGGCACTCTTGGGCGGGAAGAGGACCGCGCATGCGCGCTGCAATTCCCAAAGGCTTTCTTTGAAAGCTGGGGAAAATTGCTCCGCGAGGGCTCCGTCGGCGCCGAAGTCACCCATATGTGAGGACTGACTTCCTGCTTGGTCCTGGAGAACTTTAGGGTCCATCCTTAGGGTGCTCAGTTTGTTTATAAGTCACCTGTGAGGAACAGTGTCAAAGGCTTTACTGAAATCTAAATACACCACATCTATGGCTCTCCCTCGGTCCAACTCCCTGGTCACCCAGTCAAAGAAATCAATCAGATTTGTCTGACAAGACCTGCCTCTGGTGAATCCATGCTGCCTCGGATCCTGTAATCCGCTGGACTCCAGAAACCTCACTATTTTCTCTTTCAGCAGCGTTTCCAATAATTTACTCACCACCGAAGTTAAACTAACCGGCCTGTAGTTTTCAACCACATCCTTACTTCCGTTTTTGTGTAAAGCACAGTTACTTACCTGTAACAGGTGATCTCTGGGAACAGCAGGAATTAGTCTTCACATATGGGTACGTCGGTACCGACGGAGCCTGCACGGGAATGCTGCCCAGCTTCCAATCAGAAAGCTTTTAGCAGCATCCCTCGCGCCTGCGCGCTGACTTCCTGCCTTCTCCAGAGCCTCTCTTCAGTTGAGTTTCAAAGCTGAGACAAAGGCGAGGAGAGAAAGGAAGAAGATAAAGAGATGCAACTCCGAGGAGAGGTGGGAGGGTTGTGAAGACTAATTCCTGCTGTTCCCAGAGATCACCTGTTACAGGTAAGTAACTGTGCTATCTCCAGGAACAAGCAGGAATGAGTCTTCACATATGGGGACTCCCTAGCTAGGGATGCCAGGGGGAGATCCCATAAAAATGCAGAGGCCTCGGCCAGGGATGCATTTTGTCTCCAGGAATTCCCGGCATCCTCCGTGAGATGGAGGGCAGGAGTTGACAATAAAGGAGCTGTGAGGAAAGAAACAGCATAGCCAAGGACTATAGGGGAGAAGTCCTTGGTATATATGATAAGTAACATTAAACACATTTAATGTACACTTAAAATATGCAGCTTACCTACTGAATCGTAGGAAGTCGAGAGCATGATGGAGTCTACTGGATAAGCAGTGGCGGAATCTTCAAAGTGACCTCACAGCAGTGAGGATGAAGGTCCAGACCTGGAGGTAGCAGACGATCCAGGTGTCAACTGGGTAGGATTAGACATCAGGTCTTCAATGGAAAGCTTTATGGGAAGAAGCTGAAAACTCCTTTAGGCATAAAGTCATTAACAATGAAGGCTAAAGGAAGAAGACTGACGGAGGTAGAGAACTAGCCCAGTCCTGGCGGGAAGAAGGGGAGTGGAAAAAACCCCTATTCCCAAGGAGAACAGTTGTGTATTCAAGATAAAGATGTACACTATTTTTCCTAGCTGGCGAGAGATAGGAAAAAATATTGAAGCTTGATGTTTCAAGGACTTAAAGAAAAAATGGAAGATGTTAGCACCACAGGAGTTATTGGTGCCTAACAGTTCCTGCATCATAATATGGTATGCAAGTAGGGCGATAGACTGTCTAAACCCTCTAGAAGGTAAAACATTTAGTATAGACAGTAAGGGTTATAGTGTGTAAGACATATCAACCCTTGAGAAGCCCTCCAACAGACACATATATATACAGATATATATATATATATATATATATGTGGATGGAATATATATATATTGTCAGACGGCTGCCTAGGGTGAGAACTTACACAATCTTGACGATGCATATATTCATATGATTCTTGCAAGGTATTGTGGGTATTGTAGTTCATTCACTCCCAAACACAGCTGATGACAATAATTTGAGTTGTGAAACCAAGTGGTAAGATCAATAAAATACTTCTTTTATTGATGGGGTTTAATTCACCCAGCACATGTATGCTTGATAGCACTATAAATGAGGTTACTTGCTTGCAGTGTTTAAAATGGATAACAAAAAGTCACAAAGTAAACCAGAAACAACCTTCAGCTTGTCAGGCAATTAGCTAATGTTTTCTTAGCAAATAATTACCAAATACAAAGGCACAAAGAAAAGAATAAACTTTGCTAGTTAGGTTAACTTCTGCTTATTTTCCACGCAGATCTCAGCAGTGATTCTCCCTTGCTCACACACACAATCAGGTGCAGCCCTAATTACTATCAATGGACCAGCTGAAAGCCTTTAGCTGGCTGGCTGCTACTGTGTGAGCCCAAATCCTGCTTTAAGAGCTGTTTGCAGTGGAAATAAAGAACAAAGTTAGGTTTCTTTGTGATGGCTGATGTGTTTGCTCAGAGAAAGCTAGTAATAGCATTTAGATAGAGAACAGTCCATATAAATTGTACTTTCATCTGCTGTATCACCCCCTTCATCAACAATCATAGGGTCAATATCATACACTGGCACAGATGAGTCTTTCATTAAGGCACTATCATGAGAATGCTTATTCCCTTGCTGCCATTCTCTATTATAGATAGGGTCTGGATCAGTGTTCATACCTGAGCCTCTCCTGCCATCATAATTCCTCTCTGTAAAGCCTGGCCAATATGTAATCCAATTCTGATGTCCAGCCTTCCAATCTTGATCCCTGGACACTGGATCTTCTCTCACATACCTTCTGGCCTTGGTCTGAAAGTCCCTTCCACATGCAGTCTTCTCTCTTCCAGGTAGCCACTGGTGATTCCTATCTCTGCCACTCCATTCCTCTGGCTGAATCCAGTCCAATGGACTCTGCTGGCTTTTGGAATACCTCCCAGTATGAGTACTGCCTTGGAATCTCCCAGACCTTCCAATGGCCTTTCTTCTCTTCCTTCCAGAGAGTTTCCTTCTCTCTCTATCTGCGTGGCTTGGCTTCTGTTTCTCCAGGTGATACTGGTGCTTGTAGCCGTTGCTGTCTCTGTATCTCTTCCTCCCTCTGTAGCTGAAACTCTCCCTGAAGCTGTTCTTGAAGCTGGGCTGGAGCTTGTAGTAGCTGTTATCTGAAGAATAAGCTCTATTCTTATTCTGTCCTAATGTGTGCTGCTCCCTAACACAGCGCAGCTGTGTTGAATCAGGCCCTGCCCTTTGAGATGAGTGCTTAGGGATTACCTCATAGCTCTCTTGATTGCACACACATTCTCTCACTTCAGCCCCTCTCATGGCTGCTGGAAACCTGGTGCATTCTGGGACTGGTAGTCTTTTATGTGAAAACTCTGTTTTCTTGCTTCTACCAGAACTGACAGGTTGCTTGTTCAGAGTCACATCATCTTTTCTATAGCTCCTACCTGAGCTATGATAAGCTTCCTTATCACAATATATATGTATAGATATATACATATGTCCATATGTGTATATTAGGATATGGGTGGAGAAATGTATCAAAATATATATATATATATATATATATATATATATATGATGTACGGAAATATATATACATTGGTGGGGCATGGAATTGCACCACCAGGGTAATGAGATAGGTATGTAGACATATATGGAGATGCTACATACAAGATAGAGATTGAAGATACATATCTACCACCCAGCCCCATAGTTGTATATGGGGAATATAAAAGAAAAGATTCTCTGCTCCACAAGAGGGTGAACCCACTTGGGATATGTGTAGAGAATCTATTTCCGTGGATTGAGGGAATCCAGTAAGATAATTTGATGTTTGCGTGAGAACAGATGATGATATCAGTCTGTAAAGAACAAGGCGGGAGTTGCAAAGAACACTGACATGGCAGATGTTCAGCAACGCAAGAAGATACCAGAGGGACCTGCTGGAGGGACCCAGAGGGAGCATGCGTAAACATCAGCCTTGGATCTTCACGCAGAAGAACTTATATATCATACCAACAGCCCAGGCCAGAGGGTTTGGAGAACCCTCATAGGCATGGGAAGGAATTAAGCTTTTCCCTACTGATAGCTTCAGAGATAAGGTCAATGCTCTAAAATAAGGCCCTCATAGTAGAAAGCTTCTCTGAGAGTGCAGAGAGCATTGTGCAGGAGAAAGAGGAGATAAACTGACTGAAGTCAGTGGTATTGCCATATCCTAAGAGAGGAGATGGAGGAAGATTGTGAAAAAGCCAAAAAGTAGGAGGATCCAAGATAGCTGAGGAGCAGCCTGGAATCACTACTGAGGCTAGATAAACCTTGGAACAAGGGACTGGAACTAGAAAGTACCAGTAACACAATCATTGTAACTCCTGCAGGCACAGCTGGTTATAGAAACCAGCAGAGAGATTGTACTGTGCCCATTTAAGAATAAGAGACAAAGAAGGAGAGGAGGCATCTCCTGTCTCTTTCTGAGGAATAAGCGTGCTAAGAAGCTTCTCAGTATGGTACCCCTCAACCAGGAAGAAGTCCTGTAGAGAGGGTAGGCAAGTAAGTGGAGGGTGACGTACCCTCAGGGTAAGTGCAACTTGAAGGAAAAAAATGTTCAAAGTGGGACAGAACTATCAGGGGATAGTAGTAACTGCTCCTCTAGAGAGTAAAGGAGGAGAAGTGCGTAGTCCCTGAACAAGAATGTTCAGACATCTTAGTACACTGAGAAAGAAAAGCACAGTGAAGCAACTTCTAATAGGAAGAAGTGAACTGCAGACTATAATACTCAGCCCCTATGGTTGTTGGGAATGCTGAGAGTGGCCAGAGCTGGAGGACTTCAGACTAGGCTGAGGTGTCCCTTGCTTAGGTACCTCTGAATGATGGGCAGGAGAGGAATGAAACTTTCTTTTCTTAGGGAAAGAAGGTTTGGTAGGACATTTCCTACCCCTCGAAGAATGGGATGGCTTAGAATGGTCTGTAGTGGAAGGAGAGTCAGTGGAGCATTGAGCAACCTGACGTAAAGCCTCCTTACCAAAAAGACCATCTCCTGTAGAAGGAAAATGAGCCAGTATAGTTTGTGCCCGTCTATTCAAGTCTGAAGCTTCGAGCCAGGCTCTGCGACGTGCTGCAATGGCAATAGCAGAGGATCTGCTAACAGACTCAAAAGAGTCTATAGAAGCACGAGACAGAAACCAGGATATATTCCGGCTATGATGGATGAGCAAGGAATAATCAGTAGCCTTCGGCTCTGGCAAAAAAGGGGTCAAGAGAGACAATTTCTCTGTGACCTCCTGGAGTGTTAGACTCATGTGGAAAATATATGAAAGAATTCTGGAGGCCAGCATAGATGTTTGGAAGGCCTGACGACCAAAAGCATCGAGTGTTCTTGAAGAACGACCTGGCGGATAAGAAGAATGCTTCTTCTTGCTCCTAGCCTTCCTCAGTGCTGATTCTACTACCAGGGAACGATGAGGAAGTTGCGGCTTCTAGAATCCTGGAGAGGGAGGCACTCGGTACCGAACCTCAGTAGCTGTGGAAGCTAGAGGAAGCCGTAAGGGTGATTTCCAAACCCTCAGACGGAGATCCTGCAGAGCAGGATGTAAAGGAAGCATGATATTTTCCATTTGTGCCGGTGGGCTATGAGTATCAGCACAACCAGGGATAGTGATATTAAGAAAGGTTGCCATGTCTCGGAGAAAAGTCTGAAAAGACTGATCCCCTATGGGAACCATCCCTGGTAAGGCCAAAGAAAGAGGCTGAGCACCAGAGGACGTACCATGGTGTGAAGCAAGAGTGGCTAGGATCTGCGGAACTGCTTATCTGGAAGCGAGCAGAGTCGGTTCCAGGACGCGTCGGTACCCAGTCCTCGAGACTAGAAATCGATTCAAGACTCGGCATCGAAGGAAGCGAGTCTATCGATGCATGTCTCGAGGGTACCGACGTCGGTGGCAGTATCGGCGATGCCGATACCGATAAAGCAGTCTGGGTTACATTGATTGGTCCCGAAGGTACCAAGGATACCCGATGATACCCACCTGCGAGAAACAGGTTACTGCATCCCGATGTCGTAGCCAGGGCATCGGAACCGCTCGACGGCGGTACCGTCTCCGAGCATGGCTGGGATATAGAAATGTCCATGCGTAGCGTATCGATCGGCCCCGAAGGTACCGAGGACGCTTGAGGACGATCCCTGGTGGCGAGTGGAACACTCGACACCGGTGCCGATGCAGGGGTATCGGTACCGCTCGAAGCGGATACCACCACCAGACACGGTGGGGATCGAGGGAAGTCAATCTGAAGCGTAGCGATCGGCCCCAAAGGTACCGAGGACGCCAGATGACGATCCCTGGTGAAGAGTGGAACACTCGACACCGGTGCCGATGCCGGGGGATCGGTACCGCTCGAAGCGGATACCACCCCCGAGCATGGCTCAGGTATGTTCTGTGAGGGGTGAGCCCCAGGAACAACCTGAAACCCCTTTAACGCTTTGGAGCCCACAGACTCCCGCAGGGGTAATGCCAATGGATTCTTGAGGGTAATACAGCCGCGACCACAAGAAAATACAAAACTAAAGAAATTAAGTAAGTAAAAAGAAAAGTTTCTGCGGTGACAGGAAGGACGTCCTGCCGGCTCCGCGGAAAAACGAAAACTGAAGAGAGGCTCTGGAGAAGGCGGGAAGTCAGCGCGCAGGCGCGAGGGATGCTGCTAAAAGCTTTCTGATTGGAAGCTGGGCAGCATTCCCGTGCAGGCTCCGTCGGTACCGACGTACCCATATGTGAAGACTTATTCCTGCTTGTTCCTGGAGATAGGCACCACATGAGCCTCTCTCCAGTCCTCTGGCACCACGCCCGACTCCAACGAGGCATTGAAAAGGTCAGTCAGTGGAGCTGCTAGAACATCCCCAAGTTCCCTCAGTATTCTAGGGTGTATCCCATCCGGTCCCATTGCTTTGTCTACTTTAAGTTGAGCTAGTTTCTCACGAACACAGTCTTCTGAAAATTGTTCAAGATGTCCCTCGCTTCTGTTTCTATTTGTGGGTGTTTTCTGAGGTCCTGCTCCTGGTTCTTCATCTGTGAACACAGAACAAAAAATATTTGTTAAGCAATTCCGTTTTATCCTTATCAGCTTCTACATATTCCTCCCCTGCACCCTTGAGTCTGACAATATCACTTTTGCCCTTCCTCTTTTCACTAATATATCTGAAAAATGTCTTATCCCATTTTATTGCATTGGCTATTTCCTCCTCCTTTTGAATCTTTGCCTTCTTGACTACTTTGCTAGCTTCTCTAAGCTTTTCCAAATATAGATGCCTGTCTTCCTCTCTCTGTGATCTCTTGTATTTCATGAAGGCCTCCCTCTTTTTCTTCACTTTTTCAGCTACTTCTTTCGAAAACCATAGTGGTCTCCTTTTCCTTTTACCTTTATTTACCATTTTAACAAAAAGGTTGGTTGCCCTTAAAATATCCCCTTTCAGTTTTGCCCACTGTTTTTCTACATCCCCCAGCTGTTCCCATCCCACTAACGACTCCCATCTTCGCAAAGTTAGTCTTCCTAAAGTCTAAGACCCTCACCTTTGAATGGATTCTAACAGCCCTAGTCCTAATACCGAACCACACCATCTGGTGATCACTGGATGCAAAATGATCTCCCACTACATCATCAGAAACACTTTCACCATTGGTAAGCACCAAGTCCAGTATGGCCCCTTCACGTGTGGGATCTGTTACCAATTGCCTGAATAGTTCTCCCTGTAGAGAATCCAGGATCTCCTTACTTCTAGATGATACTGCAGCAGGAATGTGCCAATCAACATCTGGCATATTGAAATCTCCTATCAGTAGCACTTCCCCTTTCCTAGCAATACTGCGTATGTCTTCAATTAAAACTCTCTGTCCACCTCTTCCTCTTGTGAGGGAGGTCTGTATATCACACCAATGCAAATAGATTTCTCTTTCCCTCTTTCTAGTTTAACCCACAATGCCTCCTCTCTCCCTTTTAAGCTCTGTAATTCCAAAGCTTTAATAGTAGTTTTTACATACAGTGCCACTCCTCCTCCCCTTCTTCCTACCCTGTCCTTTCTGAATAAAGTATAGCCAGGTATAGTTACATCCCACTCATGGTTTTCTGTAAACCATGTTTCTGTAAATGCGACTAAATCCAAGTCAGCCACTCTCACCAAAGCTTCAACATCAGGGATCTTATTTCCCATGCTACGGGCATTTATACACACTGCTTTCCATATGTTACCCCTGTTACCCATTTCCATAAAGGTATTTCATGTATCACCTACCTGGGGGCTTTCTTCACCCATCCCCAACGAATCTAGTTTAAAGCCCTCTTCAGTAGATTAGCCAGTCTACTACCGAAGACGCGCTGACCTTTCTTGGACAGATGGATGCCATCTCTGCTCTGCAACCCTTGGAACAGCATCCCATGGTCTAGGGAACCAAAACGCTCTTGATGACACCATCCACGCAGCCATGCATTCATCTCCAGGATGCAAGCCTCTCTGCCTTGGCCTTTACCCTCAACAGGGAGGATTGAAGAGAACATCACCTGTGCACCTAACTGCTTCACCCTCTGTCCCAGAGCCATGAAGTCACTTTTAATACGTTCCGAGGTATACCTGGCAGTATTATTTGCTCCAGCATGGATTAGCAACATTGGGCAATAGTCAGTGGGCTAGAAGAGTCTCGGCAAACTCTCCGTAACATCTTGGATTTTGGCACCAGGCAGACAGCATACCTCTCTGGACATCAAGTCTGGTCGGCAGATGGACGCCTCAGTACCCCTCAGAAGAGAGTCTCCAACCACCACTACCCTTCGTTTCCTTCTGGTCACTGATTCTGCAGCTTTGGGGTACTTGAGCTCTGGTTCTTCCCTTTCCAGGGATACTTTCACCTCCTCCACTTCCAGGGCTGCATAATGGTTCTTCAATTCAAGGGCTGGAGAAGTTGGATTGGTGATTTTGCAGGCCCTGGTGACTTATGTCCAACCATCGACATTCTGTTGGCACCCATCTTCTCCTGTGCTGGAGAGCTTGGTTGCTGCAAGAAGCATCTCGTCAATGTACTTCTCACTGTCTTGAATGCTCCTCAGCCTCGCCACCTCCTCTCTGAGTTCCTCCACTTGTTTCCTCAGAGCTTCAGCATGCAGGCACCCTGCACATGGAACCAGTCCTTCAACTGGCATTAGGACCTCTGTCTGGACCGAGGCAGAAGCTGTAACGGGGGCAACAGCTTTAGCGATACGATTTTTCCCAGCCATTGTTGTGTTCGTGGAGCTTAGGTATCTGTTAAAGCAAGATAGAAACTTCAATGGTGGATAAATGCTCAAAAGGAGGCTTCAGAAGTTGAGTGAGAACCACACTGACGTCCCAGGCCACCGGAGGTGGCTTAATGGGTGGCTTGTACAGTAGGAAACCCCACATGAAGCATGCTACTAAGGGGTGTGAGGAGATAGGATGTCCATCCAGTGATTTGTGAGAGGCTACAATGGCACTAAGGTGAACTCTCACTGAGTTAGTTTTAAGATATGCCAAGGATAAGTAGAGGAGATATTGTAGAAGGGACTTCACCAGGAAAAAAAAAAGGGTCAATGCCCTTTGGGGAGCACCAGAAGGCAAACCTACGCCACTTGAAGGCATAAGATCACCTGGTAGAATTCTTGCATAATGCAAGGAGGATATCTTTGACCTCCTGTGGCAGGTCGAGGCCAGCGAGCACTAACCCTTCAGCAGCCATGCTGTGAGGCATAGGGAGTGAAGATTGAGATGGAGGCGTGTCCCTTGATCCTGAAAGAGGAGGTTAGGGTGCACATCAGAGGCTGAGAGGTGGAGTCTGCGCAAGGCGAAGAAGCAGAGGAAACCACGGTTGATGGGGACAAAAGGGGCTACAAGGATCATGGAGACCCTGTTGGCTTGTAGCTTGAACATAGTTTTGGGTATCGAGGGAATGCACAGAGCAGACCCTGTCTCCAATGGAGAAGGAAGGCATCCACGACCTGTCGGTGCAGCGACAGAAGCCTGGAGAAGAAGAGTGAAAGCTGTGAGTTCTGCGGAGTGGCAAAAAGATCTATGAATGGGGTTCCCCACCTTCGGAAGCTCCAAGCAGCCATTTTCTGATGCAAGGTGGATGAAGGATACAGCTTAGCTTGTCCGCAAGGACACAGATTCCGCTCAGGAGGTACACCACTTTTAGGTGAATGCGATGTGCAATGGCAAAAGACCACAGGCGAAGCGCTTCCTGGCATAGGGGATAGGACCCCATCTCCCCTTGTTTGTTCATGTAGAACATGGCAACCTGGTGTCCCATCCTAAGATATGTTGCCCTGAAAGATGGGGATGAAAAACCCAGAGCATTTGTCAGTGGCCATAGTTTTAGGAGGTTGATCTGCAGGGCAGATTCTGTTGTGTCCACAGCCCTTATGTGGTTAGGTCATTCAGATGCACTCCCCAACCCAGCTTGGAGGCATCCATTGTCAGGGTAGATCAAGGTGGAGGCATCTGAAAAGGTGACCCGCTGAGTAGGTTCTCTGGTGAACACCACCACTGAAGAGACTAAATCAGCTGAGGTGTGATGTGGAACTTGATTCAGACGGCCCTTTGCTTGCGTCCATTGAGAATAGAGCATAGGGGATGACGTGGATTGTGGAGGCCATGTGTCCCAACAGACGTAGGATCTCTCAAGCTGTTACGCAGCTTTGCTGTTGCATTCCTTTTGCCAGCTCGATGATGCGGGCATAGAGATCTTGTAGAAGGAAAGCTTGGGCCTGTTGAGTGTTTAAGAACACTCTGATGAACTCCAGATGTTGGACTGGAGTGAGGTGAGACTTTGGGAAGTTTAAGACAAATCCCAGATTTGGAGCACCGTGAGGGTGCAATGAAGGGAGAGTTTTGCCTTCTGAGGGGAGTCTCCCCTGATTACTCAGTCATCTAAGTAAGGGAAGACAAAGACCCACGAAGTGCGAAGACAGCAACTATTGCCATACATTTTGTGAAGACTCGCAGTGCAGAGGCTAAGCCGAAGGGCAGCACCGCATATTGGTAATGGTTTTCTTTAAACATGAAACAAAGATACTGTCTGTGGAGGAGATGCATCAGTAAATGTGTGTACGCCTCCTTTAGGTCTAGAGAACATAACCAATCATGTCTCTGGAGGTATGGAAGAAGAGTTCCCAGGGAAATCATTTTGAATTTTTCTCGGACCAGGAACTTGTTCAGGTCTCTGAGATCCAAAATGGGTCTGAATCTTCCTGTTTTCTTTGGGATGAGAAAATATGGGGTGTAGAAGCCCATCCCTTCTTGAGGAGGACAAACTCTTTGGGACAACAGGGTGGTCACCTCTTCTCTTAAGAGAGTGCTTTGAAGGGGATGGGTGGGATAGTCCCCATTAAAGTTGGTAGGGGTAAGTTTTCAAAATGAATCAGATGCCCCCTTTGGACAATGTTGAGTGTCCACCATTCTGAAGTTATGAGGTGCCATCTGTTGATATAAGAATAGAGTCTGCCTGCTATGTGGAGGGGCTGGGGATCCTCCAGAAGCAGACTGGCGATGCTCTCTAGGAAGGAGTCAAAAACCCAGTGCAGATTGTGCCTGTGCAGTTGGTTGAGGCTTAGGAGCCTTGGGCTTTTTGGGATGGCGAGAGCACTGCTGCTGCTGAGGATGGTAAGCAGCTGAAGATGGATAGGAAGGATAAAGCTTAGTTACTCACCTGTAACAGGTGTTCTCCAGGAGCAGCAGAAATCAGTCCTCACATATGGGTGACGTCGGCGCTGATGGCGCCGTGCGGAGCATTTCCCCAGCTTTCAAAGAAAGCCTTTGGGAATGCAGCGTGCATGCGTGGTCCCCTTCCCAACCAAGGGTGCCATCTTGCTCAGTCTGATGACATAGCTAAAAGACAGCAAAAATCAAAATGAAGGATAGGACTGCAACTCCAGGGAAGGAGGGAGGGTCGTGAGGACTGATTCCTGCTGCTCCTGGAGAACGCCTATTACAGGTGAGTAACTACGATTTCTCCAGGACCAAGCAGGAAGTCAGTCCTCACATATGGGACTCCCCAGCTCTAGGCTACCGCTAACCCAAAGCTGAAAAAATGGCTCCCTCTCGAGAGTCACAGCATCTGTGACAAGAATTTTCTCTGAGAACGCACCCCGTACGGTAGCCCAATACAAGGGCAGGAGGGTAGGAGTTGCCTAAACCTCAAAGAGATTAAGGCCGAAAACACTGTCCTGCCGGGACTCTCTCCAGGCAGTAATGGGCTGCAAAAGTCTGGCTTGAAGACCAAGTTGAGGCCCGGCAGATGTCTGCCAACTGAACAGAGTGGAGATGAGCTACTGACGTAGCTTTCGCCTTGACACGGTGGGCCATGACCCGACCCTGCAAGGGGAGGTCGGCTGCCCTGTACACCCAGGCGATGCAATCTGCTAACCAAGTGGACAACGTACGCTTGGAGACAGGTAACCCCATCCTATTAGGGTCAAACGAGACGAAGAGCTGAGTAGCCCTTCGATGCTCCTGCATACGTTCTATGTAAAAAGACAACGCCCTCTTACAGTCCAGGGTATGCAAGATTGTTTCAGCCCGGCTGGCATGCAGCCTGGGAAAAAAGGTCGGAAGAACCACCTCCTGATTGAGGTGGAAAGAGGAGACCACTTTTGGGAGGAACTTGGGATGGGTCCGTAGGACCACCCTGTTCCTATAGAACCGCGTGTAGGTCTATCAGAAACCAGAGCTTGTAGTTCACTCAAACATTTGGCCGAGGTAAGAGCCACCAGGAAGAGCACTTTCCAAGAGAGGAAGCGCAAATGGCAAGTAGCCTTCGGATCAAACGGTGGGCGAGTAAGTTGCTGCAAGACCACGTTCAAATCCCACTCAGTCGCCGGTGGATGCACCAGAGGCTTCAGTAGAAGTAGACCTCTGAGAAATCTGGACACCAAGGGGTGAACCGACAGAGACTGTCCTTCCACCGGTGAGTGGTGTGCTGACAAAGCACTGAGGTGGACCCGAACAGAGTTAGACTTAAGGCCTAGGTCTGAAAGTTGAAGTAGATATTGCAGTACTACTGGCACAAGGAAGAGAAAGGATCTTCACTGCACTGAGCACACCATACCGTAAACCTACGCCACTTGAGGGCTTAGGACTTTCTGGTGGACTGCCTCCTAGAGGCCAATACCACCTCCTTAGGTAGAAGTAATGGAGCTAGCACTATCCTTTCAGCAGCCAGGCCATCAGATTGAGGGACCTGAGATTGGGGTGCAGAAGGGAACCCTGCTCTTGAGACAGGAGATCGTGTTGCAGCCCCAGAGGGAACGGAGCTTCCACCGCCAACTGCAGAAAAAATGGAAACCACGGCTGCCTCGGCCATCTGGGGGCTACCAGAATCACCGAGGCCTTGTCCCGGAGGATCTTGAACAGAGTTCGGGCCACCAGTGGCTTGAGGAAACGCATATAGTGGACTTGCAAAGAGATCGATGGATGGAAGTCCCCAGCAGAGGAAGATCTGCTGGACCACCAATGGACTCAACTGCCATTCGTGAGGCTGGAGAATCCTGCTTAGCTTGTCTGCTAGGAAGTTTTCCTGACCAGGTAGATAAACTGCTTTGAGAAACATGCCTTGTCTGACCGCAAAGGAGCAAAGGGCCAGTGCCTCCTGACATAGGAGCCTGGACCCTGTGCCCCCTTGTTTGTTTACGTAGAACATTGCCACCTGATTGTCCGTCTGAACTAGGACAGACAGAGAGCATGACAGAAAGTTTGCAGAGCTAAGCGGATTGCTCGCAGCTCTAAAAGGTTGATTTGCTGTGTGGCCTCCCGAGGGGACCACAGGCCTTGAGTGCACGTGCCCTGGCAATGTGCACCCCAGCCCTTTAAGGAAGCATCTGTCGTCAGCACCCTTGTGTGTGCTGGAGCCTGAAAAGGTACACTCCTGAGAAGGTTTGGCAGATGTAGCCACCACTGTAAGGAGTTCAGAAGTCGTCTGGACACCTTTACTCTGTCTCAGGTCACCGGTGGCTTGTGTCCACTGATCTCTAAGGCACCATTGAGCAGCGCGCATGTGCAGCATTCGGGGTCACATATACCGTGGATGCCATGTGGCCCAGGAGCCGCAGGTAGTGCCTGGCGGAAACATGAGAATTGCTTTGGAACTGGTTGGCCAAGTCCATCAGTCTGTGGGCCCTGTCCTCGGGCAAGTAAGCTCTTGCCTGAAGGGTGTCTAGTTTCGCCCCTATAAACTCTAGGTTCTGAGAGGGGAGCAAAGTGGACTTTGCGTAGTTTATGACAAAGCCCAGATGCTGAAGAAGAGAGACAGTGCGAAGAGTGGCCTGTCAGGCCTCCTGGAGTGACTGGCCCCTGATTAGCCAGTCGTCCAGGTACGGGAAGACAAAAATCCCCTGATTCCTGCGAAAAGCCGCCACCACTGCCAGCCATTTGTAAAAACTCTGGGGGCAGAGGTTAGGCTAAAGAGAAGTACCCTGTACTGAAAATGGTTTCCTCCCACCACAAATCTGAGATATTGTCTGTGGTCTGGATGGATGAGGATGTGAGTATAAGCATCCTTTAGGTCTAAGGAGCATAGCCAGTCTCCCTGCTGGAGGTAGGGCAGCAGTATCCCAAGGGTAAGCATCTTGAACTTTTCCCTCTCCAGAAACTTGTTCAGGTTTTACAAGTCTAGGATAGGTCTGAGGCCTCCTGCTCTCTTTGGTACTAGGAAGAGCACTCAAACCCGCATACGCGGCGCGGAAGAGGTTCTTCGAGCAGTCCGCGACCGACCTCAGGAGGGTCTGGAATCTGAGAAGGTGTTCACCCCTAAGACCTGCAGCGAAACCACCAAGCTCCTTGGCGAGGTCGCGCAGGATCATGCCCATGTACAGTTGGTAGACCTGAATGTGGCACAACAGCATGGACCTCTGATAGGCCTTGCGCCTAAGAGCATAGAGGGCTCTGGACTCTCTGCCCGGTGGGACCGAAGAATGTGACTTCGGGCTCTTTTGCTTCCGCATCGCCGATTCACTACCATGGAGGTGTGCGAAAGCTGGGTCTTCTGGAACCCCGGGCCGCGCTGGACCCTATACATGGCATCGAGGCATTTGCTCACAATGGGGACCGAGGCAGGTGCCTCCCACATGCGGAGGAGCAACCGGGACAGAATGGGAGGCACTGGGATTGTAAGAGACTTCCGAGGTTGGGACTCATACTGTAAGATGTCGAGTTCCTCCGCCCTCGGTTCTTCCTCAGCCTGCGTGGCCAGCTTGAGGGCCCACGCCATGTCCTGCACGAACACCAGGAAAGACGTGTCCTCAGGAGGCGAACGCTTTTGGAAGGTGGGTGGGGACGGATCTGAAGGAAGGTCCCTGTGGGTGCGGGTCTCTGGGGAGTATCCTTGTCCCACTCCCAGCCCGAGAGGTTTGAAAAGGAGTCCGAGTCAGGCTGGTCGCCCTGACCAGAGGCCAAGTCCCGCTTGAAACCCGAGGCACTGGCCTTGGAGGACCTCGCCGCCGAGAAACGGGATAGCGAGCGAGACTGGTGATGAGGACCCTCACGAGGCCCATGGCTCTTGGGGGTTTCCAGGACAGGTTTAGGTGTTCCTCTCAGGGGAACCTCGGTCTCGAGGCGCGGGCCAGTTGTGCTGGGCATAAGTGCCTGCTGGGCAGCCAAGGTGGCAGAAATGCTGCGCTCTAGTGCCAGCATTCGGGACTCCCACGCAGACGTGGGTCCCTGCGACACTGACACCGGGGTTACCGGGTCTGGAATGGAAGAGAGGGGGTCTTCACCAGGATGACCCTGAGGAGACTGGGCGCCATCGCCGGAGGCCTCCGTATTAGTATGAGGTACCTTCCGAGGCTGCTCCTTATCTGACTCTCAGGAACGCAAGGCAGGGCTGAGCGATCGAGTGTGAGAATGTTTGCGCTTGTCTAGAGCCCCCAACAGCAACTTCGAGGTCTTCTTCTTCTTGTGTCTCTCCACTTCAGGGGATCCCTGATCGGAGTGCCGCCTTGAATGCGGGGCCACTGTGGGGGATCCCGGCAGTGGAAGGACGGCTAAGGATGCCACCGGGGATTCTAGGGCTGCCTTACAGAAAATGTTGTCAGACTTCTGCTTACGACTTAGCAGGACCTTGACGGACATATTCTTACAGAGAGAGCAGAGCTCTGGGTTATGGTCGGCACCCAGACACCAGAGACAGCAGTCATGGGTGTCTGTGAGTGACATATTTTTGGAGCATCTGTCACATTTTTTAAAACTAGTGGCCATTGGGGCAAAAAGGGCCCCTGCTAGGTCAAAGACCCTCGAGGCCAGCGGTTGAAAAGGGCGCGAAAAGGCCCAAAGAGAACATTTTTTTCCAAAAGGCTGGAATAAAGGACGACCCTTCGCTTGGGGAAAAAAGAGCGAAGGGGAGTACAGAAGAGGATCGGTACTATTGGAAAAGAGAGAGCCACAGGCCGAAATAAAAAATACTTTTTCCGAAGGACGAGGACGTGCGTCTGAAGGGCTCCACGGAAAAAGGGAGACTGAGCAAGATGGCACCTTTGGGTGGGAAGAGGACCATGCATGCGTGGCAGCAATCCCAAAGGCTTTCTTTGAAAGCTGGGGAATTGCTCTGTGCGGGCTCCATCGGTGCCAACGTCACCCATAAGCGAGGACTGACTTCCTGCTTGTTCCTGGAGAAAGGTGGGATTTTTGGGTAATTTACAACGAACTCTAGTAGTTCCAACACCCAAATGGTCATTGTGTTGATTCTTGGACTCTGTCCGGAGTGGTACTCTTGATCAGCCAATCATCCAGATAGGGAAAGACAAACACTCCCAGTGTCCAGAGATAAGCAGCTACTACCACAAGACACTTTGTGAAGACGTGAAGTGCTGAGGCCAGGCCAAACGGCAACACTCTGTACTGAAGCGCTGTCCTCCCAGGACGAATCAGAGATACTTCCTATGAGCTGGATGTATCTGTATGTGGGTATAGGCATCCTTCAGATCCAGCGAGCATAGGGTGCCTACAGAAATCATTCTGAACTTTTCTTTTACCAAGTACAGGTTCAGATCGCTTAGGTCTATGATAAGATGGTTTCCCCCTGTTTTCTTGTGTACCAGGAAGCACCTGGAATAAAACCCCCTACCTCTTTGCTCTGGTGGCATGAGTTTGATCTCAATATCTGACAAGGGGGCGGTGATTTCTCTCTGAAGCAGTTCCTGATGCTGAGAGTTGAGATTATGCACCCTCGGTGGGGGTGGGGGGGCAATTTGGTGGTACTTGCAATAAAGCATAGTTACTCACCTGTAACAGGTGATCTCCAGGAACAGCAGGAATTTAGTCTTCATATATGGGTGACATCTTCGGCTCCCAGCATCCTTTGATCTTTTCTGTGAGGGTCCCAGAGGCCTATTTCCACTGGGAGGGAAGAGTCCATTGAGTTATCCGCATGTGCAGATGAGCATATGGCACTACATGAACCGTAGAGGCCATATGGCCTAATAGCTGTAGCATCTCTCTGATCAAGAGACTGTTTTTGAACCTTACTTGAGATGCTATCTGTACTAGGATACAACGGTCCAGGGATAGAAATGCCCTTGACCGTCGAGTATCTAGAACAGCCCTTATGAATTCCAGTGTTTGAGTAGGAACTAGAATGTATTTTGGAAGATTTATCACAAATCCTAGATCCTGTAATACTTGAATTGTATGAAGGTGAACTTCCTGAGAAGTAGTTGTCCTTATTAGCCAATTGTCAAAGTAAGAGAAGACAAATATTCTGAGAGTCCTTAGATACGACCGCCATACACTTTGTGAAGAATCTTGGGGCAGAGGCGAGCCCGAATGGAAGGACTCTGTATTGATAGTGATTTCCTTGGAAGATGAAGCATAGATAACCTCCTGTATTCTGGATGAATGAGGATATGGGTATACGCTTCTTTGAGATCTAGAGAATAGAGCCAGTCCTGATTCTGGAGATAAGGAAGAAGGGTTCTTAGTGAAATCATCCTGAATTTCTCTTGAACTAGAAACTTGTTGATTTTTCTGATATCTAAGATGGGTCTTAATCCTCCATTCTTTTTTGGAATGAGAAAGTATGGAGAATAGAACCCCATTCTCCTCTGGGATGCTGGATCCTCTTCCATGGCACACTCTGACAGAAGAAAGGTGATCTCTTCCCGGAGGAGAGCAGTGAGTGGGGGTTGCGAATGATATTCCCCCACTAAAGTGGTGGAAGGTATGCTTTGTAGGCAAAGCTTGTACCCCTCTCGCACTATGGTTAGTGTCCACTGCTCTGAGGTTATGATATGCCACCTGTGAGCATAATGGCAAAGCCTGTCTGCTATGTGGAGGGGGTGGGTGTTCTCCAGAGACAGGTGGCAATGCTCTCTAGAAAGAAGTAAAAAACCAGGCATAGACTGAGTCTGCGCTGCTGGTTGCAGTTTAGGAGCCTGTGGCTTCTTATGCTGCTTAGGAGGCTGTTGCTTCCTCTGAGTAGCCTGGGGCTGGTATTGAGAAGTTGAGGGGTAAGAAGAGTAGAATTTCTTCTTACGAGAGAATGGCTTCTTAGCAGCTGTTTTTTTCTTGGTAGGGTAGGCAGTAGCCTTTGAAAGCCTATTGAGGGTGTTTTTCTCAGATTCTGAGAAGCCTTATCTTTCCAATCCTTTCCAAACAGGTTCTCTCCTGTATAGGGAATATTTCCCAGCTTATCTTGAACACACTGTTCAAGGTCTGATGCCTGAAGCCAGGCAATCCTATGGTCATCTATGCAGATAGAAGCTGTTATGCTAATGCATTCAAAAAAGTCAAAGGTTGCCCTATTGACAAACTTGGAAACATTTTGGGCATGTTTGACTAAGGTAAGGTAGTCTGCCTTCTTATCATCCGGGAGAAGAGAAGCCATTGATTCCAGATCCCTAGTCACTTCCCTAAGGAACAAACCCATGGAAAGTATGCATGAACTTATGTGGGCTGAAAGCATGGAGGCCTGAAAGCACCGGTGGCCAAAAGCATCGAGGGTTCTCGACTCTCTGCCCGGGGGATTGGAGGAGTACGTCTTAGAACTCTTAATTCGATGCATAGCCGATTCCACTACCATTGAGTGGTATGGAAGCTGCGTCTTCTGGAATCCAGGGCTTTCCGGTACCCGATACATGGTATCGAGTCGCTGGGTATGGGGAGAAATGGTGAGGGGCGTCTCCCACATCTGGAACATAAGGTCCTGGAGTATGCGGTGTATCAGGAGAATAGTCACCACTTTAGGAGCTGTATGCCCCTCACCATATCCTTGATAAACCCCTGGAAAGACACGTCTTCGGGAGGGGACATGCATCGTTGTAGAGACAGAGAGGGATCCTCGGGGAGACTCCTCATCTCTCTGGTATCAGCATCGTCGGCTGTATTGGTACTGATGATACCAGCAGTAATGTCTTGACCAGTACCGATGCCGCAGGACTCCACTCGATGCCTAGCATGTGCTGGTCCATCGAGTTTGCTGATGCCTGGGTATCGGTACCGGAAGCTTGGGCTACCGTTCCAGAGTATGGCACCAGGAGCTCTCCGGAGGTGGAGGCCTCAGGAGCATTCTGGACCCCTTGTAAAGCTTTGGTGGGGAGGTTTTCCCCGCAGGGGTAGTTTGGCTGGTTGATCCACCTCTAGGGCAATTCTCGAGGCATCTCTATTTCTAGATAGAGATCTACTATTAGGAGGAAGGCCTGTCTTGGAAGAAGACTTGTGTTTTGATGCCTGAGATCCATGTGAAGAAAACGATGTCCTCGATGACGTCAAAGCAAGCAAGACTGCATTTGAGGCAAACAGGGAGATGAGTTTTGCGGCCCAATTCTGTAGGCCTCTCTTTGTCATCTTTTTGCACAGGGAACACTCAGACGGCTGGTAATCCGGGCCAAGACATTTGAGGCACCAGTCATGGGTATCAGTGGAAGAAATGGTACTACCACACTTGGAACATTTTTTAAAACCACTGGTTGGTTTTTCCATCGTGCCAGTAGACTGGATGGAAGGCCTAAGGCTGGAAACGGCATGAGCGCCTGAAGAATTAAAGGGGCGTTTTTTGTTCTTTTTCACAGAAAAAATTAGTAAAGATGAAAGTTCGGTTCTGGTGTTGACGGGAAGGCAGACGTGACCACAAAAAAATAAGAAAGAAGAAATTTTCTGCGGTGACTGGATTTGCTTCCTGCTGGCTCCACGGAAAACGAAGAACTGAAGAGGGAGAGTCAGAAAGATGGAAAGGCAGCAACGCAAGCGTAGTGGGATGTTCCCAAAAGCTTTCCTATTGGATGCTGGGGAGCATTCCCACGCGGGCTCCATCGGTACCGATGTCATCCATATGTGAAGACTACATTCCTACTTATTCCTGGAGATGAGGCGGCTCAGACTCTGGAGCTCCAGTCAAGTAATTAGGTGAGTGTAGTTGCCTCAGTGTTGATGAATGGTGCTTTCCTGGGTCTCACCCTGCTGTCGCCAAGCTGAGTCTTCTCATTTCTTTCACCCCTGATCTTCCATATCTTCTCCACTGCATCTCCTCTCTCCTGTTCCTCTTCACTGCACAACATAGCTGGCAGAACAGACTCGCTGTAACTATACCAAGCTGACCTTCTCACTGTACGCATAACTACCTTGCATATCTCTTCACACTGTTCTTTCAACAGTTGCAGCTGGAAAAGGAGATGCCTGGGACCTTATGTCCAATTGCTATTTATTTGTATATTGAATCAGTTCATCATGTAAACTCTAACACAGAAATAAGTAAGATAAATTGATAATTGAGGCACAAAAGGCATTAATATGCAATGCAAACACAAAAACGATTATCTGAGCACTTAAACATATTTCAGTAATTTGTATATTTTTGCATAATTTCCTAGAAAGTACAGGTAGGTAAATAACATATTACACAAAATTTCAAGCTAGTTATTGATTTGCCAAATGAAATTGTACTATTTTTCACTAGTGCTTTTTAAAATTATGACATCTCCAAAACTGATACACCCTAATGGTACGCGGCCAGCACGCTCAGGTGCACTCTGATGGAACTGGACTTCAAACTAGCATGGGAGAGGTGCAGGAGGTAGGTAAGGATCGTCTGCACTGAGCAGCAAAATGGGTTAAACCCTTTATCTGCACACCAGACAGAGAATCGGCGCCACTTGAAGACGTAAGCACATTTGGTGGAGTCCTTTCGGGAAGCAAGGAGAACATCTTCCACATCTCTGGGGAGGTGGAACTGGGAAAGAGCTATCCTTTCAGCATCCACGCCGTGAGAGCCAGAGACGAGGTTGAGATACAGGAGGGTTCCCTCCTTCTGCGAGATCAGATCCAAGGCACAGCCGAGGGGATACCGGGACACCCTTGAGAGACAGAGCAGCAGGGGGAACCATGGTTGTCTGAGCCAATGCGGGGCAATGAGAATCACTGAGGCTTTGTCAATCTGGATCTTGAAAGAGGACTTGGCCATAAAGGGAGTAGAAGGGTATGCATACAGGAGACCCTCGCTCCAACTCAGGAGAAATGCATCTGCTGCTAGTGCGGTAGGGAATCCTGGAGCAGAATTGTGGCAGCTGGTCATTGGAGGGACTGCCAAAGAAATCCACCGTTGGCGTCCTCCACTTCCAGAAGATGTTGCAGACCACCTGAGGATTCAGGGCCCACTTGTGAGGCTGCAACACTCTGCTGAGTTTGTCCGCCAGGACGTTGTCCTGGCCCGAGAGGTACACCGCCCAGAGACGCATATCACGAGCATTGGCGAACCTCCAGAGCCAAACCGCCTTCCAGCAAAGAAGGTACGAGCTCATGCCGTCCTGCTTGTTGATAGAGAACATCACGACCTGGTTGTCCGTCTGGATGAGGTTGACCTGACTGGACAATCGCCGCTGAAAGACTCAGAAGAAGTTGGAAACCGCTTGGAGTTCGAGGAAGCTGATCTGAGGCTGTTGTCCCTTGACCACAGACATTGAGTCTGGAGTCCACAAAAATGGGCTCCCCAGCTGAGCTTGGAGGAGTCTGTGGTGAGGACCTGCTGACACACCAGAGCCTGAAAGGGAAGTCCGGCTAGGAGACTGGTCATTGCCTCCAGGCAATGGAGTCTATCAAGGGAGAGGTCACGCGGACCCTGTCCATTAAGCACCCTGTTACCTGCTTCCTTTGGGTAGACAGAGCGTCCACTGGCCTGTTATATTCAGAGACGTGCGCAGGATGTGACATGAACAGTCGTGGCCATGTGCCCCAGGAGGAGGAGCTTATGACGGGCCGAGACTGTCGAGCAGCCCTAGATTTCGTAAGAACATAGGAATATAAAAAATGCCATACAAAGTCAGTCCAAGGTCCATCAAATCCACTATCCTGTTTCCAACAGTGGCCAATCCAGGTCATAAGCACCTGGCAGTTTTTCAAAAAGACACACACGTTTCACAATGCTTGTATTGGGGCAAGCAGTGGATTTCCCGGGTCCTCTTTAATAATGGTTGTTGGACCTTTCTTCCAGAAACTTGTCCAAACCTTTTTTTTTAAGGCCAGCTACACTAACAGCTTTTACTACATCCTCCAGTAATGAATTCCAGAGTTTGATTACGCATTGAGTGAAAAAATATTTTATCTTAATAGTCTTAAATGGGTTACACTGTAGCTTCATTGCATATCCCCTAGTCTTTCTACTTTTTGATGGCGTAAAAAGTCGATCTGCCATTACCGGTTCCACTAAATTCATTAATTTATAGACCTCTATCGTACCTCCCTTCAGGTGTCTCTTTTCCAGGTTGAAGAGCCCTAACCTTTAAAGCCTCTTCTTATATGGGTACCTTTCCACCCCCTTTACCATTTTGGTGGCTCTTCTCTGTACCTTTTCTAATAACGCTATATCCTTAAAATACAGCGACTAGAATTGCACACAATATTCAAGGTTTGGTCACACCATGGAACGATACAGAGGCATTATAATATCCTTTGTTTTATTCTCCATTCCTTTCCTTATGATTCCTAGCATTTTATTTGCCTTCCTGGTCACTGCTGCACAATGGGTGAAGGGTTTCAACGTGTTATCCACGATGACGCCTAAATCTTTCTCCAGGGTGGTAGTTCCTAATGTGAAACCTTGCATCATTTAAACATAGTTTGGGTCATTCTTTCTTAGGTGCATAACTTTGCATTGTCCACATTAAATTTCATCTGCCATTTAAACATCCAGTCTTCCAATTTTTCAAGGTCCTCTTGCAATTTTTCACAATTTTCTTGGGTTTTAGCTACTTTGAATAATTTTGTGTCATCTGCAAATTTGATCATCTCACTCATTATTCCCATTTCCAGGTAATTTACAAATATGTTAAAAAGCAGCGTATCCAGCACAGATCCCTGGGGTACTTCAGTGGTCACCTTTCTCCATTGGGAAAATTGGCCATTTAGCCCTACCCTCTGCTTCTTATCTTTTAACCAGTTCCTGATCCACAATAGTACACCGTCTCCTATCCCATGACTTTTTAATTTCACCAAGAGTCTCTCATGAGGGACCTTGTCGAAAGCTTTCTGAAAATCTAAATACACGACATCGACTGGCTCACCTATGTCTACCTGTTTATTCACACCTTCAAAAAAATATGACAGATTTAGTAAGACAAGACCTTCCTTGGCAAAAGCCATGTTGGCTCTCTCTCATTAAACCATGACTATCCACATGTTCAGTAATTTCGTTCTTTATAATTTCTTGGGCCAGTGATGCCAGGAGCTGAGTCCGGTCTGAAGGAAGGAATGCCCTGACCTGACATGTGTCCAGGAGGACCCCGATGAACACAGGATGCTCAGAGGGCTACAGGTCGGACTTCGGGTAGGTGATGACGAAGCCCAGCTGCTCCAGCACCTGAATGGTATGTTGGTTAGCCTGACGAACCTCGCTGGGCGACCCTCCCTGATCACCCAGATGTCCAGATATAGGAAGACAAAAACCCCTTGCAGTCTCAAGAAGGTTGTGACAACCGCCAAGCACTTTCTGAAAATATCCTCCGATGATGAGCTGGAGATACTGCCGGTGCAAGGGGTGGATCAGGGCGTGGGTGTAGGCATTTTTGAGTTCCAAGGAGCATAGCTAGTCACCCCACTGAAGATATGGCAGCAATATCCTAAGGGACACCCATCTTGAACTTTTCTCGCAGCAAGAAGCGGTTCAGATTCCACAAGTCGAGGATGGGGCGAAAACCGCCTATTTTCTTGGGAACCAGAAAGTCGCAGGAGTAGATCCCTCTGCCCATCTGGGTCTGAGGGACCAACTCCACTGCCTTTTCCACGAGGAGAGTGTGGAGTCCCCAGAAGAAGTTCTTGATGGTGGGGGTCCAGTGGAAGCTCCCCCGGAAAGAATGGCAGGGGTGTTTACTCAAAGTGAAGCAGGTAAGCCCTCCTTCGTAACTTGCAGAGCCCAGGCATTGCTGGTGATGCTGGGCCAGTGATGGACGAAAGATGTGAACCGTCCTCCAATGTGTTGTGGAGTGAAACTGTCCAGGGGAAGACAGGCTATGGTCCTGGAGTCAAAAGCCCCCCCCCTCCGATATTGTGGCTGCAGCTTGGGGATCTTAGACCTACGAGAGCCCTGCCCTGCCCCTTAGTCTTCTGTCCCTGTGAGGATGTGTGGTAGACATGATATTGGAGGTAGCCCCTCACAGGCCTTCTTTTTTGGGTAGAAGGTTTTTTCCCTGAAGCCTTCCAATGGGAAGGGACAGCGGTCTTTTGTGAGGGTCTGGTTCTGGTAAGCAATTCTGTTTCTAGCTCAGCGGCCTTCTCCGTCATGGGCTTGCCAAAGAGGTTGTCTCACCGGCAGGGGACATCGACCAACTTGTCCTGAACCCATTGTTCCAAGTCTGAGGACCGCAGCCATGCCAGGCAGCGGCACTAATGCCCACAGAAGCTACCCGAGCCCCAGACTCAAAGTCATCATAGGCTAAACAAGTAACATACTTGGGGTACTCTTTCACCATGGATACCAGGCTCTTGAAGCACTGGAGAGATTTGCCAGAGAGCCCAGCTAAGAACCCGGTAAGCTTCCCTGACAGCTCTCTCAGGTACATGCCCATGTACAACTGGTAAGACTGGATGTCGGTCATGAGCATTGAGCCCTGCTAACACTTCCTACCAAAGCCATCTATAGTGCGTGCCTCCCTACAAAGGGGCACCGAGAAGTGCGTCTTCTGGCTCTTAATGCAGCATATGGCTGATTCCACCACCATGGAATTGTGTGATAGTTGTGTCTTCTCAAATCCCGGGCTCTTGTGGACACGATACATTGAATCAAGCCACCAGCTCACTATGGGCATGTTAAAAGGAATTTCCCACATCCTGAACAAAAGGCGCTCGAGGATAGGAGGCATTGGGACGTTGACAGCCTCCTTGGGAGGGGAGGAGTATTGGAGGATCTCGAGGTCCTCTGCCCGAGGCTCCTCCTCTGCCTCGATGGTGAAGGACAGAGCCTTCCCCATGTCCCATACAAAGTCGAGGAAACAAGAGGTCCTCGAGAAGGAACCGTCGACACTCCAGCAGAGGCAAAGGGTCCGAAGGGGCATCCCTGTGCCACAGTGTGTCTGGGGATTTGTCCTCCTTTTTCCACTCCAAGTCCAACTTGGAGAGAAAGTTGAAGGACCAGTGGGAATAGCACCAATGTTCAGATGGAGGAGTCGACAGGGTCTGGGGTTCCCAGTGGTCCGAGCCTGAAGTGCTCTGAGGAGACACCCAGTGTCCTGATGGGGACCACAAGCGACCCCTGGAATCGACCCAGAGGGTGTGCTGCTTAAGGATCGGCTGTACCTCCAAAGGAGAGATGCCCGTGCTGAATGGGGCTGTTGCCGGCCCTGAGGAACCGGAGGTACTTGGAACTGGGGCCTTCTGCTGTGCCAGCAAGGAAGCCAAGCTGTGCTCCAGGCTCGCCATTCTCTCCCTCCAGGAGAGAAGGCCCCGCAGCCCCAGGCGCTAGCACCAAAGGAATCAGGCCCAGCACCGGTTTCATCAGCAGATACGAGATGGGTTCGGAAGCTTGATGTCAGTCATCCGAGGTATTGGAAATCCTCCCGCCGGGGCAGCTTTGAGGGCTGCTCCCAGCAATCACTCTTGGCCTCACATCAAGGACTATGGTGTAAATGTCTGTATACTTGCCCTCAGAACCGGCATCACCCCCCGACGATGACTATGATGGAGTCCAGTCCTTCCAGGGATGGTCCTCGATGGAGAGTTGCCAGTTCGATGCTTCATGACCCCAAAGCACCGAGACAGCTCAGTCGTTGCAAGAGGTCTAGGCTCTCGCAGCAGCCTACGAGGGAATCGATTCAGACATTGATGCCAGAGCAGACACCGAGGACTTGTGACCAAATAGTGCCTCCCGCTGCCTTTCACGATTCTTGTGCCCCTTGCTAAAAATCTGGAGACACAGCGAGCAAGTAGAAGTGTCGTGGTTGGCCCAGAGGCACCGAAGGAAGCAGCTATGGCGATCCTTGATGGACATGGTACTACCACAACTGCTGTACGTCTTTAAACCACTGATCATGGAAACAGCCGGAAAAACGAGTCCAGTGAGATCAAACTCCAATGTCCTGATCAGAAGGGTGTGAACCCCCCCCCCCCCCACACACTGAAGAAAACCAAACAGAGAAAAAGAGGATCCGAAAAAAACGCGGCACCAACAGTTCTGGGTTTGCAGGAAGGCAAACTGTTCTCAACCGAAAAAAAGGAAACAAAAAAAAAAAATGCAAAAATGCTATCTATTACCATGATGGTCTTGGGCAAGCCACTTAACCCTCCATAGCCCATGTTCCCTGTAAAATAGTTATCTCCAAGTTATAATGCCCTGTTCAATGTAATTTCAGTTTGTTCAATGTAAACTGCACTGATGCAGAATAGTGCGGTATATAAGAGAATGTAAATAAATAAAAATAAATAATGATACTTTTTTCTGAGGTCAAACGAACGTCTGAAGGGCTCCATGGAAAAAAGGAAGACTGAGATAAGATGGCTCCCTTGGGCGAGAAGATGACCACACATGTGTGCTGGATTTCCCAAAGGCTTTCTTTGAAAGCTGGGGAGAGTTACCGCATGGGCTCCATCGGTGACATCACCCATAAGTAAGGATTGACTTCCTGCTTGGTTCCTTGGGTTTTCTTGACAAGATATGACCGGAAGTAGATTGTTAGGCCTTTTTTTCCCGAGGCAGAGGAGGGTAAAGTGACTTGCCCAAGGTCACAAGGAGTGCCCGTGGGATGTGGAATAAGCCCCCTGGATGTCGGGGGATGGCAGCACAGGGCCAGATCAGTGGGACGAGGAAGTGCAGGAGCTTCCACGCAGCCCGACCATGCCTTTGGAAGGCTGCATCAGGGGTCGGACTGTGGGGAATGAACTTTGTGGTGGCGGCCAGGGATCACAGCTCCTTAATGGAACCATGGTGCCATAGCAACAGGATGCCACGGCTCCATGGTTCCATATAGGAGCTGGGGCAGGACTGTGCGGGAAAACAATGGGACGTCCGGCGGCACAGAATCGGGGGACGGCCTGCCCATCCAGGCATGGGCTGGCTATCTAGACCTGATTCTGATCCTGCAGGAACGTCTAGCTTCTGTGGGCTAAGAATCGGGGACTAGATCAGCCCTCCAGATCCTGGACGTCCGAGTGGGCAGGACATTTCCCCTTTGTAATCAAACCCATATAGTGTATAAAATTATTATATGAAAAAAATCAACATTTATTAAGATATAAGTTAAAAGCAGGGTGGAAGGGGGGAAGGGAAGGGGGTGGAAAGAGGGAGTATATGTGCTCTCTTTGGACTACGGTCTTTGAGGGTGGGACAGTTTGCTAGGTGGTAAGGCAGTTAAGGAAAGATTGCTTTTTGGAAAGAGGGAACACATTTCTACTGGTAGTTTGAGTTATGGGGTAGTCTGTGGGATGGTGGGGCATTAGCAAGGGGGCAGTTTTGAGAGGTGGGAGCAGGTTTGGATGTTGGGAGAGGAAGCTAAAATGGAGGAATTCTCTAACTGCAGTGTATCACTGTATATAAAAGGTAATTACTCACCTGTAGTAGGTGTTCTCCAATGGAGCCCGCATGGGAATGCTTCCCAGCTACTAATGGAAGCTTTTGGGAGGCTCCACTGCATCTTCCTGCCTGCCGCAGTGGCACCATTTCACCTCAGTGTGATACTATAGCTATAGAAGAATAACACTCCCAAGGGAGGTAGGAGAGTTGTGAGGACCTATTCCTGCTGTTCACGGAGAAAGCGTAATTACTCACTTGTAACAGGTGATCTCCAGTAACTGCAAGAATCAGTCTTCACATATGGGTGATGTCGGCAGCGATGGAGCCCAGCACAGGAACACTCCCCAGCATCCAACAGAAATGCTTTTGGAAGCGTTCCTCCATGTATGTGTGGCTGCTTTCCAGCTTTCCCTTCAGGTCTCCTCAGTCAGGTGAATAGCAGAGAAAAGAAAAAACTAGAAAAAATATGGATAAACACCTTGAGGGGAGGTGGGTGGGTTGTGAAGACTGATTCCTGCTGTTCCCGGAGAAAAACCTGCTACAAGTGAGTAACTATGCTATCTCCAGGAACAAGCAGGAAGTCAGTCTTCATACATGGGACTCCCTAGCACATGACAGCTCTACAAGGGGAAAGGATTCTGGTACCGTAGAGGTTGCAGCACGGATCCGACAGACTCAGCTTGTTTGGAGCACACCTTAGAAGGTGGTTGGGATAGGCAGTGGGCAAGTTGTCTAAGTTTGAAAAAAGTTACATAGTACAGACTGACCGATTACATAGCAACATAGTAAATGACGGCAGGTAAAGACCAGCATGGTCCATCCAGTCTGCCCAGCAATACGGCAAGAGTAGGTGCACCTGTCGCTCTGTGCAGGTCACCCCTCCCCATGTCTTTGTTTAGGGATGGACCCACCACTCCATGTAGGACACTCCTATTTGTTGAGAAGTTAGATGGTTCAGTTTATTTTGTTTTTATCCTGTTGCTGTAAAGGGATCCGCTGTGCTTGTCCCATGCTGTTTTGAATTTCGTCACCGTGTTTGCCCCAACCACTTCCATCGGGAGAGCATTCCAAGCATTCACCACCCTTTCAGTGAAAACATAGTTCCTGACATTGCCTTTCAATTTACCACCTTGCAGCTTCATGTTATACCCTCTAGTTTTGCAGCTTCCCCGTCTTTGGAAGAGGTTTGTTTGTTCATCGTTCCTCTTTAAGTATTTAAAGGTCTGAATCATATCTCCCCTATCCCTCCTCTCCTCCAAAGTGTACATATTTAGGCCTTCAAGTCTCTTCTCATAAGGTTTCTTACGCAGGCTCCAAATCATTTTGGTCGCCTTCCTCTGAACAGTTTCCAGTCTTTTTACATCTTTTGCAAGATATGGTCTCCAAAACTGAACACAGTATTCCAAGTGAGGCCTCACCAGCGACCTGTACAGTGGCATAAGTACCTCTTCCTTTCTGCTGGTTATCCCTCTTTGTATGCAGCCCAACATCCTCCTGGCTTTTGCCATCGCCTTGTCGCACTGTTTTGCCACCTTAAGATCATCAGAGATAACCACACCAAGGTCTTTCTCCTAAACCATGCACACCAACCTCTCGCCCCCTATTGCGTACATTTCCCTTGGATTTCTGCTACCCAACTGCATGAAACTGCACTTTTTCACATTAAATCGTAATTGCCAAGCATTAGACCATTCTTCCAACTTTCGTAGATCTTTCCTCATGTTATCCACTCCACTCTGTTGCAAATTTGTGTGTCATCTGCAAAAAGACAGACCCTTCCATTCAGTCCTTCAGCAATATCACTCACAAATACATTGAACAGTGCCGGGCCCAGGACTGAACCCTGGGGCACCCCGCTAATCACTTTCCTTTCATCCGAGTGAGCTCCATGTCCATCACCTTCTGTCGTCTGTCAGTCAACCAATTTCTAATCCAGTTTACCATCTTGGGATCCATCCCCAAGCTACTGAGTTTATTGACAAGCCGCCTATAAGGAACAGTGTCAAAGGCTTTGCTGAAATCCAGGTAGATGACATCCATCGCATGCTCCTGATCTAGTTCCTTGGTCACCCAGTCAAAGAACTCAATCAGATTTGTTTGGCAAGACCGTCCTTCAGTAAAACCATGTTGCCTCGGATCTTGCAACCTGTTGGTTTTGAAAAAGTTCACTATTCGCTCTTTCAGAAGCGCCTCCATTACTTTTCCCGAGGTAAGGCTCACGGGTCTGTAGTTTGACACTTCTTCCCTGTCACCACTTTTGTGTAGAGGTACGACATCACCCATTCTCCAGTCCTAAGGAACCTCTACTGTTTCCAAGGATCTGTCAAATACATCCTTTAACGGCCTGCAAGAACCTCTCTGAGCTCTTTCAGTATCCTGGGATGTATCCCATCCGGTCCCATGGCTTTGTCCACTTTCAGTTTAGCAAGTTGTTCCAACACCTCGTCTTTTGTGAATGGTGTGGTATCTACTTCATTCCCATTTTTATATTTGGGAGTCACAGCTGGTCCATCTCCAGGATTTTCTTTAGTAAAAACAGAGCAGAAGTATTTGTTTAGCAATTTCACTTTTTCTATGTCACTTTCCACGAGACCTTTCCCAGAACTTCCGAGTCCTGTAATTCCAACTCTGATCTTCTTCCTTTCCCGAATATACCTGAAGTAAGTTTTGTCACCACCCTTAACATCTTTAGCCATCTTTTCCTCTGCCTTTGATTTTGCTATCCTTATTTCTCTTTTTGACTCTGAGTTTGATCCTGTATTCATTTCTGTGTTCTTCTGTTTGCAACTTTTGAATTTTGTGAAAGCTCTGTTTTTTGCCTTTATCTGAGCAGCCACTTCTTTGGAAAACCAAATAGGTTTCCTTCTCCTCTTGTTTTTATTTACTTTTTTTACATATTTATCTGTTGCTCCTTTTATTGCCACCTTTAGTTTAGCCCATTGCAATTCCACTTCCCTTATCTCCTTCCACCCTGTCATCTCCTCTCCTTTAGGTACTTGGCCATTTTATTGAAGTCAGTGCTTTTGAAGTTTAGGACTTTGAGCTTGCTGTGTTTGGCCTGTACCTTGGCTTTTATCTCAAACCACACTGTGTGATGATCGCTGTTGCTCACAGGGGCACTCACGCAGACATTTGACACGCTATCACCGTTGGTGAGCACTAAATCCAGCGTTGAGCTTTCACTGGTTGGTTCCATGACCATTTGTCTAAGTGATGCATCTTGGAGTGCATCTACAATTTTTTTGCTTCTTTCCAGATGTGCAGAAGGAGTAATACAATCCACATCAGGTAGATTAAAGTCACCCAAAATGATCGCTTCCCCCTTTGTGGCTATCTTGGCAATATCTATAATCAATTTGTTATCTATCTCTTCAATTTGAGTTGGAGGTCTGTAGACTACAGCAGTATGGATGACAGTGCCATCTCCTCTTTCCAATGCAATCCAGAGCACTTCTTCTTTTCCCCATGTCCCCTGCATTTCAGTAGCTTTAATATTGCTTTTGACATACAAGGCTACTCCTCCTCCTTTTCCACTTTCTCTCTCTCTTCTGAATAGATTATAGCCAGCTATGGCTATATCACAATCATGCAATTCATTAAACCATGTTTCTGTAATGGCCACAATGTCCAAATCCATTTCCACCATTAGGGCTTCCAGGTCCGGAACTTTGTTGGCTAAGCTTCGAGCATTTGTGCTCATTGCTTTCCAGCATTTACCTGGCTTGTGTGTATTTTGCATTGATTTTGTTCTGCCCACATCTTCCCACTTGTTTTTGATGTGCGGTTTAAAAGTGTGGCTGTTTCTGATGTTGTTCTGCTTTTGCATCACTTCTGGAATCCTTATCTAGACAGTAGTGAGCTGCAAAGGTGTGCAGTGAAGACCATGTGGCTGCTTGGCAGGTGTCTGAAATTGACATAGATCTGAGGTTGGCTACAGTAGCAGCCATGGCATGGACATCATGTGCTGTGGCATGGTTTTGTAGAGAGAGAGAACCACTTGTGAGTAAGCAAGCGATATGCAGTCTGCAATCCAGTTAGAGAGAGAGTTCTCTTGGAAACTGGTAACCCCAGATGACTCTGGTCAAAAGAGACAAACAGTTGAGAGGATTGACAATGATCCTAGGTGCAGTCGATATAGAAGGCAAGTGCTCTTTTACAATCAAGAGTATGCAGTTTCGCCTCAGCAAGGGAGATGTGAGGTCTGGGAAAGAAAGTTGGTAGTAAAATGGATTGGTTCAAGTGAAAAGAAATAACAACTTTTGGTAAAAAACTTAGGATGTGACCAAAGAACCACCATGTCATGGTGAACCCTGGTATATGCAGCATAGTCCACCAAAGTCTGAAGTTTACTCACTCTTCGAATTGATGTCAAGGCTATTAGAAAAAGTTCTTTCCACGTTAAGAACTTTATTAGTTGTGCCAAGACAACATTTAGATCCCACGCCGTGGCCAGTGGGCAAGGGGTGGTTTAGACAAGAGAATACCTGTCATGAATCTTAAGACCAATGGTGAGACGCTGATATGGCAGATAAATGTACTCACACTGAGTTAGTTTTAAGGCCTGATGATAACAAGTGGAGGAGGTATTGTAGAAGTTACGGAAGTGGACATGTAAAGGAATCTAGGGCCCTTTGTAAGCACTAGAGCAAGAATCTTCTTTAGTTGAAGGCTTAAGAATATCTGGTGGAATCTTTCCTGGAAGATAGTAGAACTTGTAGCACCTCTTTCTGAAGTCCTAGATGTGAGAGGACAATGCGCTCAGCTGCCAGGCTGTCAGATGGAGGAAGCAGAAGTTGGGATGTAAGAGAGTTCCCTGTTCCTGAGTCAGGAGAGTGGGAGAACACCCCAGGTAGCAAGGAGGTGATTGAGCTAGCTGAAGGAGAAGAGGAAACCATGGTTGTCTCTGCCAGTGAGGTACAATGAAAATCATTTTGCCCTGGTTGTTCTGGAGCTTGAAAAGCATCTTTGCAATAAGAGGAAGGGGGGGGGGAGGCGAAGGCATAAAGGCGGCCTTGTCTCCAATGTAGGAGAAAAGCATCTAAGCTCTCCCTGTGAGGAGGTGGAATTATGGAGCAATAATGAGGCAACTATGTGCAGTCTGGAGAAGCAAAGAGATCGAGCAATGGGAACCCCCAGAGGTGGAATAATTGTTGCACTACTACTGGGTTTAACCTCCACTCGTGTGGGTGGAGAAATTGACTCGGTCTATCTGATATTTTGTTCTCCTCCCTTGGCAGATATACTGTATGTATATGAATTTTGTGGGCTATTGTCCAGGTGCATAGGGCTAATGCCTGTCTGCATAATGGGCGAGAGCCTGTTCCTCCATGTTTGTTTATATAAAACATGGCCACCTGATTGTTAGTTTGTATGAGGACTGTCTTGCCCAGCAGGTGGTGAGAGAACACCCAGATGGTATTGAATATGGCTCTGAGTTCGAGTAGATTGATATGCAGGCAGGTCTCTGGATGAGACCACAGGCCCTGGGTTGTCAGATCGTTGAGGTGAGTCCACCAACCATGCTTTGATGCATCTGTTGTTAGAGTACAGTGTGGTAAAGACTTTTGAAAAGGTAACCCTAGGTCAAGGTTCTCTGGTATGGTCCACATCCAGAGAGAGATGGTGATGAGATCAGAGAGGTGATCCCTGGATTGTCTCCACTGCTCTGAAAGGTTCCACTGACTCTCTCGCATGTTGAGAAGGGCATGGGGTACAACATGCACTGTTGAGGCCATATGGCCTAATAAGCGTAGCTATGTCCTGGCTGTCACTTTGACTGCTGCTGGATATGAGAAGCTAGGGTAAGTAGTCTGATACGTCTGTCTTCTGGGAGAAAAGCTTGAGCTTGAACGGTATCCAATCGAGCTCTTATGAATTCTAGGTTTAGAGATGGAACTAAGTGTGATTTTGGATAGTTGATAACGAATTCCACGTTTTATAGGACGTGGATGATTTGCTGAAGGGCAACTGCAACTGATTGGGTGGTATTTGACTTTATCAGCCAGTCGTCTAAGTAAGGGAAGAAAAAGATTCCCAAGGTCCTGAGGTACGCTGCGACGACAGCCAGACATTTTGTGAAGACCCGAGGTGCTGAAGAAATTCCGAATGGAAGGACCTGCTATTTATTTATTTTTTATTTAACACACATTTATATACCGCATCTTCCAGAGTTCAGTTGCGGTTTACAGTAAACAACAATCAACAAAGCAAGTTTGTTTTACATAGAACGTCATATTATAAATATTAAGAGTAACAAAACAGCATATGTATTAAGGAACAAAGTAATTAACTAAACAGAATGTGTTGTTTAAACAATGCAAGACAATGCGGAACAAAATAAACTATATAAATATTCATATGGAAGTGGTGGGGCATAAGAGATTGGATCATCAAATGGGTTCAGCTAAGTGTACTATCTGTAAGAGTGAAAAGGGTTTTATTTGAAACAGTCTGGTACCTGTTTAGCCTTTGTCTAAAGCGGGTGAGGGATTATCTATGTTGTTGTAGTGTTTGGTGAATAGGTAAGTTTTCAATTTTTTGCGGAATTCCATGATCTCGGTTAGTGTTCGTAGCTCCTCTGGGAGTGAATTCCAGATAGTTGGGGCTATGTGAGAAAAGGCTCTATTGTTTGTTGATTTATGAGCTTTTGTGTGATCTTTTGGAATCCTTAGTTTGTTTAAGTGTCCTTTTCTGTGTGTCGGCTTAGATGATTCTTTGCGTATTAGGTTGCATAGTGTGGTTGGCACCATATCATATAAGGCTTTGAATGAGGTTATTATTGTTTTGTAAATTATCCTGCTTTGTATTGGTAGCCAATGGAGGGAGGCTAGTATTGGTGTTATGTGTTGGAGTGAATTTACTTTCAATATAATTCTAGCAGCTGCGTTTTGTGCTAATTGTATTCTTTTGATGTTTTGTTTTGATATACCTATTAGGATTAAGTTGGCAAAATCAAAGTGAGGAGTTATGGTGGCCTGGATTATATTGATAAAGTCTTGTAAAAATACTAGAGGACGTAGTTGTTTGAGGATTTTGAGTTTGAAGTAAATTTTCTTTATGGTATTGCTAATGTGGGTTTCCATCGTAAGGTGTGTGTCAAGTATAACACCTAGATATCTTATTTCATTTTTATTTTAATTTCTTGGTTTTGGAGTGTTATGTGGGTTGGGGGGATAAAGGATTGATTCTTAGTCACGATTAGAACTTCAGTTTTAGCATGATTTATGTGGAGGTTTTGTGCTTTTAACCAGGTTGTGATTTCATTATAGCAGTCCGATAGGAGTTGAAGCGGTAGATTGGGTATCGTAAATGGAATATACATCATAATATCATCTGCATATAGATGATATTGTACTCCAAATTTTTTAAAAATGTTGCAGACTGGTTTTATGTAAATATTAAAAAGTAGGGCTGATAACGCTGAGCCTTGTGGTAAGCCAATTTCTTGTTTATATATAGTTGAGGTTTGATTACCAATTCTTACATTTTGCGTTCTATTATTTAGGTAGGAAGAGAACCATTTATGTACTGTAGAGTTTATGCCTATTTGTCTCAAGTTGTTGAGCATTATTGTGTGGTGTACACTATCAAACGCAGCTGATATATCAATGAAAAGTAGAATGAAGGCCTGTTTATGGTTGTCAATCCCTCTTAGGAGCGCATCGATTAAAACTGTAAGGAGTGTTTCAACTCCATGGCGGGGCCGAAAGCCATATTGTTGCTCGTCAAGTGGGTAAGATGAGTCTAGAAAGTCCTGTGCCTGTAATTGAACCACTTTTTCAATTATTTTTGCCAGAAATGGCATGCTAGAAATGGGTCTGTATAATACTGGAGAGGTTTTATCAAGTTTGCTGTTCTTAAGGATCGGGCGTATTTGTGCATGTTTGAGTGAGGGTGGGAGGTAACCTTGAGTTAGAGAGAGGTTGACTATTGGGAGAATGTAGGGTAATAATACTGGGAGTGTGTTTTTTATCCATGTTACTGGACATGGATCCAGGTAAGAAGTAGTAGTGTTGAGACTGGAGATGATATTTTTTAATGTCTCTTTAGATATGGGATGAAACTCTGACCATTCATCTAAAGGCTGGAGTGATATGTTAATAGTGTCTATAGACATTGAGGGCTTTTTTGCTTTGTTTTGATAATGATAAGCTAAGGTTTGTACCGAGATGTCAGTAATTTCATTGCCAGAAGCTGGAGGGTTGGTTAGATTTCTGACAATGGAGAATAACTCTCTTGGTCTGTTGTATGATTTTGATAGTGTTTCAGCGTAGTATTTTTTCTTTGTGCTGTCCAGGGTTTCTTTGTATTTAGTAAGGTGGTTAATGTATATTTCTTTGTGTATAGTCAATTTAGATTTGCGCCAGATGAATTCTAGTTTTCTTAGGTCCCTTTTCATTTGTTTTAGATTAGTATTGAACCATGGTTTGCTATTAGTCTTAGAGTAGGCGCTCTTTTTATTTGTGTGATTAATTTTGGCTGCATTGTTGATGGTTTCATGCCAGTTTTTGACAGCATCATCTAAGAGGTGGGGGATTGTTAAATCAAGGAATTCTGTATTGTTAAACTTTTTAAATCTTGTAGTCTGGACACTTCTAGTGTAGTTATTAGTACTAGTGGAGGGATATGTAAGATTTATTTTGATAATATAGTGGTCAGACCAGGGTATCTGTGTACATTCTACGGAATTTGGATCGATTAGTTTGAAGAGTGTATTAGGAAGAAGAACAAGATCAAGTGTTCCACCTTTGATGTGTGTAGATGTGTTTATTATTTGATGATAGTCTATGTCGGATAAAGTGTCAAAGAATAGTTTAGAGTCCAATGTTGGTAGTGAAGGAAGGTTAAAATCACCCAGCATAATATAGGGTATTGTTCAGTGGATGAGCTGAGGAGTTCAATAAGAGAATCAAGACAATCTGCCTTTTGATCTGGGGGTCTATATACTAAGCAGAGTTTCATGAATCCAATTTTTATTAATAATGTGTCTATGTTATTAGCTATGTTTGATTGGATTATTTTGGCACTTAATACCTTTTTCGTCATCATTAATACTCCTCCGCCTTTCCTATTAGTTCTATGTTTGTAGAATGTGTCATAGTTCTCATTACTAAGTTGATTTAGGTAGACTGTATCGGTGTCAGAAAGCCAGGTTTCAGTGACACATAGTATGTCTGGCTTTAAGTCAGTTATCAAATCATTAAATATGGGAAGCTTGTTTTTCATCGATCGTGCGTTAATAAGGATACATGAAAGGGATGTAGAGTTATTGGGGCATGGTCCTTTGATTGATTGGTGTGAGCTTGTTTGTTTTATGTGAATTAGTCTATGGAGGTTTATTCTTGGATGGTTGTTTGAGTAAGTGTGTCCAATATGGTAGTTGTTACGGGTATGTGTGTGTATTATAGGAATTGTCTTATAATTTTTGCTGTTTAAACTTAGTGTTAGGTCAATAATGAGTATTGCTAATACTATACAGGTGTAGGATAATCTTATTAGCATGATGTTTGTACGTGGCATTTTAAAGAGTAGGTCAAACTTATTAACAAATATGCTGTTAGCAATGTCAAGAAGTGTGTGTGTCTCTTGCTAGAAGTAAGCCGTTTGGCTACTCTATAACTGGTGACAATAGGTTAACACTGGTAGCAGTGATAATCAAAGCAGTGGTAGTCAAATGTTGGCAACAGAAGTCTATTGTGTGCGTCAGCGGTTATCAACAGAGATCAACAGTAGTAATCTGATATCAACAGAAGCCTACAATACAGTAATCTGATATCAACAGAAGCCTACAATAGTAATTTGGCATGCGCAACAGCAGTTATCAATCTACAATAGTGATAATCTCTGCAGTTATCAGTCTGCAGTATTAATAATCTATTAATAGTCTCAATTTTCTGGCAACTTGCATCTATTTCCTGTAGCAGTGATATTCAGTCGAGGCAGCACAAACATATGTTACTGGCAACAGTATTAAATTCTGACAGTAAAGTAATAATATTGTACTGGCAGCAGTAGGGAAATCAGCAGTAATGTATTATCAGTAGATAAGCTAGAATTACTGGCAACATTAGAGACTCAATAGTAATATGTTAGCAACAGAATAATTCAGCAATGAATTATTGGTGAATGTAGTAGTGAAGTTAGTTACTGACAACAGTAATACAATCTGATAGTGAAATGTTACAACGTGTTACTGGCAACAGTATAAGAATCAGATAGGCAATTTTAGTTTGTTAGGAATAAGTCTGTTATAAGTTGCAATTGGTTGGATATACTTGCTGTGTGTTGGTGGGCTGTCAGTTCCTTGATTGTATGCAAGCTCGACCCTGAGGGAGCTCAGCTGTACCAAGGGGGAGGTGTAGTCTCAGCGTCGTTTTTTCTGTTATGTTTCCGTGAAGATCTTGGAGGTGCCTTGCGGCCCTCAGGCGCGGGTGCGCCTGTGGTGCTCTCCTTTTAAAGGGGAGAGCTGGGCCCCGATTGGGCAGAGATGCTCTGTGACACGCTGCTGGAGGGGTGGAGCCAAAAAGCAGCTTCCCCCGAAGAGCTCTTTTGTGTGCAGCAAGGTCTTTGTAGCTGGCTTGCTCTTTTCTTGCCGCCGATCTGCTGGAGCAGGGCAGGCTCCCTTCGATGAGGCTTCGACTCGGGTAGATGGCTCAGCTCCTCCTGGAGCTAAGCAGAGCAAGAGAGAATCCTGTGCCTGTGGTGCTCTCCTTTTAAAGCGGAGAGCTGGGCCCCGATTGGGCAGAGATGCTCTGTGACACGCTACTGGAGGGGTGGAGCCAAAAAGCAGCTTCCCCCGAAGAGCTCTTTTGTGTGCAGCAAGGTCTTTGTAGCTGGCTTGCTCTTTTCTTGCCGCCGATCTGCTGGAGCAGGGCAGGCTCCCTTCGATGAGGCTTCGACTCGGGTAGATGGCTCAGCTCCTCCTGGAGCTAAGCAGAGCAAGACCCACTGTTCTAGGTCAGATGCCTAGAGCCAAGCTGTTCTTGGCTCCAATGCAGGCTGAGCTGCCCTGCTATTGGCTTCAAAGGTATCAAAAGCAGATCTCGTTAGGAACTGAAGTATTCTGTGTATGGGCTACTAGAACTTGATGAGCTGGCTGCTTATCAGTGAGTAGTAGAGATATTAACTCTGCTAGATCTCTCGAGATGTCCCTTAGAAACATGCCCATATAGAACATGTAGGAATCTATTCTGGAGGCCAGCATAGTTGCCTGGAAAGCCTTTCTGCCAAAGGCATCAAGGGTTCTGGCCTCCCTGCCTGGGGAACAGAGGAGTGATTTTTCTGGCTCTTAATTCTCCTCATGGCAGACTCCACCACCATGGAATGGTGAGGAAGTTGTGGCTTCTGGAACCCTGGAGATGGTGGAACCCTATAAAGGGTATCTAGGCATTTGCTAACAGACGGTGTTGAGATGGGGGCTTCCCACATTCTAGTTATCAAGTTGTCAAGATATTGTGCACCATGAGATTTTCAGCTTCCTTGGGTGCCATGGGGTACTGAAGGATACTGAGCTCCTCTGCCCTCGGTGCCATCTTGATGACTACCGATACATCAGGTGCCACTGCAATGTCTTTAATAAAATCTTGAAAGGACATGTCCTCAGGCTGTGACCGCCGATGCTCGTATGGAGGTGATGGACACGACGGCAGATCTCGATGTGCACCGGAATCGATTGATTCCAGTAAAAAATCAAAATAGTCTCTGTGAGGGCCTCGATAACTTTGGTGTTGTGCAGACGAAACACACTGTGAAGATCGCAGCGGAGTTGATTACAATGGAGCTTGGAGTATCTGTAGTTCTGATGATCGATGCGAAGCTATTGGTGTTGGAGGAACCGGAGGTGCATCGAGCTGTATAGTAAGGTCTATGGGCATCACCAATGTCGATGCCGTAAGAGGCAAAGTGGCAGATGCTGGTGCAACTGTTGCTAAGATAGCTACAATGCTCCTTTCAATCACGATGATGTGGTCATTGAGCGTTGGTACTGGAGGAGGAGTAGCTCCAGACACTACGGAATGGGCTACAACTCCTGATGCTGGTATCGGGGGCATCCCCGAACCCATGTGAGGCTTTGGAGGCTGAAACCTCCTGCTGGCGTAACTTTGCTGGACGGTCTGCATCGGAGTAGGAAGAATGGCGGTGCCGAGGATGGCAATCGGAGTCCGATGCCGATCTCAAGGAATGGGATGCCCTCGATGTCAATGCCGATATCTTTTTGCTCTTGTGCTCCAGGGACTCCAGTTGATGCTTCTTAGTTTTCAATGAAAATGAGGACTTGGAAGCTTGGGATGACTTGGAAGGAGTTGACGCCCCCCAGGAGTGCACCGAAGGAGCCGAGTCTGTTGGAAACAGCTTAGCCTTCTGCTTGTTCTGGTTCTTCCAACCTCTGGCAGTCATATGGCAACAGGAAGTGCAGGACATGACATTGTGGTCTGGGCCTAAACATTCTAGGCACCAGTCAAGCTTATCTGTTATGGATATGGTACTGGAACAGTTAGAGCATTTTTTTAAAACCACTCCTGGGCTTATCCAATTTTGGGAAACTCAAGAGAGAGGGTTGGGAAGGCAGTCACGCAGGCGCAGTGGAGTGCTCCTAAAGGCTTTCCAATTGGACACTGGGGAATGTTCCCATGCGGGCCAGAGCGACCGCTCTCAACTCCAATCTGTTGATGGACCAACTCTTCTCCACGTCGGTCCACTGTCCTGGAGTGAAATGTCTCTCGACGTGCACTCCCCAGCCTAAGAGAATGGCGTCTGTCATAAGGGGTAGCCAGTCGGGTGCTTCCAAGGGCATTCCCTCCTCCAGAACCCCTGGACATAAACACCATTGAAGAGCCTGCCTCGTCTCCGTCGGACATGGTAGTTTCCGAGACAGCGGGTCCTCTTGGTGTGACCACCTTCAGAGCAATGCTCTCTGCAACGGTCGCATGTGGGCTCGTGCCCACGGAACCAACTCGAGTGTTGCTGCCATAGTACCTAGCAACTGCAGATAATGCCATGCTGTGGGATTCCTTCTGCCCAGAAACGTGCGGACTACCTTTCTCAACCCTAGTGCCCGCAAGTGTGGCAGAAAAACCTTTCCTATCTTCGTATCGAAACCAGCCCCTAGGTATTCCAGGTTCTGTGATGGATTCAACCTGCTCTTTGCCATGTTGACCACCCAACCCAGACTCTGTAGAAACTCTACCACTCTCGTTGTAGCCAACTCGCTCTCTCTTTCGGACTTTGCTCGAATTAACCAATTGTCCAGGTAAGGGTGCACTAGAATTCCTTCCTTTCTCAATGCTGCCGCCACAACTACCATGACCTTGGTGAAAGTCCGTGGAGCCGTTGCCAAACCAAACGGCAATGCTCAGAACTGAAAATATCCCATCAGAACTGTAAATCTGAGAAACGTCTGATGCTCCTGCCAAATTGGAACATGCAGGTAAGCTTACGACAAATCCAGAGAAGTAAAAAACTCTCCTGCCCTTACTGCTACGATAATGGACCGCAGTGTTTCCATATGAAAATGAGACACTCGGAGACCGATTTACTTTCTTGAGATCCAAAATTGGGTGACAAGATCCTTCCTCCTTTGGCACCACGAAGTATATGGAGTATCGACCGTATCCGCACTGGTCTGACGGTACCGGCACCACCGCATTGAGGTCCAGCAGCCTCTCTAAGGTCTCTCGTACCGCCTTATTCTTGAAAGGTGCCTTGCATGGAGATTGAACGTAAGAATCGACCACCGGGCGTTGAAACTCTAGAGCATAACCCTCTCGAATGACCTCCAACACCCATTGATCTGATGTAATTTGGACCCAAGCAGGATAAAACTCCCGTAGCCGATCTCCCTCAGCTACCGTTCCTACCTGGGTCCTCCTGGCTTCATTGTGGCTTTCTAAGGTTCGAGGAAGAGGATGCTGCAAATCCTCTGCCTGCCCCTCTGAATCCTTGAAAGCCCTGATTCCGATAGGGGAAACGTCTTCTTTGAAATTGACCGAACCGTACTGAACATAAACGGCAAAATTCCCTCTGTTGACCCTTGGTCACCGGAGCAGGACACCCCTGCTTTTGTTTTTCCTCAGGGAGCCTCCCGCCCTTGGACTCCCCTAGATCCTTTACTAACTTATCTAAATCTAACTTATCTAATGTAATGACCAGACATATGTATATTGTCGGATGTTTTTGTTCTATGTAAACCGCGCTGATTGCAAATAGTGTGGTATATAAGAATTGTAAATAAATAAATAAATAAATCTTCTCCAAAAAGTAGCTTACCCCTAAAAGGCAGCTTACCCAGCCTTGCCTTGGAGGAACCATCTGCCGCCCAATTACGCAGCCAAAGATAACGTCTTGCCACTATCACAGACGCCATACTTTTAGACAAGCCCCTGATAAGGTCATAATGAATATCAGCTAGATAAGCCGTTCCAGATTCTAATCTGGCTGCTTCTCCATCGCTTTCTTCCATCTTCTCTCTCTGAATCCGCTGAGACCAGCGAAGACATGCTCTCGCAACCCATGCACCACAAATAGATGCCTGAATGGATAGAGCATTGATGTCAAATACCTGTTTCAACAAGGTGTCGAGCTTCCTGTCCTGAGCATCCTTGAGAGCGGCACTACCTTCCACCGGAATAGTAGTCTTCTTGGTCACCGCCGAGACCGCTGCGTCTACCTTCGGGGACTTAAATAACTCCCGATCCTGATCTACCAATGGGTAAAGGCGGGCCATTACCCTGGACCCCTTAAGGCTTGCCTCAGGCATGTCCCATTCTTCTTGAATCATTTCCCGCGCAACTCTGTGCACCGGGAAGGCTTTTTGGGTCTTACGGACCGTCTGCAATAAGGGATCCTCTAAGGTCGCATCCTCTGCCAGACCCATAGATGGCATATTAAGAGCCTTAAGCGTCTCCGCTATGAGCGCTGGCAACTCATCCCATTGGAACACCCAAATCACTCTAGCTTGCACCTCGTGTTCTGTAAGCTCTCCCTCTTCTAACTCATCTTCCAGGTCCAACTCTGGATCCAATTCCTCGGATAGGTGGCTTTCTGAAGTTACTAACTGGTCCTGCCTATCCTTCCCTTTCCTAGGCTTCTTCAAAGGAACCTTGCTAGTCCCCAAGCCTAGAGGGGTCCCCAGACGCTTCACGCCTAGCTCCGTCTCCGCTGAACTGGCACCTGAGACTCCCCTACTGCCACTAAAAGCTTGCTGAAGAAGAGCTACGAAATCTGGAGAAAAAATCGCCGCCAGCCCTCCTGGCAAAGGCGCTTGAGGAGGAGGATGATCTGGAGCCCAGGAAGGCCCCACCACTGGCTCCAGTAGCGGCACGGAGGGTGAAACAGGCTCTGGTAAGACTGAGGATGTCTCCTTCTGACTCTCCATACCAACTTCTAAGACCTGCTCCATAGAGGTCGCTTCTTGGACGCAGCCTCTACAGACCCCTGTCTCTGACATTGCTCCCCTTCTAGTACCGCACACTAAACACTGTGGTCTAGAAGGCATCCCGCGGACACTTCTCTGCTTGCCCCTCAGTTACGTTAATTATACTGAGTGCCTGTACCCAGAAGCAGCTTCTTAGCCTGAAGCCTTGCTTCTATTCTCTGTAGCACCTGAAACCACGTAGAGCCAAAAGAAAAATTATTATTTTTTTTAATATTGAATCCATTTGTTTCAATTCTACTCAAATCGGGAAGAAAAAATTACCTAAAAACAAAGGATCACCCCGAAAAACGAGCCTCCTGCAAGCCTCGATGATCCGACAGCTTTCCTGCGCTTCTACCATGCGGCCCCGGCCTACACGCCACGAAAGTCCACGTTCGTGACCTACACTGCCTGCTAAAACTGTCCTTTCATTAGAGCTGCTTATCTCCGATGAACTGCCTGCAAGTGCCACATCGGTTTCTCCCCGCGCTCAGCCGGAACCGTGACTTCCGCGCCGGGAGAGAAACCAGAGCTGAGGAGAAACTGCTGTAGCGATGCTCGGGCCTGCCGCACGTCCCGCAACTTCCCTGCTTACTGCTCTTCTCCGTATCCGCTGCTGGTTCCTCAGTCAAACATGTGAATTTGGAAACCAGAGCACAGCCCCCTCGCGATGCTTGACTGTCCTCTGCACTGCCGATCACAAGGCAATGGAAGGGGGGGGGGGCAGGAGCCCTCCTCAGTCTTTTTTTTTTAAAATCTTTAAATCAATATTTGCCAATTTCAATAATCCCAACTAAACTCTTCCCTAAAACTCTTCTTTAAGTGTTCCTTTAGTGAGCCTCGAACCTCCAGGCTCACCAACCTCCAGCTGCTTGGAGAATGAGATAACTGGACAGAGGAGGCGGTACCTGGAGTATTTGTACCAGTGTCATCAGAAGAATGATGTTTTTGTCTCCAAAGCTGCTGGAGGAGGTGCTAAACCCCAGAGGTTCGAGACTAGACTGGAGGGACGATAAGGAACTCATCTTTTCTGTACTGCCTTTGATCTCCGTTCTTCTGTATTCCCTCCCTCTTCCCCCTCACATTGATGTTGTCTGTCCCTCTCCCATCCCTGTTCTCTTTTCCCTCGATGTGTCCACTTTACTATCCCTTTCCTGTCTGAGTCATGGCGTTCTATTTCCTTTTCAAAGCAGCGTTATTGATGTATTGTAAACTGCTCAGATGCCTGTGTGTTGAGAGGTATTATTAAAAGCCTGAATAAAGATAAAGATAAAGACAGATGGGCATTTTCAAACTCTATTGTATAATTCTTTCCAACTTGCAATAGGTTGGAAAGAATAAAAGAAAATAAACACCTGGTTAGTTCCCAATGTTAAACAGACAAATGCTTTTGAAAATTGACCTTTCAGTTACTATATAACATTTAATTTTTTTTCTAAATAGGTACTTCCTTACTGAGTTAAGAGGGATGACAATATTTGACACAGAACTATTCATTTTGCAGTCCTCTTGTAATACATGAAAGCTTTTACACTACTAAAAGTATCCTGTGTAGACATTTATTATTCAAATAAAAATTAAAGCAAACTAAAATGAACATAAAAAAGAAGTGAAGAAATGAAAATGTGAAATACAGAGAAAGCTGGTGATTGCTAGATACATAGATCCATGTATTACTCCTGCATAAAGCTGCCAAAGGAAGAATCTAGAGCAAGTGTATACAAGGTGATAACAAATCAATAGAATGAAATAAGAATAATTTGGCCATTGCAGGGTCATCTGACTGTGCTCGTTGTGCAAATGTAACATATAGCAGCACATGCAAGGGTATAAATGAATTACTAGTGCTAAAGGGGAAATCAAAGTAGTGCATTTTTCTTAGAATAATATTTTAGAAGACAGGAGCTGACAGTGGCTTTTTACCATATCAAAGTGTTACTAGGTCTAATGGGCACACACTTCATATAGAAAGAGGAAGTTGTCTTAACAATAAAATATGAAAATTAAAAATTCACGAAAGCCACAGCGAACAAATATGTATCATTGAACCGATTGGGGCAAAAGTGATGAATGCACACTAACCAAACACAAATAGCAATGCTTTGTAATACACAGCTAAAAAGAACACCAGAGCTACAGTAAGGGATAAAGGGAATGGCCTTACAGTAGCTCTGGTGTTCTTTTTAGTTATGTATTACAAAGCATTTCTATTTGTGTTTGATTAGTGTGCATTCATCACTTTTGCCCCTAATCGGTTCAATGATATATATTTTGTTCACTGTGGCTTTCATGCATTTTTGATTTTCATATTTAGTGAGGGAGCCCTCGGGAGTTTTCTTGTGGTTTAACAAAAAAATAAGCAAATACTTCAAAACCGTGGCTTTCATTCAAATTAAGGGGTACTGCACCTCAAACAATTCAGGCCCAGTCAGTCAAAGCTTCAAAAGGACCTGAGCAAAAGTTTATACAGAGACATAACCATTTATACCTCTTTTTCAGTTTGATACATGAGAATTTTCTATTGGTTCCAACTTGATACATGCAAACTTTTCATTGGTTATACATTCCCTTCATTTGTCCAATTAGATATCCCTCCGGAGCCTAGCAACCGGCCCCCTCCTTTAGGATTGCTTGAACAATGGTACAGTTCTTAATTTCGTTACTTCTCTACTGCAAGGTTAACCTTGGCTTCAGGAATGCCTATACTGAAACATTTCTGTTCTTTCACACACAAGAGAATAATATAAGACTTATGGATTCATGAAAACCTCTTATTAAGCATTTTAAAACAGTTTTCTCATTTTCCACAGATTTTTGGTTCTTCTCTAGCTATAATGGGAGTTAGGATCCAGGCCTAACTTACAGGCCTTTCATAGTAGCAGGCCATGCTAGGCCCTAGCCTACCACAGAACAACCCCATTGAAGAAGATAACAGTGGTTACACAGACCTCATTGCTGGTTGTGAAGGGGTCCTCATAACAGTTTAAGCTTCAGGGCCCAAAAAATGTAGCTCCACCACTGCTCCTAACAGAAACTTAAAAGCTAAATGAGAGATTGTAAAACTTAGAAAACTAGACCCTTTTCAACTCAAGGCCTTTAAAATCTTAGGCTACTTCAAAAGGTGACAAGTAAGAAAAGACACTTTCTTTACTATATTCCACTCAACCCAACAGTGTTGAGATACTCTCCCCTCTTAACAAGGGTTCTCAGAGAGGCCACTATTATTGCCATCTCTTCCCCCCTTCCATCTTGGCTCCTCAGAATACCCAGCTACTCCGCTTCGCAAGGCTGCTCATGCTGTTCCATTACTCCTTCTCTTTAATTAGGGCTCCTTATATCCATTACTTTGCTTTCTAAGTAAGGCTCCTCATTATGCCGTGCCATTCTCTCCCTAAGTGAAGCTTCCTGCAGCCCCTAGTTTCTCTAGTAAACAATGCTTAATGTTTATATTTTACTTAAGTTTATTTTCACTAGCTTTTAAAGGAGATGACAATATAAGAGACACTGCTGGTGAAAATATGAAGTATGGGAGAGGGACAGAAAAAAAAGTACATACAGAGGAGGAAGAGACATAATATAACCATGGGATGACAACCTGCCGCCTCGCTTCAGTCTCTCAGAGCGGAAATTTTCATAGTGGAGATCCTGGGTCACCTCCTGCAGATCTTGCATGTGCGTACTGTGAATAGAAACAGGCACGATGAAACTGGGCCTCCAATAAAACTTTACTGGTCTTGACAAAGCGTAAAAATCTAAATGCTAGTAAGTTCAAGTTTACATCATAATTTCACATCAAAGTACAGAACAGTGGAGGACTACCCTAGTGGTTACAGCAACAGGCTGAGAATCCGGGATGCTAGGATTCAAATCCTCTTTCTTTCCATCACCCTTCCTTGTGAAAGTCACATAACCCTCCATTACTTTACGTACAAAACTTACATTGCCTGCCATCTTGGATTTGGACAGATGAGACCAATATTCAGTGGCAGAGGTCAGCGTTGTAAAAGCAACACCATCACCACTTTAACTAAGACCCGGACATTTCAATGCTAGGGCCATATCTGGCCATTGGCATTAAATATTTGCGTTGACCAGATAACGCTGCAGCTAACCAGGCAGTGACAATATTCAGTCGCTGTCCAGTTAGATAAAGCAGCTAAAGTTAAGCAGCCTTTATTTTCCATAACGTCAGACGCTTAAGATAACTGTCAGTAGCTGAATATTGCCACTGACTTTATTTATTTATTTAACATTTCTTATATACCGCCTTTCATGATATCAAGGTGGTTTACAATGAACTGAAATTACATTGAACAGGGCATTATAACTTGGAGATAACTATTTTACAGGGAACATGGGCAATGGAGGGTTAAGTGGCTTGCCCAAGACCACAAGGAGCACCTGTGGGACTAGAACCCCCAAGTCCTTCCGGCCCAAGGTTGCTGTCCTCTAGTGGGATTTGAACCCCCGACCTTCTGGCCTGAGGTACCTTGCCCCAACCACTAGGCCACTCCACTTATCTTTGGTGCCACCCCAGGAATGCCCCAATGCTACGTGGTTAGCATCGGGTATCTAGCAGTGGTAGAGGAGACTGTTCAGCGGCATAAACTGGCTATGTGCCATTGAGTATCCTGCTCAGCGTTTTGAATATGTTCCCCATGAATAATAAAAATCAAAACCCATTAGAGGAGGTAAAGCATAGTTACACTCACCTGCAATGGGGACAGCAGGAATCAGTCCTCACATACACGTGATGTCGACGCAGAGAGTCCGTGCAGTAACCTCTCCCCAGCTTTCAAAGCCTTTAGGAGATCCACCATGCATGTGTGGTTGCCTTCCCGCCCGAGGGTGTCATCGTGCCTCAGTATGATGACATAGCTCAAGACGGCAACAAAAAGAAAAGCAACTCCAGTGGAGGAGGGAAGGTTGTGAGGACAGATTTCTGCTGTCACCAGAGAACACGTTACAGATAAGTAACTATGCTTTCTCCAGGAACAAGCAGGAAGTCAGTCCTCGCATACATGACTCCCTAGGTACAAGCTACCGAAAAAACCTGTAAGCCACGGGCAGCCTCCAAAAAACAAACTGTGAGGAACAGTGAGAGTACAGTTTGGTTGCAAGACCTCAGCAGCGACCCTGGCGTCGACTAGGGAACCAGCTCTCTGGTAGCCTGGACATTCAGAAGGGCCAGAGGGCAGGAGGTGCCTTAAGCTCCAAACAAATGACGGAGTACTGCCTGGCCAAAGGCGCTCTCCCTCCTCCAGGCAATAATGTGTTGTGAAGATGTGAACAGAGGACTAGGTGGCAGCTTGGCAGATCTCTGTTAAGCGGACCGAGTGGAGGTTTGCCACAGAAGCCGCCATGGCCCAGACGCTGTGCATCGTGACGTGATGCTCGAGCGAGAGACCAGCTTGACCATAGGTGAAGGCAATGCAGTCTGCCACCCAGGTGGATGGAGTACGTTTGGAGAAGGCGAGTAGAGTTGTAGGAAATGAATAGCTGTGAGAAATGGTGATGGGGCTTGATTCGCTCTAAGTAATAGGCCAATGCCCATTTACAGTCCAGTGTATTGAGAGTGGCCTCCACCTTACTGGTGCGAGGATGAGGGAAAAAGGTGGGAAGAACCACCTCCTGGTTGAGATGCAACGGAAAGACCACCTTCAGGAGGAACTTGGGGTGCATCTGAAGCACCACTCTGTTCCTGTGAAACCTGGTATAGGGGGCATGAGCCACCAGTGCTTGGAGCTCACTGACCCTGTGGCAGACGTGAGCACCATGAAGAAGACCACCTTCCAGGACAAATACTTGAGGTGGCAGGATGCCAGCGGCTCAAAGGGTGAAGCGATAAGCTTTGAGAGGACCGCACTGAGATCCCACGTCGCCACCAGCAGACAAATGGGTGGTTGAGAGAGCCACAAGAGGTTGAGCGGAGAGGGGCTTCCCCTCGATGTTGTGGTGTGCCGAGAGTGCACTGAGATGAACTCTAATGGAATTAGCTTTCAAACCAGAATTAGACAGGTGCAACAGGTACTGCAGCATCAGCTGGACAGAACAGGAGAAGGGGTTGGCACCCCTTTCTGTACACCAAACCGAGAAGCGGTGCCATTTGAAGGCATACGCTCACTGAGTGGAGTCCTTGCATGGAGCCAGCAGGACCACCTCCACCTCTCTGGGCAAGTCAAATTGGGCCAGGGCTGGCTTCCGGTGACATCATCAGACGGAATGGCAGTGAAGTAAGAGAGCTCCGCCACTGACGCCTGAATAAATAGGGGAAAATACCCCTGGAAGGTGGAAGATAGAGGGGTGGATATTGGGGCATTAACCGAAGCATCCTCAAGAAACTGTAAAAGGCCGAGTGGGCCGGGGTGATCGCCGGAGCCACAAGCGGGGAGACTCGGGACGAGTAGAGCTGCCGACAAAGAAATCCCGGTGCGAGAGAGATCAGCAGGAGGGTCAGTGTGAGTAGGCACCAAAGTGAAGGGGAGACGACAGCGCTGCGGGCCTGACTGGGTGATCCTGGAGAAGAAGTGGAAAGACGAAGTGGCCCGCGATCTCACGTCATCGGTGCTGAAAGGGCTGGCAGAGTGTGGAGGCGGATCGGGAAGTCACGTGGTTGGAGCCAGAGAGAGGAGATCGGTGGAGATAGAGGCAGCAGCAGGAGGATGGATGAGTGAAACCGACACAGCAAGCAATCCGTGAGGCTTCAGTGGAGACAGCGGCTGAAGGAGAGCAGAGATGGTTTGAACTGTGAAGCCGGCAGGCTGTGAGGGGTGCGAGCTCAGTCTAGAGGCCTGTAGTATGGAACACATGGCGAGGAGGAGAGGAGGCCAGGACACTGCGGGGTGAAGCGAATCCGACGAAGAGGCTGGTGAGGAAAAGTGGCGCAGGAATGGCAAGGCTGCAGTAAGAGAGCAGCTTCTGAGGCAGATGAAAGGAAGACATTAATACAGACAAGGCTGGGAACAGGAGGCGGACCCACAAAACAGAGAATGTTAGCCCCATTCTAATATCAGCTATACAAGTGAAGAGTTGGCTAAGGTATTTCTACAGTAGAATAACTGAGTGCTGAAGGAAAGTAACAAACAGAAATATCATCAGTAGACTGAAGAGCAGGAGAATACACTGGGTGAAACGCGTGGGAGCCCTAGGGGACAGAACATACAAGGAGCCCTGGGTGCCCTACCGGGGGTGGAAGAAGGGAAGATGGAAAAGTACAAAGGCGGATTATCAGCGAAGAAAAAATTGGCGGAATTCAGATCCTCCTATGCCCCATTGAGAGGAGGGAAAGACGGGAAGAAGGAAGGGAAACAGACGACAGAGCAAGAGACTGATATACCTGAGGAGATGGAGGGTTCCTGGAGCCCAGGGGTTGCTGTTATGATTAAGCAGCGGCTAAACAAGTTGAAAGATGAAATTAAAGTGGAAATTAGCGGAGTAAAAACTGAGTTAAAAGAGATATTGCAATTCCTGAAACAGGATATAGTGGACCTCGGAACCCGGGTGGAAGAAGCTGAAACTCAGTTGGAACAACAGGGGGAAACAATGGAAGAGCTACAAAAAGGATGGGAGGAGTTAAAGCACACTCAAGAAGAACTGAAAGAGAAGGCGGAGGATCTGGAAGACAGATCAAGGAGAAGTAATATTACAGTGAGAGGCATACAAGAGGGTCCCCAATATAAAAATTGTGAAGTCATTATATCGGTGTTTGGAGCATTGCTACAAGAGGCGACCCTGAAAGAGAACAGGGAGGGCGAGTCTCTGCAGATTGAGAGGGCCCACAGAGGGCTGGGACCCATAAGAGATAATCGACCAAGGGACATAGTGGTGTGTTTGAAATCATTCAAAACTAAAGAGACCCTTATGAAGGCTGCACGGAAACTGAGACGCTTTCAGTGGGAAGGACATGCGGTGGAACTGTTTCAGCATCTGTCCGTGGGCACACTGCAGCGTCGGAGAGAGATGAAGGAGGTAACAGCTTATTTGAGGAGGGAGGAGGAGCGATTCAAATGGCTGTTTCCCTTTGGTCTACTTATTACTGTGAAAGGTATGTTGAGAAGGGTGAAGACCAGCGAGGAGGCATGGGGAATTCTTAGAGAATTGGGATTGACTAATCTTCCAGTGGGAAGTGGGGACCAAGACAGAACAAAAAACACCACGCCTGTTGGGACTAGGATGGCCAGCTCGAGATGGCACAGAGCTCCAATCACTGGTCGCAGGCCAGCGATTGACGAAGGGAAGCCAGGGAGAGAAGGTGGCAGGGAAGGACAGTGGCTGAGGAGGAAGACACCTGGTGAACTGAGACAGGAAGAATCAACAAGCCATCTGAGATGAAGGACTTTAAATAAGTATGCAAGTTGTCTGAGGGACATGGGAGGTGGGAGGGGGTGTAGGGGGTAGAGGGAGGAGGAGGAGGAGAGAAGGGGAGGAAGGTGAGTGGGTTATAATACTGGGGGCTTCATAGGGTCTTTAGGGAAGGGAATGAGGGGTAGGGTGGAGGGGAGCTAGAGGTAAGGGGGAGGTAGGGGCATACAGAGATGGGGGGGAGGCAGGGTAGTTTTGGTGAAGGGGGTAAGATAAGGGGGATGTGGAATAGACAGGAAGGGCAGGCAAGGGTTCGACGGTTGTCACCAATATGGAAGATGAGTCTCCAGTGAGGGGACGTGGGAAGGGGCAGGGCAGGAGGGTAAGGTGGGGGGGGGGGGGGGAAAGAGGAGAGGGGGGGAGGGGGAGGGGGGGATGCAGCAATTATCAAAGGTGAGTTAAAAATAATAACCTTAAATGTAAAAAGGCTTAATTCACCATTTAAAAGGCAGAAACTGTATAAAGAAACAGCATGCCAAAAGGCATTGGTGGTATTCATACAGGAAACACACCTCACAAGGGTGACAGAATATCTGGTAAAGCCTAAGGGGTATGAGGTCAGTGTCTTTGCATCAAACACAACAGAAAAAAAGAAGGGAGGAGATGCAATTTTATAGATTCAAAAGTAAAGATGGAGAATTTATAAATCCACTGTTGTTCGCAGATTAACAGTGTTTGTTCTCGAGATTTACCCACTCTGCCTAACGCTACTTTCTCTATACAGAAACATCTCAATTCTTCAAATTTATGTTGTTTTTGTACACAATATGTTACTATTGGAGCTTCTGTAACCTTGCAAATCTCGAGAACAAACACTGTTAATCTGCGAACAACGGTGGATTTATAAATTATGCACAGTACATCCTGAAGGTTTGAAAAGCACAACTGAATGGGGAGCATGTATTTAACCTACATAGAGAGAAATATGAAATGCCTAGTGAGAAAAATTCCATGATATAGGGATTTCCACAGGGTATATGAAACAACAGATATAACACACATTAAAAGACAAGATAAGATGACTTAGCTGGCTTAAGAAGATCATATGTCACATGAGAGAAGATCCATTATGACAAATGTGAACATAAACGTTAAAGAAAAAAAGTCCCCGAACGAGGCTCTAAGTCATAGACATTGCAGCCCGTAATAACGCGACGTTTAAAAGCCGGTAGAGACATAGACCTGCATGCGCGGCGTTTTTTTGAGACCGGTAGGCTCTGAGTGAAGTACTAAGCAGTAAGAAACTTTGAGGTATGTGAACTGCATCGTGTATGAATTGGCTGGATATTTTCTTTAGGTAATAGCAAAAGGCATGAGAACAGAACTAATTGTGACTATTCTATTGATAGTGCTGCATTTTTGAACCATTGAACACGCCAAACAACTTGAGATGGCAATAATGTATTGAGAGCTTTGGTTATACATTTCCCCCTGAAGAAACCCACGTCTGTGAAACGCACACACGGAGCTGGATGGTGGCGTCGGGGCATTTGATAAGATAAGCACTATAAGATTATCAGATTATAAGATTATGAGATATGTATACAATTACCAACCGCAGAAAATGAAGGGATGAATCAATAGAGATTGTTGATGCAAAAGGGCACATTAGCTAAGGACTGGGTCCGTTAACGCTAGTGCCGTGACGAGTCTGAGACCTCAAATTCCCCTAAGATCTGCGCCAAACAATTGGGTTGTAAAAGTGATTAAAAAAAACCTTGAGAAGTTGCAATAAAGAAGCTTCATAGCCTAGAATATAATTGGAGGGAGATATAATTTTTAGGATAAGCAAGTTACCCTCTGTGAGTGGACATCCCATTTTTAATATATAGTAAGTTGAGGCAAATGCAAAAAATCATTAATCACTTTATTTGGCAAAATCGGAGTCCCAGGGTAGTACTATCCGTCATTCAGAGAGCAAAGGGGGAGGGGGGCTTGGGGTCCCTGACTTCCAAAAATACTATGAGGCAGCACAGTTGAAAACGATATATGAATGGCATCGAGAGAAACAGAAGGAATGGGTTCAAATGGAAGAGGATTCAGTGAGGGGAGTGGGATTGGAGAGGATAGTATGGAAGGGAAGTAAAGTATTGAAAGGGACCACTTTAAACCCATAATAGCGCATAGTCTGAAGATTTGGAAACTCAATAGTAAAATATTAATACAAGATAAAGAATACACACAAGGGATGACACTAATGGCATGCTTTGAGAGGGGGCAAGGGCCAGGGGTGAGTATACTGAGAAGATGGGCTAAATTGAGGCTTACCGATATCTCCCAAATAGTGGATAAAAAGGGGGTGAGAGATTTTGAGGGTATTAAGGACTTATACAGATTAACAAGAAATGATTATTATAGCTATATCCAGGTGAGCCACTTTTTGCAACAGCAAAAGGTATGGAAGGATTGATGGGGAAATAGGGGGTGGTTTGAGGCCCTGGTTTCAGGACAGCTAGGCCAAAAAGGAGCCCTATCTAAGATATATAAAGGATTAATGGAGGGCGGAGAGGGCAAATTAGAGTTTATGAAGAAATAGGAGGAAGATTTAGGGGTGCAATGGATGGAGGAGGAGTGGGATAAGTGGCTGGGATATCAATAGCTACTCAAATAAAGGAAAACGCCTATAAAGTTTTATATAGGTGGCATTGGACGCCGGCTCGTAAGAGGCGAGCAGGACTGGGGCAATCTGATTTGTGCTGGAGGGGCTGTCAGGAGAAAGGAGATATGCTACATATGTGGTGGAAATGTGGAAAGATCAAAAAATATTGGAGCAGGGTGTTGGATATAATTTATGAAATGACAGGATATACTGTAGATTACAGGGGACCCCAGAGGTCTGCTTACTGCATCAATTAGAGGACACTATTTCAGAGAGGGACAAGGGGGTGCTGCATCATTGTATTGCAGCAGCTAGGTGTGAGATAGCAAGATGTTGGACGGGGCCGTCTTTGCCACAGGTGGATGGCTTCATTAGAAGGACAACAGAATTGTGTTTGATGCACCGACTGACGAAGCTGAGGCAAGGGAAACGGGAGAGGAGTACGAAACATTGGACGAGGGTGTGGGGATGGCAACGAAATTGGGGAGGGGAAGTAAAGGCGAGGGGGGAGTAAGGAGGGAAGGGAAGGAATAAAGAATGTTATCAATATGAAGTCATGTCTTTGGAATGAATAGGGGGAGTTTATATATAGTGGCGATGATTATGATAGAACTGATGAGACATCGCCATAAAAAAAATCATAAGATGGGGGAAATAGAGAGGGAGGAATGTAGAAGCATATGCAGTTGTAAATGCTAGAGGTGAACATATCTTGGGATTGTGTACAAGTTATAAAAGTTGTATGTTGAGATGACAGAAGATGCTTGTTAATTAACACAAAATATTAAAGTTAAATGGAGGAAAAATGGTTAACATAAAACAATGCTAACGAGTTAATATGGTGAAAGACTGTATAAATTTGATTTGCATATGAGTCATGAAGTGACATAGCAGCAAGAAGATCTGTAGGGCGAAGTGAGATGAGAGAGCAGGGAGGGGGAGGGGAGAGGGGGGACGGTAGAAGATTAGACAGTAATGTTTGCTGTATTAGATGGTAGGGGATACAATAGATTAGATTGTAAGAAGGATGAGGACAATGTATAAAGATGTGTTAAATCGATGTATGCATTATCTATTGAAATACTTACTAAAAGTTAAATGGAAAAAATACTGGGCCAGGGCTACCCTTTCAGTAGCCAGGTCATCAGTAGCCAGGTCATCAGGCCAAGGGACCCTAAGTTGGAGTGCAGGAGAGAACATGCCTCCTGTGAGAGCAAGTCCAGGGCATTCCCCAGGGGGACTGTGGGCACCCAAGACAGGCTGAGGAGCAGCGCAAACCTGGGCTGCCGGGGCCACTGGGGAGGTATGAGACTCTGCCTCATACCGTCCCATTTCAAGCATACCCTTCTTAGCCAAGATTATCGAAAAGGCTGTCCAGCAACAATTGCAAGACTACATCGATGTCAACAATGCCCTTGATGATCACCAATACGGCTTCCGCCAACATCATGGCATGGAAACTCTCCTACTAGCCCTAATGGACAAACTACTCAAGGGTCTTGAAAACAGAAGCAAAATGTATATGCTCATTTTCATAGACATATCAGCTGCCTTTGATTCAGTGCATCATTCCACGCTCCTGGACAGACTTGCTTCCATAGGCATATCAGGGACCCCCCTAAAATGGTTCTCATCTTACATAAGTAACAGAATGCAGCAGGTTCAATTCAACAACGCAAATGCCTCTGCCTTCCCTCAAACCCAAGGCATACCACAAGGCTCTGCCCTATCCTCACTCTTGTTCAACCTATATACGACCTATTTGTGAAATCCTACAGGACCACAAGATCAGTTACCATATCTATGCCGACGACTTGATGCTTTACACTCATCTCGACACAAACAACCCCAACCTCAACCAACTTGAAAAATGCCTAAGCGAACTACAAAGTTGGCTGCAACAGAATAATATGTCAATCAACCATAAAAAAACAGAAGTGATGTGCATTTCCAGAAAACCTGACTTTAACCCACCATCAACGGTTACCATGAACAATAACATTTATACCACAAAGCCTGAAATAAAATACCTAGGTGTAATGATGGACAGCAACCTAAATATGGAAAAGCACCTCCATATTACCAATCGGGCCATCTTCCACAAATTAAGAGTCCTGCAACCGCTACGGAATATTATCGATCACTCTGACTTCAAGACAGTGGCACAAGCCCTCATCATTCCCCACCTGGACTACTGCAACGCTATATTACAAGGTCTGCCTAAAAAACCCTTAACATACTTCAACTAGCACAAAACGTAGCAGCCAGAATCATCATGAAAAAAGGTCTAACCAAACACATCACTCCAGTACTAATTGAGCTTCATTGGCTCCCCATCACGGCCCGCATCCAATATAAGATCTTAGTAACCACATTCAAGCTCGTTCATAACGTAGCACCCTCATACCTCAACACCTTAATCTCCGCACAACCAACCATCAGAAGCAGAAGAACAGTAAATAACAACACCCTTCATGTCCCGAGTAGCATGAGAAATTGCAACGTGAATACCACCAACAGAGCGTTCTCCTTTACTGCTCCAGCACTCTGGAACCAACTGCCCTATGAACTGAGAGCAAACAAGGACTTGAAGGATTTCAGGAAAAAACTTAAGACTCACCTCTTTCAGACCCATTACAACCTAACCTAGTCAGAGTGTCATATACTATTTGAGCAACATGCCCACTTAAACTAATCATACCAGCAAGAATTGCATCCTTGGTTTGCAGCTTGTCGTGCTGTGAGGGCTTGCGTGCATCAGTGATGCTGAGAGCTAAACTATCGGTAGTTTAACTACTGGCAGGGTCTCCCAAGATGGACAGGTCTCAGCTGAGGTGCCAGACGAAGACAAACCACCCATCTGGGCAGCAGCAGAATGGGATAGTGTTGACGGCGGAGGATCACATTTCTGTGACAACGGCAACAACACCAAACTTAAACTGCGCGGAAGGAAGGCCCGGCAATCTACTTCTGTATCTTGCCATGAAAACACAATGGATAGTTACAACAAAACAAATTGTGCTATGGTGCTGGAAGATGAGACTCCCAGGTCAGAAGGCACTCAACTAGCTACTGGGGAAGAGCTGAAGACTTTTCAGAGTAAAGCCAGCATTTATGATGTGGTTGGATCAAAGCCCTCGGGAAGTCTGACTGCTGATGTAGCTGCGCATGAAATGAGAGTCAGAAGCTGTAAAGATGTCTTACACATTGGAACATGGAACGTACGAAGCATGAACCAAGGGAAGTTGGAGGTGGTCAAGAATGAAATGGAACGTGTACAACTTGATCTGTTGGGTGTCAGCGAACTGAAATGGACTGGCATCGGGCACTTTGCATCAGATGATCACATGGTCTACTATGCTGGAAATGAAAGACAAAGAAGAAATGGTGTTGCATTTATAATAAAGAAGAAACTTGCAAGAACTGTAATGAAATACAATGCAGTCAGCGAACGCTTAATCTCTATTCGTCTACGAGGAATGCCTATCAACACAACTATAATTCAAGTATATGCCCCAACAACAGCTGCAGAAGAGAATGAAATTGAAGAGTTCTATGAACAGGTACAAGCTGAAATTGACAGAACATGCAAACAGGATATCCTGATAGTCATGGGTGACTGGAACGCAAAAGTTGGCAACAAAGAAGAAGGCAAAGTAGTTGGAAAATATGGACTTGGCAACAGAAATGAAGCTGGAGAAAGATTGATAGAATTCTGCAAGACCAATGATCTATTCATCTCAAACACCTTCTTCCAGCAACACAAGCGGCGACTGTACACATGGACTTCACCCAATGGATTGTATAAAAATCAAATTGACTACATCTGTGGAAGTCAACGATGGAAAAGCTCTGTAACATCAACAAAGACAAAACCTGGAGCTGACTGTGGTACAGATCATCAACTACTAGTATGCAAACTCAAGCTAAAGTTGAAAAAGAGCAAACCACTCATGAATGCAGCAAAATATGACCTTGAGAATATACCACTGGAATTTAAAGACTGCCTGCAAAATCGATTTGCTGCTTTAGATACAAATGACAGAGCTCCGGAAGAGTTATGGAATGACGTCAAGAAGGTTGTGCTGGAAGAAAGCGAGAAGTCTCTACAAAAGGTGAAAAAGCAAAAACGGCCAAAATGGATGACGGAAGAAACTCTGAAAATTGCCCAGAAACGCAGAGAAGCTAAAGCCAAAGGAGAAAGAAAGACAATCTCAGAACTCAACAGAGATTTCCAACGTGCAGCAAGACAGGACAAGGAAAAGTACTACAATGACACTTGCAAGGAAATAGAAGCAGAAACTATTAGAGGAAGAACAAGATCGGCTTTCCTAAAGCTGCGAGAGCTAAAGAAAAAGTTCCAGCCTCGAATTGGAATGTTACAAGATGCTCAAGGTTCTATATTGAATGATGCTGAGAAGATCAAGAAAAGGTGGAAGGAATATACAGAGTTTTTATATGATAAAGATCAAGTGGACCAACAGCCGTTTCAACCTATACCTTATGATCAGGAACCATTGGTGATGAAAGAAGAAGTTGAAGCAGCATTGAAAGCCTTATCAAAGAACAAAGCACCAGGCATTGATGGCATTCCCATAGAAGTATTGCAGCAATCTGATGCAGCTGTTACCGTACTTACAAGGCTCTGCCAAGAAATATGGAAGACAACATCATGGCCAACTGACTGGAAAAGATCTGTGTTTATACCAATACTAAAGAAAGGTGATCCAACTGACTGTGGAAATTATCGCACAATCGCTCTGATCCCACATGCCAGCAAGATTCTACTGAAGATTATTCAAAAGAGACTACAGCCATACCTAGAACAAGAACTACCTGAAGTGCAAGCAGGGTTCAGGAAAGGACGAGGAACGAGAGACATCATTGCGGATGTGAGATGGATCCTTGAAAAGACTAAAGAATACCAAAAGGATATATTTGTGCTTTATCGACTATAGCAAGGCTTTTGACTGTGTAAACCATGAGAAACTCTGGGCCACGTTAAGAAGCATGGGTATACCAGAACACCTGATCGTTCTCTTGCGCAATCTGTACATTGATCAAGAAGCAACAGTTCGAACGGAACAAGGAGAAACAGAATGGTTTAAAATAAGCAAAGGTGTAAGACAAGGCTGCATACTTTCCCCCTACCTGTTTAATTTATATGCAGAACAAATCATCAGAGAAGCAGGACTGTATGAAGACCACAGAGGTGTGAAGATTGGTGGAAGACTCATCAACAACCTTCGCTATGCTGATGATACCACATTACTGGCTGAAAGTGAAGATGATCTGAAACATTTGCTTCTCACAGTCAAAGAACATAGTCTCAAAATGGGCCTGCACCTTAATGTAAAGAAGACAAAGATCATGACAACTGGCATAATCAACAGGTTCATCGTTGAAGGAGAAGAAATTGAAATCGTGAACAACTTTAACCTACTTGGATCAACTATCAATAAAGAAGCAACAAGCAGTCAAGAAATCAGACGACGCATTGCTCTTGGCAGAATGGCTATGAAAGACCTAGATAAGATTCTCAAGAGCAGAGATGTCTCTCTCCATACAAAGATTCGACTTGTTCAAGCCATGGTATTTTCAATAACATCATATGGATGTGAAAGCTGGACAGTGAAAAAGACAGACAGGAAGAAAATTGATGCCTTTGAATTATGGTGCTGGCGGCGAATACTGTGTATACCATGGACTGCCGAAGAACAAACCAGTCGGTACTAGAGGAGATCAAACCTAAGCTTTCTTTAGAAGCTCAGATGACAAGACTTCGACTTTCATACTTCGGACACATCATGCGAAGAGAGAGATCATTAGAGAAAGACATCATGCTTGGCAAGATAGAAGGTCAACGCAAAAGAGGAAGGCCAGCAATGAGATGGATCGCTACAATAACAGCAGCTACGGGTACCAGTCTGTCAACAATGAGCCGCCTGACTGAAGACCGAACACAATTTAGGATAGCTATCCAGAGGGTCGCCATGAGTCGACTCCGACTCGACGGCACTTAACAACAACAACAACAATTATGTAAAGTATGTATATATGTAAAGCCGCTTCGCAAGCAATCAAATGTATATATGTAAGACTCCTCTCAATCAAATGTAAATCTGTAACCGTTTGATGTGCCTATTACCCATCCCTGCAATCATACTGTATGTTCTAATTCTGGCCTGTACAGCCTCTCCCTTATGTATAGAAAACCGCTGCTGATAGCTGGAAGTAGAGGGATACAAGTGTACACTAAATAAATAAATTAATAAATTAAATAAAATAAATCAGGGTGGCCCAGTTGAACTGGACCTTGAAGTGGGTCTTGGCAATGAGTGGCATGGGAGGGAAGGCTAAGAGAAGTTCTTCCATGCACGGAATGAGAAACGCATTGGCTACTACCCAAGAGGGGTTCAGCATTCTGGAGCAGAACTGGATCAGCTGAGCATTGGCTGGGCTGGCAAAGAGATCCAGCATAGGCAGGCCCCAACAGCGGAACAGTCGATTTGGCCACCCGTGGGTCGAGTTGCTACTCGTGGGGCTGGAGAACCTAACTAAGGCGGTCTGCCAGAACACTGTCTTGTCTGGGAACGTATACTGCCCTGAGGAGCATCCTGCTTTCGCTTGCGAATGTGCAGAGACAGACTGCCTCCGAGCATAGGAGGGACGATCCCGTGCCCCCTAATTGTTGATGCAGAACATCGCCACCTGATTGTCCATCTGGATTTAGACAGCTTGGTTCCACAGGTGGTGCTGAAAAGCCCGGAGAGCGAAGGTGATTGCTCGGAGCTCCAAGAAGATGATCTGTTGGAGGCTCTCCGACACTGACCAAAGGCCCTGAGGGCAGAGGTCACCGCAATGGGCCCCCTAACCCAACTTGGAGGCATCCGTGGCGAGGATCCTCTGAGGAGTCAGGACCTAAAAAGGCATCCCTGACTACAAGTTCGGTGGCTGCTGACACCAGTCGAGGGACTTGGCAAAGTTACAAGTGATGGTCACCCTGTCCTGCAGATGCCCCATCGCCTGGGACCACTGGGGGCAGAGGGCCCACTAGGCTGTCCACACATGCAGACAGGCATTGGCTGTGACATGCACTGTCGAGGCCATGTGCTTCAGAGGAGGCACAGCATGAATAGGGCAGAAGCCAAGATGTAGGTACGTATGACCTAGATTGGCCACTGTTGGAAACAGGATACCTGGCTTGATGGACCTTGGTCTGACCCAGTATGGCATATCTTATGTTCTTATGTGGCCCTAAACCTCTCCTATGAGGACTGCAAAGCGCTGGGCCCTGAAAAGGGGAAGAAAGGCTCGGCCTGGACCGTGTCTAGCAATGCCCCAATGAACTCCAGGCTTTGGGATGGTTGCAGGCACTGTTCCCTCTAAGCTGTGCGCGTGTGTGTGCGCACACACCTTGCCAAGCGAGCGCACATACTTTACAACAGAGTGCACAAAAATTACGGTTCTGATTCTGATAGAAAACAACATAGACGTCTTCAAATTTAAAAGTTGTGATTGTAATTACTAGAAATTTTCCGCTTCATTTAGTAATTGTCTATTTTCATTTAATTTGATTAAAATCAATGTGGTGTACATACTGTATTCTGACGTGTAGTCAAATTTTAAAGTATATAACTACGAGTGTCGTTATGTGGCGCACAAAAATTGAACCTTCCTTCAAAAGCTGCACAGCTGATATTTTATGCGCACACAGCCTACAGAAAATTAGAGGGAACATTGGTTGCAGGTGGGACTTGGAGTAGCTGATGACAAACCCCAGATGCTCCAGAGTGAGAATGGTATGGTGTGCTGCCTTTTGCACCTCGAGGGCTATGCTGCCCCTGACCAGCCAGTCATCTAGATGGGGAAAAATGAACACCCCTTGAGGCTGCAGATGGACAACAACCACCACTAGGCACTTGGTGAACACCCCTGGGGCTGAGGTAGGCCGAAGGGCAGAACCCTGCAATGGTAGTGGCATCCTCTGATGACAAACCAGAGGTACTGCCGGTGTCGTGGGTGGATGGGAATGTGCATGTACGCATCTTTGAGATCCAAGGAGCATCGCCAATCTCCCTGGTGGAGGTAAGGCAGCAATGTTCCAAGGGAAATCATCTTGAACGTCTCCTTCACCAGAACTTGCTGAGATCTTGAAGATCCAAAATAGGGCAAAAGCCACCAGTCCTATTTGGGACCAAGTAGTACCGGGAGTAGAATCACTCGCCCCTGAGATGGGGCGGATACAGATCTACCGCATTGTTGGCCAGAAGCCCGGCAAGCACCTGCTGGAGCAAGTCTCTGTGAAGGGGAGTCATCTGGCATTCCCCTGGAAAAAACGGGGGTGGCATCTGGTCGAAGTGGAGGAGGTAATCCTCCCCTAGCACTTGGAGTACCTGGGTGTTGGTGGTGATGCTTGGTTACCGGCTGGCAAAATATACCAGACATCCCCCCATGTGCTGTGGAACTAGACCTCTCGGGGTAGGAGAGCTATGCCCAAGGAAACAAACCTCGCCACCCCAGGTTTCAGCTGGAGCGTTGCTTGGGAGCCTTAGGCTTACGTGGGCCATGCCCCTGTCTCTTGACCTGCTGGCCCTGTTGGGTAGTTGGGAAGGCCGAGTATTGGGGGTAGTTTCCATAAGCCTTCCTCATCTTCAGGTAAAGGGGCTTTTCCCCCCAAAGCCTTCCGTTGGTAAGGGTCAGTGGTTTTCTTGGAGAGCCTGGTCCTGGACAGGGACTCTGACTCCAGCTTGGTGGCCTTATCGGTCATGAGTTTGCTGAAGAGATTCTCCCCCCAGCATGGGACATCGACCAACTTGTCCTGAACCCATTGCTCCAAGTTGGAGGACTGTAGCCAGGCCTGGCGGCGAGCACTAATGCCAACCACAGCTACTATGGCCACCAACTTGAAGCAGTCATAGGCTGCTTGAGTGACGAATTTGGAGCACTCCTTGACCACTGAGGTCAGGGTCCGAAACCACTGAAGAGGGTCCTCTCCCAGCCAAGCTGAGAACCCAGCGAGCTCCCTCGCCATGTCTCGTAAGTACATGCCCATATAGAGCTGGTAAGCCTGGATCTGGCCAACGAGTATCAAGCCCTGGAAGCACTTTCTGCCCAAAGCATCCATGGAGCGGGCCTCACTGCCGGGGGGGGGGCACCAAGGAATGCGTCTTTTGGCTTTTGATCCTGCAAATGGCCAACTCCACCACAATGGAGTTATAAGACAGTTGTTCCTTTTGGAATCTGGAGCTCCTGCAGACTCGATACACAGCATCAAGCCGCCTGCTCACAACTGGCACCGAGGCTGGAGACTCCCACATGCAGAAGAGAAGCCGTTCCAGGATGGGGGGAATCAGCGCCATGAGTGCCTCCTTCAGAGGGGCCTCGTACTGGAATATCTTGAGGTCCTCTGCCCGTGGCTCCTGCTTAGACTCCGTGATGAAGTCCAAGGCCTTCGCCATGTCCCGGACAAACTCCAGAAATGAGAGGTCCTTGGAAGGGGACCTGCATAGGTCCTCCAGAGGGGAAGGATCTGAGGGGACATCCTGATGTAGGCAGGAGTTGGGGGACTCGTCTTCGGTCTCCCAGTCCGACTGACTCTGAGGAGATCGCGAGGGCCCTGCGAGCCTTGGGGCTGCGCCAGATCATCGATGCTGCAAGGACCCCGGAGCCCCTATGGTTGGAACCGAAGGTGCTGGCAGGGGAAGTTCTCTGCCCCGAATGGGATTGAGAATGGGGCTTGTAGTTGCCTCGAGGCCAATGACACTAAAGAATCGGTTCCACGACCTCCAGAAGTACCCTCGTGGTGGAGGGGCTGGTGGTCAGGACCAATGACCCAGAGGAACCAGGCATCGGTCTGCACTGCTGGGACAAGGAGGCAGCGATGCTGCAATCAAGGGCCGCCATTCTGACCTCAAGCTCAGGAGAGTATGCAGCCACCGGAATGGGCACCGAAGGCTTTGGGCCTGAAGCCAACTCCTTCAAGGGCGTGTCTTTGATGAGGATAGGTTCGGAGACAGAGGTCAATCTCCCAACGCTGATGGCACTTTCTCCTGTTGGGGCAGCTTAGAGGGCCGCTTCTGGCCATTGCCCTTAACAATGAGCTGGGGGCTCCGATGCCAGTGACCATGGGATTTACCCTTGGCTCCGGAGTAGTCTCCCGATGAAGCCACCGATAAATGTCCAGTTCTTTGGGGGATGGCCCTCAGAAAAGGATCCCCTGACCTTGGAGCTCAGAATGGGCACGGCTGTCATGTGAGGCTGAGGCCCTGCAGTGGCACCTGAGGGTGCCAGCTCCGTGAGCAACGATGGGGCCGAGACAGAGGTCTTCCCAAACATGGACTCTCGCTGTGTTGCATGGTTCTTCTGTCCTCTGCTCGTCACCTGCTGACAGAGCCCACAGGAAGAGTTGTCGTGGTCCGCACCGAGGCAACGAAGACAGAAATCATGCGGGTCTGTGTGGGACATGCTGCACCTGCAGCAGTTGCACTGCTTGAACCTACTGGCTGAGGACATAGCAGAGAAGACAGCGCCTGCAAGATCAAACTCAGGCGTCCTGGCCAGGGAGGGCACGAGGATTTCCCGTGCACCAAGAAAAAGACCCCAAAGGGCAAAAAGACCTGAGAAAAACACAGTGCCAAAGTGGCAGCAGACCCGGGAGGTATCATAAGGAAAGGAATGGAAAATAAAACAAAAGATATTATAATGCCTCTATACCGTTCCATGGTGAGACCGCACCTTGAATATTGTGTGCAATTCTGGTTGCCGTATCTTAAAAAGGATATAGCGTTATTAGAAAAGGTTCAGAGAAGAGCCACCAAAATGGTAAAGGGGATTGAAGGATACTCCTATGAAGAAAGGCTAAAAAGGTTAGGGCCCTTTAACCTGGAAAAGAGACGGCTGAGGGGAGATATGATAGAAGTCTATAAATTAATGAACGGAGTGGAACGGGTAAACGTAGATAGACTCTTTATGTTATCAGAATATAGAAAGACTAGGGGACATGCAATGAAGCTACAGGGTAAACTATTTAAAACTAATAAAAGAAAATATTTTTTCACTCAACGTGTAATCAAACGCTGGAATTTGTTACCGGAGGATGTAGTAAAGGCTGTTAGTGTAGCTGGGTTTAAAAAAGGTTTGGACATGTTCCTGGAGGAAAGGTCCATAAACCATTATTAAGAAGGGACCCAGGATATCAATGCTTGACCCAGTACAAGCATTGCAGAACCTGTGTCTTTTGGGGAAATTGCTAGGTACGTATGACCTAGATTGGCCACTGTTGGAAACAGGATACTGGGCTTGATGGACCTTGGTCTGACCCAGTATGGCATATCTTATGTTCTTATGAGAAGGCACTAGGTACACGTACCGGAGAAGGAAAAAATAAAAAAGAGCAAACTAGAAAAATCAATCTTTTCAGAGGTACAGATGAACGTCCAATAGGCTCTGTGGAAAAGGAGACTGAGGCAAGATGGCACCATGGGGCAGGAAGGCAACTACACATGTATGGTGGATCTCCCCAGGGCTTTCTTTGAAAGCTGAGGAGAGGTTATCGTGCAGGCTCCATCGGTGCTGACGTCACCCATATGTGAGGAATGACTTCCTGCTTCTTCCCAAAGAATATACCATCCTCTGACGGTCACCATGATTGTGTTTTGATACTAGATAAAATGACATTTTTGCACTGCTGTAGACAAAAATTATAACCGAGGCTTAGTGGCAAGATAAGGTCTAGAAGCCTAACAAGTCATGCTCTCTGGAGGAAAAAATATTTCCCCTGGTCAGGGTTTTGATGGAAATGTTAAGAGAATCCTATATTGCAGGCGCACACTAAAAGTAAGCCTGTGTAAAACAGCACACACTTATATCTAACAAAAAATGAATGTTTATCTCTGTATGTGTGTACTCTATGGCATAAAAGGGTATCAAAGATCTTATATATGAAAAGGTGGAATTTTATTTACTGTTAATTCCCTTTCCTGGAATCCTGCTAGACCAGTCCAGAGTAGTGGGGTTACTTTCCCCTGACAGCAGCTGATGGAAACAGAGAACCAATCAGAAGCTTCGGCTATGCCCCCTTTCTGGCTATAACCCATCACCCCCTAGGGGTCAGCTTCAGTTTGCCATTGTCAAAGCATACGGTCTTCCAGACCTCAAATAGTAAACTACCCACTACTAATGATATATATAAAAGTGAACTACTTGTCCGGGAGTACGAGCTTGTCAGAACAGAGCTTACCAGAACTAGTTTGCCGAAACTATGTATAGAAAATGGGCATAGGAGAACTATGTACAAGGCAGCTACCAAGCAACCCGACGCCACAAGGATGGAATCTTAATGTTGCAGGCATGTGTGAGCACTGGCCCGGTCCATTCAGCAAAGACAGGTGGGTCCTGGACTGTTCTAGCAGGATTCCAGGAAAGGCAATTAACGTAAAGTAAAATTCCACCTTCCAATCAGCCTGCTAGACCAGTCCAGACTAGCGGGAAGTACAAGAGCTGCTCCACCTCCGGGCGGGACGACCTAGCTATGGCCAACACAGTGGCTCCAAAACACACTGCCTCTCGGCTTGGAGGTCCAAGCGATAATGTCTAGCAAAGGCAAATATCTAGGGGCGTGACTTGCGACTGCTCTGCTCATGAAGAGCTCTCGTGGAATGAGCCCAAAACCCATCCGGCACGGACTTGTTAAGCAGGATCTAGGCTGACTCAATCATCCTCTTAATCCACCATGCAATGGTAGGCTTCGAGACGACTTGCCCTTTATGGGCTCTGGCCGTCAGGACAAAGAGCCTGTCCAAAAGATGGAAGGGGTTGGTCACTTTCAGGTAGCGAAGCAATGTACGCCGCAAATCCAGCAGATGAAGATTCGCATTGCATCCCACGCACTGCTCCTTTGGGAAGGACGGAAGTGAAATCGTGTGGTTAATGTGAAAATCGGAAATGATCTTGGGGAGGAAGGACAGGAGGTCCTCAGGGGGATGCCCTCTGCTGAGAAGGTCAAGAACGAATCTTGGCAAGATAAGGCCTGGAGCTCTGACAGCCATCGGGCCAACGTGATCGCCAACAGGAAGACTGCCTTGAGGGTCAGATCTAGCAGAATGGCCACCTATAGAGGTTCGAAGGGGGAATGTGCCAGTGCCTGGAGGACAATGGACAAGTCCCATGATGACACCACTGGACGGCGGGGCGATCAGAACACCCAGGCTCTTTGAAGGAAATGACCCACATCTGTATGGGAGGCTAAGGAGCACACCCTCGAGTGGGCCCCGAAAACAGGTCAAGGCCGCCATCTGTACCTTCAGTGTACTTAGGACGAGTCCAGACTCCAAAACCGCCTGTAAAAAGGAAAGAATTTGTGGCACTTGCGCCCGCCATGGGGAGAATGCTTGTTGCTTGCACCAACAGTCGAAACAGTGCCAGACCTGGGCGTATGCTCTGGATGTAGACACCCTTTGGGCTTTGAGCAGAGTGGCTATCATGGACTCCTGAAATCCCTTGCGAATTAGCCTTCTCCTCTCAAGAGAGTAAGGAGCAGGGTCGTCCAAGAGAATTAGACTCTGCTGCAGTAGTTCTCTACAGGAGCCTAATGTCAGAGGAGTGGATTTGGTTAACCATACGAGATCGGCATTCCAAGGGTGATGAGGCCAGTCTGGAGCTACCAGGATCACCCGTCCCTGATGCGCCACAGCACCCGGCTGATCATTGGTAATATGGGAAAGACATACAAGAGTTGGCAGAGAGGCCACTCCTGCACTAAAGCGTCAATACCCACTGAGTGCGGTTCTTTCCTTCTGCTGTAGAAGAGTGGCACCTTGGTGTTGGAGGATGCTGCCATTAGGTCTAGAGCCAGGCGACCCTACCTCTGCACAATGCGCATGAATGCCCAAAGTGCCAGTTCCCACTAGCCGGGGTCCAAGGTGTTGCGACTGAGGAAATCTGCTTGGACATTGTCCACTCCCGCAATATGCTGAGCTAATAGAGCTTGTAAGTGAGACTCCGCCACAGGAAGAAGACAGACATTTACCGGGCCACCTCCGGGCATTTGGTGCCCCCTGCCTGCTGAGATAGGCTACTGTTGTTGTGTTGTTAGATAAGACCCACAGTGACTGTCCCTGAAGGAGGGGGAGGAAGCACTGAAGCGCTAGCCAGACTGCCTGGGCTTTTAGGCGGTTGATGATCCAATTTGCCTCAAATGGGCTCCAGGAGCCCTGCACCGACTGGGGTTGGCAATGCGCACCCCAGCTGATGAGGCTGGAATTGGTTGTGAGGATGATCCAGTTGGGAATGTCCAGCAGCGTTCCTGTCAGCAGATTGTCGTGGACGAGCCACCACTGTAGGGAATGGCGGAAGAGAGCGGGAAAGGGATCTTCACATCGCAATCCTGTTGCACTGGCAACTAACGGGCTAGAAGGGCCTGCTGCAGAGGCTGCATGTGCGCGCTGGCCAGGGGACCACTTCCAATGTGGCTACCATGGACCAGAGGACCTGCAGATAGCCCAATGCCATTGGGACTCTCATCTGACAGAAGGCCTCTATTTGTTTGTCATATCTTCCAGGCTCCTTCTCTTGTCAAAAATACACGGCCGACACGGATGTCGAAATGGGCTCCCAGGAAGTCCAGTGTCTATGATAGGTGCAGTGAGCTTTTTGCCCAGTTGACCACCCATCTGAGCTGTTCCAAAAAATTCACTACACGTTGCACCACTGAGAGCACCTTGTGGAGGGAGTCGACTCGAATCAACCAGTCGTCCAACTTGGATGCCTTGATGTCGCAGTACTGCCACCACCACTACCATGACCTTGGTGAAGGTACGGGGAGCTGTTGCCAAGCCGAAGGCCAGCGCACAGAACTGATAGTGCTGGCCCAGGATTGCGAACCACAAAAATCTTTGATGATCATGGTAAATTGGAATGTGAACATATGCCTCTGTGAGGTCTAGGGACACCAGGTACTCTCCAGGCCTCGCAGCCTGTATGACAGATCTTAGGGTCTCCATGTGGAAACAGGGGACGCGAAGACAGCGGTTGGCTCCCTTGAGGTCCAGAATGGGTCAAAACGTTCAGTCCTTTTTTGGGAAAACGAAACAGATGGAGTATCGGCCTAGGTTCTTCTCGGATGTCAGGATGGGACAGATTACCCTGAGCTGTATCAGGCGCTGTAGAGTTTTGCGTACTGCAAGCCTCTTTGCAGGGGAACTGCACGGTGAAACTAGGAAGGCCTCCAGAATGGGTTTGGCGCATTCGAGGTTGCAACGGTGGGTAACCACCCTGAGCACCCAACTGTTCAACTTGATTTGGGCCCATTTGCAGGAGAAAAGGCGCAAGTGCCCCCCTATCTGTGGGATCCCGGAACAGGCTGGAAGGCTTTCAGTGGGAGGGGCATCCCCTCCGGTTGCCCTAGCAGAGAATAAGTGGTCCCGTGAGTGACAAAAGCCCCAAAAGGGTTGAAACCAAGTCTTGAACCCCTGACTGGGCATGAAAGAAAAGGACTTCCTGGGTCTGTATCGTTGAGAATCCCAAAAGCGTGAGCGCCCTAATGTCACTGAGGAGAATTCCCTGGATCTGCACGCTGAATATCTGGGTCTATCCTCCAGAAGATGTTGAGACTTGACTTCCCCCAAATCTTTCACCAGCTTTTCCAGGTCATCTTCGAACAGAAGACGACCCTTGAAAGGGAGTCTAGCGAGCTGAGACTTTGACGTAGGGTCCGCATTCCAAAGGCAGAGTCAGAGCCAACGATGCACCACCACAACTGCAGACAGACTGAGTAACAAGGCGAAGGCAATTGTAAAGGGCGTCTGCCACAAAGGCGGAGGTTGATTCTAGGCGTGCAAGCGAGGAATCCTCCGGTAATAACTGGATCCATCGTGTTGCTAGGCCCCCACACACGGATGCCTGTAAGACAAGGAATGAGGAAGTGAAGGCCGATTTCAAGAGACAGTCCACTTTACAGTCAAGTTAATCCTTCAAGGCTGTGCCACCTTCCACCGGGATAGTTGTATACTTCGTGACCGATGTGACCAGCGTGTCCACCTTAGGGAATTGGAGCTACTTGTCTATCTCTGCTGGGGGCCAGGCATATATCCGCCCCAGATGGCGGGTGGAGCGTAGGGATGCCTCCAGAGAGTCCCACTCCATTTGTTGGAGCTCGGCAGGGAACGAAAAGGCCTTGTAAGGCTTCTGAATGCCTACTAAAATGGGGTCCGTCTGTGATGAGCCTGAAGCCGGCGCAGGCATGGCTGGAGAGTCTGCAAGGTGGAAAGATTTTACAATTTGATCAGGGCTGGCAGCTCTTCCTTGCTGAAGACACACACATCTTGTCCATCGTCCTGGTCATCACGGGGAAAGAATTCGCCCTCCTCTCGTTCAGATGCACTGCTGCCGCTGTGAAGCCCTGATAGATTGTCTAAACCATCATCAGGTAGTGACCACTCTTGCAGAGACAAATGCCGTCCAGCAGACTGGGATCATGTCTGTGTCTTTTCCTGACCAGGCACCGGCTTAGGACTCTTTCCTGGAAAGTTGGTGGTACCGGACTGCCAGAGACTCTAGGCTTTCGAGAAAAAATCCATGAATTGTGAATCCACCTCCGGCATGTAGGGAGGGCCAGCCTGTGCTCCTGGTGGATCTCCCTCTGGTGCCAGAATCGGCAGATTCGAGTCTACCCCTCTGGCTCCCCTAGTAGGTATTAAGTTTAAAGGCACGTTCACTGTCCCTTCGCTCTGTTTATCCTGAAGTGTGTCACTACCATGTGAAGGGGTCCCCTGTTCTGCAGCACAGGATGCGCACATCTGATCTTTAATATGATGCCACTTGAAGCCACAGCCAAGACAACATATGAAGGCAGAGGACATAGTGGGCTGGAAAATGTCACGCAAGGCAGAGAAGCCGACCCTAAAATGGCGCCTCCCGCTCTAATTCAATTTCGGCAGAATCTGATCACAAAATGGCGCCTCCTCAGAAAATGACTAAGAAAAGATCCAACCAAAATGGTCCAGATTGATTGGATCTTTTTTTAAAGTCTCTGAATGGTTCTGACCTAACAACTTGTGGGTTTGATTGACTGATATATTGCCTCCTCATGAAATAGAACCTCCTGCTGCAATCCAATTTCGGTGCAAAAACTGCAGCCGCAGCCACGCACTGCTCCTTCATGCTGACAATTCGAGCCCAGAAAAAGTTGTAAATGCGAATGCGGAGCCGGAACGAGTAGCTAAGGCATCATGCGTGCAGGCCCCAGGCCAATCCCAAGCTTCTCTGCGGAGTGTCCCAAAGTGGGGAGAGGGGAGGGAGTGGCGGCTGGAGGTAAAGAAGGCGTTAAGACATTGCCACTTGAAAGTGTTGCTGCTAGCTGAGTTGGATCACCTGTGCTGCCCCAGAGAAGGAGGGAGACACGAGGAGGTAACACTCACTGCATTCTGAATGAAGAAGGTCTATGATGCACTGGCAAACCCTTTGCTCCCACGCCAAGCCCTGACTTAGTTATTTTTTCTTTTTTTTATTAAAACTTTAACAGACTAGCAGGGCCGTTGAGGCAGGAAAACATGCTTTGCCAGGAGAATTGCTCCTCGAGTGGAGATGCTGTCCCTCCTTTCCACTGAGGCACTCAACTGATCCTCTTGATCAGTAGTATGGCACTCGGGATCCCCTGGGAAACACCTCTTGTGCACCCAGAAGTGTCAGCTAATGAAACTGTGGAAGCACCCACACTGACAGGACCCTCTCTAAGAGTCTGTCAGGAGCTATAAATTTGATGTCCATCAACTGCTGGAGACAGAGAAAAACTGAAGCTGGCCCCTAGGGGGTGATGGGTTACAGCCAGAAAGGGGGCGTAGCCGAAGCTTCAGCATAGTTACTCACCTGTAACAGGTGTTCTCCAGGGATAGCAGGAATCAGTCCTCACTTATGGGCAACATCGGCACCGACAGAGCCCGTGCGGAGCAATTCCCCAGCTTTCAAAGAAAGCCTTTGGGATTGCTGCCACGCATGCATGGTCCTCTTCCTGCCCAAGGGTGCCATCTTGCTCAGTCAGGTCCCTTAGCTAGAGCCCTACCAAGCAGATGGCAAGGGAAGAATAAAAATCCAGCAACTCATCAGGAGAAGTGGGAGGGTAGTGAGGACTGATTCCCGCTGTCCCTGGAAAACACCTGTTACAGGTGAATAACTACGCTTTCTCCAGGAACAAGCAGGAAGTCAGTCCTCATTTATGGGACTCCCCAGCTACAGGCTACTGAACCTGTAACCAAAAAACGCCTCCGCAAGGTCGTGAGCAGAATCCGATGCCCGAAGGAGCCCGAGCCCTCGGTAGCCGTGAAGAAAGGTCGGAGGGCAGGAGTTGCTTATACCCCAAACAGATTATGGAGCACAGCCTGACCGAAGGCGTTGTGCCGACGGGACTCCCTCTCCAGGCAGTAGTGTGCAGCAAAGGTGTTCGCTGAAGACCAGGTCACCGCCCAGCAGATGTCCATCGGGGGCATGGAGTGCAGTGAGGCCTCCAAGGCCACTTTGGCCCGAACCCCGTGCGCGGTGACTTGATCTAATGGGGCACCCGCCTTCGTGTGAGCAAAGGCGATGCAGTTGCCACCCAAATGGAGAGGGTGCGTTTAGTGACTCTCTGCCCCAGTCGATCGGAATTGTAGGTCACAAAGAGTCAGCAAGACTTGCGATGAGCCTGGGTGCGCTGCAGATAGAAGGCAAGAGCCCTTTTGCAGTCGAGTGTGTGGAGAGCCGCTGACACCTAGTCGCCATGAGGTCTCGGGAAGAAAGTTGGTAAGACTATCTCCTGGTTGAGATGGAAATCCGAGACAACTTTAGGCAGGAATTTGGGATGGGTATGGAGGACTACCCTATTCCTATAGAACCTGGTGTAAGGCGCATCAGCCATGAGGGCCTGGAGCTCACTAACTCGGCAGGCCGAGGTCAGCGCCACCAGGGAGGCCACCTTCAAAGATAGATGCCAAAGCGAGCATGTCACCATTGGCTCGAAGGGTGGACGTGTAAGCTGCATGAGCATCACATTCAGGTCCCATTCCACCGGGGGAGGCCGGATGGGTGGCTTGGATAGCAAGAGACCCCGCATAAAGTGGGAGACCAAAGGCTGCCCTGAGAGGGACTTCCCCTTGACAGGGAGGTGATTTGCTGAGTTGGCACTCAAATGCACCCTGACGAAGTTCGACTTCAGACCTTCCCTTGAGAGATGGAGGAGGTACTGAAGGACCCATCGAGTGGGACACGTGAATGGGTCGATCTGGAGCCCAGAGCACCAGACTGAGAAGCGCCGCCACTTGAAGGCGTAGACTCGTCTAGTCGAGGACTTCCTCCGGGAGACCCAGCGAAGCTAGGGAGACCCGATCAACCGCCAGGCCGTGAGGGATAGGGAGGTCAGGTTCGGGTGCTGGACCCATCCATCTTCTTGCATTAGCAGACCCGGGGCAGAGCCCAGGAGGACAGGAGGCCCTGTCGACAGCAGGAGCAGAAGCGGGAACCAGGGCTGCAAAGGCCACGAGGGGGGCTACGAGGATCATCAATGCCCGGTCCCGCTGAGCCTCGAGGAGGGTCCTCGCAATGAGAGGAATAGGAGGGAACGCATAGAGCAGGCCGGAGGACCAGTTCAGAAGGAAGGCATCCGGGCTCTCCCTGTTCGGGTGCTGTGTACTCTGAGGACTGGCGAATAGGTCCATCGCTGAAGTCCCCCACCGAAGAAACAGCCAACCTGTCACCCCTGGATCTAGCTGCCATTCGAGAAGGCGGAGGATCCTGCTGAGTCTGTCCGCTAGGACATTCTCTTGGCCCGGGAGATAAGCCGCCCTGAGGGACATCCCCCGGCGGACGGCAAAGGAGCAGAGGAGGACCGCTTTTCGAAAGAGGGAATGTGATCCGGTACTCCCCTCCTTGTTGATGTAGAACATTGCCACGTGGTTGTCAGTCTGCATGTGCACCGACTGCCCCTGGAGGTGGTCCTCGAAGGCCCTTAGGGCCCACCGAATCGCCCAGAGCTCGAGCAAGTTTATCTGCTGCTGAGACTCCTTGGGCGACCACTGCCCCTGCGTGCACAACGTGCTGCAGTGGGCTCCCCACCCCAACAGGGAAGCATCCGTTGTTAGCACCATGTTGTGCAGTGGGATCTGGAAGGGCAACCCCCGGAGGTTGCGGGGGTTTTGCCACCAGCCCAGGGACAGGCGAAGGTCGCAGGAGACCCTTACGGGGTCCCTGAGTTGACCGACAGACAGGCTCCACTGGGCGCTGAGGCACCACTGAGCTGTCCGCATGTGCAGACGGGCGTGGGGAAACACATGGAGGTAGAGGCCATGTGGCCCAGGAGGCGCAGCACAGTCCAAGCTCTGACCTGGGGGGGTGCTCTGGACTCGAGCTGCCAGGGCTGAGGCGGTCGGCGCTATCCGCTGGCAAGAATGCGGTCACCAGACAAGTATCAAGGTGGCCCCAGATGAACTCTAGAGCCTGCACCGGTTTGAGGTGGGACTTGGGGTAGTTGACCAAGAACCCCAGGCCTTTGAGTAGAAGGATTGTGGGTGACGCTGCCCGCCGAGTTTCCTCAACCGTGGATCCTGTGATGAACCAGTCATCGAGGTAAGGGAAGACTGGTATGCCCCGACACCTGAGACAGGCGGCAACTACGGAGATGCATTTTGTGAACACCTGTGGGGCGGACGCGAGGCCAAAGGGGAGCACCCTGTACTAGCACCCTGAAACGCAGGTACTGCCTGTGCTGGGGGTGGATCAAAATGTGGGCGTAAGCGTCTTTTAGAGCAAAGGAGCACAACCAGTCGCCCTGCCAGAGGAAGGGCAAAAGGACGCCAAGTGATAGAATCTTGAACTTCTCCCACACCAAGAACTTGTTTAGCCTTTGGATGTCGAGGATGGGCCACAGACTCCCCCCCCCCCCATCATCTTCTTCGGGATGAGGAAGTACCGGGAATAGAAGCCCCGACCTTGAAAGTGCGGAGGGACCTTCTCAACCGCCCGTTGGGCGAGGAGGGAGACTAGTTCCCACTGCAGGAAAACCTGGGGCACGGGGAGTCAAGGAGGCTCTGCCAGGGAGAAGGGAGGTGGAAGTCTGTCCAAGAAGAGGCAATAACCATCTCGGATGACCCGGAGGACCAAGGTGTCCGAGGTGATGGAAGTCCACTGAGGGGTGAAAGAGGACAAGTGCCCCCTCACTGGCTTCTGAGTCGCCGGAGGGTGAGGGGCTATGCAACTGGCGTCGAAACCCCTGTGCGGGTTGTGGTGGAGCTGGGGTTTGGACTTTAGGCCCTTTCGGCTTGCAGTGACCCTGGCCGGACTTTCTCTGCGCCGGGGTGGTCGGATATGGCAGGTAGCCATGGCACGGAAGGCCCTTCCTCGGTAAGAAAGGCTTTTTGGCCGATTGCTTTTTTCCGGAGAAGGGTGGAGGTCTTGCGAGAGAGATGGGTCCTGGTGACGAACTCCGTCTCTATCTCTGCGGCCTTATCTTCCATGGGCTTGCCAAAGAGCTGCTCGCCGAGGCAGGGGACATTCAGGATCTTCTCCTGCACCCACTGCTCCAAATCTGACAATTGGAGCCATGCCTGGCAGCGGGCCCTGATGCTTGCGGCTGCCACCCGAGCCGAGGACTCAAAACCATCGTAGGCGGCCCGGGAGAGGTATTTTGAGCCGTTCGCGACAGACTTCAACAGGGTACTGAACCAACTGAGAGGTTCACCCTCGAAACCCGCAGAGAAACCTCCACGCTCCTTAGCCAAGTCGCGCAAGAACATGCCCATGTATAGTTGGTACGCTTGAATGCGATAGGAGACCATGGATCCTTGGAAGGCCATGCGGCCTAGGGCATCAAGGACTCTCGACTCCCGGAACAGGTGGACCGACAAGTGCGATTTCGGGCTCTTTGGTTTTCTCATGGCCGATTCCACCACCATGGAAGTGTGGGGGAGTTGGGTCTTTCTGAACCCAGGGCCACGTTATACCTTGTACATAGTGTCCAGGTGCTTACTCACAATAGGGACAGAGGCGGGTGCCTCCCACATGCGGAGCAGCAGCCGGGACAGGATGGGAGGAAACGGAACAGTGAGAGACTCCCTAGGTGGGAACTCGTACTGAAGGATGTTGAGCTCTTCAGCTTGAGGGTCCTCCACGGCCTGGGTGGCCAGGTTAAGATCTCGTGCCATATCCCAAACGAAAACCAGGAAAGAGGTGTCCCTGGGTGGCAAGCGCTGCTGAAACGTGGATAGGGAGGGGTCTGACGGAAGGTCCTGGTGGGTACAGGTCTCCGGGGAGGTGTCCCCATCAGACTCCCAGTCCGAGAACTCGGATGAGGAATCCGAACAGGGCAGGTCGCCCTGTCCCACGGCCGAGGCCCGCTTGGAGCCAAAGGCCCTGGAAGATCTCGCTCCCGAGGAATGGGAGGGCGAGCGAGACCGATGTCGAAGACCCTCACGAGGCTCGTGGCTCTCAGGGGCTTCCTGGAAGGATTTCAGTGTCCCACACGAGGGACCCATGGTCTCTGGGCACGGGTCAGTGAAATTAGCTGTGAGCGCTGCCTGGGAAGCGATGAACGCAGAAATGCTGTGTTCCAGCGCCAGCATGTGGGACTCCCACATGGGCGTGGGGCCCTGTTATGCCGACCCCAGGGTCACTGGGTCGGGCGTCGAGGAGGAGAGGGGGGTCCTCATTGGGTCGGTCCTCAGGAGACCGGGCGCCTTCGCTGGAGGTCTGCGTATCTGTGTGGAGTACCTTGCAGGATTGCTCCTTGTCCGACTCTTGGGAACGCCAAAGGGGGCTTAGAGATCGAGCGCGGGAGCGCTCGCGCTTATTGGGAGCCCCGACAGCGATTTCAAGGCCTTCTTCTTCTTGCACGGCTCCACTTCAGGGGACCCCTGGTCAGAGTGCAGCTGAGAGCGTGGGGCAGAAGTGGAAGATCCCACCGGAGAAGAGACGACCGAGGGCACCACCGTGGACTCCGAGGCAGCCTTTATGAAAATGTCTTCGGACTTTTGCTTACGAATGAGCAGGGTTTTGGAGGACATTTTCTTACAGAGAGAACAGAGCTCTGGATCATGATCAGCCCTGAAACTACGCATACAACAGTCACGGGTGTCCGTAAGTGACATGTTCTTAGAGCATCTATTGCATTTTTTTAATCCGGTGGCCATAGTGGCAAAAATGGATCCCGTGAGGTCGAAGACCTACGTGGCCAGAGGCTAGGGCAAGAAAAGGGCGCAAAGCCCGTTGAGGCAAAAAAATGCAAAGAAAACCGTCCCCTAATAGCTCTAAAAAGGCAGAGCAGGGGAAGGACGGGTAGAGGACAGGTGCAACCGGAAAATAGAAGGCCAGTAGGCCAAAAACAAAATACATTTTCAGAGGGAAGAGGACTTGCGTCCGAAGGGCTCTGCGGAAAAAGGGAGACTGAGCAAGATGGCACCCTTGGGCGGGAAGAGGACCACGCATGCGTGGCAGCAATCCCAAAGGCTTTCTATGAAAGCTGGGGAATTGTCCCGCGCGGGGCTCCATTGGTGCAGACGTCACCCATAAGTGAGGACTGACTTCCTGCTTGTTCCTGGAGAATGATTGGCTCTCTGTCTCCATCAGCCTCTGTCAGGGGAAAGTAACTCTGCTAGTCTGGACTGGATTAGCAGGATGATTTGGAATAAGAGGTTTGGCACCCCATAAATGGTAATTAAATTTGAAAATTATAAAAAGTTAAGTTTGAGTCTGAAAAATCTTCTGGGAACTGTTTTTAGGTGCATTTTGCATCTGCGATCGTGCCTATCGTCTAGGGTCCATCCATCTGTTCGTTGTTTGTTTTGTCTGTCCATATACATAGGGTTCTTTGCGTTTATTCAAAGAATCCTATTGAGTTTGGATTAAGACAGGCAAAGATTAAGACGTCAAAGTCGACCCCGGAGGCCGAGTCGATACTCGAGTCCCTCGTGGCTTGGAGTCGACCTCGGTCGCGGTCTCCCTTGACCTCCCGTTCGGGACTGAAGGCGTCGACGCCGGTGCTCCAGGGCCCCGCGGGGTCGGACCCAGACTCTTCCTCCGACGAGTCAGCTTGGGAGACGGAGGACGAGGAGTCTCCCGATACCTTTAAGACTCGGTGCGTCCCTTCGGACTCACCGCAGTCTGAACCCCGGAGTAGGTCCCCTCCAGAGGACACCCGGTTCTCGGAGTTCGTCCGGGATATGGCCACTGCCTTGGCTATTCCGGCGGATCCTGAGGAGGAGCCTCGAGCTGAAGAAATCGAGGCCCTACAGTATAATTCTCCTCCGAAGGAGGCCTTTACTGTCCCAGTTCCTCCGATGCTGGAACGGCTCCTCTTCCGTATGTGGGAGGCACCGGCCTTGGCGCCGGTTCTTAGCAAGTGGGTCGATTCCATCTATCGACTCCGGAAGAGCCCTGGGTTTCAAAAGGCACATCTACCACACCATTCCATGGTTGTGGAATCGGCCATGCATCGTCTGAAGATGCACTCCGCGGTGCCTCCTGGCAGGGAGGTCCGAAACCTAGATGGCGTCGGTAGAAAGTGTTTTCAGGGCTCGATGCTTGCTTGCCGTGTCCAGTCTTACCAGCTGTACATGGGCATGTACTTGCGGGATCTGGCCAAGGAGTTGGCTGGATTCTCTGCTGGTCTCTCCGGGGAACCCTTGCAGAGATTTAAGACCTTGTCCTCGGGGATTCGGGACTGCTCGAAGTTCATGTCCCGCGCCGCCTACGATGGCTTCGAGGGTTCGGCCAAAGTTGCGGCAGTCGGCATCGCGGCTCGACGCCAGGCATGGCTGCAGTCATCGGACCTCGAGCCCTGGGTTCAGGACAAGTTGGTCGATGTCCCTTGCCGAGGTGAAAACCTTTTTGGCAAGCCCATGACCGAGAAGGCCGCTCAGCTCGAGACCGAGCACCTCACCAGGACAAGGCTGTCGAGGAAGACCTCTGCCCCTTCTCATAAAAAGAAGGGCTCAGGTAAAAAGCCCTTTTACCCGAGGAAGGGCACTGCCTACAAACAGTACCCACAATATCAGGCTGCCCAAGCTGCCCCCCAGGGTCAGCAAGCCAAGGGCCAGGGTAATGGGCCCCGTAGGCAGAGGACCCCTAAGCCTCAGGCCCCTGCTACCACTCAGCAGGGTGTGGGTTTTTGACTCCTTGAGCATAGCCTCTCCTCCACTGCTCTCCCAACCCTGCACAGGAGGTCGTCTCGCCCTCTTTGCCCACCAGTGGCCCCTTATCACCGGGGACAGTTGGGTGCTGGAGATAATCCACAAGGGATATGCCCTCCATTTCCACCAACTGCCACCCCCATATTTTCCAGGGGAGCCTCCAAGGCCTCCTCTGCACACAGCCCTTCTCCGTCAGGAGCTTCAGGGTCTGTTGGTGGACAGGGCGGTGGAGCCTGTGCCTCCCCACTTGCAAGGTCACGAATTCTACTCCAGGTATTTCCTGGTGCCCAAAAGGACCGGTGGCCTTCGTCCTATTCTGGACCTCAAGAACCTCAACAAGTTCCTGGTGAAAGAAAAGTTCAAGATGCTTACTCTTGGAACCCTTCTGCCCTACCTCCAGCAGGGAGATTGGTTATGCTCCTTAGATCTAAAGGATGCGTACACTCACATCCTCATTCATCCAGACCACAGAAAGTACCTAAGGTTTATCGTGGGAGGAAACCATTATCAGTACAGAGTGCTGCCTTTCGGCCTCACCTCCGCCCCCAGAGTCTTTACAAAGTGCTTAGCAGTGGTGGCGGCCTACCTGAGAAATCAGGGCAACTTTGTCTTCCCCTATCTGGACGACTGGCTCATCAGGGGTCAGACATGTCAGGAGGCCAATCAAGCCACCCTCAGGACTACTGCTCTTCTACAACGCCTGGGGTTTGTCATAAACTTCGCAAAGTCCACTTTGCTCCCCTCCCAAAGCTTGGAGTTTATAGGGGCAAGGTTGGACTCTCTCCTAGCAAAAGCATTCTTGCCAGAAGACAGAGCCCAAAGGTTGATAGCCCTGGCAAGTCAGTTTCTCAGCAGCTCCCTGGTCTCCGCCAGACTCTGCCTGCGGCTTCTAGGCCACATGGCTTCGACAGTACATGTGACCCCCAATGCCAGGCTCCATATCAGGCCTGCACAGTGGTGCCTTCGGTCTCAGTGATCACAGGCCACAGGCAGCCTCAGAGTCAGGATAAGGGTGTCCAGACAATTTCTGCACTCCCTCAACTGGTGGCTACACCCACCCAATCTGCTGAAAGGGGTGCCCTTTCAGATTCCAGGTTACAATGTGCTGCTAACAACAGATGCCTCCCTGCAAGGCTGGGGAGCGCATTGTCTGGGCAAGTGCACCCAGGGCCTCTGATCTCCCTGGGAAGCTGCACAGCAGATCAATCTCCTAGAACTCAGAGCTATTCGATTAGCACTCAAAGCTTTCACTCCTACCCTGGCTCAACAGTCTGTCCTGATTCAGACAGACAACCAAGTTGTCATGTTTTATGTAAACAAACAGGGCGGAACTGGCTCCAGGATCCTTTGTCGGGAAGCTCAGGACCTTTGTTCTTTTGCCCTCAAGCACATCATGCTCCTCAGGGCTGTGTACCTTCCTGGCCAGGACAACTACCTGGCAGACAGATTAAGCAGGATACTGCAGCCCCACGAGTGGCAGCTTCATCCTTCAGTAGTTCAGAAGATCTTCCTGAGATGGGGTCTCCCTTTGATGGATCTCTTTGCCAGCCCCATCAACAAGCAACTGCCACAGTTTTGCTCCAGGCAACCACATCCTCTGCGGACAGCAGCGGATGCTTTTCTGATATCGTGGTCTCAGGGCCTCCTCTATGCGTTTCCTCCCACGCCCTTGGTGGCCTGAACCCTATTCAAGATTCTCCAGGACAAGGCCTCGGTCCTCCTGGCAGCTCCCAGGTGGCCGAGACAGTCTTGGTTTCCTCTTCTGCTTCAACTGGCTCCACTGCCTCTGGGATTGCAACCCGACCTTCTCACACAGGACCAGGGTTCCCTTCTGCACCCCAATCTCAAGTCTCTCAATTTGATGGCCTGGAGGCTGCAAGGGTAGTTTTGGCTCCCTGGGGCCTACCTCAGGAAGTTGAAGAGGTTGTCCTAGCCTCCAGGAAACAATCCACTAGGAAGACCTATGCTCTCAAGTGGAAAAGGTTTTCTGTGTGGTGTCACCTACGTACAGAGGATCCTTTCTCCTCTACTGTGCCAGTAGTTCTTCAGTACTTACTGCACTTATCCAATCAGGGACTTAAGTCCAATTCTGTTCGGGTCCACCTCTCAGCTCTAGCTGCTCACCACTCATTGGTAGAGGGACAATTTCTATCTGGTCACCCCTTGGAGTCCCGTTTTCTCAGGGGCTTGCTTTTGCTCAAGCCTCCAATCCGTCCTCCTGCCCCTGAGTGGGAGCTGAATGTGGTCTTGCAGCAACTGACTCGCCCGCCTTTTGAGCCGATGGCTACTTGTCCACTTCGCTTCCTCTTCTGGAAGACGCTCTTCCTGATAGCCCTTACCTCGGCTAGGCGAGTATGTGAGTTTCAGGCCCTGGTCTGTGACAGGCCTTACACCAGGATTTACAAGAACAGGGTAGTCCTCAGGACTCATCCAAAGTTCCTCCCTAAGGTTGTCTCCTCTTTCCACCTCAATCAGGAGGTGGTTCTTTCAACATTCTTCCCTAGGCCTCATGCTAGCCAGGCTGAAGCAGTCCTGCATACCCTGGACTGTAGGAGGGCCTTCTACCTTGACCGTATGCAGGGGCATAGAAGGGCTACTCAGCTCTTCTTATCTTTTGACTCCAATAAGTTGGGATTGGCTGTGTCCAAGCGTACCTTGTCCATCTGGGTGGCTGATTGTATCATCTGGGCTTACAAGGCGGCTGACCTTCCTTTGCAGGGTAGGGTCATGGCCCATCGTGTCAGGGCAATGGCTGCCTCAGTGGCTCATCTCCGCTCTGTGCCCTTGGTAGACATCTGCAAGGCTGCAACTTGGTCTTCAAGCCAGACTTTTGCAGCCCATTACTGCCTGGAGAGGGAGTCCCGTAGGGACAGTGCTTTTGGCCAGGCAGTACTCCGAAATCTCTTTGAGGTTTAGGCAACTCCTGCCCTCCTGCCCTCTGTGGGGCTACCGGTGGAGGTTGTGTCCTTGAAAAGCCTTTCTTTGCTGCTGAGACTAGAGGGAGTTCTCTTGTTCAGCCTGGGTTCCTCGGTAGCCCAGAGCTGGGGAGTCACCCATATGTGAGGACTGACTTCCTGCAAGATCCTGGAGAAAGAGTAGTTACTCACCTGTAACAGGTGTTCTCCAGGAGCAGCAGGAATCAGTCCTCACAACCCTCCCTCCTCCCCTTGGAGTTGCAGTTGTACATAGTTTATTTTTTCATTTTTGTGTGCTGTTCTTAGCTATGTCATTTGACTGAGGTAAGATGGCACCTTTAGGCGGGAAGGGAACCGCGCATGCGTGCCTGCATTCCCAAAGGCTTTCATAGAAAGCTGGGGAAATGCTCCGCTGGGGCTTCATCGGCGCCGATGACAACCATATGTGAGGACTGATTCCTGCTGCTCCTGGAGAACACCTATTACAGGTGAGTAACTACTCTTTCTGCTCTCTAAGGCTGTCATCCTGAGACTCAGCTCGGGAGACGCAGCAGTCATCGACTCGGGCCCTGGCGGCGCTGGGCCCGACACCGGCTCCCTGGGAGGAGAGTCCACGAGGACTACGGGGCTTACGTGTCCAGCAGACTCCGGCTCCACACGAGGAACTTTGGCAGGCTTCTCCGGTTCCACAGGCCCGGGGCGACGGTCGAGGGTCTTAGACCTGGCCCTCAAGGAGCCAGGGACCTCCGACGACGATGCCCTCGCGAGCCGCTTCTTCCTCTTGTGTTCCCGGTCGGGGGACCCCCTGTCCGAGGAGCTTCGACGGCGCTCGGGATCGGAATCCCGAGATGTCGAGGCCTCAGACGAGGTCTGGGCCCGGCCGGAGGCCGAGTCCGAGAAAAGCCGTTCCTTTTGCTGCTGTCGACTTCGTAGTGCCTTGGAAGACATTTTTCCACAGGCCCCGCACGACTTAGGATCGTGGTCGGGGCGGAGGCACCGAAGGCAGCAGTCGTGTGTGTCGGTGAGAGACATTAGTTTCTTACACCGATCACACTTCTTAAAGCCACTGGAAGCCATCGGGGAAAAAAGAGTCCCCGTGAGGTCAAAGGACCGGCCTTGCAGGGAAAAAGAGAAAAAAGGGCGTGAACGCCAGCCACGAAGGGCAAAAACCAAAAAAGAAGAATCAGGCTCGATACCGGTGTACCGAACCCGGTGGGAGAAGAACCGGCGTCGAACCGGTAGGAAAAAGAGCAAAAATTGCTAAAAATCTGATTTTAACCGGGAAAAACGGGACATACGTCCGACGGTCTTCACGGAAAAAAAGACTGAGGTAAGATGGCACCTTTAGGTGGGAAGGGAACCGCGCATGTGTGCCTGCATTCCCAAAGGCTTTCATAGAAAGCTGGGGAAATGCTCCGCTGGGGCTTCATCGGCGCTGATGACACCCATATGTGAGGAGTGACTTCCTGCTTGGTCCTGGAGAACTCACTTTATAAGAAGAGGAAAGAAACCAGAGTGGTTTGAAGAACTACCAAAAGGCTTTAAAGCACAGTCTTATTGGAGGCAAGATACCAGAGACGGTCCATGTAAAGCTGTAACTGCCAGGGACAGCGTGTGCTCTGAGGGGGAAAGTAGTGAAGCAGAATTTATGGAAATAGAAAATGCAGACACTATTCCCATTCCTCAGGAAGAAGCTATGGATTGTAGTTTGTGTATGGCTTCTAGCCTAGAATCCATAGCCACCTTGCAAATGAGAAGAAGTCTTGTTTAATTGCTTTGCCCTGGAATGAATTGAATTCCTCCCTTTAACCTTTCAACTAATTGTGAAGATATTAACAATTGGTTTTACCTGCTTATTACTGGAGCCTTTATGAACAAAGGACATTCTTTAATTTGTAGTGTCTTAATGAACCCTTGCACAGAGGGGAAATAAAAGCCTTGTTTCCCTACACTCGTGGCTTACTTATTGAGTTCTCACAAGGAGCTGAAATACCTAAGAACAATCTCCATTTTGGCCTTAAAATACCCCACGCTCCTTAAAAATAAATATGTTGTACAGCATGCCCTTACCGCCAATGGCCACTAGGGGATGCCACGCACGACAATATGCATCCTTTAGATCTAGAGAACAGCCAATCCTGACTCTGAATGTAAGGAAGAAGTGTTCCGAGGGAGATCATCTTGAATTTTTCTCGGAACAGATGCTAATTCAACTCTCTGAGGTCCAGTATGTGCCGGTATCCCCCTGTCTTCTTTGGAATGAGGAAGTAGGGGGAGTAGAAACCCATGCCCTGTTGGGATATGGGTACCTTTTCTATTGCCCCTTGAGCAAGTAGTGAGGTGACCTCTTGACACAAGAGTGGTGAAAGGGCCCTGAGAATTGAACAGTCTTGTGATGGTGGTAGGAGGCATATTGTGAAAATGGAGTTTGTACCCCTCTGTTACAATAGAGAGAGTCTAGTGCTCTGATGTTATCTGTTGTCATCCTTCGGCAAAATGACAGTCTCTGCCTGGGATGGTGAGAGGCTCTGGACCTTTCAGGGGCAGGATGACCAAGTTCTCTAGGAAGGAGTCAAAACCCCTGAGGAGGCTGTGTCTGCTGAGCTGGGTTGAGTTCTGGGGACTTGGGCCTTCCTTTGCTGTCTGGGTCGCTGTTGCCCCTTTTGGGGAGCATGAACTGGGCAGTGGACAGCCTGGGTGTAAGATGGGTAGAATTTATTTTTCTTGTTGAAAAAGGGTATCTTAACTGTCTTTTTCTTAGCTGGGTTGGCTGTGGTCCTTGATAATCTGTTCAAGGTGGTGTTTTCGGACTCAAGCTGATTAGCTTTGTCCTGCCAATCCTTGCCAAAGAGGTTTTCTCCTGTGCAAGGAATGTTCCCCAGCTTGTCTTGCACCCATTGTTCTAAATCACATGCTTGTAACCAGGCAATGCAACGTGCACTGATGGAGATAGCAGAGGTTCTGCTAATGCATTCAAAGAAATCAAAGGTTGCACAGTTCATGAACTTTGATACATTTTGGGCATGTTTGACCAGAGTGAGAAAGCCAGCCCTCTTGTCATCGGGAAGAAGTGGAGCCATAAGTTCCAAATCTCTTGCAACTTCCCAAAGAAACATATCCATATAAAGTATGTAAGAGCTTATTCTAGCTGATAGCATCGAAGATTGAAAGCATCAACACCCAAGGGCATCGAGTGTTCTCGATTCACGACCTGGAGGAGTAGATGAATGCGTCTTAGCACTCTTGATCCTACGCATTGCCGATTCCACTACCATGGAATGGTGTGGTAATTATGTTTTTTGGAAACCGGGACATTGCGGTACCGGGTACATCGTATCGATTCTCTGAGAATGTGAAGACACTGTTAAAGGTGTTTCCCACATCCTAAGCATGAGATCATGCAGAATTTAGTGAATGGGAAGGGTAGCAGCTTCTTTAGGAGCTGCCGGATACTGAAGAATTTCCAACTCTTCAGCTCTCGGTTCCTTCTCAGGGGTCACGGTGATCGAGAGTCCCCTTGCTACATCATGTATGACGTCCTGAAAGGACATGTCCTGCGGGGGAGACATCCGACGTTGAGGCGAAGGAGAGGGATCCTCTGGAAGAACTACCCTAGTACCGACAGAGTCATCGGAATTGGAGGATTCAAAGTATTGTCGGGCCGGATGTTCTCTTATTGCTTGTCGACGGTATCGATCGAAGTCGGCATCAGACTACCTCGATACCAGACCCTCGATGCCGGAGATCGATTCCAGGGCCGGCATGGGAGGAAGCATGGAGAGAGGCGCATCGGTCGATGCAGGTACGTTCAGTACCGGTACCGACAACTGCGTCGATTGCAGCGTTTTTAGCGGTACCGAGGCTAATAAAGCTGCAAGGCTGCGCTCAATGGCCAGGATCTGTTGATCCATGGCGCCTGCCGATGCCTGGATGTTGGTACCGGCGGAGCAGGCCACGGACACCAGAACATGGCACCAAGAGTTCTTTGGACTGTGGCAAAATTGAGAAGTTATTTTTGCATTTTTTGGATTATTACAAGCACTTTAGTATTCCTTCTTAACAATTGCAAAACTGTGAAAGAAGATTTTATGCACATTTCAGTAATTGTAGACATCTTGGCAGGTCATTGATGCTATTTGGCACGGCTCTGCCGGGTTGCTGGCAGTAAGCATTGATGGTGTCGGGAAGTCTGAGACCTTGCCAAGTGTTTGAAAAATAGTACATTTGTGAGAAGATTTTGAATTTGGGGTAAAGTTTTTTGAGCGATTAATTCATAAATGGTTACGAGTGTATACGCTCTGTAAATACGCCTAAATACCACGTCATCCATATAGTCATGGCAACCTTTGAAAAAACAATGGTCGGGAAGATGGCAAAAGAGGCAAGAGATTGTGCTTGTATCATAATAAAAAATGGAGCTAAAACAGATATAATAAAGTAAAAGCAGCAATATGGTGATTACAGCAGCAAAGTGATATGAACGTGTACAATGCAAATATGTGACCTTACCACTTAAATAAAATGTGTCCAAAATAAAACTACGATAAGTTGACAGTAATACTTAAAGATTAGATAAAAAGTGCACATTAAAACTGAATGTTCAACAAGATCTTGTAAAATGCTCTCCTTTACAAGGGAAACCATGGTTACACAGTCGAGAGTAAAGCCATTTATTATCCACTAACCATATACTCAGTTGGTCCTTTGGAGAAACGTGAGCAACTACTAAGAATGAAAAGGGAACTGAGATGTAAGAACCAGCCTTAAAAAATGGCAGCTTTCAAAGGGGTATGCAAATGACAGTGCAGGCTTGCACAAATGAAAATAGGACAGGCTCTTATTAAAAATGGGGGAAGGGGGGGAAGAGGAAGGCGGAGGGGGAAGAGGGATGGGGAAGGGGAGGAGGAGGAGAGAAAGAAAGGGGGAGGGAAGGCGGGAAGAAAAGGGAGGGGAATGGGAGGGAAAGGGGAAGAGGAAGGAAAAGTGTGGGAAAAGAGGAGGGAGAGAGAGGAAGGGGAGGAGGGAAGGGAGGAGGAAGAGGGAAGGGGAGAGGAAGGAAGGCAAGGAAGGCCAGCAAGTCCAATGCACTAAGGCTGACTTGACACTCAGGACTCCAGTGCTCAAACAGGCACTAAATATGGACCTAGGTGAGACAGGCAGAGCCTCATTCTGCTTTCAGGAGTGTGGAAATCATGGCAGTGTAATACTTCTTATGCGCTAGGCATTGACCCTCAAGAGCCAGGCCATAAGCGAGAAGGGAGCTGAGTCGTCTAGCAGGACCAGCCTCTGAGCTGAGGGGAGGTGTAGGGGAGATTTCTGCAGGAGGTGCATCAAATCTGCATACCACAGTCTCCACAGCCAATCCAGCATTACCAGAAAGACTGGATCCTGACGGCACTCTATGCAATGAAGCACATGCCCCACGAGAGGCCATAGAGGAAAAACACTCCTGCCTTGACCAAGATTGAACCAAGGAATCCACACCCTCAGAGCTTGCCTCCTTGTGGTGACTGAAGCCCCTTCACACCTAGACACTGGTTCACGTCACCAGCAGATCAAGCTTGGGGTGACATCATCTATCCAAAATCCTCTGGAATGCCATCTCGCTCAGTTTCACCCTCTGGGGTTAAGGAGTGGTGACTGAGATAATCTGCTTCTATGCTGTCCACTCCCACAATATGCTGCACTGAAGGGACTAGGAGAGTTATCTCCACTAAGGAAAACAAGAGGGCTATTTGCAGGGCCACCCCGAAACTCTTCATGCCCCCTTGTCTGCTGACAAATGCCACCACTGTACCACTGTCTGAGAAAATCAGGACGGCTTTGCTCTGAACCAAGATCTGGAGACACAAAAGAGACAAAACTATGGCCCTTGTCTCGAGTCGGTTGATAGACCATGCTGCTTCTAGACTGTTCCAGTGGCTCTGAGCAGTCTGCCCCTCACAATGGGCTCCCCAGTCGAACAGGATGGCTTCTGACAATAGAAAAAGCCACTAGGGATTGTCCAAAGACAAGCCCTTCAACAGATGGCCAGGCTGTCTCCACCAATACAGGCTGGCCACCAATAACAGGGAAGTTTGGTCTAGAAGTCCTGAGAGCCACAAGGCCAGTGAGACAAAGACCTTTGCAGAGCCCGCATGAGAGCCCGTACCTAAGTAACCATCTCAATTGCTGCTGCCATCAAGCTGAGAAATTGAAGGTAATCCCTGCTGCTTCCAAAAGGATATCGGCTGATACAACAGCTTCTCTGTGCTCTTCTCAGGCAGGAAGACCCTGCCGGTGTCAGTGTCCAACTGCACGCCAAGATATTCTACCAAATAGGTAGGCTCTAGATGGCTCTTGCAACCCAGACTCTCCACAAAACGCATCACGTGAACAGACACCTGATAAACTTCCAACCACGACCTGGCCCAAATAAGCCAGTTGTCTAGGTATGGATTAACGCAAATCCCTTCACACCACAGAGCAGCAGTCACCACTACCATTATGAAGATTCTTGGGGCAGTGGAGAGACCAAAGGGTAGGGCAGTGAACTGAAAGTGGGAGCTGAGAATAGCAAAGCATAGAAAGCTCTGTTGATCTTCCCTGATGGAAATATGGAAACAGTTTTTAGCCAGCACTAAGGATGGGAGAAAATTCCCATGCCAAACTGCCCATTAGGAAGTGACAAGTTCTTAGGTGAACACTGATGCCCTTGAGATAGATGATCGGCTGGAAGGATCAGTCTTTCTTTGGTATGATGAAATAGATGGAATACTGGCTCTTGCCTCTTTCAGCATGCAGCACTGAAGTGACAGCTCAAAGGCTGAGCAATCTGATCAAGGTGGCTTGGATGGTGGTCATTTTTGCTGAGAATTACAAGGAGAAGTCACTCCTTGGCATCCAGGATGGGATCCTTGCATGCCAGGCTGTAGCTGCATTGAACAGCAGCAGTTTGAGGTCACATAGACCCCTTCCTGGTAGAAAAGCTGGAATCTGCAACCTACAGAAGACCGCTCCGAATGGACCCCCAACCCGCCACTCTCTCTGGTGGGAGAAGTTAGACCTGGAAGGAGACGGGGCCTCTCAGGGACCACAAAAGCCCTGCAAAAGAACCGATTCTAGGAGCAGGAGCCAGAGGAAGTAAGAGGCTTACCTTGGCGACAGTTCCATAAATCCTTGAAACTCTGGAGATCCTGGTACCAGGAACGAGGATAATAATATACGAGGACACAAATGAAGAAGATGTGCCAGGCCGCATCCAAGGCCTTTTTGGCCTATCCTCTAGAAGATGACAAGCAAAAGCTAGAAGGATGCTTGGGTGCATAGGGAGAGGAACGGCTAGCAGAAAAAAGGAGGTGATAGTGCCTCTGTATAAGTCTTTGGTGCGACCTCATTTGGAGTATTGTGTGCAATTCTGGAGATCGTACCTTCAAAAGGATATAAACAGGATGGAGTCAGTACAGAGGGTGGTTACTAAAATGGTTAGTGGTCTTCATTATAAAGCATATGAGGACAGACTTAAGGATCTTAATATGTACACCTTAGAGCAGGGGTTCTCAACCCTGTCCTTGGGACCTACCTAGCCAGTTGGGTTTTCAGGATAACCACAATGAATATGCATGGGGAGATTTGCATATAATGGAGGCAGTGTATGCAAATCTCTCCCATACATATTCATTGTGGTTATCCTGAAAACCCGACTGGCTAGGTGGGTCCCGAGGACAGGGTTGAGAACACCTGCCTTAGCGGAAAGGCGGGATAGAGGTGATATGATTGAGACTAAATGCATAGGGGAAGAGCCTCTTTTGATTGAAAGCAAGTTCTTCTACGAGGGGACATGGGATGAGGGTGAAAGGGGATAGATTCAGGAGTGATATGCGGAAATTTTTCTTTACGGAAAGAGTGGTGGATCCGTGAAAAAGTCTCCCAGTGGAGGTGGTAGAGATGAGGACAGTATCTAAATTCAAAAAAGCATGGGATAAACACAGAGGATCTCTAAAGGAAAAATGGGGACTGTTGTAGTTGTTGATATGGAAGGACAGACTAGATAGGCCATGTAGTCTTTTTCTGTCATCATTTTTCTATGTTTCTAAGTTTTGGATTCTCCTTAACCAGTTTCTCCAAGTCCTCCTCAAACACTAGCCTGCCCTTAATGGGAAGCTTAGATAGTTGGGACTTGGAGGCCATGTCACTGCCCAATGGCAAAACTAAAGCCAGTGACGTGCCTCCATAGAAACACAATATCTTTGGCTACTAATTGAACTAGATCATACATGGCATCTGCCAAGAAAGCTGCTGCTGCTGCTGATTCCAAAAGAACTAATGTGTTATTCTAGGAGAGCAACTGAATCCAATGGAGGAGGGTGCGAGCCTTAAGAACTCAACAAATCACTGTCTAAAGAATTAAGGAGGCAGCTAAAAACTGGCTCTTCAGGAGAACCTCTATCTTACAATCCAATTGGTCTTTGAGAGACACACCACCCTCCATCAGGAAGGCGATGCACTTAGTGACATCCATCACATGTGCTGCACCTGGGTCAAACGCAACCAGGCATTGAAATCTTCCAAGAGCATAAAGATTGCTCATGACCATGGCCCCTTTCAATAGGGAGTTGGGCAGGTCCCATTCTGTGCACATCATACTCTCGAGAACCTCCGGGAAGGGGTACACTCTGGAGAGGATTTCCAAATCCCTTGCAAGAGGGGGTGCACTTGCAGTGCCTACTTGAGGATCCGACAGCCGCAGAGCTAAGAACCCCTGTTCAATCAGTGCCACTAACTCCACATTCCAAAATGAATGGATGATGAGGGAATCATCTTGGTCATTTGGCATCAAAGGATCACCTTCATCACAGGTGGAGTTCCCAACAGAACCATCAGGGCTCAAATCAGGATCTGAAGTACAGGCAAAATGGTCCAAGTCGGAACAATCAAACCTCTGATGGGGCCTCTTCTGTGGAGGAGCTCCCGCAGAACTTTGTTCATCCAGTGAAGCAGGACCCTCCTGTGACTGAGAGGAGAGGGAACGTGAGGACCTGGAGACGAATTCCAGAAAGGACAAACTGGAGGCTGGGAATTCTCTGCCAGCCTGCGTCCCCCACTGGTGGGTGGGGGGGGGGGGGTGCACCAGATGCTACAGGACCCCACTGAGAAGCTTCATGAAGAGGAGGGCCAAAAACAACAGAGTGAGAGGAGGAGAAGCCTCCATGCAGGAATCCAATGAATTAACTTGGTGATTGCCACAGATCAGGCAGCGTCTCCTCTTAGTTGATATGCACCTGCCTCAAGAAGACCGGCCTTCCTAGTCCGGCAAATCCTTTCAGTAAGTGGCTAGCCAAAGGGAGCAAGAAAGGACAGTGCTCATAGCACACATACTAGAAGCGCAGACACACCATGTACTGAGGAAGTAAGCAACTACACAGTGTGCACTAAGGCCACGTGTTTGGGAATGTGCGTAGAGGTACTCACGTGTACCAACACAGATAGCACCATACATGGGTTACAGTACAACCAAATGCCGGTAACCCACACAAACAATGCTAGCAGAAAGCAGAAACCGGTAGGAGAAAATGTATAGTTACTCACCTGTAAGAAGTAATCTCCGGGAACAGCAGGAATTTAGTCTTCACATATGGGTGATGTCAGTACCGACGGAGCCTGTGCAGGAACTCTCCCCCAGCATCCAACTGGAAAGCTTTTGGGAGCACCCCACTGTGCCTGCGTGACTGTCTTTCCGCCTTTCCAATTCCCTCTCTTCAGTTGAGTTTGTAGCTGAGAAAAGAGAGTAAATGAAACCCTATAATTCCTAAGGGAGGAGGGCGGGTTGTAAAGACTAAATTCCTGCTGTTCCCAGAGATCACCTGTGCAGGAGCCGGAGCTGGCGGCTTGGGGGTCTTCTGCCTACGGGGCCCATGCCCCTACCCCCTTGGCCTGCTGGCCCTGTTGGGGAGCTGTAGAGGCCTGATACTGAGGGTAAGATTTGTAGGCAGCACCCTTCCTCGGGAAAAAGGGCTTCTTTCCTGAGCCCTTCTTTTTCTGAGAAGGGGCAGAAGTCTTCCTGGACAGCCTTGTCCTGGTGAGAGTCTCAGTCTCGATTTCTGCAGCCTTTTCCGTCATGGGCTTACCGAAAAGGTTTTCACCTCGGCAGGGGACATCGACCAACTTGTCCTGTACCCATGGCTCCAGGTCTGATGACTAGCCAGGCCTGACGGCGTGCACCGATGCTGGCTGCTGCTACCCGGGCCGAAGCCTCAAAGCCATCATAGGCTGTTCGAGAGATAAACTTTGAGCACTCTCGAATCCCTGTTGACAAAGCCTTGAACCTCTGCAAAGGTTCCTCGGAGAGGCCAGCTGAGAACCCGGCAATCTCCTTTGCCAGGTCTCGGAGGTACATGCCCATGTACAGCTGGTAGGTCTGGTCCAACAAAAAGCAGGAAGCCACGTCAAAACAAGCACACAGTCAGAGAACGTGGTATAAAATCAAGGACAAGGATATATATCAATAAACTTTATTAACAATGCCAACAAATATTGCCAACCCGACACAGGCCGTGTTTCGTTAATACTTCCTCAGGGGTGAAGGCAACTAAAAACAGAAAAATCCAAATAAATAAAATGATAACAAACATTTTACATCCATATTTAAATAATCAACCAACAGTCAATACATAAATAAAATGTTAAGAACATACAAAAGTTTAAAACCAAATAAATAATGTATAATAAAGCCAAAATGTTGGAACGCTATATAAGAACATTGCTTTAAAAAGGCCATATAAACTCAAGTGTACATAAAGATAAGAAAACATGAAACCTTCATAAATAATTTAAAATAATAAAAAGGCAAAGAATAAATATGCAAACCCAATAGGGACAAGACCATATTAATAAAGAACAAATGAATCATGAAAACATGAAACCTCCATAAATAATTAAAAATAATTAAAAGAATAAATATAAAAGGAATAAATATGCAAACCTAATGGGGACAAGACTATACTAATAAGGAACATTACCAGTAAACAATGACCACCTTTCAATAAAATCTATAAATAAAAGGGAGAAAGAGAGAGGAGTGAGTCTGGAATGGGCCAATGTTAAGAAACCCATCTATAAATATATTAAACAACCATGTTTATAATACGCCAAATGGGTATGTTTGGTATCATCTATATGGGGAAAGGAGAAAAACATTCTTTCTCGGACAATGAACCAATCAGTAAAAAAATAAAAATTAAAAATTAAATAAGCTCTTCACCGTGTAAAGCTAAACATTGTAAAGGTATTTTAACCATATCAGTATACTACCAACAATATCACCCACAATCTACTATAAAATTGTCTGTAACAACTGTCAAAGAAGGCAAGGGAAAACCGGATTGTAATAAAGAATTTACTCACTACCAGCAGGTTTAACTATCGGCATGCGATGTGCTGGAGAGAACAGAAAAAGCAGAAAAAAACATAATTCCTCACATTAAAACCGACAAATCAAAGAAACCAGTCAAAAACATCACCTAAATGAAATATCAAACAAACCAAACTCACTTTGGTGAAGACTCCGAAAAAATCGCCACTGAAAACAAAATTCAAACAGAGAAGGAACGCTGCCGAATATAGCAAGTATGTCAGCCTGCCGCAAAGAATCAGCTGTTTTCAAAAAAACGCCGGCGCATGTGCAGTAAATAAATAGCGATCCAATAGTAACGTCATAGACAAGAGTGCTAACCAGTGCTTATTGATCAAAAGAAGTAAAAGTCGGCATCTAAAGTGACTATAAACAAATATAGTCATAAATATCGAAAGGAAAAGTTTAAAAACAAAAATAAAACCAATCCTTAAAAAATGCATAACAATAAAATGAACAGAACCTAATCTAAAAAAGTATATGACATTCAAACCTACTCACAAGAATAAAAAATGAAATAAAATAAAACTTGTATATGTAACGCTGTACATGCAAAGAAAACATGTGCTTCATTAAAAGAAAACCGAAGAACAGGAGTGTGTGCTTTACCTACTTTAATTCCTGGTCAGATTGGATTGCTGCTCTCTCACCCGGTGCGTGCTGAGGTCACGTGAGCACTGTGGGCTATAAGAACTGAGCCCCCACCACGGCACTCGGAGTGTGTGCTTTACCTACTCTACTTCCTGGTCAGATTGGATTGCTGCTCTCTCACCCGGTGCGTGCTGAGGTCACGTGAGCACTGTGGGCTATAAGAACTGAGCCCCCACCGCGGCACTCGGAGTGTGTGCTTTACCTACTTTACTTCCTGGTCAGATTGGATTGCTGCTCTCTCACCCGGTGCGTGCTGAGGTCACGTGAGCACTGTGGGCTATAAGAACTGAGCCCCCACCGCGGCACTCGGAGTGTGCGCTTTACCTACTTTACTTCCTGGTCAGATTGGATTGCTGCTCTCTCGCAGGTGCGTGCTGAGGTCACGTGAGCACTGTGGGCTATAAGAACTGAGCCCCCACCGCGGGACGCGCACTGCGGGCGCGTGTCCGAAGGGGCGTGTCCAAAGGGGCAGGCCTTGCCCCTTTGGTGCCCCTTCGGAGCACTTCGGAGCTCTCCGGAGCGTGTAGGAGTTTTTTCTGTTGTTTATATTATCCGTCTATGGGGAAGCAAAAGAAGAGACTAATTTCTTCAACGATGTCGTCTGGTAAGGCGGTTAAGGTTGTAGGACCCATGGATAGTCATGTCAAATCCTTGGTGTCCTCCCTTACTGCCCAATCACTTTCGGAGTCCTCTATGTCAGCAAGCTCCTGCTCCGGTGAGTTGTCTCCTGATCCGCGACGGGTTATGACTCCACCCAGCATAGAGCCGTTACCGTTGGGTGCTGGCTCTCCTCGTAGGGTCGAGGAGGATCCCACACCTGAACTCGTTCAGTTGCCTGATTCCTTTCTGAAGGTAAATAACTTGGTTTCCATTTTACCTTCACCTTTTGACTTTTCTTCTACTATTGAAGCTCCCAAGCCACCAAAAGAAGTTTCCTTGCAGGATATATGGCAAGTCGTTTCTCGGACTGAGATCTCTTTAAATTCTTCCTTGTTAAAACTTTCTAAATTTACCCATGAGACTAACTGCCTTAACTGATTGTCAGGATAGATTGGACAGTCTGGAACACTCTAGAACTAAAATGGAGGGTTTAATTTCTTCTGTACAGGGAGTTCTGGCGTCTTCTGTCCAAGACTCCCTATTATTACACCGTCGGGACGAAATGTTTGAAAATGCTTTGAGAGTTAAAAATTTACACTTGTTAAACTTTCCCCGAACGCATTACCTCTCTCCTAGTATTTTGTTTTCTAAATACTTAAAAGATGTCTTGAAAATATCGGATCCTGATGCAATAATTTTGTCTAAACTTTATTATTTGCCTTTCGGGGTCAGGGAATCCCCTATGTCAGGTTCTGAGTCAGGCGGTGCGGTTCAGGGAGAAGTTGATCAGTTGAATGTACCAAGTTTGGATTTATCCGAATTCTTGGAGACCTCTACTGAGGAGATTTCAACTCGTGCAACTTTACTTGTAACATTTGCATTGGAGAAAGATAAAGATTTAGTTTTGCGTACTTATTTTAAATTTCGTCAGGAGAAATATTTTGGTCAGGTGATCCAGATATTTCCCGATGACAAGTAAAACGGAAATCTTTTCTTTTACTTAGACCTCGGGTATTGGCTTTAGGAGCTACTTTTATGTTAAAGTACCCCTATAAATGTATTATCGTGTATCAAGGTAAATCTTATATTTTCTTTGATTCTCTTCAATTGGAGACCTTTTTGAATGGCTTGGCGTTGAAATAAGTTATGTTCTTGAGCTCTTGCTAAGATAAAAGGAGTCTACTTATTTTTCTGATCCATGCTGGGATATTTCTTTGCTTATTTCTTATGTAATGTTCACACTCCATATTGTGGGCTGAGAGTTATTATTTGGTATATATAATATTCTGTATGTATATTTTCTTTGTATTACCTTTTTTTTACCTTAATAAAGAGGTTTTAAAAAAAAAAAAAAAAGAAAACCGAAGAACATATGCAATAAACCATGTCACAAAAAGGATTGTATATTCACTAAAGAAAAACCGAAAGGTCTTGGTCCAAATTAAGCCCTCTAGGGGTCATAGAATCCAACATAAAAATATACTTCTGTTCCAACTGCATTATAGTTCTATTAATATCACCGCCTCTCCAATTCAGTTTAACCTTTTTGATGACAAAAAATTTTAGATCCGAAACCTTGTGTGCCTGTTTGATCCAATGTTCCACGAGGGGTTTTGAAAAGAAATCTCCCCTTAGGCCAGTTCCTTAGGGCCGGAAGAGCCTGTTCGAAGAATCAGAATTTTGATCTCCAGGCAGAATGAAGGCTAGGTTTCGTGCGAGAGACTATCCCTTTAAGCATATTTCCAAAGCATATACAAGGGCTCATACATCGGACCGTGAGGCCCTTCTTGTACCCAGACAGAAAGATACTAATGTGGGTTTGGTTTGCCCCCTTTTGTATACCACTGTTTCACGTGATATCGTCAAGATATTGAAGAAGGAATGGCATCTTATCCAATCTCCCGATGGGTTTCAGGACACTCACTATAGCACATAAGCGGAATGTCAATTAAAAAAACTTATTGGTTCCCTCTGCCTTGACAGAACGTCCATTCTTACCTAAAAATAAGGGACATTTTCAGTGTGGCTGTTGCTCAGTATGTGTACACGCTTTACACTTCTTTCTCCACCCGGTCACCAACAAGAAATTTGTCCTCAATGATTTTTCCAATTGTGAGACGACTCACATTATATACGTTATTCAATGTCCGTGTAAGAAACTTTACGTGGGGAAGACCATACGGAGTGTTCGAGTTAGAATTATAGAACACAGGAGTGCGATTAGGAGAGGCATCACTGAAAAACCCCTCGTGGAACATTGGATCGAACAAGCACACAAGGTTTCGGATCTAAAATTTTGTGTCATCAAAAAGATTAAACTGAATTGGAGAGGCGGTGATATTAATAGAACTATAATGCAGTTGGAACAGAAGTATATTTTTATGTTGGATTCTATGACCCCTAGAGGGCTTAATTTGGACCAAGACCTTTCGGTTTTTCTTTAGTGAATATACAATCCTTTTTGTGACATGGTTTATTGCATATGTTCTTCGGTTTTCTTTTAATGAAGCACATTTTTTCTTTTTTTGCATGTACAGCGTTACATATACAAGTTTTATTTTATTTCATTTTTTATTCTTGTGAGTAGGTTTGAATGTCATATACTTTTTTAGATTAGGTTCTGTTCATTTTATTGTTATGCATTTTTTAAGGATTGGTTTTATTTTTGTTTTTAAACTTTTCCTTTCGATATTTATGACTATAGTTGTTTATAGTCACTTTAGATGCCGACTTTTACTTCTTTTGATCAATAAGTACTGGGTAGCACTCTTGTCTATGATGTTACTATTGGATCACTATTTATTTACTGCACATGCGCCGGCGTTTTTTTTTAAAACAGCTGATTCTTTGCGGCAGGCTGACATACTTGCTGTATTCGGCAGCGTTCCTTCTCTGTTTGAATTTTGTTTTCAGTGGCGATTTTTTCTGAGTCTTCACCAAAGTGAGTTTGGTTTGTTTGATATTTCATTTAGGTGATGTTTTTGACTGGTTTCTTTGATTTGTCGGTTTTAATGTGAGGAATTATGTTTTTTCTGCTTTTGCTGTTCTCTCCAGCACATCGCATGCCGATAGTTAAACCTGCTGGTAGTGAGTAAATTCTTTATTACAATCCGGTTTTCCCTTGCCTTCTTTGACAGTTGTTACAGACAATTTTATAGTAGTTTGACACGGTGGTGATTGTGAGTGATTTTGTTGGTAGTATACTGATATGGTTAAAATACCTTTACAATGTTTAGCTTTACACGGTGAAGAGCTTATTTCATTTTTAATTTTTTACTGATTGGTTCATTGTCCGAGAAAGAATGTCTTTCTCCTTTCCCCATATAGATGATACCAAACATACCCATTTGGCGTATTATAAACATGGTTGTTTAATATATTTATAGATGGGTTTCTTAATATTGGTCCATTCCAGACTCACTCCTCCTCTCTCTTTCTCCCTTTTATTTATAGATTTTAGTGAGAGGTGGTCATTGTTTACTGGTAATGTTCCTTATTAGTATAGTCCTGTCCCCATTAGGTTTACATATTTATTCCTTTTATATTTATTCTTTTAATTCTTTTTAATTATTTATGGAGTTTTCATGATTCATTTGTTCTTTATTAATATGGTCTTGTCCTTATTGGGTTTGCATATTTATTCTTTGCCTTTTAATTATTTTTAATTATTTATGAAGGTTTCATGTTTTCTTATCATCTTTATGTACACGTGAGTTTATGTGGCCTTTTTAAAGCAATGTTCTTATGTAGCGTTCCAACATTTTGGCTTTATTATACATTATTTATTTGGTTTTAAACTTTTGTATGTTCTTAACATTTTATTTATGTATTGACTGTGGGTTGCTTATTTAAATATGGATGTAAAATGTTTATGTTATTTTATTTATTTGGATTTTTCTGTTTTTAGTTGCCTTCACCCCTGAGGAAGTATTAACGAAACACGGCCTGTGTCGGGTTGGCAATATTTGTTGGCATTGTTAATAAAGTTTATTGATATATATCCTTGTCCTTGATTTTATACCAAATTCTCTGACTGTGTGTCAGCTGGTAGGTCTGGACACGGCAAGATAGCATAGAGCCCTGGAAGCACTTTCTACCGAGGGCATCCAGGTATCGGGCCTCCCGGCCAGGCGGCACCAAGCAGTGCATCTTCTGACTCTTCAGACGGTGCATGGCCAATTCCACAACCATGGAGTGGTGCGGTAGCTGTACCTTTTGGAAACCAGGGCTATTACGGACTCAATAAATGGAATCGACCTGTTTGCTAAGAACCGGCGTCGAGGCCGGTGCCTCCCACATACGGAAGAGCAGCCATTCCAGCATCAGAGGAACCGGTACAGTAAAGGCTTCCTTCAGAGGAAAATCATACTAGAGGGCTTCAAGCTCCTCGACTCGAGGCTCCTCCTCGGAGTCCACAGGGAAGGCCAAGGCCTTGGCCATATCCCTCACGAAATCCGAGAACCGGGTATCCTCCGGGGGGGACCGTCTCCGAAGCTCGGACTCCAGTGAGTCCAAAGGGACGCACCGGATCCGGAAGGTGTCCGGGGACTCCTCGTCCTCCGTCTCCCACTCCGACTCCTCCGAGGAGGAATCGAGCAGTTCCGGCCGTGCGGGCCTCGGTGCCACCCGCCCAGACGCTGAGGGTATCGGCGTCGATGACCTCGGCACTGCACGGGAGGTCGAGGGTGACCTTGACCGAGGATCGACTCAAGACTTCATCAACTCGAGGATCGGTTCGGTCTCCGGGGTTGACTTAGACATAGAGGTCCCGGTGGTCGGGGCAGATGCAACAGTCAGACCGGCGATCAGCACCCGCTGCTGTTCCATGAAGGCTGCCAAGCTGCTCTCCAAGGCCGTCAACCTGAGTCCAAGCTCAGGAGACTCAGCAGTCTCCGACTTGGGGACTCCGGCTCCACATGAGGTAACTTGGACGGCCTCTTCGACTCCGAGAGCCCGGGGTGGCGGTCAGGGCTACGCGACCTGGCCCTCGAGGAACCAGAAGCTTCCACCGATGCTGCCCTCGCGAGCTTTTTCTTCCTTCTGTGCTCCCGAGAGGGAGACTCCCTTTCAGAGGAACCCCAACGGTGCTCAGGGTTGGACTCCCAAGATGTCGAGGCCTCTGACGAAGTCCAGGCCCGGCCGGACACAGAGTCAGAGAAAATTCTCTCACTTTGATGCTGACGTCTCCGAAGCACCTTCAACGACATTTTGCCACACGGGCCACAGGCCAGCGGGTCATGGTCGGGCCCGAGGCATCGGAGGCAGAAGTCATGTGTGTCGGTGAGAGACATAAGTTTCTTGCACCGATCACACTATTTGAACCCGCTGGCAGCCATCGGGGGAAAAAGTGCCCCTGCAAGGTCAAAAGTCTGGGCTGCCAGTGAAAACACAAAAAGAGCACGAATGCTAGTCACAAACGACAAAAACTGAAAACAGAACTCCGGACTCGATACTGGTGTATTGAGCCCATGCGGGAAGGGGAACCGGCATCGAACCGGATAAAATAACGTGAAAAATCGCAGAAAAAAATCAACTTTTTCCGGGTGACACGAACTCACGTCCGTCGGGCTCCGCGGAAAAAGAAAGACTGAGCAAGATGGCACCCTTGGACGGGAAGGGGACTACGCAGGCGCACTGCATTCCCAAAGGCTTTCTTTGAAAGCTGGGGAAATGCTCCGCACAGGGGCTCCGTCGGCGCCGACGTCACCCATATGTGAGGACTGACTTCCTGCTTGGTTCTGGAGAAAGACACACACAACAGGCAGCCAATTTCCGCACCACACACAATCGCACACCCAGAGTTTGCTCACCCCCCAGAAAACACACACACAGGCAGCCCATTCCAGCACCACAAACACGCACACACCCGCCACACAGAGGAATTCCACCCCCTTACCACACAAACATACCTCAGTCTCTCACCACACACATGGAACCATCTCCATATGCCCCACCCCCGCACCACATGCACACAAAGGCGCCATACCCCTCACACACGCAGTCACCTTGCTCCTACAGTACACAACCAGATGAATACCAACCCCACACCAAACACAGACACGCACCCAATCCCGCACCTCATACAGACACCCTACCGCTGCACCACTCATACACAGGCACTGCACCCCCGTACTACATGCATACACACAGAAGCACCCCAACCCTGCACTACATACACGGGCAGACAGAGGCGCCCCAACCTTGCACTACATGAAGGTGCGCATGCACCCACACATACACATGGCAGTCCAACCCTGTACCACACACAAGGCATCACAACCCTGCACTACACAGACACACAGAGGCAAGCATACCACACCCATGAACACACAGAGGCATCCAACACCATCACAGGCACCCTGTCCTAGGAAGCAGCTAAACCCTACACCACACACACATACACCTCCCCTCTGAGAAATGCACCAAGTCATACTTAGATTCCCAGAAAAGCTCAGATCCTAACTCAAAGTATATATGAACCTCTGCATGAGCAAATCTCCACTCCTTAAGGGGTGTGGATGTTCTCTGGGAGACTGGATATAGATACTAGCTAGCAGTCAATGGCGTTAAGGCCCATCAAGGCCAGTGACTCTCCTACAGGCAGACAAAGAGAATTGAGAATTGGCTCGATGTCTTGATGCACTGGCTTCAATGCAGTCAAAGCAGCGGCCTCATGCCAGACAAAGATGACCCTCTATCCTTTCTTCAAAGCTTCTCATGAGACACTGCTCGAAGACTGCCATCGACATAGGTGGAGAGGTTTCAGCAGAATTGTCAGTGTCTGCAGAGTCTGTCATGGAGTATCAGTGGGCTGTTCGAAGCCTTCTGAAGACTGGCGTGACCCCTCTGATGCTGAGAAGGATGGGCAGTACTCATATTAGGGTCACTTTGAGGATATCAGCTCATCTGATACTTCGATGCATTGTGCTTTGATGTACTACAACACTGAGGCATCTCAGCCTCCCACCGATGCTCAAAGTCAGACCTCAATACTGATGAAACTGTGGACAAATCCTTCCTCTTCTTCCAAGTGGAACTCCATTGAGGACCAATTCCAGCACATCTTACCAATGTTCGATTCTGAGTGGGCTCGATGATTCATTGATGTTGATGGATTTCCTGTGTCCAGTATAGCTCTTGAAGTCATGGGGACAAATATCACTGATACCAAATTCAATAGACCGATCTTATCTGTGCCAAAGGTCTTTCTGTGCTGTTCTTCACAATCCTTGCTAACCCCTTTTTATCATCTCTGAACACAAGAGACAATTATAGGGTTCACAGTCAGGTCAGGTCACGGGACAGGAGAGCATCACCCTGGTGTGGCAGGAAGTGATCCTGTAACTAGGACCTGTCCTCCAGGTGATGTAAAACCCTCTCGCACCGAGGAAGTTTCTCCAGGGCCATGTGCCCATGAGGGAAGGGTTAGGACAGCCATTATAGTTGGTGATTCGATCATTAGGCATGTAGATAGCTGGGTGGCTGGTGGACGTGAGGATCGCCTGGTAACATGCCTGCCTGGTGCGAAGGTAGCGGACCTCACGCGTCACCTAGTTAAGGTCTTAGATAGTGCTGGGGAGGAGTCTGCTGTCTTGGTACATATTGGTACCAATGACATAGGAAAATGTGGTAGGGAGGTTCTGGTGGCAAAATTTAGGCTTTTAGGTAGGAAGTTGAAATCCAGAACTTCCAGGGTTGCATTCTCCGAAATGCTTCCTGTTCCACGCGCAGGACCCAAAAGGCAGGCAGAGCTCCGGAGTCTCAATGCGTGGATGAGACAATGGTGCAGAGATGAGGGTTTTGGATTTGTTAGGAACTGGGGAACATTCTGGGGAAAGGAGAGGCTCTTCCAAAGGGATGGGCTTCACCTTAACCGGGATGGAACCAGGCTGCTGGCATTAACCTTTAAAAAGGAGATAGAACAGCTTTTAAACTAGATATTAGGGGAAAGCCGACAGTCGCCCAAGAGTGGATGGTTCGGAAGAATGTATCCTTGAAGGATACTACCAAAAGCAGAGAGGTTCCACAAAAGAGTAAAGTAGCCCAAATGCCCTCAAATATGGAGCAGACAGCTTAAAGATCCCAAATTACGAGATCACGTGATGCGGTGAGGACAGCAGACGTGTGCTGCATGTGCTCCGGTCCCCCGCGTCCCTAACCGGCAAATTACTGAGTTTTGGTTGCGTTAATCTGGGCTGATTCTTTGCGAAGCCTCCCTCTGCTCTATCCGGCATTGGATCTGGGTGATCTTGTTAAGAACTGGATGGCGGCCTCCACAAAAACGACGAGGCGGGAGAAGGAGCGAGTGGCCTCTGCTGCCAAAATGGCCGACAATAGCACCATGCCGCGTTCCCCCTCTTCCCCTGCCTTCTTGGAAGAGGTATCGGCTGCGGTAGCTGAGGCGCTATCCGCTCAATTTGCAGCCCTCCATGAAAAAATGGACGCCCTTCAGTCTTCGTCGGGGGCATTGGGGGGTCGCATCCAAGAGGCCGAGGAGCGTATTGGGAGAGCGGAGGATTCGCTTGAGACCGCTTCTCAGGAGCTGACAGTGTTGAAAGCCCAGGTGCTGGCACAATCGGCCAAGATCGATGACCTCGAAAACAGATCGAGGCGGAATAACTTAAGGCTGCTCGGTATCCCTGAATCGATTGTGGATAAGGATCTGAAGCGGTATGTGGAGAATTTGCTCCCCCGGCTTTTTGAAGGCAGCTTGGAAAGCGGCGACCTGATGCTTGAGCGTGTCCACCGCGTGGGCAGTAGGCAGGCCCAGGACTCCCGGCCGAGGATAGTTTTAGCAAAGTTTCTACATTACCCGCAAAAGGAGGCTATTCTCCATGCAGCACGTCGACGGAACACTCTCACCTACGATAATTTTACTCTTAGGATTGCCCAGGACTACTCTGCCTCTCTCAGCCAGAGGCGTAGAGCATATGCCCCGCTCTGTTCCAAATTACTGGCTGCTACAGTCAAGTTTTCCGTGCAGTATCCCGCTCGCTTACATGTTTTTTATGGGGGAGCGCATCGGGTGTTTAATTCGGCGGAGGAGGCTGCCTCCTATGTGGAGCGTATTGTACAAGAAGGGAGCCCCTCTACTTCAAGCCCCTGATTGTGAATCTGTTTTGGTGACTGCATTACTTTTGCAACCCGGCATGTGGAGGATGCTTGTTTCCCGCTGCAGGATCTGAGAGCGCCCCGGAACCTTTTTTACTGCCAAAACTCAATGTTGTTATTTTGGGGCTGCTGTGGGCCGAACGGAGATGCCGGTTATTATGCCCCCGACTGTGAAGTGCCGATTTATTGGAGCGTGGAGGACTGCACTGATGTCGGCGTTGCTGGGAGTGTCGGCCCAGACTAGGCCGGGGATCCTCGGCCTGTTCCCCCTTTATGTCTTGGGCGAATGGTTACTTCAACTGTTGAATATTATGAGTGTTCAATGTACTGTTTCACTGATTATCTGTGTTTGCATGGTAGCTATTACTATACTTATTGCCTTGCACCTGGCCGGGGAAAGAGGGTGGGGGCTCCTCCCGAGGAGGCTGCGGATTGGGTCTAGGGTGGGGGGGACTAGTGGGAAGTCGGGTTGGTGGTAGCACGTGGGTGGTGTGAAGTGGGCCTATTAGAGCAGAGTGGCGAGTGAGTGTGGTAGAACGGGGGAGTGTGCGGGAGGGGTCGGGGGGGGAGTGATGAGTAGGAGGGCTTCGGAAGGTGAGGGGGGGGGTTTCAGGGGTAGAGCGGGAGGCTTGGAAAGCTCGGGATGGGGGAAGGTAGAGGGGTCCGTGGATACTGGCTTCTGTACCCCTGGTCTCTGAGCCCTGATGATTGGTTGGGAATAGGAGGGTGTGGGGTTTACGAGGGGGGGGGGTAGTATGGTACTGGTGGGTTAGCCGCGTGGTGGGGTTACCTGTGGGAAGTTATTGGAATAAGGTTCCTGGAGGGGGTGGGGGGTTTCTTAGTTTTGGTGGGCGGATTCTTGTCCCTATCTCCCTTAATGTTTCCCTTGGTTCGATACTATAGTCGGAGGGGTTCCCGCAATCTTAATAGCGGGTTAGCTCTAATAGCTTCTCTTACTTCATCTGCTGGTCACCTGATGCTCCTACCCCTCGGATACACTAGGTACAACAATTGATCGGTCTGCAGGGCCCTGGCTTCCTCCTTAACCCGGGGGCAGAAGTAGGGAGATATGGTAGAATATTTGTTTTGTATGGTACCTGACGGGTCAAAGGTGACGAAAATGTTGTGGGTTTTTTTGGTTTTTTTTTTGCTGCTACAGACTTTAAGTAAGTGCTATGGTGCGGATGGTGAACAGCACCCTTTTGTTTGTTTGGTAACAAGGGGAAGGGAAAGAAAGGGAAGGGAAGGAAGGGGAGGAAGGCAGGGAAGGGGGAAGAAGAAGAAAAGGGGGAAGGAAAAGAAAGAGAAAACCCACAAAATTTAACTTCTAAACAAAAATAAAACATAAGTTAATTATGTGACCCTTCTGTACTACTGAAAAAATGGTTTGTTGAGGATTGCCTATAGTGTATCCGTGGGAGGAAGTTAATCTTTATGATAATGGCTAAAATGTATGTGTGCTCTGTAATATATAGGCCCTGGGGGTTAGTGGATGGGGAGGGGGGGACAGTCTTACTGTTTCTTTGTGGCTCGACCTGCTCTGCGCTCCTTTACTTGGGGACTGGGCATGCTCTGAGCCCGGAGCTGTTTGTGCCAGGGGTGTGGGGGACTGGTCGCATCTAAGTGATCTACACAGGTGGTTCGAGCTACCTGGGAGTGGTTCAGTGGAAGATGAGCTGTCACTTTGTGGCAGAGGGGATAGGGGGGTGGGGGGCAGGGCAGGGGGAGACATGGTCACGCACATACGGGGGAGTCTTTCCTAGGAATATGCCCTTTTGAAAAAGGTTGGGGAGTGCCCCAGGCTGGGGGGGCTCTCTCTGGATTACGGGAGTGCCTATTGTTACGGGACTTGCTTTCAGCTCAGGTGCTCTGAGGTTTATCTCATGGAATGTGTGTGGCCTGGGGAGCCCAATGAAGCGCTCAAAGGTGCTGCAGGCTCTGGCCCGGCATAAAGTAGATATAGCCATGCTTCAAGAGACTCACCAGTCGGCCATAGAACATAGTAAATTGAGTCGAGAGTGGGTAGGTCAGGTTTTTGGAGCACCGGCGTTGGGAAAAAAAGGTGAAATTGTTATCTTGATTCACAAGCGTATAAGGTTTGATACCATTCGGCTAATTCTCGACCCCTCGGGGCGCTTTTTGCTTCTGCATGGCCTGTTAGAAGGGAAGCTAGTGACACTGGGGAACCTTTACTCTCCTAATGTTCTTGATCAAGGTCTTTATAATAGGTTGACCTCTAAATTGGCGATTTTGCCGGAGGCTCCGGTTGTCCTGGGGGGGGATTTTAATGGGGTGATGGATGTGGACCTGGATACCACTACTGGAGGGTCCCGAGAGCGAAGACAGACTACTAGGGCAATACAGCGACTGTGCGCGAGTATGGGATTCGTGGACCCCTGGAGGTTGTTGCATCCTCTGGAAAAGGATTTTACACATCAGTCGCGAGCCCACGGATCCCTGGCGCGCATTGACTATCTGTTGGTGACGGGGGCCTTGTTCGCCGCGGTTCAGGACGCGAGGATTGGGCCGGGGGAAATCTCCGATCATGCATTAATCTGGTTGGACCTTCATTGGGGAGATGCGCGCCCACAGACGCGCCTTTGGAGATTCCCCTTAGAACTCTATAATACTCATTTTCGCTCCTTCTTGCGCAGGCGATGGCAAGATTTTGAATCCGACCATAAGGTTCACTCAGACGATCCTGAATTAGTTTGGGAAACAGCCAAAGTGGTTTTACGAGGCGACATCATAGGCTTTCAGGCCCGCAAGAGGAGATTGATGTCTGAGCGTATTATACGCCTGGAGAAGGAGGTCACAACGTTGCGTCGACTTTGTGCCCGTCATTCGACGCTTGCAAATAAGAGACAGCTCATGGAGACCCAGGTGTTGTTAAACGAGACTTTGCACCAACGCGCAAAAAAATCTGTTCTTTACTACCGGTATAGGTTGCACACCCAGGGAGATAAACCGGGGAAGATGTTGGCTCGGTGTCTCTGGGGCCCCCGGGGTTCCCGATTGGTCTCGGCTTTGAGGGATGATCAGGGCGAGTTGTATAGGACTAGCCCCCAAATTGCCGCGGTGTTTATATCTTTCTTTCAAGACCTTTATACTGCTGAGCCAGACTCCCCTCAGGAGCGGCAAGCTTACTTTGCAGACCTGACTCTCCCTCAATTAACGCCGGCACAAAGGGAACAGCTGGACCTACCGATTACGGTGAGTGAAGTGCAGGCAGTTATATCCAAGGCGAGTTGCTATAAGTCACCGGGCCCCGATGGATTGGGGGCGGAGGTTTATAAGATTTTGAATGATTTGGTCTCTCCGACCCTATTGGCGGTGCACACTCGGAGAGCAACGCAGGGCTTTTTCCGGTGGGGTAGTAACCAGGCCTATGTTACACTGATACCGAAACCTGGAAAGGACCCGCTGTGTGCGGCATCCTACCGCCCGATCTCACTGCTTAATTTTGATACTAAATTGCTTGCAAAAATCATGGCGGAGAGGTTGGCCATGGTCCTGGGCCAATTGGTTCATGAGTCACAGGTCGGTTTTGTGAGGCAACGATATGCCGTTTGCAACCTGCGGCGGATTGTGGCGTCATTAGAATGGGCACGACGAAAGGCCCAATCGACCCTACTGATAAGTTTTGACGCCGAAAAGGCTTTTGATAGGGTTAATTGGGCCTATTTGGAAGACCTGCTTCCTCGATATGGCCTGGGGAATTCTTTTTGTACAATGGTGAAATGTCTTTACGCCGACCCCAGGGCAGCGATATTGTGTAATGGGTTGCTTTCGGAGACCTTTTCCCTCAGGAGGGGGACCCGACAAGGTTGTCCTTTGTCCCCTCTCCTCTTTATTCTGTCCTTGGACCCTCTTATACGACGGGTGGAACACTCTCGTGAGATCTCAGGTATAGCAATGGGTAGGCAGGTTTTCAAACTGGCTGCCTTTGCAGACGATCTTCTAGTACATCTGTCCACCCCTCAGGAGTCGTTGCCGGCGCTTACAGGAGTTTCAGGCATTTGGTCGGTTTGCGGGTTTTCGCATTAATCGCGAGAAATCGGAAGCGTTGGATGTTTCGGGGGACGTCCGGGCGGCGTGGCAGGGCGTGTTTCCTCTCAGGTGGGCACAGGACTCCTTTATTTACCTGGGGATTATTTTGGCGCCTAATGTGGCACAACTCTATCCGATAAACTTGCGTCGGGTTATCAATAAATTACGGGGCCAGTTCCAAACGTGGGGACCCCTCCCTTTGTCTTTATCGGGAAGAATAGCTGCGATAAAACTGGTAATTCTTCCTCAAATTCTCTACTGGTTGCAAACTCTCCCAGTCTGGGTCCTACGGCGGGACTTAGTACGTCTTGAAGGCCTATTGAAAGGTTTCTTATGGAAGGGGGCGAGAGCCCGCATCCCGTATGTGAGGCTGAGGGGGGGATGGCGGCAGGGGGGTATGGGACTCCCGGATTTGGGAGCCTACGCACTGGCCTGTCAGGCGCGGCACCTGGGGGATTGGCTGGGCGGGACTGAGATTTTCACGCCGAGGCGGGTAGAGGAGACCTGTGCTGCCCCGTATTCCTTGTTGGCCATTCTACACCATGAAGACCGTTTGCTACCCCCTTATATTACCGACAGTGTGCTACTGGGAGCGGTTCGGAGGACCTGGCGGCAGCTTAACCGTTACTGGAAGAGGAGTTGGAAAATTTCCAGCTGGCTTCCACTCCAGGGGAATGTTACCTTTACGCCAGGCACGGAGAATGCCGTTTTGCGGGCGTGGGCAGCGCAGGGGATACGAACCATTGGGCATGTGGTGGATATAGGAGGTCGGTGTAAGTCTTTTCCGGCGCTTAAAGCCGAATACGGGCTGACTTTGATGCACCCATTTCCCTATTTGCAACTTTCTCATTACGTGGCTTCATTACCGGCGGACGAGCTCCACGCAGATCGCTCGGCACAGGTAATTGACTTTTTCGATTTGGGAGGAGACTTTGTGCCGTCCATTCGTCGTCTGCGAGTGCGGTTGGATGGCTTTCGGCAGTCGCCAGATTACCGGCTAGTGGAACTCGCGTGGGCCGCAGAGTTGCAGCGAGAGGTTCCCCCGGGCGCTGTTCTCCGAGGTCTTCGGCGTATGGTCTATTTAGCAGAGGGAGTGCGCTGGAGGGAAATACATTTTAAATCGCTGACACGGGCATACTTCTCACCACGGAGGGCCTTTCGTAGCCATCTGACAGAGGATGGCAGCTGCCCGAGGTGTTCGACACCAATGGCGACCTTATTACATATGTGGTGGAGCTGTCGGCAACTCCGTTCCTACTGGTCACGGATTTCTGCGTATATGCAAGATTTGTTGGGGCAACGAGTAGGTTGGGATGCCCTCTTTGTTACCTTGGATTGCTTAGGGCTCACCTCCCCCAAAGGCAAATGGGGGAGGCTGTTAGTGCGTAAGGCCTGTTTAGTGGCTAAAGGACCCTTGCTTCGTAGATGGCGAGAACGGGACCCCCCGTCCTACTGGGAATGGCGAAATACTTTCCATCAATTAATGCTGCTTGAGTGTTGGAGTGCTCGGGGTCATCCTGCGAGATGGCTTACTTTCCAGGCGTTGTGGGATCCCTATATTCAGCGGTTGAGCCCCCGTAGTCGTAACGAAGTATTACAATGGGCGATATTGGCGCATGAGAATGTCGATATGGGTGATCAGCCGTTAAGGTGAGTCATACCTTAGCTTGCTTTGCCTGGGGGTGGCTCCTAGTGTGGGTGTTGGCCATGTCTCCCGGGGGGGGGGGAGGGCGGGGGGGGGGTGGGAGGAGGTCAAGGGGGGAATGTTCTGTTTCTCTTTATTGTAAAACTGTAACACCACTTCTCTGTTGTTACCTCCCCCTGATGTGGGGATCAGAGACCCACCCCGCTGGGGGGCTGCTGTGCTGTTTGTGTTTGTTGTGTTGAATTGGTGTTTAAATAAAGTTTTGGGAAAAAAAAAAAAAAAAGATCCCAAATTACCCATGTCTAACAATAGCCAAATTAATATGAATAAAATACAATCTCTAAAATGCTTGTATGCACATGCTAGAAGTCTAAACAATAAGATGGGAGAGTTAGAATATATAGCACTAAATGAAAGGTTAGATATGATTGGAATATCAGAGACATGGTGGAAGGAGGACAACCATTGGGACACGGTGATACCTGGGTACAAATTATATCGTAATGATAGAGCTGATAGTGCAATTGGTGGAGGGGTTGCTCTCTATGTTAGAGAGGGCATTGAGTCAGAAAGGATTAAAGTTTTGCAGGAAACAAAATTTGCTGTAGAATCTATATGGATTGAAATTCCATGTAAAAGGGGGAAGGCGATGGCAGTGGGGGTGTACTATCGAGCGCATGGCCCGAATGAACAAATGGATGATGAAATGCTCAAAGAAATCAAGGAAGCTAACAAAAGTTACAGCGCAGTAATAATAATGGGTGATTTCAATTACCCCGGTATCGACTGGGTTAGTGTCACATCAGGACATGCTAGGGAGATAAAGTTCCTAGATGAAATAAATGACTGCTTCTTGGAGCAGCTGGTTCATGAACCGACCAGAGGGGAAGCCATATTAGACCTAGTCCTTAGTGGAACACCAGATCTAGTGCAAGAGATAAGGGTGTTGGGGCCACTTGGCAATAGTGATCATAGCATGATCGCCTTTGATTTAATTAGTGGAGGAGGGATAGTAAGGAAATCCACAGTACTACCTTTTAACTTTCGAAAGGGAGACTATGATAAAATGAGGAAAACAGTTAAGAAAAAACTAAAAGGAGCAGTTGCAAAGGTTAAAGACGTACATCAAGCTTGGGTGTTGTTGAAAAATACTATCTTGGAAGCCCAGACCAGCTGTATTCCACGCTTTAAGAAAAGTGGAAGGAAGTCCAAAAAACTGCCAGCACGGTTTAAAGGTGAGGTCAGAGAGGCTGTTGTTGCCAAAAAAGCATCTTTCAGGAAATGGAAAAAAGAGCCAAACGACGAAACCTGGAAACAGCACAAGCACTAGCAAGTCAAATGCAAGGCATTGATAAGGCAGGCAAAGGGAGAATTTGAGAAGAAGCTTGCTGCAGAAGCAAAAACACGAAATAATGACCTTTTCAAGTACATTCGTAGCAAAAAACCTGTGAGAGAGTCAGTTGGTCCATTAGATGATAAAGGGGTTAAAGGAGCACTGAGAGGCGACAAGGCGATAGCGGAGAAACTGAATGAATTCTTTGCTTCGGTCTTTACTGAGGAAGATGTAGGGATGTTACCCATGACTGAAGTGGTATTTAAAGGAGCGGAAGAATTGAAGGAAATATCAATACATCGGGAAGATGTATTACAACTATTAGATAAACTGAAGAGTAGCAAATCACCTGGGCCGGATGGTATACATCCAAGGGTGTTGAAAGAACTGAAATATGAGATTGCAGACCTGCTATTAGTAATCTGTGAACTATCATTAAAATCATCTCTAATACCTGAAGATTGGAGGATCGCCAATGTAACACCAATTTTTAAAAAGGGTTCCAGGGGTGATCCGGGAAACTACAGACCGGTGAGCCTGACATCAGTATCGGGAAAAATGGTAGAAACCATTATAAAGAATAAAATTACTCAGCATGTAGATAGTCATGACTTAATGGGAGACAGCCAACATGGCTTTAGACAAGGAAGATCTTGTCTTACTAATCTGTTATGCTTTTTTGAAGGAGTGAATAAACAGGTGGACAAAGGTGAGTCAGTTGATATTGTGTATCTGGACTTTCAGAAAGCCTTTGACAAGGTCCCTCATCAGAGACTTTTGGCAAAACTAAAGAGTCATGGGATAGGAGGCAGTGTACTATTGTGGATCAGGAACTGGTTAAAAGATAGAAAGCAGAGGGGTAGGGCTAAATGGCCAATTTTCCCAATGGAGAAAGGTGAATAGTGGTGTACCCCAGGGATCTGTGCTGGGTCCGCTGCTTTTTGACATATTCATAAATGACCTGGAAAGTGGAATAACAAGTGAGGTTATTAAATTTGCAGATGACACAAAACTATTTAAAGTTGTTAAAACCCAAGAGGACTGTGGAAAATTGCAAGAGGATCTTGATACATTAGAAGACTGGGCATCAAAATGGCAGATGAAATTTAATGTGGACAAGTGCAAGGTTATGCACCTAGGGAAGAACAACCCAAACTATGGTTACACGATGCAAGGTTCCACATTAGGAACCACCACCCAGGAAAAAGATTTAGGCATCATTGTGGATACCATGTTAAAACCCTCGGCCCAGTGTGCAGCGGCGGCCAAGAGAGCAAATAGAATGCTAGGTATGATAAGGAAAGGAATGGAAAATAAAACAAAAGATATTATAATGCCTCTATATCGTTCCATGGTGAGACCGCACCTTGAATATTGTGTACAATTCTGGTCGCCGTATCTTAAAAAGGATATAGCGATTTTAGAAAAGGTTCAGAGAAGAGCCACCAAAATGGTAAAGGGGATGGAAGGATACTCCTATGAAGAAAGGCTAAAAAGGTTAGGGCTCTTTAACCTGGAAAAGAGACGGCTGAGGGGAGATATGATAGAAGTCTATAAATTAATGAACGGAGTGGAACGGGTAAACGTAGATCGATTGTTTACCTTATCAGAATATAGAAAGACTAGGGGACATGCAATGAAGCTACAGGGTAAACTATTTAAGACTAATAAAAGAAAATATTTTTTCACTCAACGTGTAATCAAACTCTGGAATTTGTTACCGGAGGATGTAGTAAAGGCTGTTAGTGTAGCTGGGTTTAAAAAAGGTTTGGACAGTTCCTGGAGGAAAGGTCCATAAACCATTATTAAGAAGGGACCCAGGATATCAATGCTTGACCCAGTACAAGCACTGTGGAACCTGTGTCTTTTGGGGAAACTGCTAGGTACTTGTGACCTAGATTGGCCACTGTTGGAAACAGGATACTGGGCTTGATGGACCTTGTTCTGACCCAGCATGGCATATCTTATTTTTATATGTCCTAAGCAATGCAAACACCAATTGTCCTGTTGCAGCAGGAACTAGGGTTGCCAACTGGCCGGTTTTCAGCCGGCCTGGCCGGTTTTTCCACGGCCAGGCCGGCTGCCGGCGCAGAGGCAAAACCGGCCCTTTAAAAGCCGGTTTTTTTGCTCTGGCCGCAAAATCGGGAGCGGCCTGAGCAAAAAAAACGGCTTTTCTCCGCTTCAGAGGGAGCCGGGGAAGCCCGCGCGAGGCCCCGGCTCCCTCTGAACAGCCACCAGCGTGAAGAGCCTTTACCTTCACGCTGGCGTCTGTTCCTGTGAAGCTGCGAATGCTGGGAAAGGTTAAAGGGCAACCTTTAACCTTTCCCAGCATTCGCGGCTTCACAGGAACAGCCACCAGCGTGAAGGTAAAGGCTCTTCACGCTGGTGGCTGTTCAGAGGGAGCCGGGGCCTCGCGCGGGCTTCCCCGGCTCCCTCTGAAGCCTCAGACAGCCGCGATGCTGGTCCGGGGGGGGGGGGGGGGGGAGGGCAAGGACTGCATGGGCTGTGATGGGGGGACTTGGACTGGAAAAGGGCTAAAGGGGGGGACTTGGACTGGAAAAAGGGCTAAGGGGGGGGGGACTTGGACTGGAAAAGGGCTAAGGGGGGGACGTGGACTGGAAAAGGGGTAAAGGGGGGGACAAGGACTGGAAAAAGGCAAAGGGGGGGGACATGGAATGGAAAAGGGCGAAAGGGGGGGACGTGGGCTGGAAAAGGGCTAAGGGGGGGACTTGGACTGGAAAAGGGCAAAAGGGGGGGACTTGGACTGGAAAAGGGCTAAGGGGGGGGGACTTGGACTGGAAAAGGGCTAAAGGGGGGGACTTGGACTGGAAAAGGGCTAAGGGGGGGGGGGACTTGGACTGGAAATAGGCTGTGATGGGGGGGGGACCTGGACTGTAAAAGGGTTATGGGGGGGGACATGGACTGGAAATGGGTTGTGATGGGTGTGGAGGGGACCTGGACCAGAAAAGGGCTATGGGGGGGGGGAACTTGGACTGGAAATAGGCTGTGATGGGGGGGGGGACCTGGACTGTAAAAGGGTTATGGGGGGGGGGGACAAGGACTGGAAAAGTGTAAAGAACGAGGAGCAGGGGACAAGAACCAGAAAAGCCAAATGGTGGGGGGGGGAACTTGGACTGGAAATGGGCTATGGTGGAGGAAGGGGGATCTTGGACTGGAAATAGGCTGTGATTAGGGGGGCTAGGACTGCAAATGGGCTGTGATGGTGCGGGGGACTCGGACTGCAAATGGGCTGTGATGGTGCGGGGGGACTCGGACTGCAAATGGGATGTGATGGTGGGGGGGCCTAGGACTGGAAATAGGCTGTGATGGGGGACTTGGACTGGAAATGGGCTGTGATTGGGGGGGGGGAGCTAGGACTGGAAATGGCCTGTGATGTGAGGGCTAGCACTGGAAATGGGCTGATGAAGAGCTGGAATAGGACTGGAAATGGGCTGATGTGGGGCATGGGAGAATGGGACTAGAAGGGAGTGGATGCTGGGTGGGTCTAGAACTATAAGGGAACTGATTTGGGGGGAGGACTAGAATGGATGGGGAATGAGAATAGAGAGGGGAAAAAATATTTTGTGTGGAAGAAAAGTCTATGATGGGCCGGTATTGGGAGAGTAAGAGGGGCTTGAGAATGGAAGGGTGAAATTTAAAACGGATGATAAAGGAATAAGGAAAGAATTGGGGGAAAGAGCAAAAGGGAAACAATCAGTATGTTAAAGCAGAAATAGAGAGAGAATGGAAAACATCTGAAAGAGAAGAAAGGACAAATGGATAGCTCGCAGAAGACACGAAGAAACCAGAAGAAAGTGACTGGAGCAATTGCAACTGAAAAATAAAACGCCCAAACAGAAGGTAGAAAAATACTTTTTATTTTGAATTTATTAACTGGAATATGTCTGGTCTGGGAAGTGTGTATTGCTAACATCTTTGCGTTTTTGTTTAGTGCAAGAGGAAATTACTTTATAGTTTTATTTCTCCAGTGTTGTACATTTCATGTTTGGATTTTGGGGTTCCCAGTTTAATTATTATCTGACCAAGGAAGTTAGCCTACACGTATCCTCGGTAATTTTTGTGGGTGGGGCTGGGGGCGGGGCAGGGGTGGGACTAGGGGCGGAGAATGGGTGGAGCATGGCGAGCCACAGGTGTCGGGTTTTTCTCGGTGAAAAAGTTGGCAACCCTAGCAGGAACATGTTTTAAATTTGTTGGAAAGTTTACTCTGGGACATGTCATTCAGAAAACTAGCTGCATTAAAATCAAATGACTCAATTGTGAAAAAAAATAACCCAGTGGAAGGGCCTGAGGCCTAAGGTGACATTTTACTTATGTGAGAGCCATAAAGGAAAGAGTTAACACAAAGAACATCTAAAATGTGTCCAAATTACTGGCATTGTACTGAATGTGCGTTGGGATGTTATGGGTAGTAGGTGACATAAAAATGTGAGAAAAAACACACTTATTTACAGAGCACAGGAGAGAAGAGACATAATTTAGTATAGTTATGCCAGTTTGACATGGGGCCTACTGAGGCCTAGTGTGGAAACTGTCAGAATATCAGAGAACTAATAAGATATATATTTTCTATATTTCTTAAAAATAGAGAATGGAAAAGCAGACAAGGTGGAAAGTTGGATAGGTGAGAAAAGGGTCAAATAACAAGGAATATATCTTGAAAAGGCTTGAGCACATGTTTATACACAAGGCCATAAAGGGTCACAGGTCAGCAGGAATAGGGAGTGCAGATAAGACAGGACAAAGAAAGGAACGAAAGAGAAAATCCAGATGCCTGGAATCGAAAACAAAGGGACTATTTGGAAAGAACACTATATAACAGGACAGAACATTTAAAAGATTGGGAATTTGCATCCCATTTTCTGAAGAAGGTGGTTTGTAAATTCCCACTGTATGTCTGCTAATGAGTGTGTATGATTGTCTGTGTGAACGTCTCCTTAGTTTATCTTTGAGTGTAGCTAGGAATCTCACTATCATATATCTTTCTCTTTCACTGTGCTAGGATATGGACAGGAAACCTCTTAATTACTTTATAGCTGTAAGTGGAGGGTGAAGGAATTCTCCAAGTTACTTTGTATTTAGTTAGTTTTGGTTGTGCTACCTATATGCTTGTTTCTGTGATGTATAAGGAATAAAGGATTTTATTTGTAAGAAGAATCTGTGAGAATTTTGTGCCAGGTACAAGTATAATCTGCATGAGGTGTGATTTATTGGGAGGGGTGGTAAACCCTCCCTGTATGTGTATGTAAGATTTTTGTTTTCCCTCTTACACGGAGGAGGAGGGGTGGCAATCAGGACGGCCCTCCCCCCTCCCGGTTCCGTACACTTCCAGATAATGTCCTTTCCTTGAGTCCTGCTAGACTAGTCTAGATAAGTGGGTTGCATCCCCCTACAAGCAGATGTGTGGAAACACAGAAATTTTCCATCTGCTTCTTTATGATATCATCATACCATATCAGCCAGAACCACAAGAGGGGCCCTTCAGTAATATTCATTTAAAGCATATGGTGAGGAATCTCACAACTCACACCACCTCAGTGAATTTAAATAAGGATCAGTTTCCACAGAAGGCTTGTCAGGAGGGTAAGAGACCGCAGGGCCAACCACAGTAAATAACAAATCAGGGTGCTCCAGGGTGAGTCCTGGCCTGGTCTAGGACGACTCAAAGAAAGGACATTATCTGGTAAGCAAAATCTTACCTTCTATATCGTCCTGCTAGACTAGTCCAGACAAGTGGAATGTACCAAAGCTATACCACTATTGGGTGGAAATAAGGCACGGCAGCATTCAAGTAGCTGAAAAGGTGAAGAAAAAGAGGGAGGTCTTCATGAAATTCAAGAGATCACAGAGAAAGGAAGAAAGGCATCTATATTTGGAAAAACAGAGAAGCTAGCAAAGTAGTCAGGAAAGCAAAGATTCAAAAAGAGGAGGAAATAGCCAATGCAATAAAATGGGGGGATAAGACATTTTTCAGATATGTTAGTGAGAAGAGGATAGGCAAAAGTGGTATTCTTAGACTCAAGGGTGAAGGGGAGGAATATGTAGAAGCTGAGGAGGATAAAGCGGAATTGCTTAACAAATATTTCTGTTCTGTGTTCACAGATGAAGAACCAGGAGCAGGACCACAGAAAACACCCACAAACAGGAACAGAAGCGAGGGGCATCTTGAACAATTTTCAGAAGACTGTGTTCATGAGAAACTAGCTAAACTTAAAGTAAACAAAGCAATGGGACCGGATGGGATACTTCCTAGAATACTGAGGGAACATGGGGACGTTCTAGCAGCTCCACTGACTAACCTTTTCAATGCCTCGTTGGAGCTGGGAGTGGTGCCAAAGGTCTGGAGAGAGTGGTGGTCCCTTTACACAAAAGCGGAAGTAGGGATGTGGTTGCAAACTACAGGTCGGTTAGTTTAACTTTGGTGGTGAGTAACTTATTGGAAATGCTGCTGAAAGAGAAAATAGTGAGATTTCTGGAGTCCAGTGGATTACAGGATCTGAGGCAGCATTGATTCACCAGAGGCAGGTCTTGTCAGACAAATCTGATTGATTTCTTTGACTGGGTTACCAGAGAGTTGGACCGAGGGAGAGCCCTTGATGTGGTGTATTTAGATTTCATCAAAGCCTTTGACACTGTTCATCACAGGTGACTTCTAAACAAATTGAGCACCCTAGGGATGAACCCTAAAGTTACTGCTTGGATTAGAAATTGGTTGAGTGGGAGGAGACAAAGGGTATAGGTAAATGGAGCTCACTTTGAGGAGGAGGTGATTAACAGTGGTGTGCCCCAGGGATCTGTCCTTGGTCCGATTTCTTTTTTAACATCTTTGTTAGTTATATAGCGGAAGGACTGTCGGGTAAGGTTTGCCTCTTTGCGGATGATACCGAAATCTGCAATAGAATAGACACCCGGGAAGGTGTAGATAACATGAGGAAGGATCTAGCTAAGCTTGAAGAATGGTCTAGAATTTGGCAGCTGAGATTTAATGTTAAAAAATGCAAGTTCATGCATTTGGGCTTCCTGAATCCAAGGGAGCGATATAGTATAGGGGGTGAAGTACTTTTGTCCACTAAAGAAGAGCGGGACCCAGGTATGATTGTGTCTGATGATCTAAAGTAGCTAAACAGGTAGAAAAGGCAACAGCAAAAGCTAGAAGGATGCTTGGGTGCATAGGGAGAGGAATGGTCAGCAGAAGAAAGGAGGCAATAGTGCCTCTGTATAAGTCTTTGGTGCGACCTCATTTGGAGTATTGTGTGCAATTCTGGAGACCACACCTTCAAAAGGATATAAACAGGATGGAGTCAGTACAGAGAGTGGCTACTAAAATGGTTAGTGGTCTTCATTATAAAGCATATGAGGACAGACTTAAGGATCTTAATATGTACACCTTAGAGGAAAGGCAGTATAGAGGTGATATGATTGAGACGTTTAAATACCTCCGTGGCATAAATGCACAGGGGAAGAGCCTCTCTGAGAAGACAGACAGTGCGAAGAGTGGCTTGTCTGGCCTCCTGGCCCCTGATGAGCCAGTCGTCCAGGTATGGGAAGACAAAAATTCCCTGATTTCTGAGATAGGCCGCCACCACTGCCAGGCATTTGGTGAAAGCCCTGGGGGCGGAAGTTAGGCCAAAGGGAAGTACTCTGTACTGGAAATGGTTTCCTCCCACCACAAATCTAAGTAAGGGAAGATGAATATCACCAGAGTTCTTAGATATGCGGTCACGACTGCCATGCACTTTGTGAAGACTCTTGGGGCAGAGGCGAGTCTGAGGGGAAGGACTCTGTACTGATAATATTTTCCCTGAAAGGTGAAGCGTAGATATTTCCTGTGTCCAGAATGTATGAGGATATGTGTATACATTTCTTTTTGATCTAGAGATCAAATCCAGTCCTGACTCTAGAGGTAGGGAAGAAGAGCCCTGAGAGAGATCATCTTGAACTTTTTGTGGACTAGACATTTGAGGTTTCTGGGGTCCAGAATGGGCCTGTACCCTCTGGTTTTCTTTGGAATAAGAAAGTAGGGATAGTAGAAGCCTACGTCCTGTTGGAATGTTGGGACATCTTCTACAGTGCCCTGAGACAGAAGAGAGGACACCTTGTCCTGTAGAAGAGCAGTGAGGGTTGCGTATGATATTCCCCCTGTGAATGCGGAGGGAGGCAGAGTTTGTAGATGACGACTGTACCCTTCCTGAACTATCGTGAGTGTCCACAGCTCTGAGGTGCCATCTGTGGGTGTAGTGACACAGTTTGCCTGCTATGTGGAGAGGATGGGGGTCCTCCAGAGGCAGGGTCATAATGTTCTCTAAGAAAGAGTAAAAAAACAGGTGTAGATTGCGGCTGTGGAGCTGATTGAGATTTAGCCACCTGTGGCTGCTTTTGCTGCTTAGGAGGCTGCTGCCTCTTCTGTGGGGCCTGACCCTGGTACTGAGCAGCAGGAGGATAAGAAGAGAAGAATGTCTTATTATTGTAGAAAGACTTTTTTTGCAGGTGTCTTTTTCCTTGCAGGGTCAGCTGTTACTCTGGACAGTCTCTTTAGAGTAGTATTTTCTAATTGAGAGGCCTTATCTTGCCAGTCTTTGCCAAAGAGGATGTCCCTTGTGCCCAATTTATCTTGAACCTAATGTTCAAGGTCTGAGGCCTGAAGCTATGCAATTTGATGTGCACCAATGCATATTACTGAGGCCCTGCTTGTGCATTCAAAAGCATCGAGGGTAGCCCTATTGACAAACTTTAATACATTTTGGCTATACTTAACTAGGATGAGATAATCTGCCCTTTTGTCATCTGGGAGGAGAGGGGCAAAGGCCTCGAGATCCCTAGAGAACTCTTTCAGGAAAATTCCCATGTAGAGGATTTAAGAGTTAATTCTAGCCAAGAGCATTGATGCTTGGAAGCACTGATGACCAAAGGCATCAAGAGATCTAGATTCTCTACCTGGAGGATTAGAGGAGTGAGTCTTCAAGCTTTTGATTCAGCGCATCGCCAATTTCACCACTATTGAGTGGTGGGGAAGCTGTGGCTTTTGGAAGCCGGAACACTCCGGTAGATGATACATGGTATTGAGATGTTGACTTTGAGGTGAGACCATGAGGATGCAGTGCACTGGTAATGTGGCAGCCTCTTTGACTGCTGTTGTGTATTGGAGGATCTCTAATTCCTCTGCCCTTGGCTCCTTCTCCAATGTTACTGTAATAGAGCCACCCTTGGCTAGGTCTCAAATAAATTCTGGAAGGACATGGCTTCAGGAGGCGACATGCATCGCTGTTGAGGCAGGGAAGGGTCTGATGGTAGGTCCTGGGGCCCCCAGGAATCGAGTGATTCCGCATCCGAAATTGGGGAGTCTGAATCAGAGGATTCGAAGTATCAACCATCTTGTTGTTTGCCTAAAGCTAAATGCCGGTATCGATGTTACGAGGATCGGCCTCGGAGAGATGCTTGGGCTTGGCACTGGTATCGGTAACAGTTTCAAGGGAGGGCATGGGGGGAGTGATGTTGATGTCATCTGCAGCAAACCTGATGCCGTGCTCAGAACCAGTGTCAATGTCAGTACTGTAAGAGGTATCGGCGGAGTAGTGCCCACAGCAAAGGGTTTTATTGGTACCGAGGCTACGAGGAGGGTTGCCAAGCTGCGCTCGATGGCCAGTGTGTGTCAGCGACAGGTATTTGCGCTACAGTCCAAGAACATGGCTCTCTGGAGGTCGAGGCTTCGGGAGCATCCTGGGGCCCTTGATGGATATGGAGGACAGGACCTCCAGCCGGCACTGTTTAGCAGGCCAATCTGCCCCCGAGGCAACACCCAAGGGGTCTCATAGTGACATAATATATGACGGCAGATAAAGACCAGCATGGTCCACCTAGTCTGCCCATCAAGGCAACAAGAGTAGGTGCACTTGCCACTCCATGCAGATCACCTCTCCACATGCCTTTGTTTAGGGGTGTACCCACCGCTCCGTGTAGGTCACCCCTATTTGTTCAGATATAAGAGATAGTTATGCTTATTTTGATTTTATCCTGTTACTATAAAGGGATCCACTATGTCTGTCTCATGCCATTTTGAATTCTGTCACTGTGTTTGCCCCCACCACTTCCATCAGGAGGGCATTCCAAGCATCCACCACCCTCTTTCAGTGAAAAAGTATTTCCTGACATTGCCTTTCAGTTTACCCCCTTGCAGCTTCATGTTATGCCTTCTAGTTTTACAGCTTCCCCATCTTTGGAAGAGGTTTATTTGTCCATTAATACTCTAAGTATTTTAAGGTCTGAATCATATCTCCCCTGTCTCTCCTCTCCTCCAGAGTGTACATATTTAGGTCTTCAAGTCTCTTCTCATAAGTCTTATGATGCAGGCTCCAAATCGTTTTGGTCACCTTCCTCTGAACCACTTCCAGCCTATATCCGTTGCGAGATACGGTCTCCAAAACTGAACACAATATTCCAAGTGAGGCCTCACCAGTGACTTGTACAGTGGCATTAGTACCTCTTCCTTTCTGCTGGTAATTCCTCTCTGTATGCAACCCAGCATCCTTCTGGCTTTTGCCACTACCTTGTCATCATCAGAAACAATCACACCAAGGTCTTTCTCCTGGTCCGTGCACATCAATCTCTCGCCCCCTATCACATACAATTCCCTTGGATTTCTGCTTCCCAAGTGCATGACACTTCATTTCTTCACATTAAATCTTAACTGCCAAGCATTAGACCATTCTTCCAGCTTTTGTAGATCTTTCATCATGTTCTCTACTCCCTGAGGGGAGTCCACTCTGTTGCAAATTTTGGTGTCATCTGCAAAAAGACAGACTTTTCCATTCAGCCCTTCAGCAATATAATTTATGAATATATTGAAAAGTACCGGTCCCAAGACTGAACCCTGGGGCACACCGCTAATCACCTTCCTTTCATCCAAATGGGTTCCATTTACCATCCACTCGCTGTTGTCTGCAGGTCAACCAATTTCTAATCCAGTTCACCATCTTAGGACCCATCCCCAAGCTGCTGAGTTTATTGATAAGCCTCCTATGAGGAACAGTATCAAAGGCTTTGCTGAAATCCAGGTAGATCACATCCATCGCATGCCCTTGATCTAGTTCTCTGGTCACTCAAAGAACTCAATCAGATTTGTTTGGCAGATTTTGTCTTGATGCTTTGAGCGAGATCTTCCCTTCGAGGTGCCATCAGACTTCGATGCGGCCTCATGCTTGGACTTCGAAGATAGCATAGTTACTCCCCTGAAACAGGTTTTCTCTGGGGACAGCAGGAAATAGTCCTCACAAATGGGTGACATCAGCACCGATGGAGCTCTCTCAGAAGCATCTCCCCAGCTTTCAAAGAAAGCCTTTGGAAGATACCACCACGTATGCGTGGTCCCCTTCCCGCCCAAGGGTGCCATCTTAGTGAGATGACATAGCTAGCCGATAAAAGAAGATGGCAAAAAATATATATACAGCAACACCAAGGGGAGGAGGGAGAGTGAGGACTGATTACTGCTGTCCCCAGAGAACACTTGTTTCGAGTGAGTAGCTACACTTTCTCCGGGAACAAGCAGGAAGTCAGTCCTCAAATATGAGACTCCCTAGCTACAGGCTACCGAAAGCCCATAGAGAAAATCACGGTCACCCTCAAGGGGAACCGTGAGCAGCAACAATTGAGTCCGTAAATACAGACTGCAGTAGGACCCGTGTATCTGATGAGAACCGATGCTCCGATAGCCTGAACAACAGAAGGGTCGGAGGGTAGAAGTTGCCTAAAGCCCAAAAAGATTACAGAGCACAGCCTGGCTGAATGTGCTGTCCCGTTGTGACTCCCTCGCCAAGCAGTAATGAGCTGCGAAGGTATAGACTGAAGACTAGGTGGCAGTCTGGCAGATGTCCAACATCAGGACGGAGCGCAGGTTTGCCATGGAGGCACCATGGCTCTGACACTGTGAGCCGTGATCTGGCCATCCAACATGAGCCCGGCCTTCTCACAGGCGAGGGTGATGCAGTCTGCCACCCAAGTGGACAGTGTTTGCTTGGTCACTTCTTGCCCCAGCCGACTGGGCTCATAGGAAATGAAAAGTTGAGAAGCTTTGCGGTGGCCCTGCATATGTTGAATGCAGAAGGACAGGGCCCTTTTACAGTCCAATGTGTGAAGAACGGTCTCCGCCCTGCTGGAGTGAGGGCTTGGGAAGAAGGTGGGAATACCAACTCCTTGTTGAGGTGGAAGGAGGACACCACCACCTTCAGGAGGAATTTAGGATGTGTGCGTAGTACGACCCTATTCTTGAAGAACCTGGTGTATGACGCCTCTGCCACCAGGGCTTGGAGCTTGTTGACCCTGTGAGCGGAGATGAGCGCCACCAGGAACATAACTTACGAGAGGTACCTGAGGTAGCCAGGGGTTGGAAGGGCGGGTGGGTGAGCTGTGACAGCACCATATTGAGGGTCCCACTCCATTACCAAAGGGCAGATGGGGGGGGTTTGACAGCAGCAGCCCCCTCATAAAGTGGGTTACCAGGGGCTGAGCCGAGAGGGGCTTGCCTTCAACAGGGTGGTGGTGTGCTGCCAGGGCACTGAGATGCACTCTGACAGAGTTTGATTTGCACCCGGATTGCGAGAGATGGAGAAGGTACTGCAGCACCAGCTGCACCAGGCAGGAGAATGGGTTCATTCTTTGCTCCGAGCACCACACTGAGAACCTGCGCCATTTGAAGGCATAAGATCTCCTGGTGGAAGCTTTGCAGGACGCCAACAGGATCTCCTCCACTTCTCCTGAGAGGTTGAAGGAGACTACGGCTAAGAAGGCAGCCACATTGTCAGCTATAGGGACCCCAGATTGGGGTGGAGAGAGACCTCGTCCTGACACAAGAGTCCGGGAGCACTCCCCACGGTGGTCAGTGCCTCCACCGATAACCGAAGGAGCAGTGGAAACCATGGCTATCTAGGCCATCGGAGAGCCACCAGGATTAGTGGTGCTCTGTCGCGCAGAACCTTGAAAAGGGTCTTGGCAATTAATGGCATGGGTGGAAAGGCGTACATAAGATGAGGAACGCATCCAACCATGAGATGAGGAACGCATCCGCTGCTATCTGGCCCGGGTAGAGGGAGCAGAAACAGGGCAACAGGCAGTTGTCTTGGTTGGTGAAAAGGTCCACTTGGGTGGCCACTCTGGGATACAACTGCCATTCGTGCAGTTGAAGGACCCTGCTCAGTATGTCTGCCAGGGAAATGTCCTAGCCTGGTAGGTACACCGCCCGTAGGAGCATTCCCTGATGGAGTGCATAGGAGCAGAGTATCATCGCCTCGTGACAAAGGATGCAAGATCCTGTGCCCCCTTGCTTGTTCACATAGAATACTGCCACTTGGTTGTCTGCTTGGTTCAGCACTGGCTGGTGGCTCAGATGGTGGTGAAAAGCTCGCAGGGCTGGGTATATGGCCTGGAGCTCCAGGAAGCTAATCTGCTAGTTGCCCTCATCTTGTGGCCAGCAGACAGCAGTCCAGCAATCAGACAGAGGCTATCGTGTCTTTTGTACTCAGTGCCACATGTACAATATAATTATCTCCAACTCAGTGAGAGGTCAGGTGTGTGTGTATGGTGCACAAAGCTCCTGGCTATCAAAGAACAAATCCGATCTCTGGAGCAGCAAACTTGGAGGAACTGAGGAAGACATAGAAGGCTACAGAGAAGACTTAAAGGGACTTAGTAGAAAGGTCCCCCTCTAATCTGGCAGCCTTAGTGCTGTCTTGGAGAAGAGAGATGACCTGGAAGAAGAGCATCACCTTGGTGTAGCAAGATTTGGTAATTAGGAATCTAGATAGTTGCATGGCTGGTGGGCATGAGGATCACTTGGTCACTTACCTTGTGTGACTTGTCATATGCCCCCCAGCCCTCCGCCTAGGGGTCAGAGGGTTGGGGCTGCCATGATGTCCTTTATGCAGAAAATGACTACAACTTTTACTCCCGCTATGCCTTATGGGAGTGGTAGTTTTCAGTCCTCTGATAAAAGGATAGCCGTGAGTCGAGTGTTAGGCAAAAATTGACAAGAAAATTTATTCCCCTTCCCAAACAGACTTAGTGCAGAACAAACAGTACTCTTTACAGGAGCTTTGCTTGAAGGTTATTTACAGAAACCAAATAGCTGTATTTTCATACTCCTGGCTTCCAAAATGTGCAAGGTATTTTTCTCTACAACAAAGTAGTAAATCAAAACAGCTTCTTCTTTTTCCTCAAAGAAGATTCCTTTCCTCTGCTTTATCTCAGCTCATTCACCCAAAATCTTTAGTGAAGAGATTTAATGTCGTCTGTGAGACAGAGCGTACAATCCATTGGAATGTCTTCTGAGTCAGCAGAATTAAATTCCCATTGCATCTCCTCAACCTCAGGGCTTACTGAGCTTTGTTTCAAACTGTTACTGCTAGGCCGGGAATAACCTCTCTCTAAAAACTGGGGCGTTTCCCCTGGGTACAGTTCTAGATAGTGAGGTCTTGTAAGGTTTGTGGCTGTGGGGATTCTTCCCTGGCTCTCCCCTGGTTCTCTCCAGCTGCTAGGCAATGCTTTATACCTTTCTGCATTCAATTCCTGCCTAAAGCACTGCCCTAGTTCTTTAGTACAAGCTGAGCCTCTGGACTTCCCTGGTTTAGTGTTAGGTTCCCACCTGTATAGACCTTCAGACCTTTCCTCCGGCAGTGAGATCTGAAGGGCTCCCAACTCTCTCCGTCTAGGCAGGTTCCTAGTAACTGGCTGTGCCTTCTCTCCTTCTGCTCGGTTAGTCCCACTTCCCGAATTACAACCAGGTTCTTCACAGAGTCTCCAACCTTCTGAAGTCTCTGAGCCTCTCCTCTGAAGCTCTCCGTGTGCCAGTCTCTCCTTCTTGGCCACTGCTTCCACCTCTTTGCTCTCTGCCAGGCCTTCTGCTTCCCTCCTTCTCTGCCTCCTTCTCCTCCCCTTCTGGGGCTAGTGAGCAGCGCTTATCTTTTTTCCCCCTGAAGCTTGGCTCGGCTTTTTTAAGCAGGTGAGAGTAATCAAACTCCAAGCTTGCTGCTACGTCAGAGCTTGGGTGTCAGCTCAACTGCTCCCTCTCTCTGCTTGCTTCTCTTGTGCAGACCCTGAGCTGTGTGTGTTGGCTGACTGTCATTTTTAAAGGTAAAATCCACCTTTCTTTCTACTTCCATAGGCTCTGCCTGTGCTTCTGTGTTACAGACTTCAAGTGTCACCTAGATAGGATTCTAGACACTGCTTGGGAGAAGTTGATTGTCTTGGTGGATGTGGGCACCAACAACATAGGGAAATGTGGAAGGGAGGCTCTGGAAGCCAAATTTAGGTTTTTAGGTAGAAAGTTGGAATCCAGGACATTGAGGGTAGGATTCTCAGAAACGATCCATGTGCAGGATCCAAGAGGCTGGCAGAACTCTGGAGTCTCAATGCATGGATGAGATGATGGTGCAGGGAAGAGGGATTTAGATTTGTCAGGAATTGGGCAGCATTCTGAGGAGGAGACGAACCTTTTCAGAAGGATGGACTCCACCTTAACTAGGGTGGAACTAGGCTGCTGACACTATCCTTAAAAAGAAGATAGAACAACTTTTAAACTAGATATTAGGCGAAATCTGACAGTTGTCCAGGAGCACCTGGCTTGGAATAATGTAAGCTCTGAAGGATACTCCCAAACAAGGAAGTTTGGATATATGATAGAGAGGTTGTAGTAAAGGTAGAAGCAGTCCAGGTGCCCTTAAATGAACAACAGAATTGAAAGATTCCAAACTATCCCATCAGCTGATATGCAGGTTGTCAATGTGAACAAAAAACATACTTTGAAATACCTGTGGGCAGAATTCAGGGCTGGGAGGGTATGGCTCATAAAGAGTGGTTAAGAACCCAGCAGGCTGCAGGAGGGATAGAGGCTTGTGGAGCCAGAAGTCCATCCAAGGCAAGCCATATGTGATGTGGTGGGTTTGCTGTACCACCATATATTATCTGGGCTAGGGAGCACAGTGCTCTTTAAGAGCTGGGGGAGGGGAACTCTCAAAACATGCTATTGATTCAGATAGCAGAATTTCAGACTCCACCTAGGAATTTCCGATGCCCAATTAGAGCAGGGAGCAGAGGTGGGCCTAGAGTTCTCAGGACCAATAAATGGCGGTTTTCCACAGAACAGAAGTAAGGAAGGGAGGAGGAACGTTCACGCTGCCTGAGGAGAAGGAACTGGGTGTGTCCTTCTGGGAGCTGCCATGGAGGAGGCCTGAGGCAGGCTTAAGAAAAGCCTAAGAAGCAGGGGGGGGGGGGTGCTGCAGGTAGGGCTGGCCCATCCATTGTACGAGAATGTTGAACACACAGGGCCCCGTGTGAACTTCATTCCGCTAGATGGCTTTGCAGGGCCGGCTTCTGAGAGAGCTGGGAGAGCCCTAGGCCCCGGGCTCACCTCTGCACAGCGCTGGAGTGAAGAACAGCGTGTTCCTTCACTCTCTCTGTGTTCTCATGAAGCATGCTGAATGATGGGAAAAATGAAATGCCCTTTAACCTTTCCCAGAACTCAGCGTGCTTCAAGAGAACACAGCGGGAGTGAAGGAACACGCAGCTCTTCACTTGTGCTGTGCAGAGATGAGCTGGCCACCCTGGCTCCCTCTGAAGACGCTCAGATAGGTGCAGGACTCTTCAGAGGGTGGTGGGGGGCTAGGATAGGACTGGAAACAGGCTGATGAGGGAGCTAGGACTGGAAATGGGCTGATGGGGGGCTGGGATACAACTGGAAATGGCTGATAGGGGAGCTAGGATTGGAAATGGGTTGATAGGGGGGCTTGAACTGAAAATGGGCTGATGGGGAGGCTAGGATTGGAAATGGCTAATGGGGGGGCTAAGATAGGACTGGAAATAGCTGATGGGGGGGCCTTGACTGGAACTGGGCTGATGAGGGGGGCCTTGACTGGAAATGGGCTGATGGGTGGAGGGGGGCTTGGACTGAAATGGGCTGATGGGGGGGGGCTAGGATTGGAAATGGGCTGATGGGGGGGATGGAAGAATAGAACTAGGAGGAAGTGGATGCTGGGTGGGTCTGGAACTAGAAGGGAGCTAATGATGGGGGAGGAATAGAAGGGGATGGGGCTGAGGGAGTGAGGATGGAGAAGGGAAAGCATAGTTACTCATCTGTAACAGGTGTTCTCCGGCGACAGCAGGAATCAGTCCTCACATATGGCTGACGTTGGCACCCAACGAAGCCCTCATGGAAGCATCCCCTCAGCTTTCAAAGAAAGCCTTTGGGAGATGCCACCACACATGCGTGGTCCCCTTCCCGCCCAAGGGTGCCAACTTGCTCAGTCAGATGACGTAGCTAAAAAACGGCAAAAATAAAAGATGGTAAAGGAGCAACTCAAAGGGGAGGATGGAGGGTTGTGAAGACTGATTCCTGCTGTCCCCAGAGAACACCTGTTACAGGTGAGTAACTACGCTTTCTCCGGGAACAAGCAGGAAGTCAGTTCTCACATATGGGACTCCCCACCTACAGGCTACCAAAAGCCCATAGCAAAAATAGGGGCTCCCTCACGGGGAGCCGCAAGCAAAAGCAACTTAGTCCGTGTACACAGAGCACAGTATGACCCCTGTGTCTGATGAAACCAGCACTCCGTAACCTGAACACAGAAGGGTCGGAGGGTAGGAGTTGCCTAAACACCGAAGAGGTTACGGAGCACAGCCTGGCCGAAGGCACTGTCCCATCAGGACTCTCTTTCCAGGAGGCAGTAATGGGCTGTGAAGATATGGACTCCCCCACAGCTCCCCAGAAAACCTGTAATGTATAAATGTACATATGTAAATTATTATCCTCTTAGATTAGAAGTAGATAATTTTCTGCGTGACTTGCTAACCTTTCGAATCTTTATGTACAAATCAAAATTATTCTGTCTTGATTTGACAGCTTTATCCATGTAATCTTTCCCGCTTCTGATCGCTGGAAGGAGCGGTATACAAATGCTTGCTAAATAAAATAATAAAAAAATAAAATGGACTGAAGACCAGGTGGTGGCCTGGCAGATGTCCACCATCGGGACAGAGCGCAAGTTTGCCACTGAGGCCGCCATGGCGCAGCCTTCCAGCGGGAGCCTCGCCTGCTCATAAGCGAGGGCAATACAGTCCGCCACCCATATGGACAGCATATGCTTGGTCATCGCCTCCCCCAGCCTACTGGGGCCATAGGAAATGAAAAGCTGAGAAATTTTGTGGTGGCCCTGAGTGCGATGGATATAGAAGAAGCCCTCTTACAGTCCAAGGTATGAAGGACCGTCTCCGCCCGACTGGAGTGAGGTCTTGGAAAGAAGGTAGGGAGCACCACCACTTCCTGGTTGAGATGGAAGGGCGATACTATCTTCGGCAGGAATTTGGGGTGTGTGCGAAACACCACTCTGTTCTTGTAGAACCTGGTATAAGGCACCTCCGCCATAAGGGCCTGAAGCTCGCTAACTCTGAGAGCGGAGGTGAACGCAACCAGGAAAACCACCTTCCAAGAGAGGTTGCGAAGGTGTCAGGTAGCCAGAGGCTTATAAGGTGGGCGAGTGAGCTGTCCCAACACTACACTGAGGTCCCATTCGGTTGCCAGAGGGCTATCCGAGGGTGTCAATAAGAGCAGGTCCCTTAGAAAACGGATCACCAAAGGTTGGACCGAGAGGGGCTTACCATCTACCAGGTGGTGGTGCGCCGCCGCCAGGGCACTTGAGCCCATATTGGGAGAGGTGGAGAAGGTACTGTAAAGCATAGTTACTCACCTGTAACAGGTGATCTCCAGGAACAGCAGGAATTTAATCTTCACATATGGGTATTGTCGGTACCGACGGAGCCTGCACAGAAACGCTCCCCAGTGTCCAATTAGGAAGCTTTTGGGAGCATCCCACAGCGCCTGCGTGCTGCCTTCCTGCCTTTCCCAACTGCCTCTCTCCAGTTGAGTTTTTAAGCTGAGACAAAGAGAGAGAGAGAGGGAAAGAGAAAGAGATAGAGAGATATAACTCCTAGGGGAGGTGGGTGGGTTGTGGACTAAATTCCTGCTGTTCCCGGAGATCACTTGTTACAGGTGAGTAACTATGCTATCTCCAGGAACAAGCAGGAATGTAGTCTTCACATATGGGAACTCCCTAGCTTTAGATGCCAGGGAGAGACCCCAGAAGTTGTGTGTCCCTGTGAAAAGGGCTCCACTTCCCCCCATGGATCTCTGGCATCCAACCAGGGATGGTAGGTAGGAGTTGATTAGGTATGGAACAAGTGTTGGGGAACAGCCTGACCAAACAAGGCATCCCGGCGGAAGTCCCTGTCCAAGCAGTAATGGGCTGTGAAAGTATGAACCGAGGCCCAAGTGGCTGCTCGACAGATGTCGTCGATAGACACAGAGTGCAGATGAGCCATTGAAGCTGCCATGGCTCTCACATTGTGAGCTGTGTCATGGCCCTCCAGAGGAAGATTCTTACTCTGATAGGCAAATGAAATACACTGTGCAATCCAGTTGGACAGTGTTCTCTTGGAGACTGGATGTCCCAAATGAGAAGGATCAAAAGCAACAAAGAGTTGAGAGGACTTTCTATGTTGCTGTGTTCTTTGCAAGTAAAAGGCTAAAGCTCTTTTACAGTCCAAAGTATGAAGATTCCTTTCTGCATTAGATGCATGAGGCCTTGGAAAAAACATAGGCAGGTAGACTGCTTTGTTTAAATGAAAAGGCGAGGCGACTTCCGGTGACACATGAGCGAGTGAGGACGTACTTCTGCTCGCTCCGGTGTCGCCTCGACATTAGTCACTAAATTCTTCTTTGTAGCCCTCAATAAAGAAAGGGGAAGATACAGAGGGACGGAGTAGAGGTGGTGGTAATTGCGGCAGTGAGAGAAACGAGAAAGAAATGCCGCTGCAGCCAAAGAAAGACCGGGAGAGAGCACACAAGCCGGTGGCCGCATTGCCGGCCATATTGAATCCTGCATCTCCGGGAACGGAAAGTGCAGAGTCGGCCACGGAGGAAATAGTGAAAGAAGTGGTGAAGCTCCTGGATCCGAAGTTTGATCCGATTCTGAACAAGTTTGGAGACGGAAGGAGCAGCACTGGCGGAAATGGGTCAGAGAGTGGAGGAGGCAGAACAGAGAGTCTCAGCGCTGGAAGATGAAGAGGGCCGTAGGGCCAGAGAACACGAGGCTCATTGCGTACAGCTGGAGGCCCTGCGAGAGAAAGTCGACGATCTTGAAAACAGGTCAAGAAGAAATAACTTGCGGATAGTGGGGGTGCCTGAGTCCACTGCAGATTCAATGCTATTACTGCTTATTGAGACATGGTTACCCCGAGCACTGGGTTTGGAAGAGTTGGTTGGAGCGATCAAGGTGGGTGCACAGGATGGGAATGAGAATTGAGGCCCGCCAGAGACCCAGGGTGGTGACTGTGCGAATCTTAAATTTTCAACATAAGGCACAAATTCTCCAAGCCTACAGAAAAAAGCGGGACTTGCAACTGGAGAATCAGAAACTTTTAATATTCCAGGACTACTCGGCTGCGGTAGCGGCGAAGAGAAAAGAGTTTGTGCCAGTTTGCTCCGTGCTCTTTCAAAAGCAAATGAGATTCATGTTAGCGTTTCTTGCCACGCTGAGTCTCTCCAAACTGGGACAGAATCATGTGTTCACATCAGTGGGGGTGGCACGGGCCTTCTTGGACAGCTTGGGAAGTAGCACGGCGGATAATACAACGCGTGAGGGGAGCCGGTGATTGCCAGCCGAAACCACGAAGCACGAGAGCTGTGCACATAAAAAAAAGACATATGATAATGTGTTCAATGTGAACTGTAAAGCAAGGACTTCTGTTTAAGAAAATGTGGTAAGACTGGGGTGGGATGGGTGTTGAAGTGGATGTGTGTATATGGTAGCTGAATGGGGGTGGGGGGCGCGCGTCACCGGCACTGAGAGGCAATTATGCCGGGGCAGTTTAGTGCACGGATGAGGTGTTTTGAATGAGGAAGTGGGATGGTGCAAGTATAGTGAATGTACACTATCAGCGAGGGCAGGAACTTTGATGAGTAGGGGGGAGGGCGGGGCGGCCCTGCAGTGTCTGTCTCGGAGTCAAGCCTCAGCTAAGAAGCTGAGGGTAGGAGGGCACTAACTATGGGTTGCGGGGTGAGGGGACAGCGGGGGAGAATGGAAAGGGGAATGGGAGGGGGAGCGGGGAGGGAGGCTTTAGAATCAGGGTCAACAGTTAGGAGTGTGCAGGTGTGTTATAGGAATGGGGGACTTGATAAATTTGGTCGGGGAAAGCAGAGGCGGCGGGGGGTTGAGGCTGGGCAACCCCACGTGAACTTAAGTGCAGCTTGCCTTGCAAGTACAACTTGGAGGCTAGAAACGAATGGGAAGTAATTGGCGCATAACCTCGTGGAATGTGGGGGGAGTGCGTACGCCTATAAAACGCACCAAAATTTTGCAAACTTTAAAGTGGGGGAAAGTACACGTGGCGCTGCTCCAGGAAACACACCTCACAGACATCGAGCATGCTAAGTTAAAGCGAGATTGGGTGGGACAGGTGTTTATTTATTTATAGTTCTTTTATACCGCACTCTTTTTCATCAGCGCGGTTTACATTGAACAGGAGTACTCATAGCAAGCAACAGGCTATAGTGAGTTTACATGTAACAGGCGCATTCAACTGGGATTCAACTTTGGGGAACTTTGTACATACATGTTATGAACCTATATACAATATACAACTTTGTACATATATGTTATGAATCTATATACAATGAATAGCATTTCTTGTTAACATCTTGAGTAAATATGATATTTACAATTTGACTATGAGGGCTTGGAATGCGTTAGAGGGTTGATGATGGGCACTGGAACTGGGAGAAGTGTAGAAGGAAGAGGTGGTGCTTTATGGATTTTCTGAATTGCTTGAGGTCCGTGATTGCTCTAATGGTGGGAGGTAGGTTGTTCCAACATCTGGGTGTGTAGTGTGCGAAAGCCCTGTCTGTGGTTGTGCGTGTGCATTTTGTGGCTTCTGGTGGTGCAGCTAGGGTATTTGCAGCTACTGACCTCCTGGATCTGATGTTGGGAGTGTGATTGAGGAGACTTGAGATTGATGAAGGGGCTATCGTGTTAATCGCTTTAAAGGTCATGAGAAGGGCTTTATACGCAATTCTGCAGTTTATGGGGAGCCAGTGTAGTTCCATTAGGATGGGTGTAATGTGGTCACGTACGTAAAGGAGGAGATGACGGGGTGGGAAGAGATAAAGGAAGTGGAATTGCAATGGGCTAAACCTAAAGGAGGCAATAAAAGGAGCAACAGATAAATATGTAAGAAAAGTAAATAAAAGCAAGAGGAGAAGGAAACCTATTTGGTTTTCCAAAGAGGTGGCTGCTCATATAAAGGCAAAAAACACAACTTTTGCAAAATTCAAAAGCTTGCAGACAGAAGAACACAGAAATGAATACAGGATCCAACTCAAAGAGTCTAAAAGAGTAATAAGGATAGCAAAATCAAAGGCAGAGGAAAAGATGGCTAAAGATGTTAAGGGTGGCAACAAAAATTTCTTCAGGTATATTCGGGAAAGGAAAAAGATCAGAGTTGGAATTGCAGGACTCAGAAGTGCTGGGAAAGGACTCGTGGAAAGTGACACTGGAAAAGCAAAATTGCTAAACAATTACTTCTGCTCTGTGTTTACTAAAGAAGATCCTGGGGATGGACCAGCTGTGACTCCCAAATATAAAAACGGGAATGAAGTAGATACCACACCATTCACAGAAGAAGAGGTGTTAGAACAACTTGCTAAACTGAAAGTGGACAAGGCCATGGGACCAGATGGGATACATCCCAGGATACTGAAAGAGCTCAGAGAGGTTCTTGCAGGACCGTTAAAGGATGTCTTCAACAGATCCTTGGAAACAGGAGAGGTTCCTCAGGACTGGAGAATGGCTGATGTCGTACCTCTACACAAAAGTGGTGACAGGGAAGAAGTGTCAAACTACAGGCCCATGAGCCTTACCTCGGTGGCGGGAAATGTAATGGAGGCACTCCTGAAAGAGCGAATAGTGAACTTTCTGAAAACCAACAGCTTGCAAGACCCGAGGCAACATGGTTTTACCGAAGGACGATCTTGCCAAACAAATCTGATCGAGTTCTTTGACTGCGTGACCAGGGAACTAGATCAGAGGCATGCAATGGATGTCATCTACCTGGATTTCAGCAAAGCCTTTGATACTGTTCCTCATAGGAGGCTTGTCAACAAACTCAGTAGCTTGGGGATGGGTCCCAAGATGGTAAACTGGATTAGAAATTGGTTGACTGACAGACGACAGAAGGTGATTGTACATGGAGCTCACTCGGATGAGAGGAAGGTGATTAGCGGGGTGCCCCAGGGTTCGGTCCTGGGCCCGGCACTGTTCAATGTATTTGTGAGTGATATTGCTGAAGGACTGAATGGAAAGGTCTGTCTTTTTGCAGACGACACAAAAATTTGCAACAGAGTGGACTCCCCCGAGGGAGTGGTTAACATGAAGAAAGATCTACAAAAGCTGGAAGACTGGTCTAAAGCTTGGCAACTACGATTTAATGCAAAAAAGTGCAGTGTCATGCACTTGGGTAGCAGAAATCCAAGAGAAATGTACGCGATAGGGGGAGAAAGGTTGGTATGCACAGTTCAGGAAAAAGACCTTGGTGTGATTATCTCTACTGATCTCAAGGTGGCAAAACAGTGCGACAAGGCAGTGGCAAAAGCCAGGAGGATGTTGGGCTGCATACAAAGAGGGATTACCAGCAGAAAAGAAGAGGTACTTATGCCACTGTATAGGTCACTGGTGAGGCCTCACTTGGAATACTGTGTTCAGTTTTGGAGACCATATCTTGCAAAGGATGTAAAAAGACTGGAGACTGTTCAGAGGAAGGCGACCAAAATGATTTGGAGCCTGCATCAGAAGCCTTATGAGAAGAGACTTGAAGACCTAAATATGTATACTTTGGAGGAAAGGAGGGACAGGGGAGATATGATTCAGACGTTTAAATACTTAAAGAGAAATGATGAACAAACAAACCTCTTCCAAAGACGGGGAACCTGTAAAACTAGAGGGCATAACATGAAACTGCAAGGGGGTAAATTGAGAGGCAATGTCAGGAAATATTTTTTCACTGAAAGGGTGGTGGATGCTTGGAATGCCCTCCCGATGGAAGTGGTAGGGGCGAACACGGTGACGGAATTCAAAAAGGCATGGGACAAACACAGAGGATCCCTTTACAGAAATAGGAAAAAAACAAAATAAACGGTACCATCTAACTTCTGAACCATATAACGTCTCAACAAATAGGGATGTCCTACATGGAGTGGTGGGTTTACCCCTGAACAAGGATATGGGGAGGGGTGGCCTGCGCGGAGCGACAGGTGCACCTACTCTTGCCATCTTGCTGGGCAGACTGGATGGACCATGCTGGTCTTTATCTGCCGTCAACTACTATGTTACTTTTTGAGGCACCGTACAGGACCCGAGCAGCAGCATTCATGGCTAGTTGAAATGTATTTAGGGTGCTTTTTGGGAGGCCATGGAGTATTATGTTCGCATAGTCGAAGTGGGGTGTGACTATGGCTTGGAATATGGTCCTGAAGTTGTCTGGGTCGAGCATATTTTTCAGATGACGGAGGGCCCTTATCTTGAAATAAATGGTTTTTACCGTGCGGTTGATATGTTCTTTAAAATCTCTAAAGTCAGCAATGTGTAAATATGTATATAAGTACCATGTGTAAATATGTATATAATATACCCTGTGTGAAGTCTTAACATCAATCAAATGTAAATCTGTAACCATATCTTTGCTGTGTTCTACCCCCCTCCCTAATCGCAATGTACATATCCCTAATTACTGGCCCGTACAGCCAATCTCACCATGTATAGCAACCACTGCTGATCACTGGAAGCAGCGGGATACAAATGTACGCTAAATAAATAAAATAAATAAATAAAATAAAATCCAGTCGATGGTCCAGTATTACTCCAAGGTATCTTATGGAGGACTTGATTGGGAGGTCTGCGTCTCGTACGTTTAGAGTAACTGGGGGTGAAAATTCTCTGTTTTTCGTGACGATGAGGACCTCAGTTTTTTTTAAATTTATTCGCATATTCTGGGTGAGGAGCCAGTCTGCTATAGCATTAAAGCAGTCTACTAATGCTGTGTAATCTGGGAGCGTGACATTGATTGGAGTGAATATTAGCACATCGTCTGCATAGATTAGGGAGGATATGCCAAAGGAGCGAGTGATATCGCATAGGGGCTGCATGTATATATTAAATAGCAGCGCTGATAGGGAGGAGCCATGAGGTACTCCTTGTTTTAGCTTGTTTTAGGTGTTTGCTGCGTCTTCTGGAGGGAGGAAGAGGGGAGTGGTGATTTTAGTTAAGAAAGGGATTCACGTTGAGGTACTGCGGGAAGAAGTGCATCCCATGGGGAGATTTCAGTCTGTACATATAAAACTGAACAGAGAAGAACTACTTCTAGGAAATGTCTATGCGCCAAATGTGTACGACCATCAGTTCTTCAAACGCCTTATCCAGAAGGTGGGTAAGGATTCCAAGGTACTGCTGATACTGGCTGGAGATTTTAACTGCCCTCATGATCCGGTATTGGACAAGTCTAATGGGGGAGAGGGAGGGGGATGGAGTAAAAAAGGTGTGAGTTACCTGTGCCGGATGGGGGGGCTGGTGGACACATGGAGAACGCTGGAGATCACAGGAAGCGAGAGAGTATGACACCACAGATGCTTGATCCAACGGATTTTATTAAATTCCCCAACGCGTTTCGGCTTACGCCTTCCTCAGGGGGACTTAAATATAAATAAAACACATATATTAAAATAATAATAATACACAATATTGTATAAAAACGACCCAGGCATGACAGAACCACATGAAAATACATTAGAAATAAAGAACAAATAAAACCATTAGCATAGAAGGATAAAAACATTGCATACATTATAAATAATTAATAACCAGGCTTTTAAGGTCAATAAATAATGAACCAATATCAAAACAAATATTACAAGAAATATTATAAAATATAAATATTAAATAATATTATAAAATAATATTACAAAGGAACATTAAAGATTAACATTAACAAAGACGCAAAGAGAGGACGCAGGGCAGAGGAACTACTCACTGAGAATTGCCCAACAGTGCTAAAGTCAGTATGGTCTTCTGGTTCTATCAAGGGGAACAAATGTAGAATAGTTATAACTAAGAAGTAAATTAAAGGCATCCAAGGATCTTAAAATAACTCTTTAAACAAAGGTACCTGTTAGGACTGTATAGCCAAAGTTGTGTGCAGGAACGATTTAGTTCACTCAAAGAGCAGTACTGTAAAGCAACGTTGTAGAAGTGGTCACTCTGTGTTCTATTCGCCAAACACAAGTCAGTGACGATTATTCTCAAGTTAAAGTCAAAAACCAAAAAATTTTTTGTAATGGAGAACAGGGAGATTTGATACAAATTTGCTTATAATAGGCAGAAAAAATATATAACAACAGTTTGTACATCTAAGGTGAGCGAACAATGTTCTATCTACTGTGCTTTTAGGAAAACGCTACTTTTCCCGCCAAAAAAGGCGGAGCTTATCTTGACTAAACGTCAACAAAAGGTGAATGAAAATGCTATGTGGCTGCTTGTGTAAAAATAGAAATTGTAAAAAATGTAAGGGGTGCATGTAAATATATGCCAGATGTCTTACAAATTAAGAGAAAATAGCTAAATATGTACCGTAGTTTTGGGGGCCAATGCAAGGAAGAGAGCTCCATACTATTTAAACTCATCATTCCAATCCTAAAGTACTGATAAAGGTCTTACAAGAATAAGGAAATACTTATTACTGCGCTTATTTCACTGCCTGATAAGTTAAAAGGGAATATAACCGAAAATATAAGCACGATTTACTTACAATAAGCAGCAAAGACTGTCACACAGTGCGTGCCTCTAAAACGAGCAAACTGCTTTCTTATGTGCTGTGCTTTAAAAGCGCTACTTTTCCCGCCAAAATGGGCGGAGCTTATCTGGACCATTTATTGTCAAAAAAAGAGCCAACAGATAAAGGTGGGGCTCTGGTTATCCAAGATCGCGTCTCCTATATTGCTGAAGTATTACGTCAACTAAATGACACTCGTTTTTATCAGAAGATTTATGATGACCCTACTTCATCCATTCAGCAACAAATCGACACACTACTATTTATAGGGCAAGAAGCAGGGTACCTAACTACTAAAGAGAAAGTTTTTCTGACAGTGCCTCACCCTGTGGTTCCGACAATCTACATGCTCCCTAAAATCCATAAATCGTTGAATAACCCACCAGGTCGTCCGATAGTATCCGCGATCGGGTCACTTTTAGAACCCCTATCCAAGTTCCTAGATGTCTTTTTGAGACCCTTTGTTAGTAAAACAGCATCCTATGTACGAGATTCCAGTCATGTGATTAACATTTTACAAGATTTTCCGATGTATCACAATGAGCTAATATTAGCTACATTAGACATCAATTCCCTATATACAAACATACCGCAAAAAGATGCCATAGAGGTTATAGCTAACACCTTAATTCAGAGGGATAAGCCCGTACGCACACCCACATTTTTTCTTACACAGCTTGCTTCGATTGCCATGAGTGAGAATTATTTTTCGTTTAAAGGTGTTTTTTATAAGCAAATTAAGGGTGTGGCTATGGGCTCCTCCATGGCCCCCGATGTTGCCAACCTTTATGTGGCAGATTTTGAAGACAAACACTTAAAGTTTCATCCATTTAAACATAATATACGTTTGTGGAAGAGATACATCGATGATGTTCTACTGATATGGGAGGGGACTGAATCCACACTTCTTGATTTTTTCAATTGGTTAAATACCCTGGACTCTAACCTACAATTTGAGGGGACATTCAGTTTAACAGAAATAGCATATCTCGACATTAAGATTAAGAAGGGTGATAATGGTTTTCTGACGGAACTGTACCGCAAATCCACAGATAGGAATAAGCTATTACAGTACAATAGTTTTCATACCACGTCGTTAAAATACAATTTGCCTACCAACCAGTTCCTGAGAATTAGGAGATTGTGTACCACACACACTGATTTTGAGAAGCATGCTCGTGATATGCAAGATAGGTTTAAACAACGAGGGTATCCGAAACAATGTATTAAGCAAGCATACTGCAGGGCCAGCAATACCGATCGATCAACACTGTTACAACAGAAACAACGTCTTAAAACAGATAAGATAATATGTTCTCTTACCTTTAGCATTTATACTAAGGAAATTACGAGTATACTTAAACATTATTGGGATTTACTGGCGTCGCTACCAGCTTTTGGGACTAAGAAAGTTATGGTGGCTCATAAACGTAGTCCCAATTTATCTAATATTCTTGTTTCATCTGCCCTGATGTATCATAAACCACCCCCGAAGGTGAAGGGACATTTTAAGCGTGGCAGATGTTCTGTGTGCTCCCACACGATTATATGCAAAGAGTTTTTTGTCCATCCAATATCTGAACAGAAAGTTTATATACATAATTTTTCTAATTGCAGGACGGAAAAAGTTATTTATATCATTCTTTGCCCCTGCAATCTTCTTTATGTTGGGAAAACGAAACGGCAGATACGGACCAGAATCATTGAACATAGGAGCTGTATACAAAGAGGTGTTTTAGATAAGCCATTAGTGTCACATTGGCAAGAACATAAACACACCGTTGGCGACTTGAAATATTTAGTTTTAAAAACAGTAGTACCAAATTGGAGAGGAGGAGATGTTGATAAACTATTGTTAAAACTGGAGCAGCGCTATATATATGAACTCAACACCTTGGAGCCTAATGGATTGAATCAGGAGACAGACTTGTCAGTATTTCTTTAATATTAATAATAAAATATTTATATACCCTTTCATGTTATATGATTTTATAGATTTGAGCCCAGTGATAATTTCTTATGTTTTTTGAATTTTAATTTTTAATTTTTGATTTTTAATTTTTAATATTTGATTTATACCTTTATTTTTAATTTATTTATTTATAATTTTATTTCTCTTTTTATTGTTTGATGTTTTATTTATATATTTTTTTATAATTTATATATATATTTTTTATTTTTATTTTTTTTATTCTTTTATTAATATATTTTTTAATTATTAATTAATATATTATTTTAATTTATTTTAAAATATATATATATACATATTTTTATCTTTTATTATGATTTATTTTTTATTTATTTGCTTATTTTTTATTTTATGTTTTTAAAAATATATCGTCGATTTATTATATTATATATTTCATATCATATATTTTTATAAATATATAATTTTTAATTATATTTTTTGTAAATATATATTTTTTTAAAAAACTATATTTTTCATTAAAAATTTTTATATGTATAAAAATATATATATATATATTTTTTTTTATTATTTATTAATTTGTATATGTTTTGCTCACAATCATATTTAATTTTAATTTTAATTTTTATCTTTATTTTTTATCTTACTATGGTAGTTCCAACAAAACATCGATGTTTTTACATATTTGTCAATATGGGCTTAAATATCTCTTGCATGTAGAGGCACATTTCTTAACTATTGTTCTTCTTATTAAATATCCACGATGGTTTAATTCCCTATGTACTTTTTTCAGATTAATTCTTTCACCAAGTTTTGAGGCACGAAATTAATAGTATTAAAAAATGGTTTTCATCTGCATTGGTTCCCGTTACAAGCTTTACTGCGGCAAGGATTTGGTTACCCCTTTTTCCACATAAGCGGTCACATAGCTTATTTATCATAATTTTCACCCACTCACTCTTTTTTTGACAATAAATGGTTCAAATAAGCTCCGCCCATTTTGGCAGGAAAAGTAGCGCTTTTAAAGCACAGCACATAAGAAAGCAGTTTGCTCGTTTTAGAGGCACGCACTGTGTGACAGTCTTTGCTGCTTATTGTAAGTAAATCGTGCTTATATTTTCGGTTATATTCCCTTTTAACTTATCAGGCAGTGAAATAAGCGCAGTAATAAGTATTTCCTTATTCTTGTAAGACCTTTATCAGTACTTTAGGATTGGAATGATGAGTTTAAATAGTATGGAGCTCTCTTCCTTGCATCGGCCCCCATAACTGCGGTACATATTTAGCTATTTTCTCTTAATTTGTAAGACATCTGGCATATATTTACATGCACCCCTTACATTTTTTTACAATTTCTATTTTTACACAAGCAGCCACATAGCATTTTCATTCACCTTTTGTTGACGTTTAGTCAAGATAAGCTCCGCCTTTTTTGGCGGGAAAAGTAGCGTTTTCCTAAAAGCACAGTAGATAGAACATTGTTCGCTCACCTTAGATGTACAAACTATTATTATATATTTTTTCTGCCTATTATAAGCAAATTTGTATCAAATCTCCCTGTTCTCCATTACAAAAAATTTTTTTGTTTTTGACTTTAACTTGAGAATAATCGTCACTGACTTGTGTTTGGCGAATAGAACACAGAGTGACCACTTCTACAACGTTGCTTTACAGTACTGCTCTTTGAGTGAACTAAATCGTTCCTGCACACAACTTTGGCTATACAGTCCTAACAGGTACCTTTGTTTAAAGAGTTATTTTAAGATCCTTGGATGCCTTTAATTTACTTCTTAGTTATAACTATTCTACATTTGTTCCCCTTGATAGAACCAGAAGACCATACTGACTTTAGCACTGTTGTGCAATTCTCAGTGAGTAGTTCCTCTGCCCTGTGTCCTCTCTTTGCGTCTTTGTTAATGTTAATCTTTAATGTTCCTTTGTAATATTATTTTATAATATTATTTAATATTTATATTTTATAATATTTCTTGTAATATTTGTTTTGATATTGGTTCATTATTTATTGACCTTAAAAGCCTGGTTATTAATTATTTATAATGTATGCAATGTTTTTATCCTTCTTTGCTAATGGTTTTATTTGTTCTTTATTTCTAATGTATTTTCATGTGGTTCTGTCATGCCTGGGTCGTTTTTATACAATATTGTGTATTATTATTATTTTAATATATGTGTTTTATTTATATTTAAGTCCCCCTGAGGAAGGCGTAAGCCGAAACGCGTTGGGGAATTTAATAAAATCCGTTGGACCAAGCATCTGTGTCATCATACTCTCTCGCTTCCTGTGATCTCTGGCTTGTACTGCGAGAGCTGCTGTGCTCTCCTTTGCTCTATCCACATGGAGAACGCTACATGAGGAGGAAAGGGACTACACACATCTGTCAAGAGTGCACCAGACCTGGTCCAGGATTGACTACATCTTGGTTTCCAGGGATGACTTTGGGAGGGTAGTGAATGTTGAGATCGAGCCAATCATAGTCTCGGATCACGTGATGGTGAGGATGGATTGGAGGGGGAGGGGGGGGCCGGAGGTGGTCATTTCCTCGGCAGATGTGGCGTAACAACGACTTTCAACAGTATTTGGAACAGACGTGGGAGGAATATCTAGGCTTTAATGAACAGTCGGTAAGCTCGGTGGCGACGTTGTGGGAGGCTGTGAAAGCGGTGATGAGGGGACATGTCATTGCATATGTGGCTAAGGAGAGGAAGAAGATAACTGAGGATATTCTGAGCCTCACGGAGCAGTTGGCTGCAATGAAAAGGGAGGCGGCCAGAAAGTCAGGGAGAGGGACCCTACAGGCTTATTTGGGAGTCCAGCAGAATATTAATAGGCTTTTGCAAGAACGCGCGGCCTACAGCATGCAATATTACTGGCACCAATTCTTTAGATATGGAAATCGTACAGGAAAGATGTTGGCTAGGTTGGTGAAGGATTGGGACAGTACAAAAGTGGTAACGATTTTGCGTGACCATGGTGGAATACGCCAAAATCAAGCTGGGAAAGTCGTGGAGATTTTTTCGGAAATTTTATGAGGACCTTTATTCACCGGAGGGGGAAGACAGGGAACAGGAGCAGAACTTCTTGAATGGAGTTTCGCTACCACAGATCTCCCAGGCAGAGCTCGAGGAACTGAATAAACCTATCTCGGGAGGAGAAGTCCAGAGAGTAATCAGAGAGGGGAAGGTGCATAAAGCGCCAGGACCCGATGGTTACGAGGTAGAATTCTATAAAATGTTAGAGTTGTCAGTGGTCCCCACGCTGGCCGCTCTGTATAGGGAGGTCCTGGACATAGGAGTCTTTCCAAGAGACATGCGCACGGCCTCGATCTCGGTGCTTCCTAAAGCTAGGAAGGATCCTGAGGACCCGGCATCTTATAGTCCGATATTATTAATTAACTATGATATGAAGATTTTAGCATCTATAATGGCTAAGAGACTGCAGACAATTCTTCCCAGGCTGATCGGCCCGCATCAGTCGAGTTTTGTTAAGGGCCGAGAGACGCTGTTGAATATCAATAAAGTGCTTTTGGGAATAGAGAGGTGTGAGCAGCAAGGCATTCCGCTGCTACTGGTGAGTCTGGATGCGGAAAAAGCTTTTGACAGGGTTTCCTGGACGTACATGTTTGAAGCACTGAGAAGGTTTGGCTTTGAAGGTGCGTTCATGAGGTGGATGCGAGCGCTTTATACGGAACCCCTGGCCTATATAGAGTAGCGGGAGGAGATAGCTCGAGTACCTTCGAATTAAGGAGGGGGACGAGACAAGGCTGTCCACTGTCGCCTTTGTTGTTTGTGCTGCAGCTGGAACCTTTGTTGAGGACCTTGTTAGAACAGCAGGAGATATCAGGTATAGAGTGGGGCACCGGAGGAGTGAAGATTAGCGCCTTTGCTGACGACATGTTGTTATGTGTCACGAACCCCCAGCACTCCCTCCCCAAGATATTACAAGGGTTGGAGATATTTGGTTCTTTCTCTGGACTGAGGATAAATAGGGCTAAATCGTTGGGGGTTGGATATTGGCAATAAGCTCTGGAAGCACTGGATGGGGACCTTTCCCCTAGTGTGGGCGGAAGGACAGATTCGATATTTGGGTATACAGATCCCGGATACGATTAAGAAGCTCTATAGAGTGAATGTGGAGCCAATGCTGGATAAATCCATTGCGCGGCTGCATAAATGGAAGGATCTCCCTATTTCACTGAAGGGACGAGTAGCATTGTTTAAGATGGTAGAGCTTCCCCGATGGATCTATATGTTGCATCATGTCCCCATCTGGCTTTTGAGGAAGGATTTAGGGCGCCTACAGGGCCACATATCAAAGTTTCTGTGGAAAGGACGAAGAACGAGGATTGCATTGGACTCATTGATGCAACCAATAGAAGAGGGAGGGGTGGGATTGTTACCCTTGAGGGATTATAACTTAATTTGTCTATTGAGATCTGTGCGAGAGGTAATTTCGGGTGATGTGGAGACAATGCCCCTAGACTTAGTGGATGTAATGGCTTGGGAACAGCATCGGTCTTATTTACTCCACAGAGCTAGCAGGGACCTACCACCAGCATGGCGGGAGTCGACGTGCCTTCTGGCATTACGGCGGGCGTGGCAGGCTCTCCGTCAATTAATAAAGATTGATTGGAGAAGTACGGACTGTCTCCCGCTGGCCGGGAATCAGGATCTTCTGCCGGGCTTACAGGGGGCGGTGGCACGGAAATGGGAGGCTAGGGGGCTGCTATATATAGGGCAAATGAGAATGGAAGGCTCTCATGAGATTGATTCGTTTCAATCTCTACAGAGGAAATATAAGTTAGATACGTGTGATTTTTATTTCTATCTGCAAGCGCGGTATTATATGAGAGGCCTCCAAGGAAAAGGGGGTGCATCTCAATCAGGGAGGCGAGCGCTCAAATTTTTTAAAGTGTTAGAGGGGAAAATTACTGTACATCGATTTCAGGATGCAGTGAGTATTGGACAGGCGGGAGGAGGGTTGGACGGGCTAGCGCGGAAGTGGGTACAAGATGGGATTCCTGAAGGGACTGTAGAACGTCTTCACAGGGCGTTTTCCAGCGTGAAGGGGGTCGTGGAGTCCATACAATTACAAGAGGTACAATACAAATTCCTGTGGAGAGCATATGTGCACGATGTATGGGCCGCAAAAGCGGGCCTCTCTATGACAGATGTGTGTAGGCTCTGTGGGAATGAGCGGGGCACTCTGGCACACACGTTCTGGTCATGTGTCTGTATACAAACCTTTTGGGGAGGAGTAGGAGCTAAATTGCAGGAATGGCTTGGGGAGTCAGTAGTTCTGTCCCCGGAATGGCGTTTATTTGGGTCCTATGAGGCTGAGCCACCTTTGAAAGGGGAGTACAGAAGGCTTTGTGAGAAGGGTTTTCTTATTGCTAAGCCAAGTATTTTGCAGCATTGGCTGGGGACTGAGGTGCCGGGCCTGGTGGGTTGGGAGCAGAGCATGAGGGAACTCCAGAGCATGGAACAGTGTACAGCCCACGTATTGGGGGGTACTAAAGAGGACTTGTTCTTGAAGATATGGGATAAGGTTCCAATCTAAAGGCAATCTAACAGCAATCTTTGTGGGGTCTGAAGGGTGGGGAAGGGGGGTAGGAGGGGGAGAGGGAGTGGGGAAGGGGGGGGAGAAGGATTTGGGGAGGGGGGTTAGCATCTAATGGGCAACGGCAGGATCCAACATTGATGGGAGTATACTCTGTGCACTGGGCTCCTTTCACTGTCTGGGTGCAGAGTGACGAAGGCGTGGGGTGTGCAGTCACGAGCATGCGGAGCGTGGGTGTTATGCAGGGAGGAGTCACTACTGGACTGTGTAGTCTGAGGTAGGGGGGAGGTTAGTGGCTAAGTAGATATAGTTATGCGGGTCTGTTTGTATTGATGTTTACTTTTGTGTTTGTTCCAAAGTTCGTAATTCTGTACATGTTGTGTGGATTGCATCATGAGGACTGTACCCGGTCACGCTAGGTATGCTAATTGTATTAGTTTCAATATGGGCGTTACGGAGCAGTGTGTTACTCAGAATTGTGTTATCACGATAATATCAGCTAATACACTGCAATGGGTTATTATGATTGTATTGATACTGATGGGGTGGGTGAAGAATGTAATGGAGGGTCCTATTCAGATTGAAAATAAGAATAAAAATGATTTTACATAAATGAAAAGGCGAGACCACCTTTGGCATAAAGTGTGGACGAGTCCTAAGGACTACCTTGTCATGATGGAACCTTGTATAAGGTGGATCAGCTACTAAACCTGCAACTCACTGATGCGGCGTGCTGATGTGATTGTAATGAGGAAGATAACTTTCCAAAAAAGGAATTTCAATGAGGTAGTAGCTAAGGGTTCGAAAGGTGGCTTCATGAGCTGACCAAGAACCAGTTTTAAGTCCCATGCCACCGGTGGTGGCCTAATGGGAGGCTTAGTTAGAAGAAGGCCTCTCATAAATCTTGCTATAAGAGGATGGGAGGAAATAGGTTGTCCATTTAGAGGCTTGAAAGAAGCTGCAATAGCACTCAAACAGACTCTTACTGAGTTAGTTTTAAGTCCTGCATTGGATAAATGAAGGAAATACTCCAGTAATGATTCCAGAGGTATCGCAAGGGGGTTAAGACCCTTCTGCGAACACCATATGGTAAACCTTTTCCACGTGAAAGCATAAGAGCGTCTTGTGGAAGGCTTCCTGGAAGCATAACGGATAACCTTTACTTGATGAGGAAGGTTAAGATCATGAAGATCTAGGCCTTCAGCAACCAAGCCCTGAGATGCAGAGACTGGGGAATGCGATGCCATAACATTCCGTCCTCCTGAGACAGGAGATCTGGAGCAGATCCTAACTCCAGGGAGGGAGCTTGAGAGAGATGTAGAAGCAGAGGGTACCACACTTGCCGTGGCCAATGTGGAGCTATGAGAATCATACGGCCTCTGTCTCTCTGAAGCTTGAATAGGGTTTTGGGAATTAGGGAATTGGGTGGAAAGGCATAAAGGAAGTCTTGACCCCAGTGAAGGAGGAAAGCATCCCTGGCCTGAGAGCCCTGAGCTGGAATTCTGGAACAGAACCGGGGAGGTTTGGCATTCAACGGACTTGCAAAGAAGTCTATGTCCGGGGTACCCCAAATTTGAAAAATCTTGGCCACCTGGTCTGCATGTAGAGACCATTCGTGTGGAAACAGAACTCGACTGAGTCTGTCTGCCCAATAGTTTTGTATGCCTGGGAGATACACTGCCAGGAGATGAATCTGATGCTCTCTGACGAGGGCCCATAGTCGCAAAGCTTCGTTGCAAAGTGACAGAGAGCCTGCTCCACCCTGTTTGTTCACGTAGAACATGGTTACTTGATTGTCGGTATGGATGAGGACTGTCTTGTAGCTGACCAGGGTGTGGAACACTCGAAGAGCAAGGAAGATTGCTCTGAGCTCCAAAAGATTGATATGTAGATGAGTCTCCTGTGGAGTCCAAGAGCCTTGGGTGGAGAGGTCTTGCAGATGAGCTCCCCAACCCATTGGTGAAGCATCTGTTGTGAGAGTTGCCTGGGGTAAGGGCTGTTGAAATGGGGACCCCAGCAACAGGTTCTGAGTGGACTGCCACCATTGGAGGGACAAAATAAGGCGATTTGTGTTCGCTATTTTGTCTGACAGGCACCCTGATGCCTGGGTCCACTAAGTGGATAAAGTCCACTGGGCTGCTCTCATATGGAGGTGAGCATAAGGAACCACATGCACGGTAGATGCCATGTGGCCTAGTAGTTGTAGCATTTCTCGTGCAGTGAGATGAGGTTTTAGCACTGCTTGAGAAGTTAACTGCACCATGCGAAGGCAACGGGCCTGGGGAAGATAGGCCCTTGCCTTTTTGGTATCCAGCAAAGCTCCTATGAATTCTAGAGACTGAGTGGGAGTTAGATTGGATTTTGGGACGTTTATGACAAGACCCAAATACTGAAGGATACACAATGTGCAAGATAGGGAGGTCCTGGCCTCTGACTCTGATGGGGCTCGAATGGGCCAGTCGTCTAAGTAGGGGAAGACGAATATCACTAGAGCGCGGAGAAATGCTGCTACCACAGCCATGCATTTCGTGAACACTCTTGGTGCTGAGGCCAGGCCAAAAGGAAGCACCCTGTATTGGTAGTGCTTTCCTTGAAAAAGGAACCGAAGGAACTTTCTGTGAGTTGGGTGGATGAGAACATGAGTGTACACATCCTTGAGATCTAGAGAACAAAGCCAATCCTGACTCTGAAGGTATGGCAGCAGAGTTCCTAGAGAAATCATCTTGAATTTCTCTTTGAACAGGAATTTGTTCAACTCTCTGAGGTCCAAAATAGGTCTGTATCCCCCTGTTTTCTTTGGGATAAGGAAATAGGGGGAGTAAAACCCTGTACCCTGTTGATGAATGGGTACTTCTTCTATTGCCCCTTGGGCAAGAAGCATAGTGACCTCTTGACCTAACAGGTTGATAAGAGAGGTCTGAGAACTAAACTGTCTTACCATTGTGGGAGGGGGCATGCACAGAAAGTGCAGCTTGTACCCCTCTCTTAGAATGGAGAGTGTCCAATGCTCTGCTGTTATCTGCTCCCACCTGGGGGCAAAGTGACACAACCTTCCTGGAATGGTGGAAGGCTCTGGTCCATTGAGGGCCAGGAAGGCTAGGTTCTCTAGATGAAAGTCAAAGGTCTTGTGGAGGCTGAGACTGCTGAGACAGTTGAGGCTTAGCAGTCTTTGTTTTCCTTTGTTTAGGTGGTTGCTGACCCTTCCAAGCAGGCAGACCTGCAGAAAGTCCCTGCTGGGAATAAGAGGGATAAAACCTCTTCTTCTTTGAGAAGAAAGGCTTCTTGAAAGATTTCTTTCTGGCAGGATCAGCTGTGGCTTTGGATAGCCTATCCAAAGTGGAGTTGTCAGCATCTAATTCATTGGCTTTTTCTTGCCAGTTTTTACCAAATAGATTCTCACCTGTACAAGGGATATTGCCTAGTTTGTCCTGCACCCAGAGCTACAAATCGGATGCCTGGAGCCAGGCAATTCTACGTGCACCTATGGCAATGGCAGAGGTTCTGCTTATGCACTGAAAACAGTCAAAAGCTGCACAGTTGACAAACTTAGAAACATCCTGGGCATGTTTGACCAGTGTGAGAAAATCCTGCCTTCTGTCCTCAGGAAGAAGAGGGCTCAAGAGCTCTAAATCAGCTGTGACTTCCTTAAGGAACATTCCCATATATAAAATATAGGAACTGATCCTGGCAGAAAGCATGGAAGCCTGGAAAGTATGACGTCCAAAGGCATCCAAAGTTCTACACTCACGTCCTGGAGGATTAGAGGCATGCCTCTTTGCATTCCTGATCCTTCTCATAGCTGATTCCACTACAATAGAGTGGTGAGGAAGCGAAGTCTTTTGGAAACAAGGACAAGGAGGGACTCAATACATGGTATCCAGTCTGCGAGAGTGAGGAGAGGTGGTGAGAGGTGTCTCCCCCATATTCTTAACATGAGATCATGTAAAATCTCATGGATAGGCAAGGTAGCTGCCTCCTTAGGAGCTTTGGGATACTGTAAAATCTCCAACTCCTTAGCTCTGGGCTCTGTTTCAGGAGCCACAGTAATGGACAAACCACGAGCCACCTCCCTGATAAAATCCTGAAAGGAGATATCCTATGGAGGAGACATCCTACGTTTAGGAGAGGAAGGCTCCTCCGGGAGAAGTATTCCGGTACCGACAGAGCTATCAGAATCCTCAGAGTCCTCTGAGGATTCGAAGTATCTTCTGTCCGGATGCTCTTGAAGAGCCCGATACCCGTACCGACCGAAGTCGGTATCTGGGGGAATTGGTACCAGGGTATCGGTACCGGAAGGCATCGCATGACTGGGTACCGGCAAAGCCGATACCGATGTTATCGGTACCAGTTGAACTGTCTTGACGCGGTTCCGAGGGTATCAATGCCGCAATGAGAGCCACCAGACTGCGTTCAATAGCCAGGAACCTCTGGTCTATCGACGCTGCCGATGCCTGGGTATCGGTACCGGAAGCAGCTGGTACCCCAGAGCATGGCATCAGTAGATCTGCCGAAGCCTCCCGCCGGGGCAATTTTGCCGGTACAGAATCCTCAAGGGCAATGCCAGAGGCATCTCGATGCTTAGAGGGAGATCTACCCTTTGAGGACCAGCTGGACTTATGTTTAGTTACCTAAGATCCATGGGAGGAAGACGAAGCCCTGGAAGACGTCGATGCCACCGAAGCTGCATTGGAGGGAAAAAGGGCGCTGAGCTTGGCAGCTCGGTTTTGTCGACCCCTCTTGGACATCATGGCACAAGCCATACAATCGGAGATGGAGTGGTCAGGACCTAAACATTTAAGACACCGCTCATGGGTGTCGGTGACGGAAATGGTACCGCCACACTTGGTGCATTTTTTAAAACCCGAGGCGGGTTTCTCCATGATAGAGGAAATTTTGGGCCTAAGGCCCAAAATAGCGCGTGCACCTGGAAAAGAAAAGTTTGGAAAAAAAGAATATATAGTTTTATTTTTAAAGAAAGAAAGAACCACCGGCGGTACTGGTAAAGCGTCGAAAAAAGCAGACGCGACCACAAAAAGAAGAATAAGGGAAAAAACTTTCTGCGGTGACAGGAACACGACCTGCTGGCCCCGCTGAAAACGAAGAAATGGAGAGAGGCAGTTGGGAAAGGCGGGAAGGCAGCACGCAGGCACTGTGGGATGCTCCCAAAAGCTTCCTAATTGGACGCTGGGGAGCGTTCCCGCACAGACTCTGTCGGTACCGACGATACCCATATGTGAAGACTACATTCCTGCTTGTTCCTGGAGATCACCAGTGCCACTGGGCAGGAGAAAGGCAGCCTTATGCTCGGCGCACCAAACCAAGAACCTCCACCATTTGAGGGCGTAAGCCTTCCTAGTAGAGGCCTTGCGAGAGGCCAGCAGAATGTCTTCCACCTCAACCGAAAAGTTGAAAGGGCCAGAATCACCCTCTCAGCAACAAAGATACCAGGTTGGGGTGCATAAGAGAGCCCTCCTCCTGAGAGAGGAGTCTCAGGGCGGTCTTCAAGGGAATGGGGGTCTCCACTGTCATCTGGAGGAGCAGCAGGAACCATGGTTGCCTGGGCCACCGAGGAGCTATCAGGATGGACGAGGCCCTGTTGCGGATGGTCCTGAACAAGGTCTTGGCGATCAGTGGCATGGGAGGGAAGGTGTATATGAGGTCTTCCGACCATGAGACAAGGAACGCGTCTGCTGCCACTCTTGATGGGTGGGCCTGCAGGGAACAGAAGTGGGTTAACGAAGTTGTCCGGGTTGACGAACAGGTCCATCACGGACTCCCCCCAGAGCTGGAAAAGCCGACTGACTACCCTGGGGTCCAGCTGCCACTCATGCGGCTGGAGGACTCTTCTCAGCCTGTCGGCCATAAGGTTGTCCTGGCTTGGCAGGTATAATGCTCGCAGAATGAAATCCTGTTGGATTGCGTATGAACAAAGGACCGGTGCCTACCGACAAAGGGTAAGAGACCCCGTGGCCCCCTGTTTGTACACACAGAACATCGCCGCCTGGTTGTCCATCTGGTGATGCAGGTGGTGAAAGAAGACTCGCAGGACTAAGTGTATGGCTTGGAGCTCCAGGAGGTTGATCTGTTGGGTGCTCTTGTCAGGTGATTAGTTGCCCTGGGTGAGGAACTCTCTGCAGTGGGCTCCCCAGCTGAGAAGGGAGGCATCTGTGGTGAGGATCCTTGAGAAGCTTGGGGCCTGAAAAGGCATGCCCGCCTCGAGATGCTAGAGAAACTGCCACCAAACCAGGGAATCCGCCAGTTGGCGGGTTACAGAGACTCTGTCTTGGAGGCGACCCGTGGCCTGAAACCACTGGTCCCGGAGAAACCACTGTGCTGCCTGCATGTGGAGGCGAGCGTCTGGGGTGATGTGAACTGTGGAGGCCATGTGCCCGAGGAGGTGCAAAAGAAGCAGAGTGGGTACAGAGGGATGGCACTGTATGTCCCGTGCCAGAGTCCTGAGACAGTTGGCTTCGTCCAGTCAAAGACCTTCCTGCCCAGGGAAAGTGTCGAGCTTTGCCCCGATGAACTCCAGGCATTGTGCCAGTTGCCAGCTGCACCTCGGATGTCGTGCCTCCCTTTATGAGCCAGTTATCCAGGTAGGGGAAGACAAAGACCACCTGGAGGTGGAGGAAGGTGGCCACGTCTACCAGGCATTCTGTGAAAAATCTTGAGGCCGAAGCCAAGCCGAAAGGGAGCACCCTGTACTATAAATGCCTGACCCCCCCCCTACAAACTGCATGTACTGCCTGTGGTGGGGGTGGGTGAGGATGCGAGTATAAGCATCCTTGTGGTCTAAGGAGCATAGCCAGTCTCCCTGCTGGAGGTATGGCAGCAATGTTCCAAGGGAGAGCATCTTGAACTTTTCCCTCACCAGGAATTTGTTGAGGTTGCAGAGGTCGAGGATGGGCCTTAGGCCTCCTGTCCTTTTTGGCACAAGAAAGTACCTGGAGTAGAACCCCTTGCCCTTGAGATGGTGGGGCACCAGTTCCACCGCTCTGTCCTCGAGAAGACCCGTCAACTCCTACAGTAGAAGATCCCGATGAAGGGGAGACCCGAAGGGCTCTCCCAGAAAGTAAGGAGGAGGCGTCTGAGTCAGGTGGATGAGGTAACCCTCCTGGACCACCTGAAGTGCCCAGGAATCTGTGGTGATGGTCAACCACATCTGGGCATAGAGCAGCGATGGCGAACCTATGGCATGCGTGCCAGCTGTGGCACGCGAAGGCCTTGCAGCTGGCACGCGGGAAGGTCCGCAATCAAAATATGCGGCATTAAAAAAAAAGTTCCCATCAGCCCCCGCGGGCTTAACAGAGCAGCGAGGGAGAAACTTCCCTCGCGCTCTGAAAGCCGGCGCGTGTGACTGGAGGCAGCTGAGAGAGGTAATACCGGGGACGGAGGGCAGGCTCTGCTGGGCGGGGGGGCCCCGCGGCACACTCGATTCTGCCGCGGCGGCCCCGGCCCCGGCAGCGACAGCTTTCTTTGTAAAAAAAATTTCGCTGGGGGGGGGGGTTTGGAGTGGTAATGGCTGGGGGGGGGGGTTAGGACTGGTGATGGGCTGGGGGGGTTAGGAGTGGTAATGGCTGTGGGCTGTTGGGGGGTTAGGACTGGTGATGGGCTGTGGGGGGCTAGGACAGGTAATGGGCTGATGGGGGGTTAGGAGTGGTGATGGGCTGGGGGGGTTAGGAGTGGTAAAGGGCTGGGGGGGGTTAGGAGTGGTAATGGCTGTGGGCTGTTGGGGGGTAAGGACTGGTGTTGGGCTGGGGGGGGCTAGGACAGGAAATGGGCTGATGGGGGGTTAGGAATGGTGATGGGCTGGGGGGGTTAGGAGTGGTAATGGGCTGGGGGGGGGTCGGAGTGGTAATGGCTGTGGGCTTGTGGGGGGGGAGGACTGGTGATGGGCTGGGGGGTTCGGAGTGGTACTGGCTGTGGGCTGTTGGGGGGGGCTAGGACTGGTACTGGGCTATGGGGGGCTAGGACAGGAAATGGGCTGATGGGGGGGGTTAGGAGTGGTGATGGGCTGGGGAGGTTAGGAGTGGTGATGGGCTATGGGGGGCCTATCGGCTATGGGGGAGCTAAGTCTATATGGGCTGATGGGATTAGGACTGGAAGTGGGTTGATGGGGGCTTAGGACTGGTAATGGGCTATGGGGGGCTAGGACAGGAAATGGGCTGATGGGGAGGGGTTAGGACTTGAGGTGGGCTGTTGGGTGGGGTGAGGACTGGTAATGGGCTATGGGGCGCTAGGACAGGAAATGGGCTGATGGGGAGGGGTTAGGACTTGAGGTGGGCTGTTGGGTGGGGTTAGGACTGGTAATGGGCTATGGGGGGCTAGGACAGGAAATGGGCTGATGGGGAGGGGTTAGGACTTGAGGTGGGCTTTTGGGTGGGGTTAGGACTGGAAATGGGCTGATGGGGGGTTAACACTGGAGGTGGTCTGATGGGGTTAGGACTGGTAATGGGCTATGGGGGGGTTTAGGACTGATAATGGGCTAGGGGGGGGCTGGGACAAGAAATGGGCTGATGGGGAGGGGTTAGGACTTGAGGTGGGCTGATGGGGTTAGGACTGGTAATGGGCTGTGGGCTGATGGGGGGGGTTAGGACTGGCAATGGGCTATGGGGGGGGTTAAGACTGGTAATGGGCTGTTGGCTGATGGGGGCTGTCTGGTAATGGGCTATGGGGGGTTAGGACTGATAATGGACTATGGGGGGGCTAGGACAGGAAATGGGCTGATGGGCAGGGGTTAGGACCTGAGGTGGGCTGATGGGGTTAGGACTGGTAATGGACTGTGGGCTGATGGGGGGGTTAGGACTGGCAATGGGCTGATGGGGGGCTGACTGGAAATGGGTTGATGGGGGTTAGGACTGGAAGTGGGCTGATGGGGGGGTTAGGACTGGAAGTGGGCTGATGGGGGTTAGGACTGGTAATGGGTTATAGGGGGGGCTTAAACTGAAAATGGGGTGATGGGGGGTTAGGACTGGAAGTGGGTTGATGAGGGGGGGCTAGGACTGGTATTGGGTTGGGGGGTTTCTAGGACTGGAAATGGGTTGGGGGGCTGCTAGGACTGGAAATGGGCTGATGCAGGGACTAGAAGGGAATGGATGCTGGGTGAGGCTGGAACTAGAAGGGAGCTGGTGTTGGGGGAGGATTAGAATGGGATGGGGCTGGGAGAGTAAAATGGAGAGGGGAAAAATATTTTGTGTGGGAGGGATAAAAAATCTACAATTGGCCGGGTATTGGGAGAATAAGTGGGGATTGAGGATGGAGGGGTAAATTTTGAGTAGATGAAATAGGAATGAGGAAAGAGCAAAAGGAGAAAGATTAGTATGTTAAAGCAGATGTAGAGAGAGAATGGAAAAAAAAACCAAGAAGACAGAAGAAAGGACAAATGGACAGCAGATGGAGAGTTAGCAGAAGACACGAAGAAACCAGAAGAAAGTGGCTGGAACAATTGCAACTGAAAAAAAATGCACAAAAGGTAGAAAAATATCTCTTTATTTTGAATTTATTAACTGGAATATGTCAGCTCTGGGAAATGTGCATCATTAATTTTTGCGCTTTGTTTAGTACAAGAGGAAATTAATTTATAGTTTTATTTCTACAGTGTTGTTGTATATTCCAAGTTTGGCTTTTGGGGTTCCCAGTTTAATTATTGTCTTCCTGTTTCTAAATTGTGATTCCTTGTTTGGTGATGGTCTGTTCTGCATGTGTAACTGAGCTGAGGTATTCTGTTTATATAATTCCTATTTGACATTGCCACTTGTTCTTTCCCCAGTAGGTCATGTATTGTTGTTCTCTGAAATGTATTGGTTTAATATTTGCAGTGTTGCCTTTTGATAGTTAGGGTATGGTGCTTTGTGAGTCCTGGTAGTGCTGTTAGGATACGGCGGGTTTGCTATGGGTTCTAAATGGGCAGCGTTTGTAGTAGTTCCTAATGTGCCTGGCGGTTGGTACTGGATTATAGTAATGTAGAAACCTTTTAGTATTTCTTTATCCATATACTCATTAAGAGGCATGTTTACTAAAAGTTAGTGTATGGTAACATTATGCAAATATTTATGCAAATGAGGCACCTTATGCAAATGAGGCTTTAATTGACGTGCTGGCACTTTGAGGAAATTCTTTGGTTTTGTGCGGCAGTTTGGGCACTCGGGCTCAAAAAGGTTAGCCATCACTGGCATAGAGGGTCAGACGTCCCCCTTGGGCTGCTGATCTCCTTGGGGCAGATAGGTTATGTTCAAGAAGTCAACCCCCCCCCCCCCCGGCTGGGCCGGAGCCAGTGCCTAGGGTTTTGGAGCCTTCTGCTTTCAAGGGCCATGCCCATGTCCTTTGGCCTGCTGACCCCGTTGGGGAGCTGGGGAGGTCTGAAAAGGTGGGAAGTTTCTGTAAGCAGCTCCCTTCCTCAGGTAAAAGGACTTTTTACCCGAACCCTTCCAACTAGAAGGGGCAGCGGTCTTTTTAGAGAGCCTGGTCCTTGTCATGAACTCGATCTCCAGCTTGGCAGCCTTGCCAGTCATGGGTTTGCCAAAGAGGTTTGCTCCTTGGCAGGGGACATCGACCAATTTGTCCTGAACCCTCTGCTCGAGGTCGGACAACTGTAGCCAAGCTTGGCGGTGTGCACCGATGCCTGCTGCCACTACTTGAGACACCGACTCGAACCAGTTATAGGCTACTTGAGACATGAATTTGGAGCATTCACGGACTGCCTCGGCCAGGTTCTTAAACCGCTGCAAGGGTTTCTCGGAGAGAGCAGCCGAGAACCCGGCGAGTTCCTTCACCTTGTCTCTCAGATACATGCCCATATACAGCTGGTAAGACCTGGATGCAGCCGATGAGCATTGAGACCTGGTAGCACTTTCTGCTGAGGGCGTCCAGGGTGTGGGCCTTCCTGCTGGGGGGGGGGGGGGGCACTGAGGAGTGCGTCTTTTGGCTTTTCAGCTGATGCATGGTGGACTCCACCACCATGGGGTTATGTGGCAGCTGTAACGTTTGGAAGCCCAGGCTCCAGTGGACTCGATACATCGAGTTGAGGCATTTGCTCACCACCGGTACCGAAGCCGGTGTCTTCCACATCCGGAGCATCAGCCGTTCCAGGATGGGAGGAATGGGCACCGTGAGAAATTCCCTCGGAGAAGCCTCGCACTGGAGGATTTCCAACTCATCCACCCAAGGGTCCTCCTCAGACTTGGTAGGGAACGCCAGGACCTTTGATATATTCTTGACGAAATCAAGGAAGCCTATATCCTCCGGTGGGGACCGCCGTTGAGAATCCAAGTCAGGAGAGTCAGACGGGACGTCGCGGTGGCGATGAGTATCGGGGCTCCTCGTCCTCCGCCTGTCACTCGGAGTAGTCCGTAAAAGACTTGTAGGTTGGCTGCTCCGTGGGCCTCGGGCCCCCAATGTCCTGCAGCCAGCGCCTGGCATACTTGCCAGGGATGACCGGGGTCCTGTCGAGCAAGACTCAGATTACGACCTCAGCAAAGGATTGACAAGGCTGAAGGACCTCAAGCATCAGCTTGGCCTCTAGGGACATCTTGGATGTCGAGGGTCCGGTGGTCAGGGCGGACAAACCGGTTGTGCCGGACAACAGCACCTGCTGCTGGTCCATGTAGGCAGACAAACTGCACTCCAGGGCCGCCATTCTGGACTCCAAACCAGAAGGCTCCACAGCCTTCAGTGCAGGCACTGAGGGACTCGGGCCAGATGCTGGCTCCCCCGAAGGGGAATCCTTGACGAGGATGGTGTCTGGGGACAGAGGCCGGTCCATGATCGGATCCTTTCAGATCTTTTGCAGGCCGTTCCCTCTCCGAAGCCTCGGACGAACGTCTCAGACTGCACGACCGTGGCTGGGGAACACCCGGCCAGTTGGAACCGTCCAATGACGCCACCTTCAAGTGTTTCTTCTTCTTCCTGAGTTCCCTCGAGGGAGACCCCCCCTTTCTGAGGACCCACGACGAGGCTCTGGTTTGGGAGGTTCTGCCCGACATGTCGGGGCCTCAGACAAGGCCAAGGCCTTCGGAGGCACCGAGGACTCGGGGAAAAACGTGTCGTGCTGCTGCTGCTGGCAGCTCTTGAGTGCCTTACTGGACATCCTTTTTGCAGAGACTGCAGGCTGCCAAGTCATTGTCCGGCCCAAGGCAGCGGAGACAGCAGTCATATGCGTCGGTCAGAGACATAATTTTAGACCACCAATCACAATTCTTAAAAACACTGGTAGCCATGGGAGAAAAAAGTATCCCTGTGAGGTCAAAGACTCTCTGGGCTGCCAGTGGGAGAAAAAAAAGACGAGAAGACACCAGAAAAAGAAAGAACAAAAACTACAAAAATATACCCGAACTCGATGCCAAGGCAACGAGGTCAGTGGCGGGAAAAGTACCGGTGTGATACCGGAGATGAGTATGAAACTCTGAGAGAAAAAAATCAACTTTTTCTGGGGACAAGCCAGACATCTGAAGGACTCCGCGGAAAAAAGGAGACTGAGAAAGATGGCATGCTTGGGCAGGAAGGGGACCATGCATGCAATGTAGCATCTCCCAAAGACTTTCTTTGAAAGCTGGGGGGATACTTCCGCGAGGGCTCCTTTGGTGCCAACGTTACCCATATGTGAGGACTGACTTCCTGCTTGTTTCCAGAGAAAAGATAATTTGTGTGGGAGGGAAGAAAAATCTACCATTGGACGCGTATTGGAAGAGTAAGTGAGGATTGAGGCTAGAATGGTGAAATTTGAGTGGATGAAAAATGAAGAAAGAAAGAAATGGAGGAAAGAGCAAAAGGGGAAAGATCAGTGTGTTAAAGAGAATGTAAAAAAACCCTAGAAGAGCAAAAAGAACAAATGGACAGCAGACAATGGAAAGTTGGCAGAAGACATGAAGCCAGAAGAAAGTAACAGGAGCAATTGCAATAAAAGTAAAATGCCCAAACTACAAAAGATAGAAAAAGCAAAGCTACAGTATCAGGTGTTCTCCAGGGATAGCAGGAATCAGTCCTCACATATGGGTGAAGTCGGCATCGACAGAGCCTGCACGGAAGCATTTCCACAGCTTTCAAAGAAAGCCTTTGGGATATGCTACCACGCATTTATGGTCCCCTTCCCGCTCAAGGGTGCCATCTTGCTCAGATGACATAGCTAGTACGGTAGTAAAAAACAAAAACAAGGTAGGGAGGCAACTCCCATGGGAGGAGGAAGGGTTGTGAGGACTGATTCCTGCTGTCCCTGGAGAACACCTGTTACAGGGAGTAACTACGCTTTTTCCAGGAAAAATCAGGAAGTCAGTCATCACATATGGGACTCCCTAGCTTCAGTCTGATAAGGACCGAACCATGACAGCATAAATGGCGGTCAAGTCAGATAGCCGTGAGCTGCAGAAGATGAGTCCCCAACTGAGAGAATGCAAGACCCTAGCATCCAGTGGCACCATCACTCCGGTAGCCTCAACACAGAAGGATGGAAGGGTAGGAGTTGCTTACACCCCGAACAGATTGCAGAGTACTGCCTGGCCGAAGGCACTGTCCCGCTGGGACTCGCTCTCCAGGCAGCAGTGAGCGCGAACATGTGAACTGAAGACCATGTGGTGGTCTTTCAGATCTCTGTCACCGGCACTGAGCGCAGATTCGCCACTGATGTTGCCATCACTCTCAAGTGATGCGCCGTGATCCGGTGTCCCAGAGAATCCAGCTCGCTCATAGCCGAGGCCAATGTAGTCCGGCACCCAAGTGGACAGAGTTCGCTTAGTCATGGAAAGGCCCAGTCTTCTGGGGTCATAAGAAACAAAAAGCTGAGTTTTGCTATAGCCCTGAGTCCGCTGTAAGTAGAAGGACAGGGCCTGTATGCAATCCAGTGTATGGAGTACAATTTCCTCCCGATCAGCATGAGGCCATGGGAAAGGAAATACCACCTTTGAGAGGAATTTGGGGTGGGTGTGGAGCAGCAACTTCTTATAGAATCTTATATATGGTGGCTCCTTCACCAGGGCCTGAAGTACGCTTACTCTCCGAGCGGACATGAGGGCCACCAGGAAGGCAACCTTCCATGAAAGATACCGCAGATAGCAAGTAGCTAGAGGCTCAAAAAGTGGTCTGGTGAGCTGTGAGAGCACCATGCTGACGTCCCACTCCGCCACCGGAGGGCAGCCAGGGGGCTTAGACAATATGAGGCCCCAGAGGAACCGAGAGACCAGGGGCTGAAGTGAGAGGGGTTTGCCCTCGATAGGGTGGTGGTGTGCAGCTATTGGTCTTCAGCCCAGTGTGCGACTAATGCAGTAGGTACTGGAGCACTAACTGCACCTGACAGGAGAACGGGTCTCGGCACAACCTATGGAGAATTCTCGCCATTTGAAGGCATAGGCTCCCCTGGTGGAGGGTTTTCGGGCACCTAGCAGGACCTCCTCGACCTCCTTTGGGAGGCTGAAAGAGGCCAATGCTACCCTTTCAGCAGCCATGCTGTTAGTGTTAGAGACCCCAGATTGGGGTGCAGGAGGGAGCCTTCCTCCTGTGTCAGAAGGTCTGGGGCATGGCCCAGTGGGAAGGGGAGTGCTGCCTTCAGGGAGAGCAGCAGTGGGAACCAGGACTGACTGGGCCACATGGGGGTGATTAGTATTAGAGATGCTCCCTCGTGCTGGACCTTGAGAGGGTCTTGGCGATGAGAGGGATTGGCGGGAAAGCATAGAGGAAGCCTTCCGTCCATGGGATCAGGAAGGCATCCACTATCACCTTCTCTGGGTGTGGTTGCCACGAGCAGAAGCGGGGCAGCTGGGTGTTGTCCGGGGGGCGAATAGGTCCATCATTGGTCTGCTCCAGAGATGGAAAAGTCGAGCAGTCATTCTGGGGTCCAGTCGCCACTCATGTGGGCAGAGGACCCTGCTCAGCTTGTTCGACAGGAGGATGTCCTGGCCCGGGAGGTGAACTGCCTGCAGGAGCACACTGGGAAGGACAGAAGGGTCACCGCTTCCTGGCAGAGGGAGTATAACCCTGTGCCCTCCTGCTTGTTGATGTAAAACATGGAAACTTGGTTGTCCATCTGAATCAGTACTGACTGGTGTCGCAGGCATTGGTGAAATGCCCATAGGCCAGGGAGATTGCCCTGAGCTCCAGGAGATTGATCTGAAACCGTGATTCCGCCTGGGACTAGCTGCCATGTGTACAGCTCTCCCCACAGTGCGCCCCTCCCCCCCACCTAGAAGGGAGGAGTCTGTGGGTTAGGATCCTTTAGGGTGCGAATGCTTGGAAGGGCATCCCTGCTAGTAGGTGGCAGAGAAATTGCCACCAGCTGAGTCTACCAGCTGGTAGATTACCCTGATCCTGTCTCGCAGTCCGTCTGTGGTTTGCATCCACTGTGAGCAGCAGCACCACTGGTCTACTCACATGTGTAAGCAGGCTAGCGGGGTCACTTGGACCGTGGAGGCCATCTGGCCCAGCAGGCGGAGGAGATGACGAGCTGGCACTGACTGGCAGTGTTGAACTTCCACCGCTAGCTACCTGAGGCATTCTGCCCTTTCCCTGGGGAGGACGGCCTTGGCCTGTAATGTGTCGAGCTGAGCACCTATGAACTCCAGGACTGGGCTGGAGAGAGGTGGGATATTGGGTAGTTGATGATGAATTCCAGGTGCTGCAGCAGGAGGGTTGCGTGTCCTGCGGCCTGACTGGCTTCAGTGGCTATGTTGCCTCTAATGAGCCAGTCATCTAAGAAGGGGAAGACCAAGGTCCCTTGCAGATGCAGGTGGGCAGCTACCGCTGCCAGGCATTTCATGAAGACCCTTGGCGAGGAGGCGAGGCCAAAGGATGGCACCTTGAACTGTTAGTGTTCTCCCTCCTACCACAAACCTTAGGTACTGCCTGTGGGAGAGGTGGATTAGTATATATATGTACGCATCCTTTAGGTCCAAGGAGCACAGCTAGTCTCCCTGGTGGAGGTAAAGCAGCAGTGTTCCAATGGAGAGCATCTTGAACTTCTCCCTCACCAGAAACTTGTTTACTTTTCACAGGTCTAGGATGAGCCTGGGACGAAGTATCTGGAGTAGAAGCCTGTGCCACATAGGTGTTTGGGTACAGGCTCTACTGCATTGTCCCTGGGAAGACCTGCAAGCTCTAGAAGCAGCAAGGTCTGGTGAAAGAGGGGTCACACCGGCTCTCCGGAAAAGAACCTGGATGGAATCTGCTGTAGGTAGAGAAGGTATCCCTCCCTGACCACCTGCAGTATCCATTGGTCTGTGGTGCTTGTAGCCCTTCTTTGGGCAAAGGGTGTCAGTCGCTTCGCTGTGGGTGGTGAAGGCCTCCTGGGTTAGGGGAGGCCCTGCCCCGTGAGTCAAAAGCTCCCCCCAGGCTGGGTGGGAGCTGGGGTCTGGGGCTTAGATGCTTTTGGCTTCTGAGCCCTGTACCCTTGCCTCTTGGGGTGAGAAACCTGCTGCTGGCCTGAGAAGGGCTGATATTGGTGACCCTGACCAAAGGACCCCTTTTTTCTCAGGAAAAGAGGCCTCTTCCCTGATGTTTTTTTGCGGGGATGGGATGAGGTCTTCTTGGAGAGCCTCTGACGAGTCACAACGTCGGCCTCAATCTCAGCTGCTTTGTCAGTCATGGATTTGCCAAAGAGGTTCTCCCCGGTACAGGGGAAGTGGAGCATCTTGTCTTGGAGCCAGGCTTGGCATTGGGCACCGATGCTGGCCACAGCGATCCAAGCCACTGACTCAAAGCCGTCATAGTTTGCACTATGGAACAGTCCTTGATCCCCGAGGTCAGGCCTGGAACTGTTGGAGGGGTTCCCCGACAAGGCCTGCTGCAAACTCCGACGGCCCAGACCCTTTAGGTACATGCCTATGCAGAGTTCATAGGCCTGGATCTGGCACCCCAGCATCGAGTCTTGGTAGCACTTGCGCCCAAGGGCATCAAGGGCTCTGGTCTCCCTCCCGGTGGAACCAAGGAGTGGGTCTTTTAGCTCTTGAGTTTCTGCATGATCGACTTGATAACCATGGAGTTATGTGGGAGATGGGGTTTGTGGAACTCTGTGCCTTTTCGGACACGGTACATGGCGTCAAGATGCCGGTTCACTGCCAGCACCGACGCTGGTTTTTCCCACATCCGAAGTAGTAGCCTCTCGAGGATCGGCTGAACGGGCACTGTGAGGGTTTCCTTGGGTGGAGACTCCTACTGCAGAATCTCCAACTCCTCAGAGCGCGGATCTTCCTCCGCCTCTATTTGAACAGAAAAGGGCCCTGGCCATGTCCCTGGCGAAGTCATGGAAGGCCATGTCCTCAGGAAGAGAGTGGCGCCAGGGGAAACGGGTCTGAGAGGATATCTTGGTGCCACTTGGTGTCCCGAGAAGCCTTGTCATTGGTCTCCCACTCAGAGTGAGCAGCGACGACGGATCAGAAGCCCTGCGGCTCCTCGCCTCAAGGCTGGCATCGAAGGGTTACCAGCCTGAGGAGGACCTGGGGTTTGAATCATGGACACTAGCCGATAAGGACCTTGCCTTCTGGGGTGAGAAGCCTGCAGCTGGCCTGAGAAGGGCTGGTATTGGTGACCCTACCCAAAGGGACCTTTTTTCCTCGGGAAAAGGGGCCTCTTCCCCGGTGTTTTATTGTGGAGATGGGAAGAGGTCTTCTTAGAGAGCCTCTGGCGGGTCACCACGTCGGCCTCAATCTCGGCCGCTTTGTCGGCCATGGGTTTGCCGGACAGGTTCTCCCCGATGCAGGGGGATGTCGAGCAGCTTGTCTTGGACACATTACTCAAGGTCAGAGGATTGAAGCCAGGCTTGACATTGGACAGTGATGCTGGCCGTGGCTACCCAAGCCGCTGACTCAAAGCCATCATAGGCTGTTAAGGAGAGGAACTTGGAACAGTCCTTGATCCCCGAGGTCAGGGCCTGGAACCGTTGGAGAAGTTCCCCAACAAGGCCTGCTGCAAACTCCGACAGCTCTTGGTCCAGAGCCTTTAGGCAAATGCCTATGTAAAGTTCACAGGCCTGGATCCGGCACCCCAGCATCGAGCCTTGGTAGCACTTGCGTGCAAGGGCTTCGAGGGCTCTGGTCTCCCTCCCGGGGGGACCAAGGAGTGGGTCTTCTGGCTCTTGAGCTTCTGCATGGTTGGACTCAACGACCATGGAGTTATGCGGGAGTTCGGTTTTGGAGAACCCAGGGCCATTCTAGATGTGGTGCATGGCGCTGAGGCACCGGCTCACCACTGGCACCAACACCGGTGTTTCCCATATCCGAAGAAGTAGCCTCTTGAGGAACAGCTGCACGGGCATTGTGAGGGTTCCTTGGGTGGAGACTCATAATGAAGAATCTCCAACTCCTTGGTGCGCGTGTCTTCCTCCACTTCGATTTTTACTGAGAGGGCTCTGGCCATGTCTCTGATGAAGTCATTGAAGGCCATGTCCTCAGGAGGAGAGTGGCACCAGGGCACTGGGTCCGAGGGAATGTCTCGGTGCTGCTTGATGTACGGAGAGACCTCGTCATCCTTCTCCCACTTGGAGTCGAGCAGTGACGACGAGTCTGAGGCCGAGACTCCTTGTATCGAGGCTGACGTTGAAGGGTTGGGGGCCTGCCGAGGACCTGGGGTCCGAACATGGACATTGGCCGGTGAGGACGCATGCCCGAAGAACAGGACTGGAACCTTGACTGGTGCCGAGGGTTTACCCAAAGCCAGTGGTGCTCGGAGCTTGGCTCAACGACCGGGGGACTCCCTCGCAGATGAGGGCCCAGTCATCAGGGTGGATGAGATGGATGAACCAGCCATTATCGCCTGCAGCAGGGCCAGGATAGCAGTGATGTTCTGCTCCAGGGACACCATTCTGGTTTCCAAGCCAGAAGGGTCAGCAGCCTTCGGCGTGGGCACCAAGGATCTTGGGCCCGGGGCAGGCACTCTTGTGAGAGTGTCCTCGACAAGGACTATGGCATCGAGGAAGCTCGCACAGTCTCCGCCGGCAGAGGAATCCTTCTTGATGACCTTGGTGGGGCACTTCTCAGAGTCGCCCAAATCCCTGCGAGCGATTTTATCAGGTTTCTCCGGTACAACCTCAGCAGACTTTGAAGACTTCTTCTTTTTCTTTGGGTCCGAGATCTTCTCGGAGGAGCCGCTGCCGCGAGACTCCAAGGACTCTTGGGCCTCGCGAGATGTGCTGGGCTTGGAGATCTGCGTTGGGGAGGTCGGGGCAAGTTGGACCTGGGGAACGATTTCTCCTGCAACGACGACCTTGTTCTGTTGGTTTTAGGTGTCATGGCCTGGCACAGATCGCAGGAAATGCTGTCATGGACTGGGCACAGGCAACGCAAGCAGCAGTCATGAGTGTCAATTACTGATATGGTTTGATTGCAGCGGTCACAGTTTTTGAACCCACCAGATAGCACCCGGATTGGGTCGATGACCCCCGGGCGAAAAAAGGTGCAAATGCCAGTCGAGGAGATCTCAATGAAATAGGGGGCCAGGGACGGTGCTGGCTCGAAGCAGGAAGAGGAACTGGCTGCTAACCGGGAAAAACGTAACTTTTAAGGAAATAACAAGAATTTTTCTGGGGAAACAGGATTCACATTCTTTGGGCTCCGCGGAAAAAAGAAGACTGAGTGTCACATGTATGATTTTCTCCCAGCTGGTGAGAGGTCTTATGTATGCACTAAGTGCAAGGAGCTCTTTGCTCTCAGGGAACAAGTCCGTTCTCTAGAGGCTAGAGTAGCAGACCTGGAAGACATAAGAAAGACAGAGAAGTACATGGACGAGACCTACAGGGATATAGTCCTGAAGTCCCACCTCCAGTCTGGCAGCATCCCTGTTGCCATGGAGGAGAGAGGTCACGTAACAGGAGAGCATCACCCTGGTGTGGCAGGACGTGATCCTGTAACTAGGACCTGTCCTCCAGGTGATGTAAAACCCTCTCGCACTGAGGACGTTTCTCCAAGGCCATGTGCCCATGAGGGAAGGGTTAGGACAGCTGTTATAGTTGGTGATTCAATCATTAGGCATGTAGATAGCTGGGTGGCTGGTGGACATGAGGATCGCCTGGTAACATGCCTGCTTGGTGCGAAGGTAGCGGACCTCACGCACCGCCTAGATAATATCAGATAGTGCTGGGGAGGAGTCTGCTGTCTTGGTACAAGTCGGTAACAATGACATAGGAAAATGTGGTAGAGAGGTTCTGGAGGCTAAATTTAAGCTTTTAGGTAGGAAGTTGAAATCCAGAACTTCCAGGGTAGCGTTCTCCGAAATGCTTCCTGTTCCACGTGCAGGACCCAAAAGGCAGGCAGAGCTCCGGAGTCTCAATGCGTGGATGAGACGATGGCGCAAGGATGAGGGTTTTGGATTTGTTAGGAACTGGGGAACATTCTGGGGAAAGGAGGGGTTCTTCCGAAGGGATCGGCTTCACCTTAACCAGGATGGAACCAGACTGGTGGCATTAACCTTTAAAAAGGAGATAGAGAAGCTTTTAAACTAGAAAACAGGGGAAAGCCGAAAGTCGTCCAAGAGCGCATGGTTCGGAAGAAGGTATCCTTGAAGGATACTACCAAAAGCAGAGGTTCCAAAAAATAGTAAAGTAGCCCAAATGCCGTTGAGTATGGTGCAGACAGAGCGTAAAGATTCCAAATTACCCATGCCTACCAATAGCTAGATTAATATTAATAAAATACAGTCTCTAAAATGCTTGCATGCAAATGCTAGAAGTCTAAACAATAAGATGGGAGAGTTAGAATATATAGCACTAAATGAGAGGTTAGATATGATTGCAATCTCAGAGACATGGTGGAAGGAGGATAACCAGTGGGACACTGTGATACCTGGATACAAACTATATTGTAATGATAGAACTGATCAAATTGGTGGAGGGGTTGCGCTCTATGTTAGAGAGGGCATTGAGTCAGAAAGGATTAAAGTTTTGCAGGAAACAAAATTTGCTGTAGAATCTCTATAGATTGAAATTCCATGTATGAAGGGGAAGGTGATGGCAGTGGGGGTGTACTATCGACCGCGTGGCCAGAATGAACAAATGGATGATGAAATACTCAAAGAAATCAGGGAAGCTAACAAGTCACAGCAGAGTAATAATAATGGGTGATTTCAATTACCCCGGTATCGACTGGATCAGTGTCACGGCAGGACATGCTAGGGAGATAAAGTTTCTAGATGAAATAAATGACTGCTTCTTGGAGCAGCTGGTTCATGAACCGACCAGAGGGGAAGCCATACTGGACCTAGTCCTTAGTGGAACACCAGATCTGGTGCAAGAAATAAGGGTGTTGGGACCACTTGGCAATAATGATCATAGCATGATCGTGTTTGATTTAATTAGTGAAGAAAGGATAATAGGAAGAAGAAAGGTCTTTTAGGGTTAAAAGCCAGTGGGAAAGGACTGGCTTTTACACGCTCTTTTGCATAAGCAGCAGGGCATTATGGGACATGATTCTGAAAAGCTCCTCTAAGTGCGGAAAGTATGGGAATATGATGTAGTTTCACATCCTCATGCTGAGTCTACAAGGGCATCAAAAGAAGGACCTAAGAGTGGAAAACAGACTACAGACAGTGACTCCTCTAGCTGTGGGGACAGAGTGAAGGGGACAGACCTTGGTCTGACCCAGTATGGCATATCTTATGTTCATATGGGTGATGTCACCAACAGAGCCCGTGCGGAAACACTTACAATCTTCCAAAGGAAGCCTTTGGAATGTACTCCATGCATGAGTGCCGGTCTTCTTACCCAAAGGCACCATCTTACCTCAGTATGATTACATAGCTTAATGAAGCCCAAAAAGAAAACAACTCCATGGGAAGGAGGAAGTGTAGTGAGGACCGATTCCTGCTGTTCCCGGAAAACATATGGTACAGGTGTGTAATATATGCTACAGATGTGTAACTATACTTTCTCCGAGACCAAGCATGAAGTCAGTCCTCACATATGGGACTCCCTAGCTACAGGCTACCAAAAGATCCTGTAGACAGCCCAACAGGGCAACCAGAAAAACAAACCAGAAAAAACATTGGGAAACGCTGAGGTTCCCAGAGTCAACACCAGCCACAGTCGGCTCTCCAGTAGCCTGGACAGACAGAAAGGCCAGAGGGATGGAGTTGCATTAATTCTCAAAGAGGTGGCCGGACTGCTGTCACGCCGGGAATCCTTATCCAGGCAGTAGTGGGTCGCAAAGGTGTGGCCGATGATCACGAAGCAGCCCTACAAATCTCCACTGTGGAGACAGAGCGCAAGTGAGCCACCGAGGCTGCCACAGTGTGAACATTATGCACCATGGTGCTCCAAGGTAAGCCAAGCCTGGGCATAAGCAAAAGAGATGGTCAGCCACCCAGCTGGAGAGGGTGCGCTTAGAAACAGCGACCCCCAGCATGTTGGGGTTGTAGGAAATAAAGAGCCGAGTGGAATGGCGATGGAGCTTCGCCGTTCAAGATAAAAAGCAAGTGCTCTCTTACAGTCAAAGGTGTGGAGAGAGGCCAAGACATCAGGCCATGGGAAAAAAGTGGGCAGTACCATGGACGGGTTTAAGTGGAATACTGAAACCCCTTAAGTAGAAACTTAGGATGAGTGTGTATCGCCAGTCTATTTTCGTAGAACCTGATATATGACGGTTGCGCTACGATTCTGCGTGCTGAAGTAAGTGCATTCAAAAAGATGACTTTCCAGGTGAGGAACTTGAGTGAACAGGTGGCCAGCGGCTCAAAGAGTACCGAGAGCAGCTGTCACAGGATGACACTGAGATTCCATGCTACTGGCAATGGCCGAATAGGGGGATGAGAAAAACAGAAGGCCCCACATAAAGTGTCTTATGAGTGGATGAGCAGAAAGGGGCAGATCATCAACATTGTGGTGATATGCTGCAAGAGCAATCAAGTGCACCCTGACAGAGTTAGACCACTCCCGAGTTGGAGAGATGAAGCAAGCAGTCTCAAGCGAGCAAGTAAAAGGGTTCGGTCCGTACACCAGACTGAAAATCTGTGCCACTTGAAGGCACACTCCCTCCTGGTGGAATCCTTGCGAGACGCTGGAGAATGTTCTCGACATCTATGGGTAGATTGCCAGAGCTACCTGCTCAGCAGCCAAGCTGTGAGCGATAGGGAGCAGAGGTTGGAGTGTGGTAGGGTACCCTCCCTTCTGCGAGAAGAGATCTGGGGCACAGCCCAGGCGAAGGGGCAGAGCCTGAGACAACAGTAGTAACAAGGGGTACCACAGTTGCTGGGGTCGTCATGGGGCAATGAGTATCAAGGAGGCCCAATCCGCTTAGACCTTGAAGAGAGTCTTGGCCACTAGGGGAGTTGATGGGTGAGTGTAGAGTAGGCCCTCGCTCCGATCCAGGAGGAAGGCATCGGAAGCCACCCGATTGGGACAGAGCATCCTGAAGCAAAACAGCGGTAGCTGGGCATTGAGAGGAAACGCAAAGAGATTCATGGTGTGTGTGCCCCACATCTGAAATATCCTGTATACCACCTGGAGGTTGAAAGCCCACTTGGGCGGTTGCAGGACTCTGCTGAGCTTTTCCGCAAAGGTACTGTCCTCTCCTGGGAGATACACTGCCTGAAGAAGCATCTGGTGCTTCACGGTTAACTTCCAGGGCCAGAATGTCTCCCCCAACAGAGGAGGTACGAACCTGTACCCCCTTGCAGGTTGATGGAGAACATTGCTTCTTGGTTGTCAGTTGGTGTGAGAAGACCTGACCTGCCAGCTGTGTCCAGAAGACCACAGCACATTTACAATGGTTTGGATTTAGAGGAAGTATATCTGGTGGAGGCTCTCACTCTCCAACTAGAAGCCTTGCATGCAGAAGCCACAAAGATGAGCTCCCCAGCTGAGCTTGGAGGTATCTGTCATCAGAATTAGCTTGGAAGGGCAGCCCTGCTAAAAGATGCACTGACTACTGCCACCATGGGAGGGAGTCGAGTAGTGGTGGAGTTACGCACACTCTGTAAGCCAGACGGCACGAGGCCTGACATAATTGAATGCAGAGGGTCCACTGCACTTGCCATATATGCAGGCGGGCAAATGGTGTGACATGGACCATGGAAGCCATGTGGCCCAGGAGGTGAAGCATCTGGCAAGCAGACACCATCGAGCAGCAATGAACCTGGGGCACCATTGTGATCCTCCCCCCTTGCTGATACCCGTAGGTATTGTCAGACGGCTGCCTAGGGTGAGAACTTACACAATCTTGACGATGCATATATTCATATGATTCTTGCAAGGTATTGTGGGTATTGTAGTTCATTCACTCCCAAACACAGCTGATGACAATAATTTGAGTTGTGAAACCAAGTGGTAAGATCAATAAAATACTTCTTTTATTGATGGGGTTTAATTCACCCAGCACATGTATGCTTGATAGCACTATAAATGAGGTTACTTGCTTGCAGTGTTTAAAAATGGATAACAAAAAGTCACAAAGTAAACCAGAAAACAACCTTCAGCTTGTCAGGCAATTAGCTAATGTTTTCTTAGCAAATAATTACCAAATACAAAGGCACAAAGTAAAGAATAAACTTTGCTGGTTAGGTTAACTTCTGCTTATTTTCCACGCCGATCTCAGCAGTGATTCTCCCTTGCTCACACACACAATCAGGTGCAGCCCTAATTACTATCAATGGACCAGCTGAAAGCCTTTAGCTGGCTGGCTGCTACTGTGTGAGCCCAAATCCTGCTTTAAGAGCTGTTTGCAGTGGAAATAAAGAACAAAGTTAGGTTTCTTTGTGATGGTGGATGTGTTTGCTCAGAGAAAACTAGTAATAGCATTTAGATAGAGAACAGTCCATATAAACTGTACTTTCATCTGCTGTATCACCCCCTTCATCAACAATCATAGGGTCAATATCATACATTGGCACAGATGAGTCTTTCATTAAGGCACTATCATGAGAATGCTTATTCCCTTGCTGCCATTCTCTATTATAGATAGGGTCTGGATCAGTGTTCATACCTGAGCCTCTCCTGCCATCATAATTCCTCTCTGTATAGCCTGGCCAATATGTAATCCAATTCTGATGTCCAGCCTTCCAATCTTGATCCCTGAACGCTGGATCTTCTCTCACATACCTTCTGGCCTTGGTCTGAAAGTCCCTTCCACATGCAGTCTTCTCTCTTCCAGGTAGCCACTGGTGATTCCTATCTCTGCCACTCCATTCCTCTGGCTGAATCCAGTCCAATGGACTCTGCTGGCTTTTGGAATACCTCCCAGTATGAGTACTGCCTTGGAATCTCCCAGACCTTCCAATGGCCTTTCTTCTCTTCCTTCCAGAGAGTTTCCTTCTCTCTCTATCTGCTTGGCTTGGCTTCTGTTTCTCCAGGTGATACTGGTGCTTGTAGCCGTTGCTGTCTCTGTATCTCTTCCTCCCTCTGTAGCTGTTCTTGAAAAACTCCCTCAAGCTGGGCTGGAGCTTGTAGTAACTGTTATCTGAAGAATAAGCTCTATTCTTATTCTGTCCTAATGTGTGCTGCTCCCTAACACAGCGCAGCTGTGTTGAATCAGGCCCTGCCCTTTGAGATGAGTGCTTAGGGATTACCTCATAGCTCTCTTGATTGCACACACATTCTCTCACTTCAGCCCCTCTCATGGCTGCTGGAAACCTGGTGCATTCTGGGACTGGTAGTCTTTTATGTGAAAACTCTGTTTTCCTGCTTCTACCAGAACTGACAGGTTGCTTGTTCAGAGTCACATCATCTTTTCTATAGCTCCTACCTGAGCTATGATAAGCTTCCTTATCACAGTATGTAGGGTTTAAGGAGGTTAAGTTCCTTCCTGAACCAAAGTTTCACTATTTCCTGAAGCAGTGCTTGTAGGGAAATGTAGTTTCTTTAAAAGTTCAATGAAGGGTAGCATGACTCAAGGATTTATTTCCCCTCCCGGGGTGGATTTCACAAGGAATAAAGGTAACACAAATATCTTGCACTTTGGCAGAAAAAGGACAAAATAAGATATCCAACTTAAATAGCTTCAGTCGGCGCTAAACATTTTTCTTCCAGCCGATTAAACACCACCGTACTGTTTCCTACAGCTCTGTTCCCTTCTCACAGTAAGTCTGTATTTTCTTCACAGCACAATTTTAACATAGAGATATTATCTCCTCAGCCAGTGAAATCATACAGTCCATTTCTTCCGTAGGAGTATTTACACAGGATGGCTCTGTTTCCATAAATTCTACCTCTGGGGTAGGAATTGTTTGCCACGCTCCCTCTGGAGCCGCGCCCTTTTCTCCAACCCTAGGCTTTATGGTGAACTCGGGGTTTAAGTACTGTTTGAAACAACCACTCCCATTATAGTCCTTTCCACCATAGTCCCAACCTTCCAGGTCAATAAACTCACAACTATTATTATGATTCCAGCCCTTAGGCTTACCTTGGAACCTGGCTGTGGAAGGTTTTCTCCGTGGCTTATAGATAGCTGTTGGTTCCCAACCTGACTTGTGCAAAACAGAATTCAACTGCCTTCCTGGCTTTTCCTTCTGTTTATAATCCAGAGAGTGTTTCAGCTGTCCGGGTCTGCTCCTGCTGTATCTTTGACTCAGAGCCTCTGACCTTTCCTCAGCTAGAGACTCAGTCCACCTCCTTACTGGAAGCTGGCTTTTCTTCCTCCAAGGGGACTCTGCTCGTCTCTCCTCTTGTTCACTCTCTCTTTCACTCTGGCTTTCCTCCTCTCTCTCATCTCTACCTACTGGGACCTCTTTATGAGTCAGCTTTCCCGGGTAGGGCCTGACTCCGCCTCCTAGCAGGTGTTCTGAATTACTTTGTAACTCTCTGTTAAACTGGTAGCAAGGGCGTGTTTCTTTCTCTGGGCTTGGTTTCCCTGACAACCAGTAGCCATGTGCTTTTGTTTATATTGCAGCCCTGCACTTTTTACCTGGTTTTTGGGAGTTTCTACAGGGCTAGAAGGACTCACTATGTCACACCATACAGATGAGTCGGTTGACCCGGTCTATCAGGAGATATGCCCTGGCCACTGAAGTATCAAGGAGAGCCCCAGTAAACTCGAGACGCTAAGCGGGTTGCAGGTGGGATTTTGGGTAGTTGCTAACAAAGCCCAGTTGCTCCAAGAACTGGATGGTATGCTGTGTGGCCTTGAAAACATCGTCCCGAGAGCCATCTCTTACCAACCAGTCATCCAAGTAAGGGAAGACGAAAATCCCCTGAAAACAGAGAAAAAGTGTAGTTACTCACCTGTAACAGGAGTTCTCCAGGGACAGCAGGAATCAGTCCTCACATATGGGTGATGTCGGTGCTGATGGAGCCCACGCGGATCAAATCCCCAGCTTTCAAAGAAAGCTTTTGGGATGAACACCGCACATGTGCAGTCACCTTCCCACCCAAAGGTGCCATCTTACCTCAGTATAATGACATAGCTCAATAAAACATAAAAAGAAAAAACAATTTCACAGGGAGGAGGGAAGGTTGTAAGGACTGATTCCTGCTGTCCCCGGAGAACACCTGATATAGGTGAGTAACTACGCTTTCTCCGGGAACAAGCAGGAAGTCAGTCCTCCCATATGGGACTCCCAAGCTACATGCTACTGAAAAAACCTGTAAAAGCCATGGGTGACCCAAAAAGCAGACCGTAAAGGGCAGCAGGGGGCGCTGACTGGCTGGAAATCTGACACTGCAGCAGCATAGAAGATGCAATCACCACTCCAGTAGTCTGAACATCATCATGGGTCAGAGGGAAGGAGTTGCATTATACCCTGAAGAGGTGAAGGCTGGCTGAGGGCTCTATCCCTCCGGGAGATCTCCTCCAGACAGTAATGTGCAGTAAAAGTGTGCACAGAAGACAGGTGGCAGCCCGGAAGATCTCCAGTAAGGGCATCTAGCACAGACACGCCACAGAGGCCACTATGCATACACATTGTGAGCAGAGAGAGCCTCGTCTGCTGACAGTCAAATGAAATGCAGTCGACCACCCAGTGTGAAAGGGTGCACTTGGAGACTGCGAGTTCCAAATGACTGGGGTAAAAAGAAACAGAGTTGTGTTGAGCAGCGATGGGCTGTGTCCTCTAGGTGAAAAAGGACAATGCACACTTACAATCAAGCATATGCAGAGAGGCCTCCAACCTGGAAGAATGAGGACTAGGAAAGAAGGTGGTCAACTCCACCTCTTGGTTCAAATGGAAGGCAGAGACAACCTTTGGCAAGAATTTAGGGCGAGTCCAAAGGACTACCCTATTACTGTGGAACCTTCTGTAGGGGTGTGTGTGCCACCAGCGCCTGCAGCTCGCTCACACACCTGGCTGAGGTGAGCATCACCATGAAAGATACTTGAGATGGCAGGTGGCCAAGGGTTCAAAGGGTGGAGCCATAAGCTTCTCCAACACCACATTGACATCCCAAGCCACTGGCGGTGGATGGATCGGGGGCTGGGCGAGGAAGCAGCCCCGAATGAATCTGCCTACTAGAGGGTGCAGTGACACTGCCTGGCCCTCCACTGTGATGGTGAGCTGAGATAGCACAAAGGTGCACTCGGACTGTGTTGGACTTCAGGCCAGCCCCCAACAAATGCAAGAGGTACCGCAAGATGTCGGGGCATCGTGCAGGAGAAAGGGTTGAGGCCTTCATCCACATACCAGTGCAAAACCTCATCCATCTCCCACGCTGACTCAGAACCAGAGGAGTTGGCTAGCGCCTCCTGGCATCGACAACACCCGGCGTCGGGACTCTGACATGGCTGCACCTGACGACATGCCAACCCACAACTCGGACACTGACAAAGTCGACACTGAACGGGCCAACCTCTCCAGGATGGGAGGGGCATCCTCCAGGGATGTCCTGGACGAGGACAGTCCCATCAAGGGCACTGATGACCCAGAGTGACAAGGAGTCGGGTCCACATGAGCCTCGATTAATACAGCGAAGCTGTGTTCTAGGGCTAGCATCCTGGCCTTGATGCCCAACAGTTCTGCCGAAGTTGGCATCGACTTCAAGGGCTCCAAGGCAGGTGCCGGGTCCAGAGAAGGGGAGTCCCGGATGGTGATGGCATTGGCGTTGGGGGAACCGGTGTGATCCCAACTGCGATGTTGACATCACCCTCTGAGATTGCTTGGGAGGGGGGGAAGGCCGCTCCTTTTTGTCCCCGGCATAGAGTCGAGGACTCTGCACCCAGGTCCTGGAGGTCTTACCAGATAGGCCTGGGTCAGACTTTGACTTCATTTTTGATGAAGTCTTTGACCAGGGAAGAGCCTCCGAAGAAGATTCCAACACAGGTCAATCCGGCGGCTATGACAGAGCCGAGTTGCCCAATGCTGGCATTGAAGGCAGGGATTCCACCCCTGGGACCGCCTTTCATGGTCCTTCCAGGTTTTAGCAGACATCAAAAGCACAGCGGGCAAGAAGACACATCATGATCCGCCCCAAGGCATTATATGCAGGAACTGTGGTGATCCGTGCAGGACATAGTGCGGTTGCACTTGCCACACTGCTTGAAACCACTGATCAACGACACAGCAGGAAAAATGAGCCCGTGAGGTTAAATTCAGACGTCTCGACCAGCTAGGCCATGAGTAAAAAACCCGTGAGCCAAAAAATAAAAGAAAAATAGGGTACCCGAGCAAAAAACATGACACTGAGGGGTTGGACTTGGGCGGTGGAAAGGTGATCGATACTAAATTAGAAGACAAAAATCAGAGGATGGTGGAAAAAAATGACTTTATCCGGGGTGCACAGACAGCATGTCTGCAGGGCTTCGCAGAAAAAGAAGACTGAGGTAAAATGGCACCTTTGGGCGGGAAGGTGACCACACATGCGTGGTGAACATCCCAAAAGCTTTCTTTGAAAGCTGAGGATTGGATCTGCACGGGCTCCGTCGGCGCTGACGTTATCCATAAGTGAGGACTGACTTCCTGCTTGTTCCTGGAGAAACGGCAATGTCCACTAGCCACTTTGTGAAAACTCTGGAAGCGGACGCCAGTCTGAAGGGAAGAACCCTGTATTGGTAGTGGCGGCCGGTAATGATGAAGCAGAGGTACTGTCGGTGCAGGGAGTGAATGAGGATGTGGGTGTATGCATCTTTTAGATCCCAGAAGCACAGACAATCTCTCCCTGTTGAAGGTAGGGCAGCAATGCTCCAAGGGATACCATCTTGAACTTCTCTCTCACAAGGAAATTAATTAGATTGCTAAGATCCAGAATGGATCGGAAGCCGCCAGTCTTTTTGGGGACCAACTGGCTTCCAAAAAGTTGGCGGACTACCTGATTGTGAGGTTCCAGAGGGCATTCCCCTGGAAAGAACAGAGGGAGGGTCTGCCAGAAGAGTAGATGTAATGCCCAGGTGTTGGTCGTGATGCTGAGCCAACATTCGGCAAAGAACTAGAGACACCCCCCAATGTGCTGCGGTACTGGACTTGAAAGGGGAGGATAGGCCATGGTCCAGGAGTCAAAACTGCCCCCCCCCCAGGCTGATACTGAGGCACCAGTTGGGGTTTTGGGGTCTTAGGCCTTGGCCTGCTGCCACTGCAGGGGCACCTGGAAGGAGTGATACAGGGGATAGGCACCACAGGCTCTCTTCTTTGGATGGAAGGACTTTTTCCCTGAAGCCTTCCGACGGGAAGGGTCCCTGGAGAGCCTGGTCATGGTCCGACAACACTGAGCGCACTTTTTGAAACCACTGGTAGGGTTTGACATTGTTGTGAAGACAGCTCCTGCCAAGTCAAAGGACTCCAACGTCCTCATAAACAAGGGGGGAGGGAGGGGGCGAGAGAAAAGCGTAGTTACTCACCTGTAACAGGTGTTCTCCGGGGACAGCAGAAATCAGTCCTCACATATCAGTGACGTTGGCACCGAAGGAGCACGCGCGGAAACATCCCCCAGCTTTCAAAGAAAGCCTTTGGGAGATGCCACCCAAGGGTGCCATCTTGCTCAATAAGATGACACAGCTAAAATACGGCAAAAATAAAAGATAGTAAAGGAGCAACTCCAAGGGGAGGAGGAAGAGCTGTGAGGACTGATTCCTACTGTCTATGGAGAACACCTGTTACAGGTGAGTAACTACGCTTTCTCTGGGAACAAGCAGGAAGTCAGTCCTCACATATGGGACTCCCCAGCTACAGGCTACCAAAAGCACAAAGCAAAAATAGGGGCTCCCCATGGGGAGCTGGAAGCAGCAGCAAATGAATCTGTGTTCACAGACCACAGTAAGATCCCAGTGTCCGGTGAAAACTAGCACTCCGGTAGCCTAAACACAGAAGGGTCAGAGGGTATGCGTTGCCTAAACCCCGAAAAGGTTACAGAGCACAGCCTGGGCAAAGGCACTGTCCTATTGGGACTCTCTATCCAGGCAATAATGGACTGCGAAGGTATGGACTGTAGACCAGGTGGCGGCCCGGCAGCTTCCACCATTGGGATAGAGAACAAGTTTGCTACCGAGGCAGCCATGGCCGTGACACGGTGTGTTGTGATACGGCCTTCCAGCGGGAGCTCCACCTGTTCATAGGTGAGGGTGATACAGTCCGCTACCCAGGTGGACAGGGTATGCTTTATCACCGCCTCCCCCAGCCTACTGGAGTTGTAGAAGAAAGGTTGAGTAGCTTTGCGGTGGCCCCGAGTACGCTGGATACAGAAGGACAAAGCCCTCTTACAGACCAAGATGTGAAGGACTTTCTCTGCCCGAATGGAGTGAGGTCTAGGAAAGAAGGTAGGGAGAACGACTTCCTGGTTGAGATGGAAGGGCGATACTAGCTTCAGAAGGAATTTGGGGTGCGTACGAAGCACCACTGTTCTTGTAGAACTTAGTATAAGGCGCCTCCACCACTAGGGCATGAAGCTTGCTAACTTTGCGAGAGGAGATGAGTGCAACCAGGTACGCCATCTTCCAAGAGAGGTAGCGAAGGTGGCAGGTAGCCAGAGGCTCAAAGGGTGGGAGAGTGAGCTGCCCCAACACCACATTCAGGTCCCATTTGGTTGCCAGAGGGCAAACCGGGGCTTCGATAAGAGCAGGCCCCTACTAAAGCAGGTAACCAGAGGATGGACCAAAGGGGCTTGCCATCCACCAGTTGGTGGTGCACTGTCAGGGCACTAAGGTGCACCCAGATGGATTTACACTTGAGAAGTGGAAAAGGTACTGTAACACCAGTCCCAAAGGGCAGGAGAATGGGTCAGCCCGTGCTCGGCACACCAGGCCGAAAACCTGCATCATTTGAGGGCACAAGCCTTCCTAGTAGAGGCCTTTCGAAAGGCCAGTAGAATCTCTTCCACCTCAACCAAGAGGTTGAAAGGGGCTAGAGTCACCCTTTCAGCAGTCACAATGTCAGCGACAGGTACCCCAGGTTGGAGTGCAGAAGAGAGCCTCCCTCCTGAGACAGGAATCCCGGAGAGGTCCCCAAGGGGATGGGGGTCTCCACTGTTAACCGGAGGAGCAATGGGAACCACGGTTGCTTGGGCCACCGAGGGGCTACCAGGATGAGTGAGGCCCTGTCGCGGAGGGTCCTGAACAAGGTTTTGGCATTCAGCAGCGTGGGAGAGAAGACATACATGAGGCCCTCCGACCATGAGACAAAGAATGCGTCCGCTGCCACCCTGGAGGGGTGGGCCTGCATGGAACAGAAGCGGGGCAACAGGAAGTTGTCTGGGCTGACAAACAGGTCCATCAAGGGTTCCCTCCAGATCTGGAAAAGCCGATCGGCCATCCTGGGTTCCAACTGCTACTCGTGCGGCTGGAGGACTCTGTTCAGCCTGTCAGCCAGCAGGTTGTTCTGGCCTGGTAGGTACACTGCCCGCAGGAGGATACCATATTGGAATGCATACGAGCAGAGAACCACTGCCTCCCAACAGAGGGCACAAGATCCCGTGCCCCCCCCCCCTGTTTTTTCACATAGATTACCACCTGGTTTTCCATCTGGATCAGCACCAGCTGGTGAGGCAGTTGGTGGCAGAAAGCTCGCAGGGCCAAGTAGATGGCCCGCAGCTCCAGGAGGTTGATATGTTGGGTGCTCTCGCCTGGTGACCAGTTGCCCTTGGTGCAGAGCTCCCACCAGTGGGCTCTCCAGCCAAGGTGGGAGGTGTCCGTGAGGACTCTTGAGGGGCTCGGGGCCTGAAAAGGCATGCCCGCCTCCAGATGCTGGAGAAACTGCCACCAGACCAGGGAGTCTGCCAATTGGCAGGTTACAGAGACTCTGTCTCAGAGGCGTTACATGGCCTGAGACCACTGGTCCCGGAGACACCACTGTGCCGCCCTCATGTGGAGGCGAGTGTCTGGGGTGACATGGACCATGGAGGTCATGTGCCCAAGGAGGCACAGAAGAAGCTGAGCGGGCACAGAGGGATGGTACTGTATGTCTTGTGCCAGAGTCCTGAGACAATAGGCTCAGTCCCTGGGCAAGAAGGCCTTTGACTGGAGGGTGTCAAGCTTTGCCCTGATGAACTCCAGACACTGTACCGGGAGCAGATGAGACTTGGGGTAGTTTATGACAAAACCCAAGTCCTTCAGTACCTGACTGGTGCGTGCGGTGGCCGTTGTGCCTCCCTTTATGAGCCAGTCGTCCAGGTAGGGGAAGATAAAGACCCCTTGGAGATGGAGGAAGGCTGCCCATGACTGGCAGGCATATTGTTAAGATCCTTGAGGCCGAGGCCAAGCCAAAAGGGAGATCTTGAAGTGAAAATACCTGCCGCCCCCTATGAACCGCAGGTACTGCCTGTGGTTGGGGTGAATGAGGATGTGGGTATAGGCATCCTTGGGGGTCTAATGGGCATAGCTAATCTCCCTGCTGGAGGTAGGGCAGCAATTTTCTAAGGGACAGCATCTTGAAGGACTACAATAGGGGACTGCTACTTCTGGAGAGAGATCTGCAATTGTAAGTATTTACTTCTGGGAATTTTTCTAAATCTTGGGGAAAAAAGAATTCTTTAGATTAAAGATAATTAATCTGTGAACCCAGTGTAACTGTTAAATCAGTCAGGGCCTGGTAGCAGCAAGAGTTTGCAGTTTAAATTTAAAACACAGCAGAGAGCTTTCTGGTTAAATTTAGAACTCAAGACTCCCTCTATCCAAGCAAGGGCTTTGGGACTCCCCTTAGAGATTGGTCACAGACTACTTTAGAAGCACAGCACAGGGTACTGTGTAGCAGTCAGCTTTTAATAAGTCTTCTTTCCCTGCCTCCATCCCCGACATCCACCCACCTCTGGGATAATCGTAGCTTTATAGGTGTTTAAACCTCTTAAAGGAAAGGAGGTGCCATATTCACTCTCAGGTGCAGCTGTTTATTCTCATCAGCATACATTAAGGACCTGAGATTAATAAAACTTCAGGTGAACAAAGTACATTAAACGTATTTGGTATAGCTGTATTAGTATAAGTATCCCTAGCAACCCTTAGTAAGTAAAGAACTTAAATATCTAAACACAACCTTAAAGCGAAGATGCAGACAGTAGTCCAGCAGCGAGATGGGGGCTTTCCAGTCTTTTTCACTGAGAGTCACATGTATGATTTTCTCCCAGTTGGTGAGGGGTCTTACCTGTGCACAAGGTGCAAGGAGCTCTTTTCTCTCAGGGAACGATTCCGATCTCTGGAGGCAAGAGTAGCAGATATGAAAGACATAAGGAAGACAGGTACATAGACGAGACCTACAGGGATATAGTCCTGAAGTCTCACCTTCAGTCTGGCAGCATCCCTGTGCCATGGAGGAGAGAGGTCACGTGACAGGAGAGCATCACCCTAGTGTGGCAGAAAGTGATCCTGTAGCTAGGACATGTCCTCCAGGTGAGGTAAAACCCTCTCGCACCGAGGAAGTTTCTCCAGGGCCATTTACCCATGAGGGAAGGGCTAGGACAGCCGTTATAGTTGGTGATTCGATCATTAGGTATGTAGATAGCTGGGTGGCTGGTGGACATGAGGATCACCTGGAAACATGCCTGCCTGGTACGAAGGTAGTGGACCTCACGCGCCACCAAGACAAGGTCTTAGATAGTGCTGGGGAGGATTCTGCTGTCCTGGTACATGTCAGTATCAATGACATAGGAAAATGTGGTAGGGAGGTTCTAGAGGCTAAATTTAGGCTTTTAGGTAGGAAGTTGAAATCCAGAACTTCCAGGGTAGCGTTCTCCGAAATGCTTCCCGTTCCATGCACAGGACCCAAAAGGCAGGCAGAACTCTGGAGTCTCAATGTGTGGATGAGACAATGGTACAAGGATGAGGGTTTTGGATTTGTTACGAACTGGGGAACATTCTGGGGAAAGGAGGGGCTCTTCCGAAGAGATGGGCTTCACCTTAACTGGGATGGAACCAGGCTGCTGGCATTAACCTTTAAAAAGGAGATAGAACAGCTTTTAAACTAGATAATAGGGGAAAGCCGACAGTCGCCCAAGAGCGCATGGTTTGGAACAATGTATCCTTGAAGGATATTACCAATAAAATGAAGTTAGGGCTCATCAGCAGAGAAGTTCCAATAAAGACAAAGGTAGCCCAAATGCTCTTGAGTACAGAGCAGACAGAGTTTAAAGATTCCAAATTGTGCCTGCCTACCGATAACCAGATTAATATGAATAAAGTACAGTCTCTAAAATGCTTATATGCAAACGCTAGAAGTCTAAAAAATAAGATGGGAGAGTTAGAATATATAGCACTAAATGAGAAATTAGATATGATTGGTATCTCAGAGACATGGTGGAAGGAATACAACGAGTGGGACACTTTGATACATGGGTACTAACTATATCGTAATGATAGAGCTGATAAAAATGGTGAAGGGGTTGCGCTCTATGTCAGAGAGGTCATTGAGTCACAAAGGATTAAAGTTTTACAGGAAACAAAATCTTCTGTAGAATCTCTATGGATTGAAATTCCATGTAAAAAGGGGAAGGCGATGGCAGTGGGGTTGTACTATCGACCGCCTGGCCAGAATGAACAAATGGATGATGAAATGCTCAAAGAAATCAGGGAAGCTAACAAAGGTTAGAGAACAGTAATAATAATGGGTGATTTCAATTACGGTATTGACTGGGTCAGTGTCACAGCAGGACATGCTAGGGAGATAAAGTATCTAGATGAAATAAATGACTGCTTTTTGGAACAGCTGGTTCATGAACCGACCAGAGGGGAAGCCATTTTGGACCTAGTCCTTAGTGGAACACCAGATTTGGTGCAAGAGATAAGGGTGTTGGGGCCACTTGGCAATAGTGATCATAGCATGATCGTGTTTGATTTAATTAATGGAGGCTGGAAGGTAAGGAAATCCACAGTACTACCTTTTAACTTTCAAAAGGGAGACTATGATAAAATGAGGAAAATAGTTAAGAAAAAATTGAAAGGAGCAGTTGCAAAGGTCAAAGACTTACATCAAGCTTGGGTGTCTAAAAATACTATTTTGGAAGCCCAGACCAGCTGTATTCCACGCTTTAAGAAAAGTGGAAGGAAGTCCAAAAAACTACCAGCATGGTTTAAAGCTGAGATCAGAGAGGCTGTTGTTGCCAAAAAAGCATCTTTCAGGAAATGGAAAAAAGAGCCAAATGACGAAATCAGGAAACAGCACAAGCACTGGCAAGTTAAATACAAGGCATTGATAAGACAGGAAAAGAGACTTTGAGAAGAAACTTGCTGTGGAAGCAAAAACGCGTAATAAAGACTTTTTCAAGTATATTCGTAGCAAAAAAAACCTGTGAGAGTCAGTTGGACCATTAGATGATAGAGGGGTAAAAGGGGTAGCAAGAGGGGACAAGGCTATAGTGGAGAGACTGAATGAATTCTTTGCTTCGGCCTTTACTGAGGAAGATGTAGGGATGTTACCCATGACTGAAGTGATATTTAAAGGTGATATTGCAGAGGAATTGAAAGAAATATTGATACACCGGGAAGATGTATTACAACTATTTGATAAACTGAAGAGTAGCAAATCACCTGGACCGGATGGTATACATCCAAGGGTGTTGAAAGAACTGAAATATGAGATTGCAGACCTTCTATTAGTAATCTGTGAAGTATCGTTAAAATCATCTGTAATACCTGAAGACTGGAGGATCGCCAATGTAACGCCAAATTTTAAAAAGGGTTCCAGGGGTGATCCGGGAAACTACAGACCAGTGAGCCTGACGTCAGCACCGGGAAAAATGATAGAAACCATTATAAAGAACAAAATTTCTCATCATGTAGATAGTCATGGCTTAATGGGAGACAGCAGACATGGCTTTAGACAAGGAAGATCATGTCTTACTAATCTGTTATGTTTTTTTGAAGGTGCGAATAAACAGGTAGACAAAGGTGAGTTGGTTGATATAGTGTATATGGATTTTCAGAAAGCCTATGACAAGTTCCCTCATCAGAGACTTTTGGCAAAACTAAAAAGTCATGGGATAGGAGGCAGTGTACTATTATGGATCAGGAACTGGTTAAAAGATAGAAAGCAGAAGGTAGGGCTGAAAGGCCAATTTTCCCAATGGAAAAAGGAGTACCCCAGGGATCTGTGCTAGGTCCACTGCTATTTGACATATTCGTAAATGACCTCGAAAAGGGAATAACGAGTGAGGTTATCAAATTTGCAGATGCCACAAAACTATTTAAAGTTGTTAAAACCCAAGAGGATTGTGGAAAATTGCAAGAGGATCTTGATAATTGGAAGACTGGGCATCCAAATGGCTGATGAAATTTAACGTGGAGAAATGCAAAGTTATGCACCTAGGAAAGAACAACCCAAACTATGGTTACACGATTCAAAGTTCTACACTGGGAACCACTACCCAGGAAAAAGATTTAGTCGTCATCGTGGATAACATGTTGAAACCCTCCGCCCAGTGTGCAGCGGCAGCCAAGAGAGCAAATAGAATGCTAGGTATCGTAAGGAAAGGAAAATAAAACAAAGGATATTATAATGCCTCTATCGTTCCATGATGCAACCGCACCTTGAATATTGTGTGAAATTCTGGTCGCCGTATCTTAAAAAGGAAATAGCGTTATTAGAAAAGGTGCAGAGAAGGGCCAACAAAATGGTAAAGAGGATGGAAGGATACTCCTATAAAGAGAGGCTAAGAAGGTTGGGGCTCTTCAACCTGGAAAAGAGACGGCTGAGGGGAGATATGATAGAGGTCTATAAATTAATAAATGGAGTGGAACGGATAAACGTAGATCGATTGTTTATGTCATCAGAATATAAAAAAGACTAGGGTACATGCAATGAAGCTACAGGGTAACCTATTTAAGACTAATGAGAGAAAATATTTTTTCACTCAACGTGTAATCAAACTCTGGAATTTGTTACCGGATGTAGTAAAAGCTGTTAGTGTAGCTGGGTTTAAAAAAGGTTTGGACAAGTTCCTGGAGGAAAGGTCCATAAACCATTATTAAAAGGGACCCAGGATATCACTGCTTTACCCAATACAAGCATTGAGAAACCTGTCTCTTTTCGGGAGACTGTTAGGTACTTATGACCTAGATTGGCCACTGTTGGAAACAGGATACTGGGCTTGATGGACCTTGGTCTGACCCAGTATGGCATCTCTTATGTTCTTATCTTCTTAACTTCTCCCTCACCGGGAATTTGTTGAGATTGCACAGGTCAAGGATGGGCCTTAGGCCCCCTATTCTTTTTGGCATGCGGAAGTACCTGGAGTAGAACCCCTTGCCCTTGAGGTGGTAGGGCACCAGTTCCACCACCCTGTCCTCATGAAAACCTGCCAACTCCTTCAGTAGAAGTTCCCGGTGAAGGGGAGACCGGAGGGGCTCTCTCCTGGAAAATATGGGGGAGGTGCCTGAGTCAGGTGGAAGAGGTAACCCTGCCTGACCACTTGAAGTACCCAGGGACAGATGGTGACGGTCAGCCACTTTTGGGCATAGTGGGCCAGATGTCCCCCTGTGGGCTGCTGATCTCCTTGGGGGAAAACCTCCCCCTTGGCTGGGCCAGAGCCGGTGCCTGCGGTTTTGGAGCCTTCTGCTTATGAGGGCCATGCCCATGTCCCTTGGTCTGCTGACCCCGTTGGGGAGCTGGGGAGGCCTGATAAGGTGGGTAGTTTCTGTAAGCAGACCCTTTTATTGGGTAGGAGGACTTTTTACCCGAGCCCTTCCATCAGGGAGGGGTAGCGATCTTCTTAGAGAGCCTGGTCCTCGTCATGAACTCGGTTTCCAGATTGGCAGCCTTGTTGGTCATGGGTTTGCTACAGAGGTTTTCTCCTTGGTAGGGGACATCGACCAATTTTTCTTGAACCCACTCTCAAGCTCAGCACCGTGCACAGATGCCTGCTGCTGCTACTTGAACAGTTGACTCAAACTAGTTATATGCTGCTCGAGACATGAATTTGGAGCATTCACATACTTCCTTGGCCAGGTCTTAAGGGTTCCTTAGAGAGACCAGCTGAGAATCCGTTAAGTTCCTTTGCCAGGTCTCTTAGGTACATGCCCATATACAGCTGGTAGGCCTGGATGTGGCCAATGAGCATTGAGCCCTGGTAACACTTTCTGCCGAGGGCGCCCAGGGTTCGGGCCTCCCTGCCGAGGGCACCAAGGAGTGCATCTTCTGGCTTTTCAGCCGACGCATGGCCGACTCCACCAACATGGAGTTATGCGGCAGTTCTGATTTCTGGAAGCCCAGGCTCCGGTGGACTCGATACATTGAGTCGAGCCATTTGCTCACCAACGGTACCAACGCCGGTGTCTCCCACATCTGGAGCATCAGCCATTCCAGGATGGGAGGAATGGGCACCGTGAGCGATTCCCTCGGAGGATCCTTGTACTGGAGGATTTCCAACTCATCCGCCTGTGGGTACTCCTCTGACACCGTAGGGAAGGCCAGGGGCTTTGACAAATCAAGGAAAGAGTAGTTACTCAACTGTAACAGGTGTTCTCCAGGAGCAGCAGGAATCAGTCCTCACATATGGGTGACGTCGGCGCCGACGGAGCCCTCGTATGGAGCATTTCCCCAGCTTTCAAAGAAAGCCTTTGGGAATGCAGCGCGCATGCGCGGTCCCCTTCCCGCCCAAGGGTGCCATCTTGCTCAGTCTGATGACACAGCTAAAAGACAGCAAAAAATAACAAAATTAATCATATGACTGCAATTCCAAGGGGAGGAGGGAGGGTCGTGAGGACTGATTCCTGCTGCTCCTGGAGAACACCTGTTACAGGTGAGTAACTACTCTTTCTCCAGGACCAAGCAGGAAGTCAGTCCTCACATATGGGACTCCCTAGCTTCAGGCTACCGGGAACCCAAGCTGAAAAATAAGGAGGTCGTGATGCAGCCCCAGAGGGAGTGGAGTGTCCACCGCCAACTGCAGAAGGAGTGGAAACCATGGCTGCCTCAGCCCTCTGGTGGCTACCAGAATCACCGAGGCCTTGTCCTGAAGAACCTTGAACAAGGTTCGGGCCACTAGAGGCGTGGGAGGAAATGCATACAGTAGGCCCGTAGATCAAGAGATTAGAAACGCATCTGCTGCTATTCGCAGAGGATGCGGTTGTCTGGAACAGAACCTGGGTAGCTGATGGTTCAGTGGACATGCAAAGAGATCGATGGTTGGAAGACCCCATCTTAGAAAGATCCCTTGGACCACCAGAGAATCCAACTGCCATTCGTGAGGCTGCAGAATCCTGCTCAATCTGTCTGCCAGGCAGTTTTCCGGGCCAGGCAGATAAACTGCCTTGAGAAACATGTTGTGTTTGATTGCCAAGGAGCACAGGGCCTGTGCCTCCCGACACAGAAGTTTGGAGCCTGTGCCCCCTTGCTTGTTCACGTAGAACACTGCCACTTGATTGTATGTCTAAACAAAGACAGACTGGTGAGAGAGGACATGAGAGAAAGTTTGCAGAGCTAAGAGGATAGCTCTCAACTCCAATAGATTGATCTGCTGTGTGGACGCCCAAGGAGACCAGAGGCCCTGAGTGCAAGCCCCCTGGCAATGTGCACTCCAGCCTTGAAGGGAAGCATCGGTTGTCAACACCTGTGTGTGGGGAGGCACCTGAAAAGACACCCCCTGGACCAGGTTAGGGAGATGCAGCCACCACCGCAGGGAGGCTGTCAGCAGTTTGGACACATTATCTTGTCTTTCAAGTCGACTGTGGCTTGCACCCACTGAGCTCTGAGGCACCACTGAGCAGGCGGGCATTCGGAGTTACATGGACCGTGGATGCTATGTGGCCCAAGAGCTTTAGGAAGTTTCTGGCGGAGACCAGAGAACCGCTCTGGAACTGATTGGACAACGCTATCAGTCTGTGGGCCCTGTCCTCAGGCAAATAAGCCTTTGCCTGAAGGGTATCTAGTCTTGCCCCTATGAACTCTATGTTCTGTGAGGGGAGCAATGTGGACTTTGCGAAGTTTATGACAAAGCCTAGATGCTGGAGAAGAGATACAGCGCGAAGGGGGCTTGTCTGGTCTCCTGTGGAGACTGACCCCTGATGAGCCATTCGTCCAGGTATGGGAAGACAAAGATGCCCTGGTTTCTGAGATAGGCCGCCACCACTGCCAGGCACTTGGTGAAAACCCTGGGAGTGGAGGTTAGGCCAAAGGGAAGTACCTTATACTGAAAATGATTTCCTCCCACTAGAAATCTGAGATATTGTCTGTGGTCTGGATGATAAGGATGTGAGTATAAGCATCCTTTAGGTCTAAGGAGCATAGACAATCTCCCTGCTTGAGGTAGGGCAGCAGTATCCCAAGGGTAAGCATCTTGAACTTTTCCATCTCCAGGAACTTGTTGAGATTTCGCAAGTTTAGGATGGGCCTGAGGCCTCCTGTCCTTTTTGGTACTAGAAAGTACCTGGAATAGAAGCCTCGCCCTATCAGGTGGTGAGGCACCGGTTCCACCGCCTGCTCTTTTAGAAGAATTGCCAACTCCTGAAGGAGGAGGTTCCTGTGAAGAGGGAGTCTTGGAGGCTTCCCTGGAAAATAGGAGGGGGTAAATGGTTGAAGTGGAGCAAATAGCCATTTTGGACTATGCTCAGCACCCAGGTATCCCCTGTTATGGTTGACCACCTGTGGGCAAACAATGTCAGCCGGCCTCCTATGCTGAGAGGAGCCAGCTGAGGAGGAGAGGCTATGCAATTGGAGTCAAAACCCCGCTCCCTGCTGTGCAGGAGCTGGAGCTGATGGCTTGGGGGTTTACTGCCGAAGGGCCAATGTCCCTGCCCCTTGGCCCGCTGACCCTGATGGGGAGCTGCAGAGGCCTGAAAATGAGGGTAGGATTTGTAGGCAGTAGCCTTCCTTGGGTAAAGCATAGTTACTCACCTGTAACAGGTGATCTCCGGAAACAGCAGGAATTTAGTCTTCACATATGGGTATCGTCAGTACCGACGGAGCCTGTGTGGGAACGCTCCCCAGCGTCCAATTAGAAAGCTTTTGGGAAAATCCCACAGCGCCTGCTTGCTGCCTTCCCTCCTTTCCCAACTGCCTCTCTCCAGTTGAGTTTAAAGTTGAAACAAAGAGAGAGAGAGGGAAAGAGAAAGAGATAGAGAGATACAACTCCTAGGGGAGGTAGGTGGGTTATGAAGACTAAATTCCTGCTGTTCCCGGAGATCACCTGTTACAGGTGAGTAACTATGCTATCTCCAGGAACAAGCAGGAATGTAGTCTTCAAATATGGGGACTCCCTAGCTTTAGATGCCAGGGAAAGACCCCAGAAGTTGTGTGTCCCTGTGAAGGGGCTCCACTTCCCCCCATAGATCTCTGGCATAGAACCAGGGATGGTGGGTAGGAGCTGATTAGGTATGGAACAGGTGTTGGAGAACAGCCTGACCAAACAAGGCATCCCGGTGGGAGTCCTTGTCCAAGCAGTAATGGGCTGTGAAGGTATGAACCGAGGTCCAAGTGGCTGCTCGACAGATGTCGTCGATAAGACACAGAGTGCAGATGAGCCATTGAAGCGGTCATGGCTCTCACATTGTTAGCTGTGACATGGCCCTCCAGAGGAAGATTCTTACTCTAATAGGCAAAAGAAATACACTGAGCAATTCAGTTGGACAGTGTTCTCTTGGAGACTGGAAGTCCCAAATGAGAAGGATCAAAAGCAACAAAGAGTTGAGAGGACTTTCTATGTTGCTGTGTTCGTTGTAAGTAAAAGGCTAAATCTCTTTTACAGTCCAAAGTATGAAGATTCCTTTCTGCATTTTATGCATGAGGCCTTGGAAAAAACACAGGCAGGTAGACTGCTTGGTTTAGATGAAAAGGCGAGACCACCTTTGGCATAAAGTGTGGATGAGTCCTAAGGACTACCTTGTCATGATGAAACCTTGTATAAGGCGGATCAGCCACTAGTGCCTGCAACTCACTGATGCAACGTGATGATGTGATTGCAATGAGAAAGATAGCTTTCCAGGAAAGGAACTTCAACGAGATAGTAGCTAAGGGTTCGAAAGGCGGCTTCATGAGCTGGCCAAGAACCAGGTTTAAGTCCCATGGTGGTGGCCTAATCGGAGGCTTAGTTAGAAGAAGGCCTCTCATAAATCTTGCTATAAAAGGATGGGAGGAAATAGGTTGTCCATTTAAAGGCTTGAAAGAAGCTGTAATAGCACTCAAATGGACTCTTACTGAGTTAGTCTTAAGTCCTGCATTGGATAAATGAAGGAAATACTCCAGTAATGATTCCAGAGGTATCGCAGGGGGGCTAAGACCGTTCTGCGAGCACCATATGGTAAACCTTTTCCACTTGAAAGCATAAGAGCGTTTGTGGAATGTTTTCTGGAAGCATAAAGGATATCCTTTACTTGCTGAGAAAGGTTAAGATTATGAAGATCTAGGCCTTCAGCAACCAAGCCCTGAGATGAAGAGACTGAGGATTGCGATGCCATAACATTCCGTTCTCCTGAGACAGCAGATCTGGAGCAGACCCTAACTCCAGAGAGGGAGCTTGAGAGAGATGTAGAAGCAGAGGGTACCACACTTGCCGTGGCCAATGTGGGGCTATGAGAAAGAGTAGTTACTCACCTGTAACAGGTGTTCTCCAGGAGCAGCAGGAATCAGTCCTCACATATGGGTGTCATCGGCGCCGATGAAGCCCCAGCGGAGCATTTCCCCAGCTTTCTATGAAAGCCTTTGGTAATGCAGGCACGCATGCGCGGTTCCCTTCCCGCTTAAAGGTGCCATCTTACCTCAGTCAAATGACATAGCTAAGAACAGCACACAAAAATGAAAAATAAACTATGTACAACTGCAACTCCAAGGGGAGGAGGGAGGGTTGTGAGGACGGATTCCTGCTGCTCCTGGAGAACACCTGTTACAGGTGAGTAACTACTCTTTCTCCAGGACCAAGCAGGAAGTCAGTCCTCACATATGGGTGACTCCCTAGCTCTGGGCTACCGAGGAACCCAGGCTGAACAAGAGTACTCCCTCTAGTCTCAGCAGCAAAGAAAGGCTTTTCAAGGACACAACCTCCACCGGTAGCCCAACGGAGGGCTGGAGGGCAGGAGTTTCCTAAACCTCAAAGAGATTCCGGAGTACTGCCTGGCCAAAAGCACTGTCCCTACGGGACTCCCTCTCCAGACAGTAATGGGCCGCAAAAGTCTGGCTTGAAGACCAAGTTGCAGCCCTGCAGATGTCTACCAAGGGCACAGAGCGGAGATGAGCCACTGAGGCAGCCACTGCCCTGACACGATGGGCAGTGACCCTACCCTGCAAAGGAAGGTCAGCCGCCTTGTAAGCCCAGGTGATACAGTCAGCCACCCAGATGGACAAGGTACGCTTGGACACAGCCAAACCCAACTTATTGGGGTCAAAGGTTACGAAGAGTTGAGTAGCCCTTCTATGCCCCTGCATACGGTCAAGGTAGAAGGATAAGGCCCTCCTACAGTCCAGGGTATGCAGGACTGCTTCAGCCTGGCTTGCATGAGGCCTAGGGAAGAATGTTGGAAGAACCACCTCCTGATTGAGGTGGAAAGAGGAGACAACGTTCGGGAGGAACTTTGGATGAGTCCTAAGGACTACCCTATTCCTATAAATCCTGGTGTAAGGCCTATCACAGACCAGGGCCTGAAGCTCACTCACTCGCCTAGCCGAGGTAAGGGCTATCAGGAAGAGTGTCTTCCAGGAGAGGAAGCGTAGTGGACAAGTAGCCATCAGCTTAAAAGGTGGGCAAGTCAGTTGCTGCAAGACCACATTCAGCTCCCACTCAGGGGCAGGACGACGGATTGGAGGCTTGAGCAAAAGCAAGCCCCTGAGAAAGCAGGACACCAAGGGGTGACCCGACAGAGAATGTCCCTCCACCAAGGAGTGGTGAGTTGCTAGAGCTGAGAGTGGACCCGAACAGAGTTGGACTTAAGTCCCTGATTTGATAAGTGCAGTAAGTACTGAAGCACTACTGGCACAGTACAGGAGAAAGGATCCTCTGTACGTAGCTGACACCACACAGAAAACCTTTTCCATTTGAGAGCATAGGTTTTCCTAGTGGATTGTTTCCTAGAGGCTAGGACAACCTCCTCAACTTCCTGAGGTAGGCCCCAGGGAGCCAAGACTACCCTTGCAGCATCCAGGCCATCAAATTGAGAGCTTTGAGATTGGGGTGCAGAAGGGAACCCTGCGCCTGTGAGAGAAGGTCGGGTTGCAACCCCAGAGGTAGTGGAGGATCCACAGCCAGTTTAAGCAGAAGAGGAAACCATGGCTGCCTTGGCCACCTGGGAGCTACCAGCAGGACCGAGGCCTTGTCCTGAAGAACTTTGAAGAGAGTTCGGGCTACCAAGGACGTGGGAGGAAACGCATACAGGAGGCCCTGAGACCATGGAATCAGAAAAGCATCTGCTGCTATTCTCAGAGGATGCGGTTGCCTGGAGCAGAACTTTGCAGTTGTTTGTTCACTGGACTGGCAAAGAGATCTACCAAAGGTAGACCCCATTTTAGGAAGATCTTCTGAACTACTGAAGGATGCAGCTGCCACTCGTGGGGCTGCAGAATTCTGCTCAATCTGTCGGCCAGGTAGTTGTCCTGGCCTGGAAGGTACACATCCTTGAGGAGCATGTTGTGCTGGAGGGCAAATGAACAAAGGTCCTGAGCCTCCCGACAAAGGATTCGGGACCCAGTCCCGACCTGTTTGTTCACATAAAACATGGCTACTTGGTTGTCTCTGTCTGAACCAGGACAGATTGATGAGCCAGGGTAGGAGAGAAAGCTTTGAGTGCCAATCGAATAGCTCTGAGTTCGAGGAGATTGATCTGCTGTGCAGCTTCCCAAGGAGACCACAGGCCCTGGGTGCACTTGCCTAGACAATGAGGTCCCCAGCCCTGCAGGGAGGCGTCTGTGGTCAGTACCACCGTGTACGCAGGAATCTGAAAAGGCACCCCATTCAGTAGATTGGGTGGGTGTAGCCACCAGTTGAGGGAGTGCAGAAATTGTCTGGACACTCTTATCCTGTCTCTGAGGTTGCCTGTGGCCTGTGACCACTGAGTCCGAAGACACCACTATGCAGGCCTCATATGGAGCCTGGCATTTGGGGTCACATGTACTGATGAAGCCATGTGGCCAAGCAGCCTCAGGCAGAGTCTGGCGGAGACCAGTGACCTGCTGTGAAATTGATTTGCCAAGGCTATCAACCTCTGGGCCCTGTCTTCTGGCAAGAAAGCCTTTGCCAGCAGAGAGTCCAGCCTTGCTCCTATGAACTCCAAGTTTTGGGAGGGGAGCAAAGTGGACTTTGCGAAGTTTATGACAAAACCCAGGCTTTGAAGAGCAGCAATAGTTCTGAGGGTGGCCTGTCTGGCCTCCTGGCACGTCTGCCCCTGATGAGCCAGTTGTCCAGATAGGGGAAGACAAAGATTCCCTGATTTCTCAGGTAGGCCGCCACCACTGCCAGGCATTTGGTAAAGACCCTGGGAGCGGAGGTGAGGCCAAATGGCAGCACTCTGTACTGATAATGGTTTCCTCCCACAATGAACCTGAGGTACTTTCTGTGGTCTGGATGAATGAGGATGTGAGTGTACGCATCCTTTAGATCTAAGGAGCATAGCCAATCTCCCTGCTGAAGGTAGGGCAGAAGTGTACCAAGAGTAAGCATCTTGAACTTTTCTTTCTCTAGGAACTTGTTGAGGTTCCTGAAGTCCAGAATGGGGCGAAGGCCACCGGTCCTTTTGGGCACCAGGAAATACCTGGAGTAGAACCCGTGACCTTGCAATTGGGGAGGCACAGGCTCCACCGCCCTGTCCACCAACAGACCTTGAAGCTCTTAAAGGAGAAGATCTGTGTGCAGGGGAGGCCTTGGAGGCTCCCCTGGAAAGTAAGGAGGAGGCAGTTGGTGAAAATACAGTGCATAGCCCCTGTGGATTATGTCCAACACCCAACTGTCCCTGGTGATGAGGGGCCACTGCTGGGCAAAGAGGGCGAGGCGACCTCCTGTGCAGGGTTGGGAGAGCAGGGATGGAGAGGCTATGCTCAAGGAGTCAAAAAACCCCACCCTGCTGAGTGGGAGCAGGGGCCGGATGCTTGGGGGTCCTCTGCCTACGGGGCCCATTACCCTGCCCCTTGGCTTGCTGACCCTGGGGGGCAGCTTGGGCAGTCTGATATGGAGGGTACTGTTTGTAGGCAGTGCCCTTCCTCGGGTAAAAGGGCTTTTTACCTGAGCCCTTCTTTTTATGAGAAGGGGCAGAGGTCTTCCTAGACAGCCTTGTCCATGTAATGTGCTCAGTTTCGAGCTGGGCGGCCTTCTCGGTCATGGGCTTGCCAAACAGGTTCTCACCTCGGCAAGGGACATCGACCAACTTGTCCTGAACCCATGGCTCGAGGTCCGATGACTGCAGCCACGTCTGGCGTCGAGCCGCGATGCCAGCTGCCGCAACTCGGGCCGAAGCTTCGAAGCCATTGTAGGCGGCGCGGGACATGAACTTCGAGCAGTCCCGAATCCCCGAGGACAAGGACTTGAATCTCTGCAAGGGTTCCCCGGAGAGTCCAGCAGAGAACCTGGCCAACTCCTTGGCCAGGTCCCGCAAGTACATGCCCATGTACAGCTGGTAAGACTGGACACGGCAAGCAAGCATCGAGCCCTGGAAGCACTTTCTACCGATGCCATCGAGGTTTCGGGCCTCCCTGCTGGGGGGCACTGCGGAGTGCATCTTCTGGCTCTTCAGACAATGCATGGCCGATTCCACAACCATGGAATGGTGTGGTAGCTGTGCCTTTTGAAAGCCAGGGCTCTTTCTGAGTCGATAGATCAAGTCGACTTGCTTGCTCATAACTGGCGCCGAGGCAGGAGCCTCCTACATACGGAAGAGGAGCCGTTCCAGCATCGGAGGAACCGGGACAGTAAAGGCATCCTTCGGAGGAGAGTCATACTGCAGCGCCTCGAGCTCTTCAGCTCGAGGCTCTTTCTCGGGGTCCACCGGAATAGCCAAGGCAGTGGCCATATCCCGGACGAACTCCGAGAACAGAGTATCCTCCGGAGGGGATCTACTCCGGGGCTCAGACTGCGGTGAGTCCGACGGGACGCACCGAGTCTTGAACGTATCGGGAGACTCCTCATCCTCCGTCTCCCAGGCGGACTCGTCTGACGAGGAGTCAGGGTCCGACCCGCGGGGCCCTGGAGCACCCGACCAGGCGCCAGAGGCACTGGCGTCGCCACCCTCGGTCCCGAACGGGAGGTCGAGGGAGACCTCGAACGAGGTTGACTTTGAGTCATGATGGACTCTAGTATCGGCTCGGTCTCCGGGGTCGACTTCGAAGTCGATGTCCCGGTGGTCGGGGCAGATGTGCCAGACAGGCTGGCCATCAGTGCCCGCTGCTGCTCCATGAAGGCAGACAGTCTGCGCTCCAAGGCTGTCATCCTGAGACTCAGCTCAGGAGACGCAGCAGCCACCGACTTGGGCCCCGGTGGTGCCGGGCCCGACGTTGGCTCTCTGGGAGGAGTCCTCGAGGCCTATGGGGCTTACGTGTCCAGCAGACTCCGGCTCCATGCGAGGAACTTTGGCAGGCTTCTCTTGTTCCACGGGCCCAGGGCGAAAGTCGGGGGTCTTACACCTGGCCCTCGAGGAGCCAGGGACCTCCTCCTCCGACGCCCTCGCGAGCCGCTTCTTCCTCTTGCATTCCCGGTCGGGGGACCCCCTGTCCGAGGAGCTTCGACGGCGCTCGGGATCCGAATCCCGAGATGTCGAGGCCTCAGACGAGGTCTGGGCCCGGCCGGAGGCTGAGTCCGAGAAAAGCCTTTCTTTATGCTGCTGGCCACTTCGGAGTGCCTTGGAAGACATCTTCCCACATGGTCCACACGACTTAGGGTCATGATCAGGACCGAGGCACCGAAGGCAGCAGTCGTGTGTGTCTGTGAGAGACATTAACTTCTTACACCGATGACACTTTTTGAAACCGCTGGAAGCCATCGGGAAAAGAGAGTCCCCGCGAGGTCAAAGGACCGGCCTTCCAGGGAAAAAAGAGCGCGAACGCCAGCCATGAAGGGCAAAAACCGAAAAAGTAGAATCGGGCTCGATACCGGTGTACCGAACCCGGCGGGAGGGGAACCAGCGTCGAACCGGGAGAAAAAAGAGCGAGAATCGCCAAAAAAACCCAACTTTTATCCGGGATGACAGGACACACGTCCGGTGGGCTTCTTGGAAAAAAAGAGACTGAGGTAAGATGGCAACTTTAGGTGGGAAGGGAACCGCGCATGCGTGCCTGCATTCCTAAAGGCTTTCATAGAAAGCTGGGGAAATGCTCCACTGGGGCTTCATCGGCGCCGATGACACCCATATGTGAGGACTGACTTTCTGCTTGGTACTGGAGAATCATACGGCCTCTGTCTCTCTGAAGCTTGAACAGGGTCTTGGGAATTAGGGGAATGGGTGGAAAGGCATAAAGGAAGTCATGACCCAAAAGGAGGAGGAAAGCATCACTGGTCTCTGAGCCCTGAGTCGGAATGCTGGAACAGAATCAGGGAAGTTTTGCATTCAACGGACTTGCAAAGAGGTCTATGTCCGGGGTTCCCCAAATTTGAAAAATCTTGGCTACCTGGTCTGCATGTAGAGACCATTCGTGTGGAAGCAGAACTCGACTGAGTCTGTCTGCCCAAGAGTTTTGGATGCCTGGAAGATACACTGCCAGGAGATGAATCTGATGCTCTCTGACGAGGGCCCATAGTCGCAAAGCTTCGTTGCAAAGCGACAGAGCCTGTTCCTCCCTGCTTGTTCACGTAGAACATGGCTACTTGATTGTCCGTATGAATGAGGACTGTCTTGTAGCTGAGCAGGGTGTGGAACACTCGAAGAGCAAATAAAATTGTTCTGAGCTCTAAGAGATTGACCTACACTCTGGAATCATCTGCCGCCAGAGTTACGAGATTGCAAAGACCTAACTGTCTTCAGGAAAAACCTCAAGACTCATCTTTTCCAGAGTCATTTTAATTTGAATTAACCTAAGGGGTCTAAGTCCAGAACATATTTATGTACTCCTGCTCGTTTATTGTATAATGTATATATGTAATTAGTACTCATATACTTAACAAACCCCTCGTGTGATGTACACACCCAAATTTACTGTACTGATTGACAGTCCTCCTTATGTTCTCCTTGTGTAATCAGACCGCTGCTGATCGCTGGAAGCAGCGGTATATAAATGTTTGCTAAATAAATAAATAATAAAAAATAGATGAGTCTCCAGTGGAGTCCAAGTGCCTTGGGTGGAGAGGTCTTGCAGATGAGCTCCCCAACCCATTGGTGAAGCATCTGTTGTGAGAGTTGCCTTGGGTAAAGGTTGTTGAAATGGGGACCCCACCAACAGGTTTTGAGTGGACTGCCACCATTGGAGGGACAAAATAAGGCGATTTGTGTTTGCTATTTTGTCTGACAGGCACCCTGATGCCTGGGTCCATTGAGTGGATAAAGTTCACTGGGCTGCACTCATATGGAGGCGAGTATAAGGAACCACATGCACAGTAGATGCCATGTGGCCTAGTAGTTGTAATATTTCTCGAGCAGTGAGATGAGGCTTTAGCACTGCTTGAGAAGCTAACTGCACCATGCGAAGGCAATGGGTCTGGGGGAGATAGGCCTTTGCTTTTCTGGTATCCAGCAAAGCTCCTATGAACTCTAGAGACTGAGTGGGAGTTAGGCTGGATTTTGGGATGTTTATGACCAGACCCAAATACTAAAGGATAGCATTGTGCAAGATAGAGAAATCCTGGCCTCTGACTCTGATGGGGCTCGAATGAGCCAGTCGTCTAAGTAGGGGAAGACGAATATTCCTAGAGTGCGAAGAAATGCTGCTACCACAGCCATGCATTTCGTAAACACCCTTGGAGCTGAGGCCAGGCCAAAAGGAAGCACCCTGTATTGGTAGTGCCTCCCTTGAAAAAGGAACCAAAGGAACTTTCTCTGAGTTGGATGGATGAGAACATGAGCGTACGCATCCTTGAGATCTAGAGAACAAAGCCAATCCTGATTCTGAAGGTATGGCAGCAGAGTTCCCAGAGAAATCATCTTGAACGTCTCTTTCAACAGGAATTTGTTCAATTCTCTGAGGTCCAAAATAGGTCTGTGTCCCCCTATTTTCTTTGGGATAAGGAAATAGGGGGAGTAAAACCCTGTACCCTGTTGAAGAATGGGTACCTCTTCTATTGCCCCTTGGGCAAGAAGCATAGTGGACTCTTGATCTAACAGGTTGATGAGAGAGGTATGAGAATTGAACTATCTTACCATTGTGGGAGGGGGCATACACAGAAAGTAAAGCGTAGTTACTCACCTGTAACAGGTGTTCTCCAGGAGCAGCAGGAATCAGTCCTCACATACGGGTGACGTCGGCGCCGACGGAGCCCTCGCGGAGCAATTTTCCCCAGCTTTCAAAGAAAGCCTTTGGGAATTGCAGCGCGCATGCGCGGTCCTCTTCCCGCCCAAGGGTGCCATCTTGCTCAGTGTCAGATGACATAGCTAAAAGACAGAAAAAATTAGCAAAAAACTAAAGTATAGAACTGCAACTCCAAGGGGAGGAGGGAGGGTTGTGAGGACTGATTCCTGCTACTCCTGGAGAACACCTGTTACAGGTGAGTAACTACGCTTTCTCCAGGACCAAGCAGGAAGTCAGTCCTCACATATGGGACTCCCAAGCTTAAGGCTACCGGAGACCCTAAGCACAAACATGAGCTCCCTCAAGCTCAGTAGCACAGAAGGAAGGAATCTTCTCTGAATAAGTCTCCAACCGGTAGCCCAACATCCGGGATGGAGGGTAGGAGTTGCCTATACCTCAAAGAGGTTACGGAGGACTGCCTGTCCGAAAGCACTGTCCCTGCGGGACTCCCTCTCCAGGCAGTAATGGGCTGCAAAAGTCTGGCTTGAAGACCAAGTAGCGGCCCGGCAGATGTCTGCCAATGGAACAGAGTGGAGGTAAGCCACCGAAGTAGCCTTCGCCCGAACACGATGAGCTGTGACTCTACCTTCCAAGACGAGGCCGGCTGCCTCGTAAGCCCAAGCGATACAGGCAGCAATCCAGATGGACAGAGTACGCTTGGAGACAGGGAGCCCCAACTTGTTGGGGTCATAAGACACGAAGAGCTGAACAGCCCTTCTGTGCTCCTGCGTACGGTCAAGATAGAAGGTTAACGCCCTTCTACAATCCAGGGTATGCAGGACCATTTCAGCTCGGCTGGAGAGTGGCCTGGGAAAGTAGGTCGGAAGAACCACCTCCTGGTTGATGTGAAAAGGGGATACCACTTTGGGAAGAAACTTATGGTGAGTCCGTAGGACTACCCGGTTCTTGTAGAACCTAGTGTAAGGAGGATCAGATACTAGGGCCTGCAACTCACTAACGCGTCTAGCAGAAGTGAGGGCTACCAAGAACAAGGTTTTCCACGAAAGAAAACGAAGTGGACAGGTAGCCATAGGCTCAAAAGGCGGACAGGTAATCCGCTGCAAAACCACATTGAGATCCCAGTCCGGGGCTGGTGGGCGCAAAGGTGGCTTAAGGAGAAGGAGGCCTCTGAGAAAACGAGCCACCAGAGGGTGGCTGGAAAGAGGTCTACCATCCACCGGCAAGTGATGCGCAGAAAGAGCACTGAGGTGGACCTTGACCGAGTTGGACTTAAGTCCAAGGTTAGAGAGAGAGAGCAAGTACTGCAAGACCACTGATGCTGAACAGGAGAAGGGATCTTGAGACTGCTGAGTACACCAGACGGAGAACCGACGCCACTTGAGAGCGTAGGACTTCCGGGTGGAGGGCCTCCTGGAGGCCAAGACGACCTCCTCCACATCTGGAGGTAGCTGCAGAGGAGCAAGGACTACCCTTTCAGCAGCCAGGCCATCAGATGAAGGGACCGGAGATTGGGGTGTAGGAGAGTCCCCTGATCTTGCGACAGGTCGTCGGGCTGAAACCCCAGAGGAAGAGGAGTGTCCACCGCCAGCTGCATCAGAAGCGGGAACCAAGGTTGTCTCGGCCACCGGGGAGCCACTAGGATCATCGATGCTTTGTCTCTGAGAACTTTGAAGAGCGTCCGAGACACCAGTGGCATGGGAGGAAAGGCATACAAGAGGCCGGTGGACCATGGAATCAGAAAAGCATCCGCCGCTACTCTGAGAGGATGCGGCTGTCGAGAGCAGAATCTGGGCAGCTGCCGGTTCAGAGGACTGGCAAACAGATCCATGGTGGGGAGACCCCACTTGAGAAAGATTTGCTGAACCACCATCGGATCCAGCCTCCATTCGTGTGGCTGGAGGATCCTGCTGAGCCTCTCGGCCAGGTAATTTTCTTGACCTGGGAGATAGACAGCCTTGAGGAGGATGCCGTGGCGGACTGCCCAAGAGCATAGCTGTTGTGCCTCTTGACAGAGGAGGAAGGAGCCTGTTCCGCCTTGTTTGTTCACGTAGAACATGGCAACCTGGTTGTCCGTCTGTATCAGTAGCGACTGGTGGGACACTAGGTGAGAGAAGGCTCTGAGCGCTAGGCGGATGGCTCTGAGCTCCAGGAAGTTTATCTGTTGAGCAGACTCCCAAGAATTCCAGAGGCCTTGAGTACATGACCCTTGGCAATGTGCTCCCCAACCCAGGAGGGAAGCATCGGTCGTCAGGACCTGAGAATGCGGAGGGGGCTGAAAAGCCACCCCTAGCACTAGGTTTGGCAGATGAAGCCACCATCGCAGAGATGAGACCAGCTGGTCGGAGATCTGTACGGAGTCCGCTAGGCTCCCCGTGGCCTGATGCCATTGAGTGCGAAGGCACAACTGAGCAGGACGCATGTGCAGTCAGGCATTGGGGGTCACATGGACCGTGGAATCCATATGGCCGAGCAGTCTCAGAAAGTGCCTGGCGGAGACCAGCGCATTGCTGTGAAAGTGGCTGGCGAGTTCCATGAGCCGCTTGGCCCTGTCCAGAGGGAGGAAGGCCTGCGCCTGAAGTGTGTCCAAGCTAGCGCCTATGAACTCTAGATTTTGAGAGGGGAGCAAAGTGGACTTTGCGAAGTTTATGACAAACCCCAAGTGCTGGAGCAGAGTCACAGTGCGATGAGTGGCCTGAGTGGCCTCTGGTGAAGATGGGCCTCTGATGAGCCAGTCGTCCAGGTATGGGAACACAAAAAGACCTTGAAGCCTTAGATAGACCGCCACCACTGCTAGGCATTTGGTGAACACCCTGGGGGCGGAGGAGAGGCCAAAGGGCAGTACTCTGTACTGGTAATGATTGCCTCCCACAACAAATCTGAGATATTGTCTGTGGTCTGGATGAATGAGGATATGAGTATACGCATCCTTCAGATCCAAGGAGCATAGCCAGTCTCCCTGCTGGAGGTAGGGCAGCAGGATTCCAAGGGTAAGCATCTTGAACTTTTCCTTTGCAAGGAACTTGTTGAGGTTTCGCAAGTCCAGGATGGGTCTGAGGCCTCCTGTTCTTTTGGGAATCATGAAGTACGTGGAGTAAAACCCTTGACCCTTCAGGTGGTGGGGCACCGGTTCTACGGCTTGTTCCTGAACGAGACTTGCTAACTCCTGAAGGAGTAAGTCCCTGTGCAAAGGGAGTCTGGGAGGCTCCCCTGGAAAGTAGGATGGAGGTACCTGGTGAAAGTGAAGAAGATAGCCCTTTTGAACTATGTGAAGTACCCAGGTATCTGTGGTGATGTTGGACCACCTGTGGGCAAAGTGGACCAGCCGGCCTCCTGTGCTGAGAGAAACCAGCTGAGGGGGAGAGGCTATGCTGATGAAGTCAAAAAAACCCACCCTGCTGAGCAGGGGCCGGTGGTGCAGGCTTGGAGGCTTGCTGCCTACGGGACCCATTACCCCGTCCCTTGGCCTGCTTTCCCTGTGGGGGAGCTGCTGAGGCCTGATACTGAGGGTAGTATTTATAGGCAGCCGCCTTCCTCGGGTAAAAGGGCTTTTTCCCCGAGCCCTTCTTCTTTTGAGAAGGGGCAGAGGTCTTCCTTGAGAGACGAGTCCTGGTGAGAGTTTCCGTCTCGATTTGTGCAGCCTTCTCATCCATGGGCTTGCCAAAGAGGTTATCACCTCGGCAGGGGACATCGACCAACTTGTCCTGCACCCAGGGCTCGAGGTCGGACGTCTGAAGTCAAGCTAGGCGGCGTCCACCGATGCCGGCCGCAGCTACTCGAGCCGATGCCTCAAAACCATCATAGGCTGCTCGAGATATAAACTTGGAGCACTCTCGAATACCAGTTGACAAGGTTTGGAACCTCTGCAAAGGTTCGTCGGAGAGACCAGCAGAGAACCCGGCAATTTCTTTAGCCAGATCCCGGAGATATATGCCCATGTAGAGCTGGTAGGTCTGGACTCGACAAGCAAGCATAGAGCCCTGGAAGCACTTCCTACCGAGGGCATCCAGGCTTCGGGCTTCCCTACCAGGGGGCACCGAGGAGTGCATTTTTTGACTCTTAAGTCTATGCATGGCCGATTCCACCACCATGGAATGGTGCGGTAGTTGTGCCTTTTGGAAGCCGGGGCTCTTGCGGACTCGATAAATGGAATCGACCCGCTTGCTTAACACCGGCGACGCCGCCGGGCTCTCCCACATGCGGAAGAGAAGTCGTTCCAGCATCGGAGGAACCGGTACAATAAAGGACTCCTTCGGGGGAGAGTCATATTGGAGGTCATCGAGTTCTTCGACTCGAGGTTCCTCCTCGGGATCCGCGGGGAAGGCCAAAGCCTTGGCCATATCCCTCACGAAGTCCAAGAACCGGGTATCCTCCGGGGGGGGGCCGTCTCCGAGGTTCTGACTCGGGGGAGTCCGAAGGGACACACCGAGTCCGAAAGGAACCAGGTGACTCTTCGTCCTCGGATTCCCAGGCTGACTCCTCGGAGGAGTCGTCGAGCGGCTCTGGTCGGGCGGGCACCGATGCTATCCGCTCCGAAGCCGAGGGAGTCAGCGTCGACGACCTCGGTCCCGAACGGGAGGCCGAAGAAGACCTCGACCGAGGATCGACTCGAGCCCTCATGGACTCGAGGATCGGCTCGGTCTCCGGGGTCGACGTCCTGGCGGTCAGGGCAGAAACACCGGCGAGGCCAGCGATCAATACCCGCTGCTGGTCCATGAAGGCAGTCAGACTGCTCTCCAAGGCCGTCAACCTGAGTCCGAGCTCAGGAGACCCAGCAGCCCCCGACTCGGGCCCCGACGGCGTCGGGCCCAACGTCGGGTCCTTCGGAGGCGAGTCAACGAGGACAACAGTACTCACGTGAGCGGGCAAGTCCACCTCGAGTCGAGGATGTTTTGACGGCCTCTCCACCTCCGAGGCCCCGGGACGGGAATCGGGGCTATGCGACCTGGCCCTCGAGGGACCAGGAGCGTCCACCGATCCCGCCCTCGCGGGTTTCTTCTTCCGATGATGTTCCCGGGTAGGAGACCCCCTTTCAGAGGAACTTCGACGATGCTCAGGACCTGAGTCCCGAGACGTCAAAGCCTCTGACGAGGTCCGAGCCCGGCCGGAGTCAGAGAAGATACGCTCCCGCTGATGCTGCCGACTCCTCAACGCTTTTGAGGACATTTTGCCACACGGACCACAGATCATGGAGTCATGATCGGGTCAGAGGCAGCGGAGGCAGAAGTCATGAGTGTCTGTAAGAGACATGAGTTTCTTACAGAGGTCACACTTTTTAAAGCCGCTGGCAGCCATCGGGGGAAAAAGGGCCCCTGCGAGGTCGAAAGACCGGGCTGCCAGGGAAAAAGGCGCGAAATCTGTCACGAAGGACAAAAAACCGAAAAATAAGGAACGGACTCGCAACCGGCGTCGCGAGTCCGGGCGGGAAAAGAACCGGCGTCGAACCGAAGAAAAAAGAGAAATAAAGAGAAAAAATCAACTTTTCGGCGGGGATTCACAGACAACGTCTGTAGGGCTCCGCGGAAAAAAGAAGACTGAGCAAGATGGCACCCTTGGGCGGGAAGAGGACCGCGCATGCGCGCTGCAATTCCCAAAGGCTTTCTTTGAAAGCTGGGGAAAATTGCTCCGCGAGGGCTCTGTCGGCACCGACGTCACCCATATGTGAGGACTGACTTCCTGCTTGGTCCTGGAGAAAGCTTGTACCCCTCTTTTATAATAGAGAGAGTCCAGTGTTCTGCTGTTATCTGCCCCCATCTGGGGGCAAAGTGACATAACCTTCCTGGAATGGTGGAATGCTCTGGTCCGTTGAGAGCCAGGAAGGCTAAGTTCTCTAGATGGAAGTCAAAGGCCTTGTGGAGGCTGAGCCTGCTGAGACGGTTGAGGCTAAGCAGTCTTTGCTTTCCTTTGTTTAGGTGGTTGCTGACTCTTTCGGGCAGGTTGACCTGCAGAATGTCCCTGCTGGGAATAAGAGGGATAAAACCTCTTCTTTTTGGAGAAGAATGGTTTCTTGAAAGATTTCCTCCTTGCAGGATCAGCTGTGGCTTTGGATAGTCTATCCAAGGTGGAGTTGTCAGCATCCAACTCATTGGCCTTGTCTTGCCAATTTTTGCCAAATAAATTCTCACCTGTACAAGGGATATTGCCCAGTTTATCCTGCACCCAGAGTTCCAAATCGGATGCCTGGAGCCAGGCAATTCTACGTGTACCTATGCCAATGGCAGAGGTTCTGCTTATGGACTCCAAACAGTCAAAAGCTGCACGGTTGACAAACTTAGAAACATCCTGGGCATGTTTAACCAGTGTGAGAAAATCCTGCCTCTTATCATCAGGGAGAAGAGGACTCAAAACCTCTAAATCTCCTGTGACTTTCTTAAGGAACATTCCCATATATAAAATATAGGAAATGATCCTGGCAGAAAGCATGGAAGCCTGGAAAGTATGACGTCCAAAGGCATCCAAAGTTCGACACTCACGTCCTGGAGGATTAGAGGCATGCCTCTTTGCACTTCTGATCCTTCTCATAGCTGATTCCACTACAATAGAGTGGTGAGGAAGCTGAGTTTTCTGGAAACCAGGACAAGGAGGTACTCAATACATGGTATCCAATCTACGAGAGTGAGGAGAGGTGGTAAGAGGTGTTTCCCACATTCTCAATATGAGATCATGTAAGATCCCATGGATAGGCAAAGTAGCTGCCTCCTTAGGAGCCTTGGGATATTGTAGAATCTCCAACTCCTTTGCCCTGGGCTCTGTTTCAGGAGCCACAGAAATGGACAGACCTCGAGCCACTTCCCTGATAAAATCCTGAAAGGAGATATCTTCTGGAGGAGACATCCTGCGTTTAGGAGAGGAAGGCCCCTCTGGGAGAAGTACTCCGGTACCGACGGAGCTATCAGAATCCTCATACTCCTCCGAGGACTCAAAGTACCTTCTGTCCCGATGCTCTTGTAGAGCATGATACTTGTACCGACCGAAGTCAGTACCGGGGGGAATCGGTACCGGTGTATTGGTACCAGAAGGCATGACTGGGTGCCGGCAATGCAGACACCGATGTTTATGCCGATGCTGTCGGTACTGGTACCAATACCGGTGCTGGAGTCGGTGCCGGTACTGGTTGATCTGTCTGACGCGGTTCCGAGGGTGTCGATGCTGCAAGGAGAGCCGCCAGACTGCGTTCAATAGCCAGGAACCTCTGGTCTATCGACGCTGCCGATGCCTGGGTATCAGTACTGGAGAAAGCAGCCGGTACCCCAGAGCATGGCACCAGTAGTTCTGCCGAGGTTGAGGCCTCGAGAACATCCTGGAGCCCCGATAATGCTTTGGAAGCCGAAGCCTCCCGCCGGGGCAATTTTGCTGGTACGGAACCCTTCAGGGCAACGCTAGAGGCATCTCGATGCTTGGAAGGAGATCTACCCTTTTGAGGACCGGCCAGACTTATGTTTAGTTACCTGAGATCCATGGAAGGAAGACGAAGCCATGGACGACGTCGATGACACAGAGGCTGCATCGGAGGGAAAAAGGGTGCTGAGCTTAGCAGCTCGGTTTTGTTGACCCCTCTTGGACATCATGGCACAGGCCATACACTCTGAAATGGAGTGGTCAGGACCTAAACATTTAAGACACCAGTCATGGGTGTCAGTGACGGAGATGGTACCGCCACACTTGGTGAACTTCTTGATACCCGAAACATGTTTTTCCATGGTAAACAAAATTTTGGGCCTAAGGCGACCAAAATGATTTGAAGCCTAGGTCAGAAGCCTTATCAGAAGAAACTTGAAGACCTAAATATGTACACTTTGGAGGAGAGGAGGGACAGGGGAGATATGATTCAGACCTTTAAATACTTAAAGAGAAATAATGAACAAACAAACCTCTTCCAAAGCCGGGGAAGCTGTAAAACTAGAGGGCATAACATGAAGCTGCAAGGTGGTAAATTGAAAGGCAATGTCAGGAAATATTTTTTCACTAAAAGGGTAGTAGATGCTTGGAATGCCCTCCCGATGGAAGTGGTGGGGGAAAACACGGTGACGGAATTCAAAACGGCATGGGACAGACACAGTGGATCCTTTTACAGCAACAGGATAAAAACAAAATAAACTGAAACATATAACTTCTGAACCATGTAACGGCTCAACAAATAGGGGTGTCCTACATGGAGTGATGAGTTCACCCCTAAACAAAGACATGGGGGAGGGGTGGCCTGCACCTAAACAAAGGCCCAAAATGGCACGTGCACCTGAGGAAGAAAAGTTTGGAAAAAAAAAAAGAACTATATATATATATATATTATTTTTTAAAAAGAAAGAACAACGAACCGGCGGTATCGGTATAGCGTTGAGGAAGGCAGATGCGACCACAAAAAAAGAAGGAGAATGGGAAAAATTTTCTGCGGTGACAGGAATGACGACCTGCTGGCTCCGCGGAAAACGAAAAACTGGAGAGAGGCAGTTGGGAAGGGCGGGAAGGCAGCACGCAGGCGCTGTGGGATGCTCCCAAAAGCTTTCTAATCGGACGCTGGGGAGCGTTCCTGCGCAGGCTCTGTCGGTACCGACGATACCCATATGTGAAGACTACATTCCTGCTTGTTCCTGGAGAAAGAGTAGTTACTCACCTGTAACAGGTGTTCTCCATGAGCAGCAGGAATCAGTACTCAGATATGGGTGACGTCGGCGCCGATGGAGCCCTCGTGCGGAGCATTTCCCCAGCTTTCAAAGAAAGCCTTTGGGAATTGCAGCGCGCATGCGCGGTCCCCTTCCCGCCCAAGGGTGCCATCTTGCTCAGTCTGATGACATAGCTAAAAGACAGCAAAAAATTAGCAAAATAAATCATAAGACTGCAACTCCAAGGGGAGGAGGGAGGGTTGTGAGGACTGATTCCTGCTGCTCCTGGAGAACACCTGTTACAGGTGAGTAACTACTCTTTCTCCAGGACCAAGCAGGAAGTCAGTCCTCACATATGGGACTCCCCAGCTTAAGGCTACCGGAGACCTCAAGCCGAAAAAATGAGCTCCCTCGAGCTCGTCAGTACGTAAGGAAGGAATCTTCTCTGAGAACGCTCTCGACCGGTAGCCCAACACCAGGGCCGGAGGGTAGAAGTTGCCTAAACCCCAAAGAGATTATGGAGTACTGCCTGTCTGAAAGCACTGTCCCTGCGGGACTCCCTCTCAAGGCACTAATGGGCCGCAAAAGTCTGGCTTGAAGACCAAGTAGCGGCCCGGCAGATGTCTGCCAACGGAACAGAGCAGAGATGAGCCACTGACGCAGCCTTCGCCCTGACACGATGAGCCGTGACTCGACCCTCCAACGAGAGGCTGGTTGCCCCATAAGCCCAGGCGATACAGTCAGCTACCCATATGGACAAAGTACGCTTGGAGACAGGTAACCCCAATTTATTGGGGTCAAAAGAAACGAACAGCTGAACAGCCCTTCGATGCTCCCGCGTACGGTCAAGGTAGAAGGACAACGCCCTCCTACAGTCCAGGGTATGCAGGACCATTTCAGCCCGGGTGGCATGCGGCCTGGGAAAGAAGGTTGGAAGAACCACCTCCTGATTGAGGTGAAAAGGGGAGACAACCTTAGGGAGAAACTTCGGGTGAGTCCGTAAGACTACCCTATTCCTGTAGAACCTAGTGTAAGGGGGATCAGACACTAGTGCCTGAAGTTCACTCACTCGCCTAGCAGAGGTAATAGCTACCAGAAACAAGGTTTTCCAGGAGAGAAAAAGGAGAGGGCAGGTAGCCATAGGTTCAAATGGCGGACAAGTAATCCGCTGTAAGACCACATTCAGATCCCACTCAGGGGCTGGTGGACGCAAAGGAGGCTTAAGCAGGAGGAGGCCTCTGAGAAAACGAGCCACTAAAGGGTGGTTGGAAAGAGGACTCCCGTCCACCGGCGAGTGGTGCGCTGAGAGAGCACTGAGGTGAACTCTGACAGAGTTGGACTTAAGGTCTAGATTGGAAAGGTAGAGCAAATATTGCAACACTACCGCTACCAAGCAGGAGAAGGGATTCTCGCTGCGCTGAGCACACCATGCGGAGAATCTACGCCACTTAAGAGCGTAGGATTTCCTGGTGGATTGCCGTCTAGAGGCTAAGACGACGTCTTCCACCTCTCTAGGCAGGAGTAGGGGAGCCAGGACTACCCTTTCAGCAGCCAGGCCATCAGATGAAGGGACTGGAGGTTGGGGTGCAAGAGAGACCCCTGTTCCTGAGACAGGAGATCGTGTTGAAACCCCAGAAGAAGAGGAGTGTCCACCGCCAGTTGCAGCAGGAGTGAAAACCACGGCTGCCTCGGCCATCTGGGGGCTATCAGAATCATGGAGGCCCTGTCCTTGAGGACCTTGAACAGTGTTCGAGACACCAGTGGCGTGGGAGGAAACGCATAGAGTAGGCCTTGGGACCACGGAAGCAGAAAGGCATCCGCTGCTACTCTGAAAGGATGCGGTTGCCTGGAACAGAACCTCGGTAGTTGCCGGTTCAGAGGGCTGGCAAAGAGATCCAGGGTGGGGAGGCCCCACCGGAGAAAGATCTGCTGAACCACCAATAGATTCAATCTCCACTCGTGTGGTTGCAAGATCCTGCTCAGTCTGTCCGCCAGGTAATTTTCTTGACCTGGGAGGTAGACCGCCCTGAGGAGGATTCCGTGATTGACAGCCCAAGAGCACAGCCGCTGTGCCTCCTGACAGAGGAGGAAGGAGCCCGTGCCTCCTTGTTTGTTCAAGTAGAACATGGCAACTTGATTTTCCGTCTGGATCAGCACAGACTGGTGAGACGTGAAGTGGGAGAAGGCTCTCAGAGCTAGGCGTATTGCCCTTAGCTCCAGGAAGTTTATCTGCTGAGCAGTCTCCCAAGGAGTCCAGAGACCCTGAGTACATACCCCTTGGCAATGTGCTCCCCAACCTAGAAGAGAAGCATCTGTCGTCAGCACTTGAGAATGTGGAGGGAATTGAAAAGCCACTCCGAGTACCAGATTCGGAAGATGAAGCCACCACTGTAGAGAGGAGACAAGCAGGGTGAATATTCTCACTGAGTTGGCAAGGCTCCCTGTGGCCTGATGCCACTGAGTTTGAAGGCTCCACTGAGCAGGCCGCATGTGCAGGCGGGCATTGGGGGTTACATGAACCGTGGAAGCCATATGGCCGAGAAGTCTCAGGAATTGCCTGACGGAGACCAGGGAATTGCTGTGAAACTGCCTGGCTACATCCATCAAACTGTGGGCCCTGTCCACTGGCAGAAAAGCCTTCACCTGAAGAGTGTCTAGCCTTGCTCCTATGAATTCTAAGTTCTGGGACGGGAGCAAAGTGGACTTTGCGAAGTTTATGACAAACCGCAAGTGCTGAAGCAGAGCCATAGTGCGAAGGGCGGCCTGATTGGCCTCCTGGGAAGACTGGCTCCTTATGAGCCAGTCGTCCAGGTATGGAAACACAAAAAGACCCTGAAGCCTCAGGTAGGCCGCCACCACCGCCAGGCACTTGGTGAACACCCTGGGAGCGGAGGCTAGGCCAAAGGGTAGTACTCTGTACTGGTAGTGGTTTCCCCCCACAACAAATCTGAGATACTGTCTGTGGTCTGGATGAATAAGGATGTGTGTATAAGCATCCTTTAGATCTAAGGAGCATAGCCAATCTCCCTGCTGGAGGTAGGGCAGCAGGATTCCAAGGGTAAGCATCTTGAACTTTTCCCTCTCCAGGAACTTGTTGAGGTTGCGCAAGTCTAGGATGGGTCTGAGGCCTCCTGTTCTTTTTGGCACCAGAAAGTACCTGGAATAAAAGCCGTGACCTCTCAGGTGGTGGGGCACCGGTTCCACAGTCTGTTCCTTTAGCAGACTTGCTAACTCCTGAAGGAGTAGGTCCCTGTGCAGAGGGAGTCTTGGAGGCTCCCCTGGAAAATAGGAGGGAGGTACCTGGTGAAAATGGAGAAGATAGCCCTTCTGGATTATATGGAGCACCCAGGTATCTGAGGTGACGGCTGACCACCTGTGGGCAAAGAGGGCCAGCCGGCCTCCTGTGCTAATGTGAGGCAGCTGAGGAGAAGAGGCTATGCTTGCTGAGTCAAAAACCCCCACCCTGCTGAGCAGGGGCCGGTGTAGGTGGCTTAGGGGCCTTCTGCCTACGGGGCCCATGACCCTGCCCCTTGGCCTGCTGACCCTGTTGGGGAGCTGCAGAGACCTGATAATGAGGGTATTGTTTATAGGCAGATGACTTCCTCGGGGAAAAGGTCTTTTTTCCCGAGCCCTTTTTCTTCTGAGAAGGGGCAGAGGTTTTCCTGGACAGCCTAGTCCGGGTAAGAGTCTCGGTCTCGAGTTCTGCAGCCTTTTCAGCCATGGGCTTGCAAAAGAGGTTTTCACCTCGGCAGGGGACATCGACCAACTTGTCCTGCACCCATGGCTCGAGGTTGGATGACTGTAGCCAAGCCTGTCGGCGGGCACTGATGCCGGCCACGGCTATTCGGGCCGAAGCCTCGAAGCCATCATAGGCTGCTTGAGAGATAAACTTCGAGCACTCTCGAATACCAGTGGACAAGGCCTGGAACCTCTGCAAAGGCTCCTCGGAGAGACCAGCAGAGAACCCGGCAATCTCCTTTGCCAGGTCTCGGAGATACATGCCCATGTAGAACTGGTACGTCTGGACACGGCAAGCAAGCATAGAGCCCTGGAAGCACTTCTTACCGAGGGCATCCAGGTTCCGGGCCTCCCGGCCGGGAGGCACCAAGGAGTGCATCTTCTGACTTTTCAGTCGATGAATGGCCGATTCCACAACCATGGAGTGGTGTGGTAATTGTGCCTTTTGGAATCCAGGGCTCTTAGACTCGATAGATGGAATCGACCCGCTTGCTTAACACCGGCGTCGAGGCCGGGGTCTCCCACATGCGGAAGAGCAGCCGCTCCAGCATCGGAGGAACCGGTACAGTAAAGGCCTCCTTCGGGGGAGAGTCATACTGGAGGGCCTCAAGCTCCTCGGCTCGAGGCTCCTCCTCGGGATCCACGGGGAAGGCCAAGGCCTTGGCCATATCCCGCACGAAGTCCGAGAACCGGGTATCCTCCGGTGGGGATTGTCTCCGAGGTTCGGACTACGGCGAGTCCGAAGGGACACACCGAGTTCGATAAGTGTCGGGTGACTCTTCGTCCTCCGTCTCCCAGTTAGACTCCTCGGAGGAGAAATTGAGTGGCTCCGGTCGGGCGGGCACCGATGCCATCCCCCCCGACGCCGAGGGTACCGGCGTCAACGACCTCGGTCCCGAATGGGAGGCCGAGGGAGACAGTGGCTGAGGATCGACTCGAGCCCGCATGGACTCGAGGATCGGCTCGGCCTCCGGGGGTCGACTTGGATGTCGAGGTCCCGGTGGTCGGGGCAGATGCACCGGTGAGACCGGCGATTAATGCCCACTGCTGTTCCATGAAGGCAGCGACGCTGCTCTCCAAGGCCGTCAACCTGAGTCCGAGCTCAGGAGACCCAGCAGCCCCCGACTCGAGCCCCGACGGCGGCTCCCCTGGAGGAGAGTCCACGAGGATTACAGCACTTACGTGTCCAGGAGACTCCATCTCGATACGAGGATGTTTGGCAGGCCTCTCCGACTCCGAAGACCCGGGACAGCTATCGGGGCTATGCAACCTGGCCCTCGAGGGACCTGGAGCGCCCACCGATGCCGCCCTCGTGGGTTTCTTCTTCCTGCAATGTTCCCGCGAAGGAGACCCCTGCTCAGAGGAACCCCGACGCTGCTCGGGGCAGGAGTCCCGAGACGTCGAGGCATCTGACGAGGTCCGGGCCCGTCCGGACGTGGAGTCAGAGAAGATCCTATCCTTCTGGTGCTGCCGACTCCTCAATGCCTTCGAGGACATTTTGCCACATGGACCACAGATCATCGGGTCATGATCGGGTCCGAGGCAGCGGAGGCAGCAGTCATGTGTGTGGGTAAGAGACATAAGTTTCTTACACCGATCACACTTTTTAAACCCGCTGGTAGCCATCGGGGGAAAAAGGGCCCCTGCGAGGTCAAAAGACCGGGCTGCCAGTGAAAAGAGAAAAATGGCGCGAACGCTAGTCACAAAGGACAAAAACCGAAAAAGAGAGAGTGAACTCGATACCGGCGTATCGGACCAAGGCGGGAAAAGGATCCGGCATCGAACCGAAGAAAAAAAGAGAAAAAACAGGGAAATCAACTTTTTTCTCTGGGAAAAATGAACTACGTCCGTCGGGCTCCACGGAAAAAAGAAGACTGAGCAAGATGGCACCCTTGGGCAGGAAGGGGACCGCGCATGCGCGCTGCAATTCCCAAAGGCTTTCTTTGAAAGCTGGGGAAATGCTCCGCACGAGGGCTCCGTCGGCGCCGACGTCACCCATATGTGAGGACTGACTTCATGCTTGGTCCTGGAGAAAAGGGCTTTTTCCCCGAGCCCTTCTTCTTCTGAGAAGGGGTAGAAGTTTTCCTTGACAGCCTTGTCCTGGTGAGAGTCTCAGACTCAAGTTCTGCAGCCTTTTTCATCCATGGGTTTGCAAAAAAGGTTCTCACCTTGGCAGGGGACATCGACCAACGTGTCCTGCACCCATGGCTCGAGGTCCGTTGACTGTAGCCAGGTCTGACGGCGTGCATCGATGCCGGCCGTGGCTACTCGGGCCGAAGCCTCGAAGCCATAATAGGCTGCTCGAGAGATAAACTTCGAGCACTCTCGAATCCCAGATGACAAAGACTTAAACCTCTGCAAAGGTTCCTCGGAGAGGCCAGCTGAGAACCCGGCAATCTCCTTTGCCAGGTCCCAAGGTACATGCTCATGTACAGCTGGTAAGTCTGGACACGGCATGCCAGCATAGAGCCCTGGAAGCACTTTCTACCGAGGGCATCCAGGTTCCTGGCCTCCCGGCTGGGCGGCACCAAGAAGTGCATCTTCTGACTCTTCAGAAGATGCATGGCCGATTCCACAACCATGGAGTGGTGCGGTAGCTGTGCCTTCTGGAACCCAGGGCTCTTACGGACTCGATAAATGGAATCAACCCGTCTGCTGAGAACCGGCGCCGAGGCCGGTGCCTCCCACATGCGGAAGAGCAGCCATTCCAGCATCGGAGGAACCGGTACAGTAAAGGCCTCCTTAAGCGGAGAGTCATACTGGAGGTCCTCGAGCTCGTCAGCTCGAGGGGATCCACGGGGAAGGCCAAGGCTTTGGCCATGTCCCGCCGAAGTCCGAGAACCGGGTATCCTCCGGTGGGGACCGTCTCCGAGGCTCGGACTCCGGCCAGTCCGATGGGATGTACCGGGTCCAGAAAATATCCAGGGAATCCTCGTCCTCCGTCTCCCACTCTGACACCCCCGAGGAGGAATCGAGCGGCTCCGGCCGGGCACCAACGCCATCCACCCCGATGCCAAGGGCACCGCCGTCGACGAACTCTGCCCCAAATGGGAGGCCGAGGGGGACCTTGGCCGAGGATCGACTCAAGACCGCATCGACTCGTGGATCGGCTCGGCCTCCGGGGTCGATTTGGACGTCGAGGTCCCGGTGGTCGGGGCAGATGCACCGGTCAAACCAGTGATCAGTAGCCGCTGTTGCTCCATGAAGGCAGCCAAGCTGCTCTCCAAGGCCGTCAACCTGAGAATCAGCTTAGGAGACTCAGCAGCCCCCGATGTCGGCTCCCCCGGAGGGGAGTCTACAAGAACAACAGCACTCACGTGACTCGGGGACTCCGGCTCCACTCGAAGCAACTTGGCAGGCCTCTCCGACTCCGAGAACCCGGGACGGCGGTCGGGGCTATGCGACCTGGCCCTCGAGGAGCCAAGAGCGTCCACCAACACCACCCTCGTGGGTTTCTTCTTCCTTCTGTGTTCCCTCGAAGGAGACCCCCTTTCAGAGGAGCCTCGATGGTGCTCGGGGTCGGACTCCCAAGATGTCGAGGCCTGTCATGCCCATAGCCCTTTACATGAGTATGGAGGGGTGTGATAGATAAAGTTCCCCAATTAAGCAATGTTCCAGACTGGCTATCTTGCAAAGGATTATGGTACTGGTAGTCCAGTCATGCGGTGCTTGCTTTGGAGGTAAATGAAGAGAATGTAGTTGGCTCGAGTGTAAGGCAGTAACAGAATATTTATTTATGAGGTAAATCCAGATGCACACAGATTCTATTTGGTAACACCTTAGGATGTATTTTCCAGGATTTTTATATTCAAAACAATAATACAACTGAAGGATAAAGCAATTAGCTTGTAAAGTCCATTAACAGAAAGTCTTTCTCAGTCACTGCTGACAAACCTGCTCAGCAGGGCTGGAGTAAAAGGAAACCAAAAAATAAAAGCTTCTTCACCAAAAACAGCTTTTCTTTTCACATTTAAAGCACTTTTGTATCCAACGTATGCATAGCCTGAGCTGTGTGCTGCTCTGACACCAGCTGGCTAACAAGCTTCAATCAACAGCTCTTCTTCTCTGCACAAGTATTTACACAAACGTCTAGTGCAAGTTACCAGAACGTTTCCCCTTTTGATGTTTGATCCTAGTTTCAGGATTTCTCTGTGCTAGCAACCCTGCATAAAGAACAGTCCATGAGATTATCGTCTTCCTCTGTAATTATAGCCTGTTCTTCTACTTGCATTGGCTCTATATCAGGAGCTGAATCAGAGGGCTTTACTAACTGACCTTCATCAGGACAGGAACTGTGTCTAAACACTTTGCCTTGCTTTAGGTTAGACAAACGCTTATAGTTCATACCTGGATTAAAGCTGGCATTAGGCTGTCCTCTCGAATATTCTGGCCAGTATGCATTGGAGCTTTTATATCCTGTCCTCCAGTCTATATTCCTGGACCTCAGGATATCTGCTCCATACGTCTTCTTAGGGTTCCTAGCTGCAGTTCTCCAAGCCTTTGGATTTCCCCAATCCCTTGAAGCTGGCTTCTCCCAGGAATCTCTCCAAGAATATGAATCTCTTAGAGCTCCTCTCACCTTGCTCTCAAACGCTTGCCTTCAAGCCTCCTCTCAGGATTGCCTCCTTGCTCTCCTCGTCTTCCAGGCTCAAGCTTGCTCCGTCCTCTCCCAGGCTCTGGGCAGCTTCCTCATCACAGGCCTCTGACGAAGTCCAGGCCCGGCCGGACGCGGAGTCAGAAAAGAGTCTTTCACGCTGACGTTGACAGCTCCTCAGCGCCTTAGAGGACATTTTGCCGCACGGGACACAGACCACCGGGTCATAGTCGGGCCCGAGGCACCGGAGGCAGCAGTCATGTGTGTCGGTGAGAGACATCAGCTTCTTCCACCGATCACACTTCTTGAACCCGCTGGCAGCCATCGGGGGAAAAAGGACTACTGCAAGGTCAAAAGACCAGACTGCCAGTGAAAAAGAGGAAAAAAGCGGGAACGCTAGTCACGAAGGTCAAAAACCAAAAACTTTGCTCCGGGCTCGATACCGGTGTACCGGGCCCAGGCGGGAAGGGGAATTGAACAGGGCAAAAACACGAATCCACACAGGAAAATCAACTTTTTACCAGGTGACAACGACACATGTCCGTCGGGCTTTGCGGAAAAAAGAAGACTGAGTAAGATGGCACCCTTGGGCGGGAAGGGGACCGTGCATGCGCGCTGCATTCCCAAAGGCTTTCTTTAAAAGCTGGGGAAATGCTCCGCACGAGGGCTCCGTCGGCGCCGACGTCACCCATATGTGAGGACTGACTTCCTGCTTGGTCCTGGAGAAACCCATTATCCTCTGTCGGGGACCGCTGTCAAAGCTCCAAGATGGGAGAGTCAGATGGAATGTCACAGTGGGTGTCGGGGGACTCCTTATCCTCCGTCTCTCACTCGGAGTAGTCCAACGAGGACTCATAGGAGAGCTGCTCCGTGGGCATTGGGGCTGCCGAGGCTCCGCGGGCGGTGCCCAGCATACTAGCCGGGGATGATCGCGGTCCAGTTGAGCGGGAATCTGATCGTGACCTCGGCCGAGGATCGACTCGAAGTCAAGGGACCTCGAGGATCGGCTCAGCTTTCGAGAATGTCTTGGACGTCGAGGGCCTGGTGGTTGGGGTGGATGAACCGGTTGTGTCAGACAACAATGCCCGCTGCTGGTTCATGAAGGCAGACCAACTGCACTCCTGGGCTGCCATTCTGGACTCCAGGACAGGCGGCTCCGCAGCCTCCGGTGTGGGCACCGAGGGATGGGTCCGATGCAGCCCCCCCCGAAGGGCAATCTTCAACGAGGATGGTGTCTGGGGACCGAGGTCGGTCCGAGGTAGAATCCTTCCGGGGGACCTTTGCAGGACGCTCCTTCTATGTAGCTTCAGACGAGCATCTTGGACTGCGGGACTGGGACCGTGGGACACCCGGCCGGTCAGAACTGTCCAAAGAACGCCACCTTTGAGGGTTTCTTCTTCTTCCTGTGTTCTGTTGAGGGAGACCCACTTTCTGAGGATCCATGACGGGACTCGGGCTCAGAAGGTTCCACCCAAGGCAACGAGGCTTCAGACAAAGCCCTGGCCTTTGGAGGCACCAGGAACTCGGTGGAGAAACTTATTGTGCTGCTGTTGGCACTCTTGAGGGTCTTGCTGGCCATCCTTTTGCAGAGACTGCAGGCTGCTGGGTCGTGGTCTGGCCCGAGGCAGCAGAGACAGCAGTCGTGTGTGTCGGTCAAAGACATAATTTTTGAGCACTTCTTAAAGCCACTGGTAGCCATGGAGGAAAAATGTACCCCTGCGAGGTCGAACACTCGCCAGGCTGCAAGTTGGAAAAGAAAAAAGGCGTGAAGATGCCAGAAAATGAAAGAACGAGAAAACTATAAAAACAGACCCGAACCCGATGCCGAGGCAGCGAGGTTGGATGGCGGGAAGAGTACTGGTGCAATACCGGAGGAGAGTATGAAACTTGGAGAGAAAAAAATTCAACTTTTTCCAGGGACGAATGTCTGAAGGGCTCCAGGAAAATAAGGAGAATGTGCAAGATGGCACCCTTTGGCAGGAAGGGGACCACGCATGAATGGTTGCATCTCCCAAAGGCTTGCTTTGAAAGCTGGGGGGATGCTTCCGCGAGTGCTCCATTGGTGCCGATGTCGCCCATATGTGAGGACTGACTTCCTGCTTGTTCCCGGAGGAAAAACAGGTACACTGAAAAAGAAAAGAGAATGCGAAAAAAACATGGTGCTGAGGCACCAACAGTCATCGAGATCAACGAAGGCGGGAAGGGTGACGCAAATCGAGACAAGACGGTACCAGAACGGAAAAAAACAGACATAAAAAAATCAACTTATGTTTGTGATTCAAATGGAAGTCCGAGTTGAGCCCATTTCACCAGGGACCCTCACCCAGGAAAGGAAGTCTGCATTCAGGTGAGTCCAATCAGCCCTATGGCGGATCCGAAACTGGTTAGACTAGGAGGCTCAAAAACGACCACATAATACAGACGTTGGACTCCTTATGTTGAGCCAGCTACTTGAGGTTTAGTGGTCTGTTACCAGCATAAGCAGACAGTTGAGCAGGTAGTATTTGAAGGTCTCAAGCACCCACTTGACAACCAGGGCTTCCTTCTCAATCACCACATAATATTGTTCCTGAGGAAGTCGCTTCGTGCTGATGAATGCCACAAGATGTTCTTCACCCTTGACTTCCTAGGTCAGAATGGCTACTAGGCCAACCTCTGAGGCATTAGTTTGCACAGTAAATGGTAAAGAGAAATTACGGCTAATCAGAACGGTTCAGAGCACACAGCTTTCTTGAAGCTTTGGAAGTCCAGGTCCAGTGACCACTGAATCCATTTGGGAGCTCTCTTCCAGAGGAGCTTGGTTAACAGCTCCACCACATCTGCAAAATTAGTGATTAACAGGTGGTAATAGCCAATCAATCCAAGGTTAGGTATGAACCTTTTTCTTCGATTTCGGGACCTGGGCAGTGGCATCAATCTTCCATAGTTGAGGTCGTATCTGCCCATTCTGGATTAAATATCCCATGTATTAAACGTCCTGACCTCTCAGAAAACATTTCTTGGGGTTGGCAGTCAACCTGGCCTCCTGCAGGCTGGTCAACATGGCTTGTAATTGGGATAGATGGATGGTCCAGTCTCTGCTGTAGATGACGATGTTGTCAAGGTACGCAGCTGCATACTCCTTGTGCAGTCAAAGTAGGCAGTCAACTAGGTGTTGAAACGTGGCAGGAGCCCTGTGTAATCAAAAAGGCAGTACTGTAAACTGGAAGAAACCTTGCAGTGTCAAAAAGTAGTCTTCTCCTTTGCCAATGGAGTCAAGGGCACCTGCCACCATCCCTTGCCCACATCCAAGGTTGATATAAAGTGTGATCCACGGAGTCTACTACTAATCATTTTATAGTACTACAACATGTACACAGCTCTGTACAAATAGATTTAAGACACAGTCCCTGCTCATCAGAGCTTACATCTAATCAAGATGAAAAAATGTCACAAAACTGGGTACTAGAGTCTGGCAGGATACACTTAAGTCATGGACAAGAGAATGAGGAGCATCGGGATCCAAAAGTAGCTTCAAAGAGGTAGGTCTTCAGCCTGGATCTGAACAGGACCAGAGAAGGAGCCCAACACACCAACTTAGGTAGTCTGTTCCAGGCATATGGAGCAGCAAGGTGGAATGAACAAAGTCTGGAGTTGGCAGTGGCAGAGAAGGGCACAGATAAAAGGGAGAGGAGCGGAGCAACAAAGGAGGCATATAGCGTGAGATAAGCGAGGAAAGGTAGTGAGGAAAGGCAGAATGAATGCACTTCTAGGTAAGTAGGAGAAGTTTGAACTGAAAACGAAAATAGCATACTCACTCACCTATAACAAGTATTCTCCATGGACAGCAGAAATCAATCCTAACATATGGGTGACGTTGGTGCCAATGGAGCCTGCATGGAAGCATCTCCCCAGCTTTCAGAGAAAGTCTTCGGGATATGCACCATGCATGTGTGGTCCCCTTCCCGCCCAAGGGTGCCATCTTGCCTCAGTCTAATGACATAGCTAAGATGGCAAAAATTAAAATATGGTAAAGAAGCAACTCAAAGGGGAGAAAGGAAGATTGTGAGGACTGATTCCTGCTGTCCCCGGAGAATACCTGTTACAGTTTTCTCCAGGAACAAGCATAAAGTCAGTCCTCACATATGGGATTCCCTAGCCACAGCGACCTGCAAAGAATGAGCCGTGAGCTGCAGCAGTTGAGTCCCAACTGAGAGACTCTCGCAAGACCCGAGTGTCTGTCAGGCCACCCACACTCCGGTAGCATGAACACAGAAGGTCGGAGGGCAGGAGTTACCTACTCCCGAAGAGATTACGGAGTAGGGCCTGGCTGAAGGTGCTGTCCCCTCAGGACTCCCTCTCCTGGCAGTAGTAAGCTGCAAAGGTATGGACTGAAGACCAAGTGGTGGCCCAGCAAATTTCCATCACAAATATGGAATGCAGATTTGCTATGGAAGTAGCCATGGCCCTGATGCGGTGTGCCTGTGAACCGCTGGGCTAGTGGGATCCTCACTTGCTCATAGGCGAGGGCAATGCAGTTTGTCACCCAAGTGGACAGAGTTCACTTAGTCACTGGGAGCCCCAGTTGACTGGGATCATAGGCTACGAAAAGCTGAGGCACTTTGCAGTGGCTCTGAGTCCATTGCAGATAGAAGGACAGGGCCCTTTCACAATCCAAAGTATGGAGAAGGTCTCCGCCATACCAGCATAAGACCTTGGGAAGGTGGTAAGGAATACCACCTCCTGACTGAGGTGGAAGGGGGACACCACCTTTGGCAGAAACTTTGGGTGTGTGCGGAGCACCACCCTGTTCTTGTAGAACCTCATGTAAGGAGGCTCTACCATCAGAGCCTGGAACTTGCTGACCCTACGAGCTGACATGAGTGCCACAAGAAAGACCATCTTCCATGAGAGATATCACAAGTGGCAGGTAGCCAGAGGCTCAAATGATGGCTTAGTGAGTTGTGAGAGCACCACGTTGAGATCCCATTCTGCCGTTGGTGGGTGGATGGGGGGTTTGGAAAGCATGAGGCACCACAGGAACAAGATACCGGGGCTGAGACGAGAGGGGTTTTTCCTCAACAGAATGGTGGTGTGCTGTGATAGCATTCATGTGGACAGGTGGAGTAGGTACTGGAGCACCATCTGTACCGAGCAGGAGAATGGGTTCGCCCGCCTCTCGGCACACCAGACCAAGAACCGCTGCCACTTGAAGGCATATGCCCTCCTCATGGAGGCCTTTCGGGAGGCCAGAACCACCTCTTCCACATCCTGTGGGAGGTTGAAGGGAGCTAACGATACCCTTTCAGCAGCCAAGCCCTGAGTGACAGGGACCCCAGAATGGGGTGCAAGAGAGAGCCCTTCACATGTGAGAGTAGGTCTGGGGTGCGGCCCAGGAGAATCGAAGACTCTGCCACCAGGGAGGGAAGCAGTGGGAACCAAGGTTGCCTGGGCCACAGGAGGGCTTTCAGTATCAGTGATGCCCTGTCGTGCTGGGCCTTGAAGAGGGTCTTCGCGACCAGTGGTGTCAGTGGGAAGGCACAGAGGAGGCCTTCTGTCTACTGTATGAGGAAGTGTCCCACAACCACCCAGGACAGGTGTGGCCGATGGGAGCAGAAGTGGGGCAACTCCGTATTGTCCGGACTGGTGAACAGGTCTACTTGGGGGACGCCCCAGAGTCAAAACAGCCGTGAGGCCACTCTTGGATCCAGGTGCCACTCATGTGGCTGAAGGACTCTGCTCAGCTTGTCTGCCAGGGCATTGTCCTGGCCCAGGAGGTAGACCGCCCTCAGGAGCATCTCATTGCACATCGCATGAGTAGAGGGCTACTGCCTCTTGGCAGGAGTACAACCCTGTGCCCCCTTGCTTGCTGACAAAGAACATTGTGACTTTGTTGTCGGTCTGGACCAGCATCGACTAGTGTTGCAGTCAGTGGCAGAAGGCTCATAGAGCCAGAAATATTGCCCGGAGCTCCAGAAGGTTGATCTGCAGCCGGCATGCCATCTGGGATCAACTGCCTTGTGTGCAGAGGTCCCCGCAGTAAGCTCCCCAGCTCATCAGGGAGGCATCCATAGTGAGGACCCTCTGGGGGGTGGGTGCCTCGAAGGGCATCCCCGGCCTGGAGATTTTGGGGATTCTGCCACAAGTCAAGGGATTCTGCCAGCTGTTGGGTCACTCCCACCCTGTCCCAAAACCTGCCCGTGGCTTATATTCATTGAGAGCGGAGGCACCATTGGGCCACCCTCATATGTAGGCAGGCATATGGGGTCACGTAGACCGTGGCGGCCATGTGGCCCAGAAGGTGGAGGAGAAGACAGGTAGGTAATGTCCGGCAGTGCTGTACCTCTGCGGCTATCCTCCTGAGATGTTCTGCCCTCTCCTGAGGGAGGAAGGCCTTTGCTTTGTGGGTGTTTAGCTGAGCCCCTATAAACTCTAGGCACCGAGTCGGGGCGAAGTGTAACTTGGGGTAGTTGATGTCGAACCCCAGGTGCTGCAGGGAGTGGATGGTACGCCTGGTGGTGTGGTGCATCTCTGCAGCCATGTGCCCCCCTTATGAGCCAGTTGTCCAGGTAAGGGAAAGCGTAGTTATTCACCTGTAACAAGTGTTCTCCAGGGACAGCAGGAATTAGTCCTCACATATCGGTGACATCAGTGCCAACGGAGACCGCGCGGAGCAAATCCCCAGCTTTCAAAGAAAGTCTTTGGGATTGCTACCATGCATGCGTGGTCCCCTTCCTGCCCAAGGGTGCCATCTTGCTCAGTCAAATGACATATTAAAAAGACGGCAAAATAAATACAGATGATATGACTGCAAATCCAAGGGGAGGAAGGAGGGTTGTGAAGACTGATTCCTGCTGTCCCCGGAGAACACCTGTTACAGGTGAGTAACTATGTTTTCTCTGGGAACAAGCAGGAAATCAGTCCTCACATATGGAACTCCCCAGCTACAGGATACCATGAACCTACAGCCAAAAAAGGCTCCTTCGTAGAGAGCCACAAGCAGCAGCAATGAAATCCGTTTAACGACCAAACAGGACCCCTGCATCCAAAGGAACTAGCACTCCGGTAGCCTGAACACAGAAGGGTCAAAGTGTAGGAGTTGCCTAGACCCCGAAAAGGTTACGGAGCATGGCCTGGCCAAAGGCACTGTCCCATCAGGACTCTCTATCCAGGCAGTAATGAGCTGTGAAGGTATGGACTGAAGACAAGGTGGCGGCCCAGCAGATATCTGCCAGAGGAACCAAACGCAGGTGAGCAACTGATATCCCATAGCCCTGTCCCGGTGCGTCATGACCCGGCCTTCCAGTGGAAGCCTCACCTCCTCATAAGCCCGGGCAATACAGTCAGCTACCCATGTGGACAAGGAACGCTTGGACACTGCCTCCCCCAGCTTACTGGGGTCGTAGGAAACGAAAAGCTGAGAGGCTTTCTGGTGGCCTTGACTGCGTTGAATATAGAAGGACAAGGCCCTCTTACAGTCCAAGGTATGGAGGACCGTCTCTGCCCAACTGGCGTGCGATCTGGGAAAGAAGGTAGGGAGGACCACCTCCTGGTTGAGGTGGAAAGAGGACACCACCTTCGGAAGAAATTTGGGATGCATGCGAAGCACCATCCTATTCTTGTACAAACTGGTTTAAGGCTTCTCAGCCACGAGAGCCTGGAGCTCACCTACCCTCTGGGCAGACATGAGTGCAACCAGAAAAACCACCTTCCAGGAGATAGGGAAGGTGGCACGTAGCCAGAGGCTCGAAGGGTGGCAGGGTGAGCTGCCCCAACACCACAGTGAGATCCCATTCGGTCGCCAGGAAGCGACCGAAGGCTTAGACAGTAGTAGTCTCCTTATTTATTTTATTTATTTATTTAGCTGTATTTATATCCCGCTTTTCACCGGTCAAAGCGGTCAATTGGGGGATACATTTAATACGAGGGGATATGAGACACATATGCTAATACTTACAGGGAACGTGGGCAATGGAGGGTTAAGGGGCTTGTCCAAGACCACAAGGAGTGCCTATAGGACTAGAAATCCCAGTCCCTCCGGCCTGAGATTGCTGTCCCCAGATGGGGCTTGAACCCCCGGCCCTCTAGCCTGAAGTACCTTGTCCTAACCATTAGACTACTCCTCCCTTCCTAACCACTAGACCACTCCTCCTTAGGAAGCGGGACACCATTGGGTGAGCCGTAAGGGGCTTCCCGTCCACCTGATGGTGGTTTGCTGCTAGTGCGCCGAGGTGTACTCTAACAGAGCTAGACTTGAGCCCCCCCCCGGGAGAGGTGGAGCAGGTATTGCAAGACCATGACCACCGGGCAAGAGAAGGTGTCGGTCCCCCGTTCAGTGCACCAAAGTGCAAACCTACACCACTTATAGACATAGGGCCGTCTGGTAGACGAATTGCACAAGGCCAGCAGAACATCCTCCACTTCTTTCAGGAGGTGGTGCTGGGCTAAAGTCACCCTCTCAGCAAACATACCATCAGCGAGAGGGAGCTGAGGTTGGAGTTCATGAGACAGCTCCCCTCCTGGGAAAGGAGCTGTGGAGCGGACCCCAGGGGTATGGGGGTCTCCACCGCTAGCTACAGAAGCAGTGGAAACCACGGTTACCTGGGCCACCTTGGAGCCACCAAGATGACCAAGGCTCTATCGTGGAGAATCTTGAACAGTCCTGGTGATCAGTGGTGTTGGAGGAAAAGCATACAGAAGCCCCTCCGACCATGAGACCAGGAAGGCATCGGCGGCCACCCTGGCGGGGTGAGGCTGCCTTGAGCAGAAATGGGGTACTTGGTGATTGTCCGGGCTTGCAAACAGGTCTATCACCGGTTCCCCCCAGGTTTGGAAAAGCCTGCTGGTAACCCCTGGGTCCAGCTGCCACTTGTGCCGCTGGAGAATCTTGCTGAGTCTGTCGGCCAGCAAGTTGTCTTGGCCCGGCAGATATACCACTCTGAGGAGAATGCCCTGCCGGACTGCATAAGAGCACAGATTCAGGGCTTCCTGGCAGAGGGCACGGGACTCCGTGCCTCCCTGTTTGTTCACACAGAACATAGCCACCTAGTTGTCCATCTGAACTAGAACCGACCGATGGCCCAAGCGATGATGAAAGGCCGTCAGGGCAAGATGAATGGCCCGCAGCTCCAGGTTGATCTGCTGAGCGCTCTTGCCCTGGGTGCGTTATCCCTCACAATGGACTCCCCAGCCCAGCAGGGAGGAGCCTGCAGTAAGAACCCTCAAGTAGTGAGGGGCCTGGAAAGGCATTCCTGCCTCAAAGTGCCGGGGCGATAGCGACCAGATCAGGGACTGTACCAGCTGCTGGATCATTTGGACTCTGTCCTGGAGATGTCCTGTGGCCTCTCCATTGGTCCATAAGGCACCACTGTGCTGTTTGCATTTGGAGGCGGGCATCTGGAGTGACATGCACCTTGGAGGACATGTGCCCGAGGAGATGCAGCAGATGCCTGGCTGGCACCGAGGGACAGTGCTGTATATCCCTGACTAGCGCCATGAGTCTGTCTGCCCTGTCTACCGGTAGGAAGGTCTTTGACTGAAGTGTGCCGATCCTTGCCCCAATGAATTCCAGCCCTTGTGATGGGCAAAGGTTCGACTTGGGGTAGTTGATAACGAAACCCAAGTGTTGCAGGACCTGAGTGGTGCGTGCCATCGCCTGCTGTACTTCAGGAGCTGTAGTGCTCCTGATGAGTCAGTCAAGATAGGGGAAAACAAATATCCCCTGGAGCCTGGCACTTTGTGAATACCCTGGGGGCCGAGGCACTTTGTGAATACCCTGGGGGCCGAGGCTAGGCCAAACGGAAGCACCCTGTATTGGAAATGATTGCCCCCCACCACAAAGCGTAGGTACTGTCTGTGGTTTGGGTGGGTTAGGATGTGAGTATAAGCATCCTTTAGGTCTAAGAAGCACAGCCAGTCTTCCTGGCGGAGGTAAGGCAGCAATGTCCCAAGGGAGAGCATCTTGAACTTCTCCCTCACCAGGAATTTGTTGAGGTTGTGCAGGTCGAGGATGGGAGGCCCACTTTCCTCTTTGGCACGAGGAAGTACCTGGAGTAGAACCCCTTGTCTTTGAGGTGGTGGGGCACCAGTTCCACCGCCTGGTCCTCTTGAAGGCCTGCCAACTCCTTCAGAAGGTGGTCCTGGTGAAGGGGAAACCTGAGGGGATCTCCCGGGAAGTAGTGTGGAGGTACTTGGCTCAGGTGGAGGAGGTAACCCTCCCTGATCACCTTTAATGCCCTGGAATCGGTCGTGATAGCTCCCAACCTGTGGGCATAAAGGGTGAGGTGACCTCCTGTAGGCTGCTGAGCTCCGAGTGGGAGAGGGGCCATGCTGCAGGAGTCAAAAGCTCCCTCCAGGCTGGGCCAGAGCTGGAGCCTGGGGCTTGGGAGCCTTCTGCTTACGCAGGCCATGCCCTTGTCCCTTGGCCTGCTACCCTTGCTGGGGAGCCGGGGAGGCCTGGTAAGGGGGGCAGTTTCAGTAAGCAGTGGACTTCCTCAGGTAAAAGGGCTTCTTACCCGAGCCCTTCTTTTAGGAAGGGGCAGTGTTTTTCTTGGATAGCCTAGTCCTCGTCATGAACTCGGTCTCCAGCTCTGCGGCATTGTCTGTCATGGGTTTGCTGAAGAGGTTTTCCCCCTGACACCGGACTTCGACCAATCTGTCCTGTACCTACTGTTCGAGGTCGGACAACTGAAGTCAAGCTTGGTGGCGTACACTGATGCCCGCCGTGGCTTCCTGGGTCGCCGACTCAAAACCAACATAGGCCTCCAGAGACAAACTTTGGACAGGCTCTTGAAACACTGCAAAGGCTCCTCGGAGAGACCAGCCAAGAACCCGGCGAGCTCCTTCGCCATGTCTTTCAGGTACATGCCCATGTACAGTTGGTAGGCCTGGATCTGGCAATTCAGCATCAAGCCCTGGTAACACTTCCTGCTGAGGGCATCCAAAGTGCGGGCCTCCCTGCCGGGGGGCACAGAGGAGTGCGTCTTCTGACTCTTCAGTAGATGCATGGCCGACTCCACAATCATGGAGTTGTACGGCAGTAGTGACTTCTGAAACCCAGGGCTCCAGCGGACTCGATACATCGAGTTGAGCCACTTGCTGATCGCCGGCGTCTCCCACATGCAGAGTATAAGTTGTTCCAGAATGGGAGGAATGGGCAACATGATGGTTTCCCGAGGGGGAGCCTCGTACTGAAGGATCTCGAGCTCGTTGGCTCGAGGATCCTCCTCAGAATCTGTCGGGAAAGCCAAGGCCTTGGACATATCCCGGACAAAGTAAAAAAACCCCATATCCTCCAGTGGGGACCTCCGAAGTTCAGAAACCGGGGAATCGAAAGTGACATCACGACAACAATGGGTGTTCAGGGACTCCTTGTCCTCGGTCTCCTAGCCGGAGGCCTCCGAGGAAGACTCACAGTGTTCCTCGAGCCTCGAGGGCCCAGGCACCACACACCCCGAACCTGGCAGACTCGTCAGTGATGACCTCGGCCCCGAAGAGTGGGAGGCCGAGCGTAACCTCAGCCGAGGATCCACCCGGGCCTGCATGGCCTCGAGGATCGGATCGGCCTCCCGGGACTTCTTCGACGTCGAACACCCGATGGTCTGGGCGGAGGAACCGCACATGCCGGACATCAGCGCCCGCTGCTTGTCCAAGAAGGCAGTGACTCTGCGCTCCAAGGCTGCCATCCTGGACATCAGTCCTGGAGGCTCAGCAGCCTGCGGCGCAGGCACCGATGCACTCGGGCCCGACGCTGGCTCCCCCGGAGGGGAATCCTCAACGAGGACAGTGTGTACTTGCCTAGGCAGATCCGTGACCGGGTCCTTTCAAGAAATCTTAGCTGGACGCTCCCTCTCCGACATCTCGAGCGGATGCTCGGGGCTCCGCAACCGGCCCCTGGAGGAGCCTGGCTGATTGGAGCCATACAGAGACGCCGCCTTCAAGGGTTTCTAATTCCTCTTCTATTCCCTCGAGGGAGACCCCGAGGACCCCTGACGACGCTCGGGTTCGGAGTGTTCCTCCCAAGTCGTCGAGGCCTCAGACGAGGTCCTGGCTCTTGGAGGCATGGGGGAGTCAGGGAAAATTTTGTTGTGCTGCTGCTGGCAGCTTCTCAAGGCCTTTGAAGACATTTTCTTACACAGGCCACAGACCGCCGGGTCGTGGTCTGGGCCGAGGCACCAGAGGAAGCAGTATTGCGTTAACGGTTAGGGACAGCACAGTTACTTACCTGTAACAGGTGATCTCCGGAACAGCAGGAATTAGTCTTCACATATGGGGAGACGTCGCCGACGGAGCCCGCACGGGAATGCTCCCCAGCATCCAATCAGAAAGCCTTTGGGAGCATCCCCCGTGCCTGCGCGGTGGCTTCCCGCCCTTCCTACTGCCTCTCCCCAGTTGAGTTTCATAGCTGAGCCAGAAGGAGAGGAGAGGAAGGAATAGAGAGAAAGAGATACAACTCCTAGGGGAGGTGGGCGGGTTGTGAAGACTAATTCCTGCTGTTCCGGAGATCACCTGTTACAGGTAAGTAACTGTGCTATCTCCAGGAACAAGCAGGAATGAGTCTTCACATATGGGGACTCCCTAGCTGAGGATGCCCAGGGGAGATCCCGTAAGCCCGGCCCAGGATGGGATGGCATTTGCCCAACCTGAATCCCCGGCATCCCCTGAGGGATGGAGGGTAGGAGTTGAGAAGAGAGGAACAGCAAAACCCAAAGACTACAGGGAGAGTAGTCATGAGAATGCATGGAAGCATCATTAAGTTTTTAATGAATTAATGACTTAGTACCATGTAGAGCTTACCTACTGAGTTGTAGGAAGTAGGACTGTGATGGAGGTACTGTAGACGCAGTAGCGAGGTCTTCAAGGGAATTTCACCGCAGCGAGGAGGAAGTTCCAAATCCGGAAGGCCAGGAGATCCAGGAGTCAGCTGGGTCAGGAGAAGGACGGCAGATCTTCAAGGAAGCTTTATGCAAAGCTGAGCACTCCCTTAGGAGCAGAGTCCATAACTCAGAGGACTAACAGCAGAAGACTGGCTGATCTGGATAGCCTAGTCCGGAGAAGAGTAGGGGTGTACCCCGGAGCAGAAGGAGCACACAGTCTGCCCTAGCAGGGAGACAAGGGTCTGAACCTCCGGGAGGAGGGCATAACTGAAAATAGAAGCTGTTGACTTCACAGCAGTAGAGTACAACCAGTCCGAGGGCCGATCTAAGGAATAGGCAGGCGGACTGGCTGGACCCCGGAGGGGGGGGGGGGGGCGTGAGTACCGGCCATTGGGAAAAAATAGGCGGCAGAACACAGGCACTGTGGGCATCCCCCAAAATGCGCCTATCGAGCAGGTGATTTCTGGCATATCTAGGCCGTTGGGCATGGAGAACGCCCCACCCCAGCACTTATGCAGGTACGCCGAGGAACCTACCTCCATGAGCATAACACTGGTAAAGCGGACCTGCCAGTGATCCACAGAACATCCACCTGGGGAGGTGGCGTCAAGATCCATCTGGGAGAGGGATCTATTCCGGTGGAACAAGGGCAGATCGGCGAATGAACAGCACGGTAGCGTGAAGGACAGAGGATAGCATCAGTCCAGAAGAACACACCAGGGGGCTTGAGGCCCTATAGGTGTCCCCAGGACCTGCACGCAGAAACTCGCCTCCCGCACTAATCGGGGGACATGAGGGTATAGTCCTTGGTAAGCATTGGGGGACTATAGCGGCTGGAAGGAAAATTCCGGTACGGAAGCAACCAGCAGGGAAATACTGGCCGAGAAGGGTTCGGGGACGTACCTAAGGGTAAGCCAGTTGACCGTGGGCCAGAGCTATCATGGAGTAGAGGTGGTCTCCCTCTACCAATGGAAGGGAATACCTGAACCCCTGGATAAGCCCCCGAACCATTTGCCCTACTGAACGAGCCCCAGAGTAGAGCTCAATTGTAAACTTCTGGTAAGAAGGTAATTGCAGGCAGCCACCCACCGGAGCCTAAAACTGCTTGGTATGAGAGTTCTGGTGCGGGCCCGGGGACTTCAACCCAGGGCGAGGGGTCCCTTGCTTGGGCGCACCTGGCGGTTGGGCGGAGGGGTGACATTTCCGCTTCGTAGGGAAGGAGGGCCTGGTGAGGCGCGCACCACCGCCGGGGGGAAGCCGGGCCCTAGGATGGCTTCTAACGCTGGGAAGGTTAGCGAAGCACTGCGCGACCTGACGTAAGGCTTCGCTATTGAAGAGGTCATCTCCGTCACAGGGAGAATTACCCAGGTTATGCTGTGCCCGTCTACACAACTCGGACGCCTGCAACCATGCTGTACGGCGTGCTCTAATGGCAACAGCAGAGCATCTGCTGACCGACAGGAAGGAGTCTAGAGAAGCACGAGAAAGGAACCCAGAGATATTCCTGCAGTGATAAAGAAGCAAGGAATATTCAAAGGCCTTGGTTGCAGACAAGAAGGGAGACAACAGAGATAATCTCTCAGTGACCTCCCGGAGCGACAGACTCATATAAAAAATATATGAAATAATTCTGGACGCCAGCATAGACGTTTGGAAGGTTTGACGTCCTAGGGTATCTAGCGTCTTCGAGGCGCGGCCTGGCGGGCGAGAAGAATGCTTTTCCGTGCTGCAGGCCTTCCTCAGCGCCGATTCCACCACAATGGAACGATGTGGAAGTTGGTGCTGCCGAAACCCCGGGGAGGGAGGCACCCGATACAGAGCATGCATCGCAGTCGACGGTGCCGGAACCCTCAAAGGCGACCGCCAAGCCCCCAGCAGGAGATCCTGCAGGGAGGGATGCAGAGGAAGCATCACGGCGGACCGTTCCGCAGGGCCTGGAGTTAGGTCCGGGATAGGGATGGCCAGCAAGTCCGCCATGTCAAGGAGGAAATTCTGAAAAGAAGGCTTTCCCGGAGGGGCTATGCCGTGGCGGGAGAGGCCGCCAGGGCACCGAGAAGCCTCTCGGGCTGCTGCCCGCTGGGCAGAGGAGGGGACCAACAGCCCTGGACTGGGGTGGTCAACAAGGCGTCGTCGGCTCCTGGAATTGATTCCAAGCTAGGCATCGAAGGGGTCGATGGCGCCGCCGGAGACAGCCTCGGCCCCGAACCCGGGGGCGGCGCTGCCCCCGGCAACTGAAGTGGTTCCGTGGCAGCCGGAGGGCAGTGGCCAACGATCTCCGCTCTGCGTCGTGGGGGGGGGACAGGGGCCGATCCCGAGACGTGTCGTGGCCAAGTCTTCGAGGCTGGATACCGATTCCAGGCTGGGCATCGAACCGAGCGATGAAATAGACTCCCTTCTAGAGGGCCCCGGCGGGGGCGGCCGCGCCGGCGGTGCTGATCCCGGGGAGCGGATCGGAACCGCGTTGATCGGCATCGCGAGCATCAAGGGCCCCCGAGGACGAAGCTCGGTGGAGAGGGGCCCATCCGACGCCGGCGCCGATGTCGGGCGGCGGGCACTGCCAGATGCCGGGCCCCCTCTCGAGCCCGCCTGACCGGGGGGGGGGGGGAATCCTTCCGGGACATACGACCCATCCCCGAGGGTACCCAGGTCACCCGTCGACGAGCCCCTGCGGGAAGGGAAGTGCCAGACTCCTGCGCCGACGCCGGGGTACCGTTGCGGGACGGCGCGGATCCAGGCTGGATCGAAGCGATCGAAGACCCCGGGGCCCCCTTTCTCGGAAAGGGCGGGGCCCTCGATGGCCGTGATGATGCCGGGTGGTCGCCCATCTGGGGCTGATCGACATACCCTGAGGCTCTCGGGGAAGGCCGACGGCGGTCCCTGGCGCTCGACGCCCCTGCCGTCTCCGGCGGAGCGGTGCCGCGCAAACCCGGTACCACCCTCGCGCAGGGCTGGGATACCGGCATCCCAGCGCGGGTCGAGGCGACCGGCCCCGAGGCCAGATGACCATCTCCGGGGAAGAGTGGAACCACCGACGCTGACGCGCCCGAAGCGGGTACCACCTCCGCGCATGGCCTGACCGTAGGGCCGCCAGACTGTGTCGAGTCGGTCGGCCCTAGAGCTGCCAAGGGCAGCGGCAGGTGATCCCCGGTGGGGAGCGGGTCACTCGACCACGACGGGTCGGCACCACCGGGAGCGGATACCACCCCCATAGGAACGCCATACAGGCAGGAGTCGGTTGGCCCCGGAGGCGCCGAGGACCGCGGCTGACCGCCCCCGGTGAGGAGCGGAACGCTCGACGCCGGCGTCGAGGGGTCGGCACCGCCCGTAGCGGATACCGGCCCTGCGCTTGGCAGGGATGACGGAATGCCAGGCTGGACTGATTCGATCGGCCCCAGACGATCCTTGGTGAGTAGTGGGACGCTTGACACAGACACCGATGCCGGGGGGTCTCCACCGCTAGAAGCGGGTACCTCCCTTGAGCACGGCTTGGACATAGGGAGGTCAGACTCGGTCGAGTCGATCGGCCCCGGAGGCGCCAAGGACACCAGCTGACGATCCCTGGCGAAGAGTGGAACACTCGACGCCGGCGCCGATGCCGGGGAATCGGCACCGCTCGAAGCGGGTACCTCCCTCGAGCACGGCTCGGGAATGTTCTGTGAGGAGCGAACCCCAGGAACATCCCGAAACCCCGTAAATGCTTTGGAGCCAGAGGACTCCCGCCGGGGTATAGTAGCCAAGGGGGACTTGAGGGGTTGGCCGGAGCCGTCGCCATGCCACGCATGAGACTCGCCCCTCAAGACTTGGCTAGTCTTAACAGACTGTTGCGTGGTTACCTGATCCTGGAGAGAAGAAAAACCCGATGACCGCGCCTTGGGCGTGAAAACGTCATCGAGGGATACCCGAAAAAGGGAAGGTCTTCTCCCGACACTGTAGCCCGGAGGACCCGGGGGGAAAGGGTCAGGCCCCACGCAAGAGAGGCACCAGGCATTGGAGTCCATGTGGAAAACTAAGTCCCCGCAGTGAGGGCACTTCTGGGGCTCCATGCTGTAAGCCCGGTAGGCCTCGGCGCCCAGAGGGAAAAAGGTCCCGCTAGGCGACGAAAATAAGTGAGAAAAGAAAAACCAAAGGGCACAGAGGTGCCGCTGTCGGCGGGAAAAGCTGCAACTACAGAAACAAGAAAAGAAAAGAAAAAAAGGTAAAAAGTTCTGCGGTGGCAGGAGGGACGTCCTGCCTGCTCCGCGGAAAATGAAAAACTGGGGAGAGGCAGTAGGAAGGGCGGGAAGCCACCGCGCAGGTGCGGGGGATGCTCCCAAAGGCTTTCTGATTGAATGCTGGGGAGCATTCCCGTGCGGGCTCCGTCGGCGACGTCTCCCCATATGTGAAGACTCATTCCTGCTTGTTCCTGGAGATATAATCTTCCCACACCGATCGCACTTTTTGAACCCGCTGGTAGCCACGGAGGAAAAAGAACCCCAGCAAGGTCGAAGATCCTTCGAGCAGCCAGCGAAGAAAAAAGGGCGCTAAGGTGCCCAAAGAAAAATGAAAACTTAAGTAAAAAAGGAATCGACCCGATACTGAGGCCGGGGCGGGAAAGGCACAAGCAACAAGCAAAAATGCTTGAAAAAAATCAACTTTTTCCGGGACGAAAACAGACGTCTGGTGGGCTCCGTGGAAAAAAGGAGACTGAGCAAGATGGCACCCTTGGGCGGGAAGGGAAACACGCATGCATGGTAGCAATCCCCAAAGGCTTTCTTTGAAAGCTGGGGATTTGCTCCGGGAGGGCTCCGTCGGCACCGTCACCCATATGTGAGGACTGACTTCCTTCTTCTTCCCGGAGAAAGACAAAAGTCCCTTGGAGATGAAGGTGGGCTGCTACCACTGCTAGGCACTTGGTGAAGACCCTTGGCGATGAAGCTAGCCCGAAGGGTAGTATCCTGTATTGGTAGTGGCCACCTCCCACCACGAAACGGAGGTACTTTCAATGGCTTTGATGGATCAGAATGTGCATATAAGCATCTTTCAGGTCTAAGGAGCATAGCCAATCTTCCAGCTGGAGGTAGGGCAGCAATGGTCCAAGGGAGAGCATCTTGAACTTCTCTCTCACCAGGAACTTATTCAAGTCCCACAGGTCCAGGAAAGGCCTGAGGTCCCCTGTTCACTTGGGAATGAGGAAATACTTGGAGTAGAAGCCCTTGCCCCATAGATTTTTGGGGACTGGCTCTACCGCCTTGTCCTCAAGGAGACCATGAGCTCAGTGAAGAGCAGAGTCTGGTGAAGGAGAAGTCTTATTGGCTCTTCTGGGAAGTATGAGGGCAGTGTTCTTTGCAGGTGGAGGAGGTAGCCCTCTGGGACTACTTGCAGTACCCAGGAATCGGTGGTGACGGTGGAACACCTGTGGGCAAACAGGGCTGTTGAGGACCTCCTGGGGAAAAGGCGGTCACGCCCAGGGAGTCAAAAGCTCTCCCCAGGCTGCTGGGGCCGGCGCCTGGGACTTGGGGGCCTTCTGTTTACAGGGACCAAGCCCCTGCTCCTTGTGCTGTTGGCCTTGCTGAGGGGCTGAGAAGTCTTGGAACTGTGAAGCATTACCAAGACCTCCCTTTTTTCTCGGGAAGAAGGGCTTCTTCCCCTGTGCCTTCTTTTGGGGCTGGACCAAGGTCTTTTTAGAGTGTTTGGTCCTCATCAGGAACTCAGTCTCTATCTCTGAAGCTTTGTCTGCCATAGGTTTCCCAAAGAGATTTTCTCCGATACAGGGGACAAGTTTGTCCAGAAACCAAGGTTCGAAGCAAGATGACTGCAGCCATGGCTGATATTGAGCCCCAATGCTCAAGACGGCCACTGGCTGAGGCTCAAAGCTGTCGTAGGCTTCTCGTGATAAAAACTTCGAGCAATCCTTGACCGCAGAGGCCAGAGCCTTGAACCTCTGGAGAGGATCTCCATCGAAGCCTACTAACAACCCAGAGAGCTCCCTCGCTAGCTCTTTGAGGTACATGCCAATGTACACTTGATAGGACTGAACTCAGCACAAGAGCATCGAGCCCTGGAAGGCCTTCCTGCCAAGGGTATCGAGGGCCCAGGCCTCCCTACCTGGGGGCACTAAGAAATGGGTCTTTTGACTCTTGAGCCTGCGCATGGCAGACTCAACGACCATTGAATTGTAGGGACGTTGGGTCTTCTGGAACCCAGGGCCTCAGTGGACTCAAAACAAGGAGTCAAGTCATCTGTTTACAATGGGCACTGAAGCCGGTGTCTCCCACATATGAGGCGGTGCTCGAGGATCAGAGGAATGAGCACTGTGAAGGCCTCCTTCGGAAGGTCCTCATACTGGAGAATCTCCAGTTCTTACATTCGAGGGTCCTCCTCTGCCTCGGTCTCAATGGCAAGCATCTTAACTATGTCCCACACAAAGTTGAGGAAGGTGATGTCCTCGGGCGGGGAACGGCATCATGATATCGGGGGAGGCGAGTCCTTGGGCAAGTCTCGGTGTCGCCGAGTGTCCGGGGACTCCTTATCTTCAGTCTCCCAGTCGGACTGAAAGTCTGAAGTCGATTCTGAGACTTTGCAATCACCACAATGGAGGTCTGAGCCCAGGGGTCTGAGCTATGTGCACTTGCCAGAGAGGACCAGTGATCCGAGGAACGGGACTGGTTATCTCATCCGTTGCCGATGGCTCTCTCGAAGCCAGTGGCACTCGAGGATTGGTTTGATGTCTGGGGAGGCCCTCAATGTCGAGGGTCCCATCGTCGGGCGGAAGAACCAAACGAACGTCCACTGCTGGGCCACAAAGACAGAGATACTGTGCTCTAAGGCCACCATCCTGGTCTCCATGCCAGTTGGCTCCGCTGCCTTTGACATGGACACCAAGGGTTTCAGTTCTGGCATCGGTTCTGTCAAGGGGGAGTCCTCAACAAAGATGGCCTCGGAGGCCGGTCGGCACGTACAGACGACTCCTTCCGGGGCAGCTTGGGAGTCTGCTCCTGCTCCGATCCTTCTAAGTCATACCGGGAACTGCAAGCCTGGAGTAGGATTTTCCAGTCTTCCCGGACCCACTCTCCGAAATGGTCTTCGAGGACTTCGACTTTTTACGTTTCACCTCAGGAGATATCAACTCAGAAGAACCACGGCCGCAGGACTCTGAGGTAGCCCGGGCTTCACGGAGCACAGAGATATCGGAAGGAGCCCTGGAGTGGGGTGTCGCTGGAGATTACGGCGTGGAGTTGGACTTGTGAAAAGAATTTTCCTGCTGCAGCTGATGCCATTTAAGGGCCTTTGGGGTCATGGTCCTGCAAAGCTCGCAGTCCAAGTTGTCATGCTCCGGGCCAAGGCACCAGAGGCATCAATCATGCAGATCGGTGAGAGACATCATCTTACCACACTGATCGCATTCTTGAGGCCATCGGGAAAAATGGGGGCCTGCCGCCCAGTAGGGCTCCAAGGCCTTCAGCCGAAAAACTGTGTGAATGCCAGTCGAGGGATACCTCGAAGAAAAAAACAAAAACAAGGGAATGAACCCGAGGAGTGACGCCAAGGCGAGCTGCTCAGGGGCGGGAAAGGAACTGGTGCGCAAACCGGATAAAACCATATAAAACCCCCCCACACTTTTTCTAAGGGAAACTGGACAGATGTCTGGAGGGCTCCATCAAAAAAAGGAGACTAAGGCAAGATGGCACCCTTGGGCGGGAAGGGGACCACACATGCCTGGTGCATCTCTCAAAGGCTTTCTTTGAAAGCTGGTGAGATACTACTGCGCAGGCTCCATTGGCACCGATGTCACCCATATGTGAGGATTGACTTCCTGCTTGTTTCCTGAGAAGGATAGGGAGCCAGTGAAGTGATTTGAAAAGAGGGGTTACATGAGTGGAGAGAAAGTGGCGGAAAATAAGCCATACAGCTGAGTTTTGAACAGACTGAAGGGGAGAAAGATGATTTACAGGGAAATCAGTGAGGAGCAGGTTACAGTAGTCAAGACGGGAGGTGACTAGTGAGTGAATGAAGGCCTTAGTTGCGTGAGTAGAAAGGAAAGGATGAATTTTGACAATATTATAGAGCGAAATGTGACACATTTTAGCTATCTGTTGAATGTGTGCAGAAAAAGAGAGCAGAGTCTAAGATGACCCCAAGGTTGCGAGCTGAGGAAACAGGGAAGAGTGTAGTGTTATTCACAGGAATGGAGAAGGGAGGAAGGGGGGAGGTAGGTTTAGGGGAAAAGATAAGGAGCTCTGTTTTGGCCATGTTCAGTTTCAGATGGTGGTGAGACATCCAGGCAGCTATGTCAGATAAGCAGGCAGAGATCCGGGCCTGGATTCCTGGAGAGATTTCAGGCACAGAAAGGTAGATTTGAGAGTCGGCAGTATAAAGATGGTACCATGGGAGGAAATAAAAGCACCAAGGGGACTGAGTGTAGAGAGGGAAAAGGAGAGGTCCTTCTTCCCACAGCACGCCACACCACCACAGGATAGCTGCACATACAATGCAATAATCGAATCATTAGTTCTGTCTTTTAACAGCATAAAGGTATTGAATAAGCTGTTGGCCAGCTTGGATCTCCATCCAATTCCTCCAGTTTGGTGTTCATGCATTATATCTTGGTTTGAGTTATTTTCTGTTATCAATCTGTAAATCATTATTACTTCACATGATGCCTTGGAACTCTCACATTCTAATTTGCCCCACAGCATCCATAATTTCAAAATATATATGGTGTGAATCTTGTTGGCTTTTTGATGCCACTTTAAGCTGACTAAATTGAACCACCGATACTCCCGTGCACATCTGGCAGCCACACACACACATCAACCCAGACAGTAAGTTTATACAGTGCCGATAGCTAGCACAATAGTCAAGCCAGCACAATAGTCAATACCGGTCCCACTAATTACCCAGCAACAAACAGTTCACATACTATTTCACAAAGACATCACAAAATGCACCCATTCCTAGCCTTGGCATGTCTACACCTAGCCTCCTGGCTCCCCCTTACATCCCACGCCTTTCACACAAGCACTAACCACATCCCAATACTCCGCAGTGACGGGAAAAGATGGACGGAGAATCACCAACACCCCCCAAGAGAACCCAAGGACGCGCATCACTCACATTTATTACACATCCCACTTCAACATCTCAAGAAGTCACATCTGGACCGTCAGCAACACCATCAAGCCCTGAAGTGTGCACTCATCAACGCAAGGTCAATACGTACAAAATGGCCAATAATTACCGATCTGGTCACGACCCATGATCTTGATATCATCATGATCACAGAAACTTGGCTATCAGAATGTGACAATGCAATCATCAACCAGATGTTACCCACAGGTTTCTCAGTCCACACATGACATAGAACCAATCAGAGAGGAGGAGGAACACACATCCTTGTCAAAACTTGCCTAGGCTTCCAGATGTGCAACTCAACCAGCACAGCCCACCTGGACTCCCTCACCATAACAAATGACACCTGCACGATCAACCTACTCTACCGGGCACCAACACCATCCTCAGAGGATCTTGCAACGATAATGGGCCTCGCCTGCAACTCAAACAGACCACGATCCCAGAACTGGATCCTAGGTGATTTCAACTTGCCTACGCTACAGGAATCGCAAGCCTCTGCTTTCCTAGAAGCGTTACAAGAACTAGGCTACGATCAGCTAGTCAATAATCCCACCCACGTCAAGGGAAACAAACTTGACCTGATCTTTGCCCCACAGACAGATAAGGATACCACCCAACCAATGCCACCAACCATAACGCCTGTGCCATGGTCTGACCACAGCCTGATCCAATTCCAGATACCTATTAACACACACAATAAAAACTCCAACAAAAACAACACTGTCCACGAAACCTCTTTGAAGCGCTTCCGCCCCTTTAATAAAGAAGAGCTTCGAGAGAAGATCCTCCCACTCCTCAACAACATACCACACGACCTAGATGCATTGGTGTCCACCTGGGATGAGAGCCTCAAGACCATCGCATGTTTACCAGCCACAAATAAAACAACAACAAAGAAACGAGAGCACGCACCATGGTATACCAGAGAACTCCGAGATTCACTCAAGTGCCTGCGCAGGCTCGAGAGAAGATGGCGTCGATCTCACTCTACTGAAGCACAAGGTACTTACATCGCTCACCTAAGATCACACCGTGATGAATTAACAAAAAAGCGGAAACAATATCATTCCGACATCTTGAAGCGGTCACTAAACAAGCCACACGACCTCTTCAATATAGTGAAATCTCTCATAAGAGAACCTCCCGCAGACCAGTCACAGATGCCACACCCCCAGGCATACTCCAACTACTTACAGTCAAAAATGATCCAGACTACTACATCTGCAACCAACTACCTACAACTTGAAGTCACCCAGGCTGGTGCAACCTCGAACTCCGCGGAAAACAGCTCTCAGCACAACTTGCCCCAACCATCACCACTATCCGACTTTGAAAAAATATCACGCAGAGAGATTGAAGACACGATCGCTGCAATCAACCCCACTACCGCACCCAATGACCCATGCCCTGCTTTATGGATAAAGGAGTTACGATGTGACTTAAGCCAATATCTGAGCGAATTAATAAACCAATCTCTTACAACCGGATCGTTTCCACAAAGTCTGAAACAAACATCAATCAGACCACTGCTCAAAAATAACAAGCTGGACCCAACGAAAGTGGAATCATACAGACCAATTTCAAGTATCCCCATGCTTGCCAAAGTAATCGAAAAGTTAGTACAGCGCCAAATCCAACAGCATATTGATACTGAAGCCCCACTGGATCCTTCCCAGCATGGGTTCAGAGAAGCACATGGGGTTGAAACCCTCCTCACCAACCTATTTGACCATCTAGTCTCTGGAACCGACAAAATGCATCAAGGATTCGCCCTCATATTCCTCGACATTGCAGCGGCTTTCGATTCGGTGAACCATGAGATCCTCATACAACGCCTCAGCGAGAAAGGAATTCAGGGAACAGCCCTAAAGTGGTGCAAGTCATACCTGACTAATAGATGGCAACATGTAAGGTCAGGCTCCACAACCTCTGAACCATTTTTACAAAACCAGGGTGTACCACAGGGCTCGTCACTATCTGCATTGATGTTTAACATCTACATGCAGCCCATATGTGCCCTAGCACGTTCATTCAAGGTCAACTGTCTAGCCTACGCAGATGATATCCTCCTATACATCCCATTCAGGACCAACCAACCAGACCTCTCCCCTCTAACAAGATGTTTTGAGGCAACAGCAGAATGGTTCAGCACACAAAACATGAGAATCAACTACAGTAAAACAGATGTCCTCTTCATCTCAAGGAACCAGGACTTCACCCCTCCACTCTCTTTAAAAATCGGCAACACAGAACTGAAAACCAAACCCACAATCCGCTACCTTGGCGTTACACTGGATCAACAACTGGATCTGAAAACCCACATAAGAAACACAGTAAAAACAGTATACATGAAAATAAGGACCCTAAAACATCTCCGACCGCTGCTTGACTTCAGCGACTACCGATCGATCTATCAGGCATTAATATTACCACATTTCGACTATGCCAACGTAATTCTACACGGTCTCCCTCAAGCAACGCTAGCTCCTCTCCAGCTTGCAATGAACACTGCGGCAAGAGTACTAACAGGGGCTTCACGGAGAGAGCACATAACGCCAGTACTGATGAACCTCCATTGGCTACCAGTTCAAGCAAGAACCCTCCACAAAGTCCTAACCTTAACCTTCAAAGCCGCAAACACTCTGACCCCCACAGCCCTCAGCAAGATGATACATAAAGTACCACAGAACAGAAACAGAAGACTCATGATGCAAAACACCCTAGAGGTCCCAAAAGTAATAACAAAATGCACAAAAGCAACGACAAATAGGGCCTTTACGATTTACGCACCCAGAGCATGGAACGCTCTCCCCACCTCTATTCGAAACATCACTTACCTAATTGACTTCAGGAAGGCATTAAAGCAGCACCTATTCACCACATACTACCCTGAATCCAGCATTAGTAATCATACATATGCCCCCTCAGACAATCACTCATTACAATTAAACAATCAGACTCAGCATGAAAAAGGATAATCAACTGATCGCTCAGAAGGTACCCACTGAAATGGAATCAGGACCCCCAGTGTAAATAAGATGTAGATATGTTATACAATGTACATAGTTCCCCCCAGTTACTTCCAAGTTGATCTCCTGTTTATTGTAAATACAACTCAGGGTCCCTGTGTTGTATGGTTGATGTTGAATGTAAACCGCTCTGATCTAAAATAGAGCGGTATAGAAGAACTGTTAAATAAATAAAATAAATAAATAAACCCACATTGGTCCAAACATTCCATGTCTGGAAAAAAGGTACAACAGAAAATCCTAATTTGTGGGCCAATAGAGACACTATAGTCTTTTCCATTCCTATATATCTTCTTAAAATCTTACAATCTTAAAATCTGTTTGGCATAGTTATTAGTAAGGTAAGTTCAAAGTCCTTGGCTTGTGCTCTCTAAACCATTCTTGTCATATCTACTAATCTAGCTGTCCACTTAAAGCTCTGAATATCTGGCATACCTCCCTCAGATTTAGACTTCCATACCTTCTTCATACTGATGCCAAACAAAACTCAGCATCCCATCCTTGAACACTGAGAACACTATATTTAGTACCCTGGATGATAGGTGCCAAAATAAATATCCTTGGGCAGATATATATTATAAGCAGGTCCGACTATTCTTACAAATCTTTACAGATCTTAGCAAAGGAAGAAGTATAATTAAATTTAAATAAATCACAGATTAGGGAGCACATTAATTCCAAGATTTGTAAACCTGGAAGCAGTCATTTTAAATTGCCTCAAGCAATGTGAAATTACAACCTTAGGTTCTACTCGGAAAATCTTCAATTTCTCAGAGTTAACTTCTATATCCATAAATCCCAAATTTCTGTAATAGCTGCATTAATGCCAGACAAGAAAAATTCAGTTGCCTGACAAACAACTAATGAATCGGGTTTTTTTATTCTTCACCCTCCATCTACTTCTTAGCTATCTACTCCCCACCCGTCCTCCTCTTTGGGACTTACTTCTCCAGAAAATTTCTGATCTCTCGCTGCAAAATTCTCACCTCGTCATCATTGGGGATTTTAACGTGCATTTTGACTCCCCCTCCTCGCTCAGGGAGCATTCCATCTCTCTCCTTTGAGATCTATCCCTAACGCAGCATGTGTCTGTGCCCACCCATGAAGCTGGCCATACTATCGATCTGGTGATCACCCCAACAGGATCTGCTGCTCTACCTTCGGATCTACACTCCAGGCCTTTGCCCTGGACCGATCATCACTGTCTGACTTTTCACCTGTCTTTGCTCCCGGTTCGCACCTCTCTCCCCTCCCAACCAATGTTCCCTCTAATTTTCTGTAGGCTGTGTGCGCATAAAATATCAGCTGTGCGGCTTTTGAAGGAAGGTTACATTTTTTGTGCGCCACATAACGACACTCGGAGTTATGCACTTTAAAATTTGACTACACATCAGAATACAGTATGTACACCACATTGATTGCACTAGAAAATATTGTAGAACTTGTGAAAACCATAAATACACAACAACTTTGAAATTTTAAGACGTCTGTGTTGTTTCCTATCAGAATCAGAACTGTAATTTTTGTGCGCTCTATTGTAAAGTATTTGCGCTCGCTTGGCAAGGTGTGTGCGCGCGCACACGCGCACAGCTTAGAGGGAACAGTGCTCCCAACCTCTCGCAGACCCTCAACCAGCTCCAACCACTATTCTGGATGCATTACTCCTCTTACCCTCCAACTCTTCCCTGCAGCCGATCAGCTCCTTTCTGTGAAATTCCCCTCTCTGTCTCCAAGCTCATAGGTCGCTGAATGAACCTCTAGTCTTGCCTCCACTTTGGATCAACTAGCTTCCTTACATCCTTGCCCTTTATGCCGCCATCCCCATCAGCCTTGGTATCAACTCTGGTCTTTGCCTTCTCCAGTCTCAACTTCGGTGTGCAGAGCGTCTTTAGAGGAAATCTCGCTCCCCCCTCTGCATTACAGAACTTCAAGGAGCATCACTCTCATTATCGTTCCCAAGTCCACTTGGCTAAACAAGCATATTTCTCTACAACCATCTCCTCAGCATCAAACACTACTCATCCTTAGGTCCCTCACAGCGCTTCACTCCAATTCCCTTCCAGCACCCCCTCCACCTGCTCTTAGCCCTTCACAGCTAGCCTCTTTTTTTGCCTTCAAAATCCATGATCTCTGAACCTCGCTGCCTCATTGTCTTCCCCCTCTTTCTTCCCCTCCTTCCTCCTCCCCACTCACTCACGTCTGGACTTCTTTCTATCCCCTTACTACTACAGACCTCATAAAATTTATCTCCTCTTCACACAAAACCACCTGCCCATTGCATTCGATACCTTCCTCCTGGCTTCTTGAACCTTCCCTTGCCCTCCTTCCCTCAATCCTTGCCATGATCAATGCTAGCCTCTCCTCCGGATCTTTCCCAAAACCCTGGAAACATGCCCTGGTCCGCCCCCTCCTCAATAAATCCTCCCTCGATCCTCTTGTCCCATCTCACTACTGCCCCGTCTCCAATCTTCCCTTTCTCTGAAAGATACTCGAAAAAGTAGTTTTTGCTCAACTCTCTCATCATTTGGACACTACCCACTTTCTTCATCCCCACCAATCCGGCTTGCGTCCTGGCCACAGTGTAGAAACGGTTCTGATTGCTTTCCTCAATGAATTACATTTTGCGCATGACAGTAGTGACAGCTCAGTGGCGGTATACCTTGATCTCTCAGTGGCCTTTGATCTCGTTGACTACTCGCTTCTTCTCTCCTGATTACGTGATGCCAGTCTGCATGGTTCCATCTATAAGTGGTTCCATTCCTTTCTCTACTCACGGTCTTTTGCATTCTCGTCCTGCACCACTCCCAGTGTCCTTTCTGACTCTATCTCCCTTCACTGTGGTGTGCCCCAGGGCTCCGTCTCGGCACCTCTTCTGTTCAACATCTTTCTCGTACCATTCGCCCTGTTGATCCAGCAATCTGGAATATTTGCCTATTATTATGCTGATGACCTTATCCTTCATCATACCTGTCCTCTCCAGCCGGATCTCACCCCCCCCCCCCAAACTCCTGCCTTGCCTCAGTTGCTGTCTGGTTAGCCGATAACTATCTTCATCTCAACCTCGCAAAAACAGTAGCCATCTGGTTTGCCCACGGTAGTCCCTCTCCCCAGATAGCACCAATTCTCGTTGACTACCCCATCCCCTTAGTGTCCTCCTTCCGCTATCTAAGGGTCTTTTTCGATTATGACCTCTCCTTTAAAGATCACATTTCCAACTTCATTAGGAAGTCCTTCTTTTTTCTCCATGAAGTCTGAGCTATCCGTCCCTTTCTCACCCCTCAAGCTGTCACTACCTTATCACTGTCTTTGGTTATATCTCGCTTGGATTTTTGTAATTCCGCCTTTGCCGGTATCCTGCATGCTCAGCTTCACAGATTGCAACTTACCCAGAATACAGAAGCACATATCACACATTCCACTTGCTGGGATCATATAACCCACCTCCTCTTCCAATTGCACTGGCTCCCCTTGGAATACCACATTTGCTTCAAAGTTCTTACCATGGTCCATCAGGTCATTTATACATACACCACACAATATCCGTCAGACCTGCTCCAATTCCATACCCCTAGCTGTAACCTCCATTCAATGCATGTTAATCGTCTTCATCTTCCCTCACCAAATGGAGCTCACTTACAGTCCACCTTTTTTTCCTTGGCCTCGCTTTGTGGAATTCATTTCCCACCCCTCTCAGACTAGAACTAAATTTGCCACATTCAAGTCCCTTCTAAAAACCCATTTGTTTTCTGTTCCTTTGATCTCCCTCCCCCCGGTATAAAGGGTGGTATATCAAATGAAATAAACATAATCCTGCAATATATGGGTGAACTGCATATGCCTTGTGCTAAGAGTTCAACTACCTTGTCAACAAACACAGGTGACAAGGAGTATCCCTGCCTTGTACCACATAAAAATAGGAAAGGTACAGTAAGGTTTCCATTAAATAAAAGTATCAGCCTTCATACTAGACTATAGATTGTGTGTACAATTTGCTTTGTTTAGAATTCCCCCTAGAATAAAAGACTGAGGGGATCCCTGTGCAGAAAATCCCACACATTTCTGGAAAAGCTTAGATTTCAAGAAATGCTCCGTACATTGGTGCCATTAATGATTCCAGCCGTGTGGCTCTTTTATCTATCTTTTCTCTAAGAAGCATTATCGTCAGTAGCAGAAATATTCATCCATCTTGTTTGTGGAACTAGCAACTCACAATCTACAAAGAGGGATGTGTCAAGAACTCTACATCTGATAAAAATGATTAGCATGCTGGTAAGATCACTGGAGAAAGTCAGAATACTACATTGCTGCTTGATGGAAACCAATTATAGTGAACTATGTCAATGTATACAGGAGTAATTACTTGAAATGAGTCACTAAAGTAGCACAGCATTCAGATTGGTGGAAACACAGAAAAACCGAACTACTACACATCACGAAAGACCCAAACTTCACCCCCGAGCAAAGATTTAAAAGACATGGAACTAACTGTAAAATCAGAGGTCAAATATCTGGGCATCACAATTGATCAAAACCTAAACATGCTGTCTCACATAAAAAGAGCAACAAACTCGGTTTACCAAAAAATGAAAATCCTTCAAAACCTCTGCCTACTACTCGACACCAGTGATTTCAGATCCGTATCCCAAGCCAGCAAAACAGTCCATCTAGACTTCTGCAGTATTCTCTACCGAGGCCTCCCAAAACATGTGCTATACTCCCTACAAATTGCCCAAAACAAAGCTGCTAGAATTATAACCGGTGCATCAAGACATGAACACATCACCCCAATAACTCGAGAATCTACACTGGCTACCCATAGCTTCAAGAGTAAAGTATAAAGTCATCACAACAATCTTAAAAATACTGCTAACAAGTTTCATGTCTTTAATAAGTAGAGTTCCCGAATCCGGGTCAAGAAGAAACTGCAATCAAAACCTACTCTCGATCCAGTCACTCAGAACAAAATGTAACCAACAGACATGCAACAGAGCTTTTACATTATTCGCCCCCTCAATCTGGAATTCCCTACTCAAACTCCTACAAACTACAGAAACACTACAAGACAAGAAAAAGACTCAAAACACACTTATTCTTTGAACACTATGGGTCTAATATTAATGATTAGCTTATAAATATATACTGACATCCTAAAGTCAGTATCTTGTTAAAACCTGTTAGATTTTACCCACGCCTAGTATACCACCCCACCGTACGATAATTTGCATTATTATTCCCCACCACATGTTGAATGTACTTATTTAATTCATTGTAAAACTTAATTCAATTGCATTTACTAAGTTCTTTGTAAATCGCTTTGACAATTCAGAAAAGCAGTATATAAAAAGTGTTAAATAAACAAAACATGATAGTGGCGGAGGCTGCAATGCTGAAGCATTAATGATGCGATAGGTTTTTATATTGGTGTTTGGAAAGTTGTTTGATCATGCTAATTTGCATTCATTCTTTATATGGAAAGATGCATGTCTGGCTATTTAAAATAGATGCATGCATATTTTTACATTTTATAGTCCCTGGTATTTTTGTATAAAACTGTAGATTGAGATTTGATAGTCCTAAAAGCAAGATGGATGAATGTTTAAACGTAAGATCTTTTGAGGAAGGCATTTGCTGAAATGGCTGTCATACTGGATGAAATGTTATGAAGTTTTGTGCATTTCTTAATTGAAATTGAGTTTATGAGAAGATTTTCCAAACTTGGTTTGTTAAAATTTTCAAGTGAAATTAATAAATTTGTTTTCAAGGGTAAATGATTTCTGTGTTTATGGAGTGATAACGTTTTTTGGTGGCATAAATGTCTTTGTATGATACCTTCTCACTCTGTAGAGAAAGCGCTGTTACTCACCTGTAACAGGTGATCCCCAGGAACAACAGGAATCAGTCTTCACATATGGGTGACATCGACATTGATGGAGTCCTGTGTGAGAACACTCCCCAACATCCAATAGGAATGCTTTTGGGAGCATCCCTTCACGCATGCGTGCCTGCCTTCCCACCTTCCCAGCAATTCTCCTCAGTCAGGTGTAGAGCGTAGAGAAAAACCAGAAAAACAAAACCCCATTCTACAACTCCCAGGGGAGGAGGGTAGGCTGTGAAGACTGATTTCTGCTGAACCCGGAGATCACATGTTACAGCTGAGTAACTACGTTATCTCCAGGAACAAGAAGGAATGCAGTCTTCACATATGGGACTCACCAGCTTCCTGCTACAGTGAGGAGAGTGGATGAAGATGCGATCGATGGGGAAAAAAAGCCAAACAGAAACCAGGGTAGAGTAGAGGATCTGCCAGCGCCAGCCCCATGAGCACATTCTTTGCTGAGATAGCCGGTAAGAATAGAGGGTCGGGAGGAGGTGAAGTTAAGTCCCGAAAAGGTGCTGCAGAATGGCTTGGCCAAAGATTGCGTCCCTACTGGAATCTTTATCGACACAGTAATGGGCAGTAAAGGTATGAACAGAAGACCATGTGGCAGCTCGGCAAATCTCCGAGAAGGAGACAGAGCGTAGGTTGGCCACCATGGTGGCCATAGCTCAGACATTTTGACAGTCACTACGTGAGGGGTATCGCCCTTGATCAGCCAATCATCTAAGTAAGGAAAGATGAAGATGCCCAGAGTGCGGAGGTAGGCTGCCATGACTTCCAGGCACTTTTTGAAACTGTTGATGCTAATGCAAGACCAAAGGGTAGAACTCTGTATGGTAATGGTTTCTCTGGAAGAAGAATCGGAGGTACTTTCGATGGGAGGGATGAATTAGGATGTGAGTATAGACATCCTTGAGATCGAGAGAGCAGAGCCAGTCCTTTTCCTGAAGATAAGGAAGTAAGGTCTCCAGCAAGAGCATCTTGAACTTCTTCCTTACCAGGAGCTTGTTGAGATTGCTGAGGTCCAGGATAGGCCTGAACCTCCCTGTTTTCTTGGGGATGAGGAAATTACGGGAGTAGAACCCTAGGCCTTGTTGAGGGAGTGGGACTTCCTCTATGGTTTCCTGCAGTACTATAGTGGCTATCTTCTGTTGAGGTAGAGTGGCGTGCAGTTGATCCATACGGGAATCCCCTATGAAGAAAGTAGTGGGTAGGTCCTGGAAATTCAGCTCATATCCCACGCTCACAATCTTTAAAGTCAAGAGTTCTGATGTGATGAGGGGCCATCTGTGGCATAGTGGATTAATCAGCCCGCTATGTGGGTGGGAAGAGGATCCTTTAAGGGGAGACTGGCTATGCTCTTGTGGAAGCAGTCAAAAAACAGTTGTGGGCTGTGCCTGTGGAGCTGGTTGAGGTTTTGCAGCCTTAGGCTTTCTGGGCTGACGTGGAACCTGCTGTTTCTGATGTATGGCTATTGAGGTTGATAGGAAGAATAAGTTGGGTAGGAAGGATAATACTTTTTCTTCCTAGGACAGAAAGGCTTCTTGGTAAGATCATCTGTCTCTATCTCACCTGCCTTCTCACGCCACCCCTTTCCAAAAAGGTTTTCACCTGTGCAAGGAATATTAGCAAGCTTATCCTGAACCCATTGTACAAGGTTGCAGGCATGCAGCCAGGCCATTCTTCTGGCTTCTAGGCAGACTGCTGCTGCCCTACTGGTAGACTCAAAAGCATCAAAAGCAGCTCTGGTCAGGAATTTTGATGTATTCTGTCCATGAGTGATCAAGGCCCGATGTGGGCCTTGCTTATCTGGTGGCAAGAGGGCACCTTTGTGCCCTCCTTTGTGACATCTCACAGGAACATCCTCATGTAAAGAACATAGGAGTTTATCCTAGATGCTAACATTACTGCCTGGAAGCACCGACGTCCAAATGCATCAAGAGTCCTGGACTCTGCCCGGGGGAAGAGAGGAGTGATTCTTATCACTCTTAACTCGACGCATTGCCGATTCCATGGTTTATGGTTATGGTTTAGGCATTTGATATATCGCCCTTTACTTATGCATCAGAGCGGTTTACATGTATATACTAACAGGTACTTTTTTTATTCACTTGTCCCCGAAGGGCTCACAATCCATAGAATGATGGGATAACTGAGGTTTTTGAAAATCCAGGCAAAGAGGGACTCTATATACAGTGTCCAGTCTCTTGCTGACTGATGGAACTGTCAAGAGAGCTTACCACATGCGAATCATGATGTTCTGGAGGATATGATGGATGGGACGCATTACAGCCTCTTTGGGAATCAAGGGATATTGAAGAATTTCAAGTTCTTTAGCCCTCGGTGGTTACCATCACTGAGAGGACAGCCGCTATATGTCCCTGATGAAATCCTGAAAGGACATTTATTTATTTATTGGCTTTTATATACCGCACTATTTGGAATCAGAGAGGTTTACAAAAAACATGAACAGTCAAGCAACATTAGACAGAACAGGCATAAATAGTCATAAAACATCAAAACGGGCAACTCAATCAACTTTACATTGAACAGGTATAGACAGCAAAACTATATAACATGATGCAGGTAGTCTGTGTAAGTTCAGAGACCGGTGTAATAAGGTCATTCTTAGGTTATATGGTCATAAGCCAGCTGGAAGAGGTGGGTCTTTAAAGCCTTTCTGAACGTAGATTGGTCCGTAATGACTCGGACAGAGGCAGGAAGGGCATTCCAGAGAGTAGGTGGGTATAAGGAGAAGGCGTGGTTTCTGACGGCTTTACTGCAAGTCCTTATTGTTGAGGGAGTGACCAGGGTGTTTACCATGATGGATCTTCTTGTTCTGTTGTCTGGGGTAAGTTGAACAACAGTTGACAGGGAGGATGCAGATGTGTTGTGAATAATCTTGAATGTGAGAAGGACAGCTTTATAGGTTAGACGGCTAAATATGGGGGGGCCAGTGTAGTTGCATCAGGATGGGTGAAATATGCTCATACCTGGAGACACCTTGTAGTGACCGGGAAGCTGTATTCATGGCCAGTTGGAGAGGTTGAAGGATGTGTTTTGGGACGCCATGAAGAATAGTATTTGCGTAGTCAAAGTGTGGGAGGATGAGAGCTTGGAATACCGAGCGAAAATTTGAAGGGACAAGGAATGGGCGTATATGAAAGAGTCCTTATCTTCTGGTAGACGGCTTTGGTAACGTTATGGATATGTGCAGCCATGGACAAATATTGGTCTAACGTTACTCCCAGGTAGCGAACCTTTGGCGTGGTCATGAGTTTAACATCTCTCATCTACAGGGAGGGTGGTGGGGTAAAAGATTGGTCTTTGGTTATGAATAAGACCTCTGTCTTTTTAAAATTAATCTTCAAGTTATGTGTAGCAAGCCAGTCGGTGACAGCATTGAAGCATTCTGTGATGATTGAGAAGTCAGGGTTGTCACAAGAGAATGGTGTGTAGAGTAGGACATCGTCTGCATAAATGTGATATAGTATGTTGAATGACCTGATTATTGTATAGATTGGCTGTATGTAGACATTAAAAAGCAAGGCTGAGAGCGACGAGCCTTGAGGAACTCCTTGCATTTTCTGGAAGGTGCTTGAAGACTGTGCTCCCCATCGGACCTGTTGCTGGCGATCCGTTAAGTATGACCTAAACCAGTTGAGGGCAGAGTTCTGTATGCCCTTTGGTTGTAGGCGGCTAAGGAGAAGGTTGTGGCTGATGGAATCAAAGGCAGAGGTGATGTCCATGAAGATCAAGATGAAACCTTGCCTCTTCTTATCTAAGCCAGTACAGAGCTTATCAAGGAGGGAGACATATCCTCAGGTGATGATTGATACCTCTCATGCAGTGGAAAGGGGTCAGAGGGAATGAGCAGAATCGACTGATTCCATGTGTGATTCCGAGGAAGTGGAACGGGAACTTGGAAGAAAGTCAAAGTAGTGACGGTCAGTATCGTGGTGTCGATTCTGCTCTATGTCGATATCGAGGCTCGGTGTTTGGAACCTGGTGCAGATACTGGTTCCAAGGGGGATATCGACCCCAGGTGTGACGATGCCAGTTCCATCATCGATGTCACAGAATGTCTCGATGCACAGACACTGAGGTCAGGCATCGGATCCATGGATCCCAAGGACCTCGAGGGCCCTGACTCTATGGCTGCCAGGATAATGGCCAGACTCCACTCGATAGCTTGAACACGCTGATTGAGGGAGACAGGAGATGACCAGGAGGACTCTTGCACCAAGCCCTGTACCACTGTACTGGAACATGGTACCAGGGATTCTGCAGAGGATGACACCTCGGGAGCATCCTGGAGCCCCTCTGGTGCTTTGGGGGAGGTATCCTTCTGCCAGGGCTGTTTTGCCAGTTGGTCGATGTCCAGTTCTGCTGCTGGGGAGTGCTGGTGTCTATGTCGGGTCTTGGAGTCAGACATCGATGCCGAGAACCTCGATACCTGTGCTGCAGACAGCGATGCCAAGGTCTTCGACATCTTTCCTACCTCTGAGGAGGACTTGTGTTTGCTGCCATGTTTGGACTTCGAGGAGGTATGGGAACCATGCAACGATGTGGAGAGCACCGAAGAGTGTGCTCAAGTGGCTGAATCTGACGGAAACAGCTTTCTGTGTTGCTGTTCATGGTTTCTGAGTCCCCTCCGGGCCATCTATTGACAGAGGAGGCAAGGCGAGGAGTTGCGGTCCAGGCCCAAACATTTTAAGCACCATTCATGCTTATCGGTAGCCAAAATAGTACTTCAGCACTTAGTACATTTTTTGAAGCTACTATGTGGTTTCTCCATGTCTTAAAAGACCTCCAAGGCAAACTCAAACAGGGCAATGGTGACCTAGGTCAGCCAAGAAAACAGCAACACTGCAAATGAAGAAAAATAAAAGAAGATTTACAAAGATTTTGACAAAAAAAGAGAGACTGGCGCGTTCAATACTGCTCCAGACCGATGGGGAGGCAAATACTATGTAGCCGAAGGCACTTAGATGAATTTAATCGGCAGGGTTAGGCAAAGTCCTGATGACTCTGTGGATAAAAGATGACTGAGGAGAATTGCTGGGAAGGCGGGCACGGATGTATGGAGAGTTGTCCCCAAAAAGCATTCCTATTGGATGCTGGGGAGTGTTCCTGCACGGGGCTCCATCGATGCTGACCTCTCCTATATGTGAAGACTGCATTCCTGGCTTTTCCTGGAGAACATATATTTTCAATCATATTCACATGTATGGTGTTTCACAGAAATGTTTACTGTTGCCAAAAAGAGCACCTATTTTATACAGGCAACACAGGAGTCTATGTGCCTTTATACAATAGGCTCTCAGAACTATCCCCAATAGTGCACAAATTCTCTCAAATTTCTATCCACTCTGAAGGTGTACATGTGTATTTTATAAAATTTGCACACACATTGCAATTCCGCCCCAACTCCACTCTCAAAAACAACTAATTATATGTACATGTATGTGTTATCTAGTCAGCACATGTACTTGAGTGCAGGTATTTGATTGCACAATTCTATAATAGCCTTTTTCAAGTTTAAAACATGATTTACATGTGTAAAATGCTTTATAAAAATTGCCCTCAAAATATGCACCCTTGTATTTTCTAGTTTGTATGGGTGATAGTGTTTGTTTCTCTCTCTTGCGTGAGATAATCTTACATTAACATAGTTCTCAGCTTCAGGAAGTCATTATGTTCCGGATTCTCCACTTCAACAACGCCCCAAGGGTAGAGACGACCTCTAACTTTTTTACCTTTTGCTTCAATTAGTTGATTAGATCCCACTACAGAAAAGGGAATACTGGCCTGCAAAAAAACAACAAAACAGAACTAAAATAAAAATGCTTTTAAGCATACAACTGAGACAATGTAAATTCAGGAAGATTACGGATAAGTTATAGGCATAATTGCTGCAACTCAGACAATATGTCCAAACCTGAAATACTCAAGATGTTTTACTGTTTCATTTCTGCATTTCCACTAGAGTAAAATACTTTTGTTTTACTAAGCAATCCAATATAAGAAAAGTGTACAAAGAAATAGGTTTGGTCTTAGGAATGACAGGCACATAACAGAAACAGAAATATGACGACAGAAAAAGACCACATGGCCTATCTAGTCTGTCCTTCCATATCAATATAGAACGCTCTGATAACAATCCATTGCACTTTACAAAGACAATTGGTATAAAGTACAGCTGCTAATGTGAAAAGGGGAGGGGAGATTATGGAGACAAAAGGAGACAGCAGGAAAAAAATAAGCCATACTTGTGGGTGAGGTCTTTTAATAATAAACATAGAAACATAGAAACATGATGACAGAAAAAGACCACATGGCCTATCTAGTCTGTCCTTCCATATCAACAACTACAACAGTCCACTTTTTACCTTTAGAGATCCTCTGTGTTGGTCCCATGCTTTTTTGAATTCAGTTACTGTCCTCATCTCTACCACCTCCACTGGGAGACTATTCCATGGATCCACTACTCTTTCCATAAAGAAATATTTCCGCATATCACTCCTGAATCTATCTCCCTTCACCCTCATCCCATGTCCCCTCGTAGCAGAACTTGCTTTCAATTGAAAGAGGCTCTCTCCCTGAACATTTATGCCACGGAGGTATTTAAACATCTCAATCATATCACCTCTATCCCGCCTTTCCTCTAAGGTGTACATATTAAGATCCTTAAGTCTGTCCTCATATGTTTTATAATGAAGCCAACTAATAATTTTAGTAGCCACCCTCTGCACCGACTCCATCCTGTTCACATCCTTTTGAAGGTGCGGTCTCCAGAATTGCACACTATACTCCAAATGAGGTCGCACCAAAGACTTATACAGAGGCATTATCAACTCCTTTTTTCTGCTAGCCATTCCTCTCCGTATGCACCCAAGCATCCGTCTAGCTTTTGCCGTCGCCTTTTCTACCTGTTTAGCTACTTTAAGATCATCAGACACAACCACGCCTAGGTCCCGCTCTTCTTTAGTGGACAAAAGTACTTCACCTCCTATACTGTATTGCTCCCTTGGATTGCTGCAGCCCAAATGCATGATCTTACATTTTTTAACATTAAATCCCAGCTGCCAAATTCTAGATCATTCTTCAAGCTTAGCTAGATCCCTCCTCATGTTATCTACACCTTCCTGGGTGTCTACTCTATTGCAGATTTTGGTATCATCTGCAGAGAGGCAAACCTTACCCGACAGCCCTTCCGCTATATCACTAACAAAGATGTTAAAAAGAATCGGACCAAGGACAGATCCCTGGGGCACACCACTGGTAACATCCTTCTCCTCAGAGTGAGCTCCATTTACTTGTACTCTTTGTCGCCTCCCACCCAACCAATTTCTAACCCAAGCAGTAACTTTAGGGTCCATCCCTAGGGTGCTCAGTTTGTTTATAAGTCGCCTGTGAGGAACAGTGTCAAAGGCTTTACTGAAATCTAAATACACCACATCTAGAGCTCTCCCTCAGTCCAACTCCCTGGTCACCCAGTCAAAGAAATCAATCAGATTTGTCTGACAAGACCTGCCTCTGGTGAATCCATGCTGCCTCGGATCCTGTAATCCGCTGGACTCCAGAAACCTCACTATTTTCTCTTTCAGCAGCGTTTCCAATAATTTACTCACCACCGAAGTTAAACTAACCGGCCTGTAGTTTTCAACCACATCCTTACTTCCGCTTTTGTGTAAAGGCACCACATGAGCCTCTCTCCAGTCCTTTGGCACCACTCCCGACTCCAACGAGGCATTGAAAAGGTCAGTCAGTGGAGGTGCTAGAACGTCCCCAAGTTCCCTCAGTATTCTAGGGTGTATCCCATCCGGTCCCATCGCTTTGTCTACTTTAAGTTGAGCTAGTTTCTCACGAACACAGTCTTCTGAAAATTGTTCAAGATGTCCCTCGCTTCTGTTCCTATTTGTGGGTGTTTTCTGAGGTCCTGCTCCTGGTTCTTCATCTGTGAACACAGAACAAAAATATTTGTTAAGCAATTCCGCTTTATCCTTATCACCTTCTACATATTCCCCCCCTACACCCTTGAGTCTGACAATACCACTTTTGCCCTTCCTCTTCTCACTAATATATCTGAAAAATGTCTTATCCCCCCATTTTATTGCATTGGCTATTTCCTCCTCCTTTTGAATCTTTGCCTTCTTGACTGCTTTGCTAGCTTCTCTAAGTTTATCCAAATACAGATGCCTGTCTTCCTCTCTCTGTGATCTCTTGTATTTCATGAAGGCCTCCCTCTTTTTCTTCACTTTTTCAGCTACTTCCTTAGAAAACCATAGCGGTCTCCTTTTCCTTTTATTTACCATTTTAACAAAAAGGTTGGTTGCCCTTAAAATATCCCCTTTCAGTTTTGCTGTTTTTCTACATCCCCCAGCTGTTCCCATCCCACTAACGACTCCCTGAGGTATTGGCCCATCTTCGCAAAGTTAGTCTTCCTAAAGTCTAAGATCCTCACTTTGGACTTTAGGAAGACTAACTTTGCGAAGATGGGCCAATACCTCAGGGAGTCGTTAGTGGGATGGGAACAGCTGGGGGATGTAGAAAAACAGTGGGCAAAACTGAAAGGGGATATTTTAAGGGCAACCAACCTTTTTGTTAAAATGGTAAATAACAACATATATTCCTCTCAGAGCTTAGACTGACCAAAAAAGTTCATACGTAAGTTTCCACACATGCAGCTACTCCACGGGTCCTCATTCCATTTTCAAAGTTCCAAGGCCAACTCTCTTTCTGGTATGGGGAAGGAATGTGTGGCTGATTTTTCCTGCTGTCTACAGAAAACTTCTTTTACTGGTATACAACTATATTTTTTCTGCTGATAAGCAAGAAGAAATCTGGCATACTTTTGGGAACTCCATTGCTGAGGATGATTTCTTTGTAGTCCAAAGATTTTTAGTCTTGAAAAAATGATTCAACTGAAAAGAGTGGAGAGAGTTGGTTAGGTGATATTAGACATGCTGGGGCCCAGAATAGAAAGTGGGGAAGGGGCCCCAAAGCCCACCTGCAGACTATGCTTCCTTCAGATTTGAGCAGCCCTTGTGGCATGAAGTTCTAGGACAGTTATCCTTGTTGACCCATCCAAAGCCAAGCGCCGTTGCATGGCTTCATTGAAGTTGCTGTCCTATTGGACATGGTGTTCACTAGGCAGTAATGGGGTATGCAAGTACAGATGGACAATTAGATGGCTAAATTGCAGACCTCCAATGGCACTAACTAGATGCTCTCACCTAGTGGACCTTTTCCAAGTCCTGTAGGTGTATACCTACAGTCTGATAACAATGGGCCATGCAATCAACCGCCAATCAGTTGAAAAGGATGTCCTTAGATATGACTACGCCCAGTCAAAAGAGATAAACAGCCGAAAAGATTTTTGATGAGGGTGAATCTTTTCCAGAAAGACAGGCATATTTGAAATCCAGAATACATAATGCCTATTCTCCTATTCTATGAGCACAAGTTTTATTTTAAAATCATTTTTATTGGCAACATCTGAAATGCATCACATAATACAACAACAAGTTCTCCAACACATTAAACAGCATGACACATGGACATTTCTTTACAGACCCTCCCACACTAGATACTAATAAATCATCCAAATACCACAACAGCCACGTACCACCTCCAATCCATTTCTATCCAGAAGGCATTATAACAAATAATCACCTTTCTCCCAGCCCCTCCCATCTGGACATAGTTCCACCACACACAAAAACCCTTAAGAAATGTCATTTTGAGCTGAGGAGAATGTGATTATAAATGGATTCCATATTTTTAAAAATTATTGGTGGGCATATTCAAAACATTTTAGCTGGTTAACAAACTTGCTAACCAGCTAAAATGTGGTCAGCAGGATATTTAAAGGCTCTAACATGCTTAGTGCCACTGAATATCCCTCCTAACCAGGTTAAATGCCCTAGTGTTAACTGCTTAGTGTCAGGGCATTCTGGGGATAGAGTGGGGGTGGGGGCAGTATTAGTTAGCTGGTCAGCGTCAACATCGAACCACTAACCAGCTAACTAATACTGCCTAAATGTAGGACAATTAAAGAGCTGCCCTAATTTTAGGTGTTTTAGCTGACTAGTTAGCGGTTCAATATTGCCATTGATTGGCTAGCTAAAATGTTATCCAAGCAAACTGGATATTCAAAAGCCAATCACCAGATATGGCCTGGCATTGAATATCCAATTATAAATTAAAGCAACAATGACCAGACACTGCCGCTGTTAAATATACCCTCTCTATGGCTTCGTACCATTTCCTTCCCCTAGGGCTGTCAATCTCTCCATCTGGGATAAGAAATATATCTGCATCTACCACTGATCTGCAGTAGGCGCAACGTTCCTACAGCATTATGCATTTTTTCATCACCAAACAAGTATTCCGTACAAAATGAAGCTCAACCTGGGCCTCCAAAGAGAGCCCATCTATCCTATCCAATTAACACATCAGGTGTGCATCTTTTTAACATGCACACCTGACAACAATTCACAAATGAACACCCACATTTAGGATACATTCCCGATCCTAACATCTTTGGCCTTATTGGCCCACTTTGAGTGTATGCAAAAATGGTGCAAGAACTTAATCTACAACTCTTGCCAAACCACACCTTCCATCAACCCATGCACATCAAACATGCACCAAAAATATTTATGATCCATTGCAACACTCAAAATTCTAGATCTGCATTGTGACAAGATAAGGCTTCCTCACCAATTCACCCAGTATATTTTGTTATGTCCAGGAAATCTTCATTCCCCTCTTATGCCTACCGAATCATATATGCCTAAAAGCTACAGTACTCTTTCCTCAAAGGGCTTCCCAAGCTTCACTCCGCATAGAGGCAGACATGCAAATATCCATAGAAGGTGACATTTTACTTACCTTGAGTCCTGCTAGACCAATCCAGACAAGTGGATAGTGTTCCCTACCAGCAGATTGATGGAGACAAAGAACCAATGAAAAGCCCAGGTTTCAATGACATCACTCCCATGACTCTTTTCACCTCAGCCACCAGACGTTCCTTCAGTGTTTATCCCAAAGCATATGGAAAAACATGGCAAGCTCACACAACCTCAATTGTGGGCAAGGAGTGATCAACTGTAGAGAACGATGTACAGGAAAGCATAAACATAAGGCTGAGAGACTATGAACCTGCAGAGTGGACCCAAGGATACCGCAGCAGAAGAAATTGAGCAAATATAGTTTCAGAAGCAGGCCCTAGATTGGTATAGCAGGACTCAAGAAAAGGACATTAACTGGTAAGTAAAATGTCACCTTCCATATCATCCTGCTAGACCAGTCCAGACAAGTGGACCAAAGCTACAACTCCAGTGGGCAAGAAGACACAGCAGCTTGCAAACCTTGAGAAGGCGGCCATGTACACTCGCATGTGGACATTAAAGCGATAATGCTTGACAAAAGTAGAAAGTGATGCTGATATTGCTGCCTGACAAATGTCTGCAGGGGCTACAGAGCTCCGCTCCACCCACGAGGATGCTTGTGCTCAGGTAGAATGGTAGCATAAATCCTCCGGAGTCGACTAGCTCCGCAAAAGACATGCCGAGGCAATAGCCTCCTTCTAAAAAGCATAGTTACTCACCTGTAAGGTGTTCTCCGGGGACAGTAGGAATCAGTCCTCACATATGTGTGATGTCGGCGCCAATGGAGCCCACGCGGAGCAAATCCCCAGCTTTCAAAGAAAGCCTTTGGGATTGCTACCACACATGCGTGGTCCCCTTCCTGCCCAAGGGTGCCATCTTGCTCAGTCAAATGACATAGATAAAAAGACAGCAAAAACAAATAAAGATGTTATGACTGCAACTCCAAGGGGAGGAGGGAGGGTTGTGAGGACTGATTCCTGCTGTCCCCGGAGAACATCTGTTACAGGAATAACTACGCTTTCTCCGGGAACAAGCGGGAAGTCAGTCCTCACATATGGGACTCCCCAGCTACAGGCTACCATGAACCCATAGCCAAAAAAGGCTCCCTCGTGGAGAGCCACAAGCAGCAGCAATGAAATCCGCATAATGGACCAACAGAACCTCTGAGTCCAAAGGTACTAGCACTCCGGTAGCCTGAATAAAGAAGGGTAGGAGTTGCCTAGACCCCGAAAAGGTTACGGAGTATGGCCTGGCCGAAGGCACTGTCCCATCGGGACTCCCTATCTATGCAGTAATGGGATGCGACGGTATGGACTGAAGACTAGGTGGCGGCCCGGCAGATGTCTGCCATCGGGACCGAATGCAGGTTGGCCACTGAAGTCGCCATAGCCCTGACCCGGTGCGCTGTGAGCTGGCCTTCCAATGGAAGCCTCGCCTCCTCATAAGCCCGGGCAATACAGTCCGCCACCCAAGTGGACAATGTCCGCTTAGACACCATCTCCCCCAGCTTACTGGGGTCGTAGGAAACGGAAAGCTGAGACCTTTCGGTGGCCTTGAGTGCATTGGATATAGAAGGACAAGGCCCTCTTACAGTCCAAAGTGTGGAAGACCATCTCTGCACAACTGGCGTGCGGTCTGGGAAAGAAGGTAGGGAAGACCACCTCCTGGTTGAGGTGGAAAGAAGACACCACCTTCGGAAGGAATTTGGGGTGCATGCGAAGCACCATCCTATTCTTGTAAAACCTGGTGTAAGGTGCTTCCGCCACCAGGGCCTAGAGCTCGCTTACCCTGCAGGCAGAAGTGAGCGCGACTAGGAAAACCACCTTCTAGGAGAGATAGAAGAGGGGGCAAGTAGCCAGTGGCTCGAATGGTGGCAGGGTGAGCTGCCCCAACAACACACTGAGATCCCATTCGGAAGCCAGGAGGCGAACCGGGGGTTTAGACAGGAGTAGGCCCCTTAGGAAGCGGGACACCACTGGGTGGGCCAAGAGGGGCTTCCTGTCCACCTGATGGTGGTTTGCCGCCAGGGCACTGAGGTGTACCCTCACAGAGTTAGACTTGAGCGCTGCATGAGAGAGGTGGAGCAAGTACTGCAATACCGTGACCACTGGGTAAGAGAAGGGGTCGGCCCCCGCTCAGTGCACCAAAATGCAAATCTGTCTGTCGGCCAACAAATTGTCTTGGCCCAGCAGGTATATGCTTTGAGGCAGATGTCCTGCTGGACATACCCCTGGGGTCTGCCCCCGACTCCTTTCCCAGGAGGGGGCTCTCTCCTGCATCCCAACCTCGGCTTCCTCTCGCTGATGGCGTGGCTGCCGAGAGGGTGACTTTAAGAGCACAGGTCCCTGGCTTCCTGGCAGAGAGCACGGGACCCCGTGCCTCCCTGCTTGTTCCCATAGAACATGACCACCTGGTTGTCTGCCTGAACTAGGACTGACCAGTGGCATAGTCGATGATGAAAAGCCTTCAGTGTGAGATGAATGGCCCGCAGCTCCAGGAGGCTGAACTGCTGAGCGCTCTCGTCCGAGGACCAGGTGCCCGGGGTGCAGTAGCCCTCGCAACGGGCTCCCCAGCCCAGCAGGGAGGCATCTGTGATGAGGACCCACGCGTAGTGGGGGCATGGAAAGGCATCCCTGCCTCCAAGTGTTGGGGCGACAGCCACCAGATCAGGGACTTCGCCAGCTGATGGGTCACTTGGACCCTGTCCTCGAGATATCCCGTGGCCTGGGACCATTGGTCCCTCAGGCACCACTCTGCTGTTCGCATGTGGAGGAAGGCATCTAGAGTGACGTGCACCGTGGAGGCCATGTGCCCGAGAAGGCATAGCAGATGCCTGGCTGGCACAATGAGTCTGGCTACCTGTCTGCGGGCAGGAAGGCCTTTGACCAAATGGTGCCTATCCTGGCCCCAATGAATTCTAGCTCTTGTAACAGACCGGGGTGATGCGTATGGTGGCCTGCTGCACTTCGGGAGCTGTAGGGCCCTTGATGAGCCAGTCGTCGAGATATGGGAAGACAAATATCCCCTGGAGCCTGAGAAAGGTGGCAACCACTGCCAGACACTTTGAATACCCTGGGGGCAGAGGCTAGGACGAAGGGAAGCACCCTGTATTGGAAATGATTGTCTTCCACCACAAAGCGTAGGTATTGCCTGTGGTTTGGGTGGATTAGGATGTGAGTATAGGCATCCTTTAGGTCCAAGGAGCATAGCCAGTGTCCCTGGTGGAGGTAAGGCAGCAATGTTCCAAGGGAGAGCATCTTGAACTTCTCCCTCACCAGAAATTTGTTGAGGTTTCGTAGGTTGAGGATGGGCCTGAGGCCCCCCGACCTCTTTGATCCTGGAATAGAACCCCTTACCCTTGAGATGATAGGGCACCGGTTCCACTGCTTGGTCCTCAAGAAGACCTGCCAACTCCTTCAGAAGAAGATCCCGGTGAAGGGGAGACCTGAGGGGCTCTCCCGAGGACGTACCTGGATCAGGTGGAGGAGGTAATCCGCCTTGATGACCTGTAATGCCCAGGAATCGGTGGTGATAGCTCCCTACCTGTGGGCATACAGGGCGAGGCGACCTCCTGTAGGCTGCTGAGTTCCGGATTGGAGAAGGGCCATGCTGCAGGAGTCAAAAAAATGCTCCAGGCTGGGCTGGGGCCAGGGCCTGGGGCTTGAGAGCCTTCTGCTTACGCAGGCCATGCCCCTGTCCCTTGGTCTGCTGCCCTTGCTGTGGAGCTGTGGAGGCCAGGTAAGGGGGGTACGTTTCGGTAAGAAGTGGACTTCCTCGGGTAAAAGGGCTTTTTACCTGAGCCCTTCTTTCTGGGAGGGGCAGTGGTTTTCTTGGAGAGCCTAGTCCTCGTCATGAACTCGGTCTCAAGCTCTGCGGCATAGTCGGTCATGGGTTTGCTGAAGAGATTTTCCCCTTGACATGGGACATCGAACAACTTGTCCTGTACCCACTGCTTGAGGTCAGACGACTGCAGCCAAGCTTGACGTGCACCGATGCCCATCGCGGCTACCCGGGCCGCCGACTCGAAGCTATCATAGGCCGCCCGAGACAAACTTGGAGCACTCACAGACAGCTTTGGACAGGTTCTTGAAGCGCTGCAAAGGCTCCTCGGAAAGACCAGCTGAGAAACCAGCGAGTTCCTTCGCCAGGTCCCTCAGGTACATGCCCATGTACAGCTGGTAGGCCTGGATCCGTCAATTCAGCATCGAGCCCTGTTAACACTTTCTGCTGAGGGCATCCAAGGTGCAAGCCTCCCTGCCAGGGACACCAAGGAATGCATCTTCTGACTCTTCAGTCGATGCATGGCCGACTCCACAACCATGGAGTTGTGCAGCAGCTGTAACTTTTGAAACCCAGGGCTCCAGCGGACTCAATACATCGAGTCGAGCCGCTTGCTAACCACTGGCGTTGACGCCAGCGTCTCCCACATGCGGAGCATAAGCCGTTCCAGGATGGGAGGAATGGGCACCGTGAGGGTTTCCCGGGGGGAGCCTCGTATTTGAGGATCTCGAGCTCGTCCACTCAAGGATCCAACTCAGATTCCATCAGCAAAGCCAAGGCCTTGGACATGTCCCGGATGAAGTACAAAAAGCCCATGTCCTCAGGTGGCGACCTTCTCCGAGGTTCAGAGACCGGAGAATCGGAGGGAACATCACAGTGCCGATGGGTGTCCGGGGACTCCTCGTCCTCGGTCTCACAGTCAGAATACTCTGAGGAAGACCCACGGTGATCCTCGAGGGCCCTGGCTCTGCAAGCCCCGACGCTGGCAGGCCTGTTGGTGACGACCTTGTCCCCGACGAGCGGGAGGACAACTTCGGCCAAGGATGGACTCGGGCCCGCATGGCCTCGACTATCGGCTCGGTCTCTGTGGACATCTGACGTTGAATGCCTATTGGTCAGGGCGGAGGAACCGGACGTGCCGTACATCAGAGCCCGCTGCTGGTCCAAGAAGGCAGTGACACTGCGCTCCAAGGCCACCATCCTGGATGCCAGTCCCGGAAGCTCTGCAGCCTTCGGTGCTGTCACCGATGCACTCGGGCCCAACGCCGGCTCTCCTGGAGGGGAATCCTCGATGAGGACAGTGTGTACCTGCCTAGGTCGATCCGTGACCAGATCCTTCTGGGGAATCTTGGCTGGCCGCTCCTTTTCAGACATCTTGCGCAGACGCTCGGGGCTCCGCAACTGGGCCCGGGAGGATCCTGGCCAATCGGAGCCATCCAGAGACGCTGCCTTTGAGGGCTTTTTCTTCTTCTTCTTCGGTTCCCTCGAGGGAGACCCCCCTCTCCAAGGGCCCATTATGACGCTCGGGTTCAGAGTGCTCCTCCCAAGGTGTCGAGGCCTCAGACGAGGTCCTGGCTCTCGGAGGCATGGGGGAATTGGGAAAGATTTTGTCATGCTGCTGCTGGCGGCTCCTGAAGGCCTTGAAAGACATTTTCTTACACAGGCCACAGACTGCCAGGTCATGGTCCGGCCAAGGCAACAGAGGCAGCAGTCATGCGTGTCAGTGAGGGACATAAACTTCCCACACCGATCACATTTTTTAAACCTGGTAGCCATGGGGGGAAAAAGAACCCCAGCAAGGTCGAAGACCCTTTGGGCTACCAGCGAAGATAAAAGGCATGAAGGCACCCAAAAGAAAAATAAAACTTAAGTAAAAAGGAAATGACCAGACACCGCGGGAAAGGTACTGGTGCAAGCCCAGAGACAAGCAAAAATGTTTGAAAAAAAAAAATCAATTTTTTCCGTGACAGAAACAGACGACGTCTGGTGGGATCCGCAGAAAAAAGGAGACTGAGCAAGATGGCATCCTTGGGCGGGAAGGGGACCATGCATGCGTGGTAGTAATCCCAAAGGCTTTCTTTGAAAACTGGGGATTTGCTCTGCGCGGGCTCTGTCGGCACCAACGTCACCCATATGTGAGGACTGACTTCCTGCTTGTTCCCAGAGGACAGATAAGGATCTCGGCAAGACAGAGTCTGCAGCTTGGAAATCCACCTTGCAGAACAATTGTAACCAAGAACACAGTTTTAAGCGTCAAGTTCTGAAAAGTAGTGCACTTCAAGGCTCAAAGGGCACCGCCATCAGGGCCCTGTGCACCACACACAGAACCCAGGAAGGGATCACAGATCAAAGGGGATGCCCAGATGCCAAACCCCTTGGAGAAAGCACAAGATGTCTGGGTGCAAGGCTAAAGACTTGTCAGCCCCCGACCTTGGAAACAGGATAAAGCTGCCAGCTGAATTTTCAGGGAGATGAGGGAAAGGCCACTCTCCAGGCTATCTTTTAGAAAGGCCAACAGAGAGGGGACCTTGGCCAATTCAGGAGCCAACTGCCAAGCACCACACCATTGCTCAAAGAGGCACCAGATCCGCACGTATGCCAGCTTGGTAGACATGCTCCGGGCTCAGAGCAGAGAGCACCACAAGAAAGTAGTTCTTACAAGCTAGCTGTCTCCTTTCAAGAGCCAAGCCATAAGCGAGAAGGGAATTGGGTCCTTCAGGACAATCAGTCCCTGCCATAATAAACCCCAAGACAGAAGCATCCGAAGAAGAGGCACCTGCAGGAGCCGCATCAGGTCTTCGAACCACAATCTCCTCAGCCAGTTCAGCACCACCAAAACAATCCTGCCTGGATGGCGTTCTGAAGCACACGCCCCACCAGGGGCATAGAGGAAACACAAAGCAGGTGTTGATTTGGCCAAGACTGGGTCAGGGCGTCAGTGTCCTCAAACCCCATCTCAATGCGGCAAACGAAGAAGCCGTAAACCTTTGCATTGGCATAGATCACCATCAGATCTATTTTGGGGCAACTCTAGTGGTGCATAATCAACTGAAACGCCTCCTGACTCAACTTCCACTCTCTATGATCCAGAGAGTGCCAGCTAAGGAAGTCCACTTCCACACTGTCCATCCCAACAATGTGCTAGGAGTTTCTTCTCTGCCCAGGCCAACAGTAGAGACATCTCCAGAGCTACTCTGGAATTCCTCGTGCCACCTTGCTGATTGACATAAGCCACCGCCATGGCATTGTTTGAAAAAAATTGAACTGCCTGACCCTCAAGCAGGCCGGAAACACAGAAAAGTCAACTTGATTGTCCTCGCTTGGAGGCAGTTGATGGTTCCAACAGCCCTGGACCGTACCGTCTTGGCAATGGGCTCCCCAGCCCGAGTGACTAGCATCCATCGTCAGGAGAATCCAGGAGAAATTGTCCAGTTGAATGCCCTTCATCAGATGACAGGGCCACTGCCACGACCACAGGCTAGACCTCACCATCAATAGGAGCAGGAGCCTGTGCTCAAACTCCTGAGAACTCTGGGACAACCGAGCCAGCATGGAGCAGTTGCATTTGAGTATGCACTCATGGCATCATCTCTATGGCCACCACCATCAATCCGAGCAGCTGAAGATAATCCCAGACTCTGGGGGCCTGCTGTGCACAAAACAGTGCCAGGCAATCCAAAAGACTATGACTTTCTCCTCTGACAGGAAAATGCTGCCCATTCAAATGTCGAAATGTGCTCTCAGAAACTCCAGGGACTGGGAAGGCAACAGAAGGCTCTTTCCACAATTGATCACCCAGCCGAGGCTTTTCAAAAAGGACACCACCCGAGACGCTTCTGAAAGGGAACAGGCCCAGATGAACCAGTCGTCCAGATAGGATGGACACAGATCCCTTGGCACCACAGTGCCATGGCCGCTACCACCATGACCTTGGAGAACGTTCTCAGGGTGGTGGATAGCCCAAAAAGGGAGGGCAGTGAACTGATAGTAAGAACCAAGTATGGCAAAATGCAGATACTTCTACTGATCTGCCCAGATCAGGTTATGAAAATACATCTCAGCCAGATCCAGAGAAGCCAAGAATTGCCCTCGGCGCATTGCTTGAATCACAGAGTGCAATGTTTCCAAACAGAAGTGCAGAACTCACAAGTGCTTGTTGACCCCTTTGAAGTAGAAAATGGGCTAGGAATAACAGTCTTTTTGGGCACCACAAAATGGATGGAGTATCTGTCATTGCTCCGCTAGTCTGGCTGGATGGGCACCACTGCCTTTAGGTGCTGCAACCTGTCCAAGGTGGCCCGCACAGCAGCACTTTTTTTTTGCTCGCAGACCCACACAGAGAGATGACAAAGGCATCTGGAATAGTCTCTTTGCACTCCAGAACATAAACAAACTGAATGGTGTCTAGCACCCAACGATCCTTGGTAATCCAGGCCCATTCCCAAAGAAAAGGCGAAGCCTGCCTCCAACTGGAGGAACCTGGGCATGGGCCCCCACATCTTCATTGTGCAGCCAGGGATGGTCCTCCACTGGAGGGGGTCGAATCCCGAGGCCCACATGCTCCATGAAAGGACCAAGAATGAGCTTGAAGCACAAAAGCTTAGGAGAAGAAAGGTTTTCCAGGTCAGTAAGGCCAAGAGTCCCAAGACCCCCGGGAGTCCAGCCAGCATCCTTGTTGAACGGGCAGAGGCTGAGAAAGGGGCACCAGCACTCTAAACAGGCCCTTGGACCTATCCTTTGGAAGGCAGATTGACTTGCCGAGATCCTTCAATGACTTCGCCAAATCAGCTCCTAACAGAAGGTTCCCCTTAAAAGCCAGTTGGGTCAACTGGGCTTTGAAAGATGTGTCCATTGCCGAGTGCTTGAGTCAAATCCAACGCGTGACACCGTCGTAAAGGCATTATCTTTGGCCAAGTATAGCATTTGAAAATGGCATCAGAAAAAAGGCCGCAGAGACTAAAAAAGAGGGGTAGTATCATCCGGCGGAAGAGACTGAATACACTGGTACAGGGCTCAAAACGTCCGGCTCATACATACCACCAGCTGCAGAATGGTATCCCACCATGGCAAATTGGCTCCTCAGCAACGAAGCCACCATACATCCAGAAAATCCTTTAAGGCTGATCCGCCTTCTAGAAGAATGGTGGTCCATCTGGTAACCATCGTAACCAGCGACAAACCACTCAACGTACTCCTCCTTCGGGAGAGTGGAGATCTTTTTACACATCCATAACCCTTTAAGCAGGGTGCTGGGACAATCCTATTCCGATCGGATCATATACTTGATCACATTTGGGAACAGGAAGACAGTGGTGGATTTTCACACCCCTTAAAGGAGTGGGTGAACCTTCTGCTCCTGCTCTGTTTCAGAAGCAGCTGCCACATTCAATGTGGATAAGACCCTGGCAATCAATGCTGTCGGCTCCTTCCAAGATAGGTGGATCACTCCAGCCTCTGCACAATCTTCTGAAGGCGAGAGTACATCTTTATCTACATCAGAGATCAGTACTGAATCATCTGAATCCAAGTCATAGTTAAAATTTCTGACAACTCCCAGATGCTCCTCATCTCAGGGGGGAGGGGGACGCCCCTTGCCAGAGACACTTAGCCAAAGATAATCAAACAGGGGTCCCACTCTCAGCCTGCCCCACATAAGACTATGCCCGGGGGCACCCAGAGGCAGCAGGGACTGAATTTCCATGACAGAAGGACCAGGCTTGATGCAAAAGGGAAAGAATTCTGGGGAAAACAATCCAGAGTCCTGAAGCTCTCCTTTCGGACATGGATCCCCAATGTCAGGAGGCATAGCCGCCACAGACCTCCTAAAGGATGAGGAGCGGCTCAAAGCACAGTGGCAGGAACCTATGGCCGGCTGTATATCCTTACCCATAGCATCGCCCATCACTTCCTGCCCTGAGGCAGGCAAGACCGGGCTATCTGTATCCCCTAGCTGAGAGAGAGGGAGCAGGCCCTCCAGGGACAACTCAGAAGCTGCTATGCAAGAAAAGCACAGCCTAGAATTCAGAGGTGTGGCACCTTGCTTGCCACAGGTCTAACATTTCCTGGAAGAAAACAGAGAATTAGACAAGTATCACAACAGCACATGCTAAGGCTGCAGCAGCCCAGAAGCGTGCATTAACTGCTTTTTTATGCAATGCGCATTACAGGTGCTAAGAAGGAGCACGCAGTGCAGCCTCTTGGGCAGAATGCACACTAGGACCATGTGACCACCAGGTGCACAATAGGTAAAACGTTACTAATGTGTGCGGAAAACAGCAAGAAACCCCTATACTGCGCCAATGGTCACCTGTGGTCCATCCTAAATTGCGTCCCAAGAAGACGGAATCGGGAACCCCCAACAAGGACAATGACAAGGTAAAGCCTTCATACTCACCCCCAGAGAGCCCCAAGGCAGATGATCCATGCCAGGAGCAGCTCTACTCCCCCGAAACAGTTTCACTGGATGGAGTTGCAGTACTGTGTTTAAGGTGGCTGGCAGGCAGATTCCTCTAAAAGTCTTTTGCGATTTTCGGGAGAGAGCAGGGAGGAATAAAAGAAGAGGGAGGAGACGTTGAGGTTGTGTGAGGTTGCTGCATTCTTCCAGATCTTTCCACTTTGTGGCTGCTCAACAGGCCCTTATCATGATGGGTGTGGAGCTGAACCAATTTTCCCTCCTCCTATAGCTACCAAGAAGACCGCAGTCTACTAGAGCCTCCCACATTGTGCTCAAGTGAGCGCGTCACCTTTCTATACTTGGGTGGTCGTTCATGATTGTTTAATAAAGCTCTCTTCTTCTCAAACCTCAGATTTTCTTCAGAGAGGAGACAATCCATCCACCATCTCCTGGAGACAAAGAAAAACTGAAAGAACCTCTGCTAGCTGAGGTGAATAGAGGCATAGGAGTGATGTTATTGAAACCTGGGCTTTTCATTGGTTCTTTGTCTCCACCAATCTGCTAGTAAGGGAACACAATCCACTTGTCTGGACTGGTCTAGCAGGACGATATGGAAATCTTTATTAGTTTACCCAGATTTGTCCCTAAGATCGGCAAAACCTTTCAGTTATCTGCTTCCCCTCTCCCATAGCTGCCCAATCTGGCAAGACCCTTCTTCTGCCATCATTCAAAAAAAGAAACTCCTAGTCCTGGAGGCAAATAAGTGATGGCCCCATGCATCAAATCCCGCTTCTTACGCAGCAACTTCCAAACCCATCTCATAATGAGAATCAACAGTCTTATTTCTACTCTGCAATATATTCAAGAGCCTCACATGCAAAGCATACACAAGTGACTCCACCAATTGAGCTTCCAGTTCTGTGTCCATAAATTTGGAAGTACTCTAAACCCAATCAACTGCATGCCTCATGCGACGCTCCTGCCCCCGCCCTAGGGCTAATGGACAGGAGTGGCCTATTGTCCCGTGAGGAATGGAGTTAAACTGTTCCCTTGGAATGATGGGTAATGTAGTTTGTTCTCCCTTCTCTCAGGAATAAATGTAGTTGTGCCAGAGACGGTAAGGCTTTTGCAAGAATGTTTATTCGTGTTGGGGAAATTCCTCCAGCGCATCAAAATTCAGATACATGAACATAAATGGTGCTTTTAAATAGGAACAGAAGAAACTCAGGAATATAAGACAACCAAAAATTAGGATTAGCTTTCCTTCTTATGGAGCTTAACTCAGCTCTGCCTCAAGAGGTGACTCACATACATTGCAGCCTCATAACAGTCACTGTTCCTTTCACAGTGGGAGCTCAAACTCAGGTGCAAACAATCAAGTTTCCAAGCACGGCAGCAGAAACTACCACGTTGTATTCTTTCCATACAAGGTATAGCAAGCTTCTTTATACTGTTATTTCCTTATAGCATATTGAACAGTCCATGCTACAATTGTCAGAGTTTGTAGAAGGTATGGCATAATCTATCTGCATTAAATCTTCTGACTGCACAGAACTAGTGTCCTCATTCAGCTTTGGCTGTCTGCCTGCTTTCAACTCTAAAAACTGTTTAAACTCCTGGAGGAGCAATTCAGCATGTTCATTTCCTGACAAACAGTTGTCAGCAAATACTGGGTTTCTCTCCCGGTCAGTAATGCTTCCCCCTTCAGCTCTTGGCTTAAATAAATCAGGGTAACAATTGGGATCCTTTAACAAAGCCTCAAACATAGGAGATTGAATTTTACCTTCTCTATCATAACTCCTATTGGAACTGCTTTCTCTCTGCCAGGCTCCTCTCCTCTTAGGTAGCTCAAAAGCTTTCCAGCTGTGAGTGCTTCTGGGTCTCTCCGGTCCAAACTGTATCCCATAGAATAAGTTACCTTTTGCAGGTGTCTGCCTTGGAGGCTTTCTATTTGAGGGCTCTGCCTTTTCCCAGGACTCTAAACCAGTGCTCCGTCCACTTCTCACAGGACTTCCTTTCACAGCACCTGTAAAAATCCTTGCAGGTCCTCTGTTGCTATCAGGCTCAGACATGCATCCAAACTGCTTCCTGGTCTTGCACTCACTGCTTGACTCGGTCTCTTCAAACGTCCTCTCACAGCTCGTCTGTTCACAGGCCCTCTGCTCACAGGTCATCTGCTCATGGCTTTTCTTTTTCTGTCTCTGTTTCTCTTCCCCTTTAGCAGCGTCATTCACCACTTCAAAAAGGGATTCTTTTCCAGCCACACCCCGTCCAACCCCTGGGTGTGCCCAATCAGCACTGCTCAACTCCTCCCCTGGGCTGGTCTCCATTCTCAGCTCAACAGAAGAGGGTTTTTTCCTTCTAGGATTGAAAATCCTGTGTAAATCCTGCTGCTTTTCAGGATTTCCTTCAGTCTCCATTTCCTCAGGAGGGCGCTCTTCACCACACTCATCAAGCAACAGTTATAATACAACCACAGATTTACCACTACTTATTATTTGTATAGCGCTACAAGGTGTATGCAGTGCTGTACAGGCCAATGTAAAAGATGGTCCCTGCTCAAAAGAGCTTATAATCTAGTCAAGACATACAGCACAACAGCTGAGGACAAGAATATATCTACGGGAATGGTAAGGAAACATATAACAGACTAAGCAGATCAGGATCCAAAAGCGGTCTCAAAGAGGTGAATTTTCAGCCAGGATATGAAAAGGGTCAGAGATGAAGCCTGACGCACAGATTCAGATAGCTTGTTCCAGGCACAAAGAGCAGCAAGGTGGAAGGATTTAAGTCTGGAGTTGGTAGTAGAAGAGAAGGGCACAGATAGAAGGGATCTGCCAGAAGAGCAGAGGTTTCCAAGGAGGGGTGTAGAGATAAGAGAGAAAAGGTAGTGAGGAGCAGCAGAATGAGTGCACTTATAGGTCAGTAGAAGTTTCAAACTGTAGATACGGAAATGAATAGGAAGCAAGTGAAGCGATTTGAGAAGAGGGGTTATATGAGCATATCAAGGCTGGTGGAAGATTAGCCATGCCGTTGAGTTTTGAACAGACTGAAGTGGAGAGAAATGATTCAGAGGGAGAGCGGCATGGAGGAGGTTGCAATAGTATAGATGGGAGGTGACTAAGGAGTGGATAAGTGTCTTAGTAGTGTGTGTAGAAAGAAAGGAAAATTCAATCCTCCATCAGACAGCTTCCACTCTAACAGCCTTAACCACATTTCAGATTTCCTACCCTTCAGCAGCAACTTTAAAGCCATCCATATCTCTTTATGAATATATCACTTAGTAAGTTACTAGCCCTTCACTTGGTTTTCAGCTTGTTATGCTTCGAGGGCTTGTCTGCATCAGTGATGCTGAGGGCTAAGCTATCGGAAGCTTAACTACTGGCAGGGTCTCCCAAGATGGACAGGTCTCAGCTGAGGTACCAGACCAAGACAAACCACCCATATAGGCAGCAACAAAATGGGATGCTGTTGGTGGCAGAGGATCACATTTTTGTGAGAATGGCAACAACACTAAAATTAAACTGCGCGGAAGAAAGGCCTGGCAATCTACTTTCATATCTTGTCATGAAAACCCAGTGGATAGTCAAAACAAAACACAATGCACTATAGTGCCTGAAGATGAGACCCCCTGGTCCAAAGGCACTCAACTGGCTACTGGGGAGGAGCTGAAGACTTTAAAGAGTAGTCAGTATTTATGATGTGGTTGGATCAATGTCCTGGGGACATCTGACTGCTGATGTAGCTGTACATGAAATGAGAATCAGAAGCTGCAAAGATGTCTTACATATTGGGACATGGAAGATACGAAGCATTAACCATAGAAGTTGGAGGTGGACAAGAATGAAATTTAACATGTACAATTTGATCTGCTGGGTATCAACGAACTGAAACGGACTGGCATCGGGCGCTTTGCATCTGATGATCACATGGTCTACTGTGCTGGAAATGAATGACAAAGAAGAAATGGTGTTGCATTTATAATTAAGAAGAAACTTGCAAGAACTGTAATGAAATACAATGCAATCAGTGAACGCTTAATTTCTATATGTCTACGAGGAATGCCCATCAACACAACTATAATTCAAGTATATGCCCCAACAACAGTTGCAGAAGAGGATGAAGTTGATGAGTTCTATGAACAAGTACAAGTTGAAATTGACAGAACATGCAAACAGAATATCCTGATATGGGTGACTGGAACACAAACGTTGGCAACAAAAAAGAAGGCAAAGTGGTTGGAAAATATGGACTTGGCAGGAGAAATGAAGTTGGAGAAAGACTGATAGAATTCTGCAAGACCAACGATCTATTCAGTTTGTTCAATGTAAACCGCCTTGATATCATGAAAGGCGGTATATAAGAAATGTTAAATAAATAAAATAAATTCAAGCAACACAAGCAGTGACTGTACACATGAACTTCATCATTGGATTGTACAAAAATCAAATTGACTACATCTGTGGAAGTCAACGATGGAAAAGCTCTATAATATCAACAAAGACAAAACCTGGAGCTGACTGTGGAACAGATCCCCAACTACAAGCTCAACTCAAGCTAAAGTTGAAAAAGAACAAGTCACTCATGAATGTAGCAAAATATGACCTTGAGAATATACCGCTGGAATTTAAAGACTGCCTGCAAAATCAATTTGCTGCTTTATATAAAAATGACAGAACTCCAGAAGAATTATGGGATATCATCAAGAAGGTTGAATGGGAAGAAAGAAATATCTACAAAAGGTGAAAAGGCAAAAACATCCAAAATGGATGACTGAAGAAATCCTGAAAATTGCCCAGAAACACAGAGAAGCTAAAGCCAGAGGAGAAAGAGAAGCAATGGCAGAACTCAACAGAGATTTCCCGTGCAGCAAGACAAGACAAGAAGTACTACAATATCACATGCAAGGAAATAGAAGAAGAAACTATTAGAGAAATAACAAGATCAGCTTTCTTAAAGCTATGAGAGTTAAAGAAAACATTCCAGCCTCGAATTGGAATATTACAAGATGCTCAAGGATCCATGTTGATCAAGAAAAGGTGGAAAGAATATACAAAGTTATTATACCATAAAGATCAAGTGGACCAACAGCAGTTTCAACGTGTACCTTATGATCCACAACCATTAGTGATGAAAGAAGTAGAAGCAACATTGAAAGTCTTATCAAAGAACAAAGCACCAGGCATTGATGGCATTCCCACTGAAGTATTACAGCAATCTGATGTAGCTGCTGTTACCATACTTACAAGGCTCTGCCAGGAAATTTGGAAGACAAATTCATGGGCAACTCTGACTGGAAAAGATCTGTGTTTATACTAAAAAAAAGATCTGTGTAATACTAAAAATTATCGCACAATCTCTCTGATCTCACATGCCAGCAAGATTCTCCTGAAGATTATTCAGCAGGGTCTACAACCATACCTTGAACAAGAACTGCCTGAAGTGCAAGCAGGGTTCAGGAAAGCGCGAGGAACGAGAGACATCATTGCGGATGTGAGATGGAACCTTGAAAAGACAAAAATAATACTAAATGGATATCTATATGTGTTTTATTGACTACAGCAAGGACTTTGACTATGTAAATCATGAGAAACTCTGGGCCACATTAACATAGTAACACAGTAACATAGTAAATGACGGCAGATAAAGACCAGTATAGTCCATCTAGTCTGCTCAGTAAGATGGCAAGAGAAGGTGTACCTTCTGCTCCGTGCATGCCACCCCTCCCCATGTCTTTGTTTTAGGGATAAACACACCGTTCCGTGTAGGACACCCCTGTATGTTGAGAAATTAATTAAGAAGCATGGGCATACCAGAACACCTGATTGTTCTCTTGCACAACCTTTACATTGGGATCTAACAGCAACAGTTCAAATGGAACAATGAGAAACACAATGGTTTAAAATCAGCAAAGGTGTATGACAAGGCTGCATACTTTCCCCCTGTTTAATTTATATGCAGAAAAATCGTCAAAAGCACATGGTGTGAAGATTGGTGGGAGACTCATCAGCAACATACCACATTACTGGCTGAAAGTAAAGACTATCTGAAACACTTGTTTCTCAAGATCAAGGAACATAGTCTTAAAATGGGCCTGCACCTTAATGTAAAGAAGACAAAGATCCTGACAAGTAGCAAAATCAATAAGTTCATCGTTGATGGAGTAGAAATTGAGATAGTTGATAACTTTAACCTACTTGGATCAACTATCAATAAAGAAACAAAAAGCAGTCAAGAAATCAGATGATGCATTGCTCTTGGCAGAATGGCTATGAAGGATCTATACAAGATTCTGAAGAGCATTGATGTCTCTCTCCATACAAAGATTCAACTCGTTGAAACATGGTATTTTCAATATCATCATCTGGATGTGAAAGTTGGGCAGTGAAAAAGATACACAGGAAGAAAATTGATGCCTTTGAATTATGGTGCTGGCGACGAATACTGCGTATACCATGGACTGCCTGAACAGCAAAGCAGTCAGTACTAGAGGAGATGAAACCTAAACTTTCTTTAGAAGCTCAGATGATAAGACTTCGACTTTCATACTTTGGAGACATCATCCAAAGAGAGAGATCATTACAGAAAGATATCATGCTTGGCAAGGTAGAAGGTCAATGCAAAAGAAGAAAGCCAGCAATGAAATAGATCGATAAAACAGCAGCAGCTATGGGTGCCACTCTGTCAACAATAAGCCGCCTGACAAGACTGAACGCAGTTTAGGACAACTATCCAGAGGGTCGCCATGAATCAACACCAACTCGACGACACTTAACAAGTTACTAGCGGCAGCACCATCATTTTAATACACTTAACCTTCTCAATTGCCTCTTAACTCCAAAAATTGGGCTTAATATTAAGCCCATAAAATTCAGATGTATTACAAGGCAAGTATATACCTAAATATCAAACCTTGTGTCTATTTTTGAGGTAAATTTCTTAGTGATTGGCTTCTAGCCTTCTCAGTCAAATCCAGAGCTACTTACGTCCCCCCATTTACTCGAAGATATAAAAACAAAGATAAATTGCTTGAGCAATTCCAGTAGCCTTGACAAAGAAGTTGGTGAATCATCAATCATCTAGTAACACCAATAAATCATTTGCAAATGCAGTTTTAAGCACTTTCGTACAAAGCTTTATCCCTTTCACTAAGCATCCTGCACCAACCTTTGAGCAAATGATTCAATGTACAAGCTAAAAAAACAAAGACCACATTCCTTAATACTCAAAGTATTTAAAGGTCTGTATCGTATCTCCCCTGTCCCTCCTCTCCTCTAGAGTATACATATTGAGGTCTTCAAGTCTCTTCTCATATATCTTCTGGCGCAGCATCCAAACCATCTTTGTCGCCTTCCTCTGAACCGTTTCCAGTCTTTTTATATCCTTTGTGAGATATGGTCTGCAAAACTGAACACAATATTCCAAGTGAGGCCTCACCAGTGACTTGTACAGTGGCATGAATGCCATCTCCTTTCTGCTGGTAATTCCTCTCTGTATGCAACCCAGCATCCGTCTGGCTTTCGACACCACTTTGTCACACTGTTTCGCCACTTTGAGATCCTCAAACAATCGCTCCGAGGTCCTTCTCCTGGTCCATGTACACCAACCTCCTGCCCCCCCATGTCATACAATTCCCTTGGATTTCTGCATCCCAAGTGCATGACACTGCACTTCTTCACATTAAATCTTAACAGCCAAGCATTAGACTATTCTTCCAGATTTTGTAAATCTTTCCTCATGTTATCCACTCCCTCAGGGAAGTCCACTCTGTTGTAAATTTTCGCGTCTTCTGCAAAAAATACAGACTTTTCCATTGAGTCCTTCAGCAATATCACTCATAAATACAGTGAACAGTACCGGTCCCAGGGCCGATCCCTGGGGCACGCCACTAAACTCCTTTCTTTCATCCGAGTGAGTTCCATTTACCATCACCTTCTGTCTTCTGTCAGTCAACCAATTTCTGATCCAGTTCACCACCTTGGGACCCATCCCTAGGCTGTTCAGTTTATTGATAAGCTTCCTATGAGGAATAGTAACAAAGGCTTTGCTGAAATCTAAGTAGATCACATACATTGCATGCCCTTGATCTAGTTCTCTGGTCAACCAGTCAAAGAACTCAGATTTGTTTGACATCATCATCCTTTGGTAAAACCCTGTTGCCTCAGATCATGCAACCTATTGGTTTCGAGAAAGCCCACTATTCTCTCTTTCAGGAGCGCCTCCATTACTTTTCCCACTACCAAGGTAAGGCTTACTGGCCTGTAGTTTGCCATGCCTTCCTTATTACCACTTTTGTGAAGAGGTACCACATCAGCCCTTCTCCAGTCCTGTGGAACTTCTCCCATCTCCAAGGGTCTATTAAAAACATCCTTTAAAGGCCCTGCCAGAACCTCTCTGAACCCATTCAGTATCCTGGGATGTATCCCATCTGATCCCCTGCCTTGTTCACTCAGTTTTGCAAGCTATTCAAACATATCATCTTCTGTGAATGGTGTGGTATCTACACCATTCCCATTTGTATATTTGTCAATCACAGGTGGTCCTTCACCAGGATTTTCTTTAGTTAAAACATTAGTATTTGTTTAGTATTTTCACTTTTTCAATGTCACTTTCCATGAATCTTTTCTCGGTACTTTTGAGTCCTGCAATTCCACCTCTGATCCTCCTCTTCTGAATATATCTGAAAAATGTTTTGTCATCACACTTTAGATCTTTAGCCATTTTTTCTTCTGCCTTTGATATAGCTATCCTTATTTCTTTCTTTTTTTGTCTCTCTTAGCTTTATCCTGTATTCTTTTCTGTGTTCCTCTGTTTGCAAACTTCTGAATTTTTTGAAAGCTGTGTTTTTTGCCTTTATTTGTGCAGTCACTTCTTTGGAGAACCAAATAGGTTTCCTTTGCCTCTTGTTTTTATTTACTTTCCTTGCATATCTATCTGTTGCTCCTTTTTTTGCCTCCTTTAGTTTAGTCCACTGCAGCTCCACTTCTCTTAGCTCCTCCCAATCTGCAACTCTTCTCTCAGGCACTTGGCCATTTTACTGAAGTTAGCATTTTTGAAGTCTAGGACTTTGAGCTTGCTGTGATTGTACTCTGCCTTGGCTTTTATCTCAAAGCACACCATGTGATGTTCACTGCTGCACACATGGGCACCCATCCAGACATTCGACATGCTATCTCCGTTGGTGAGTACTAACTCCAGCAGCAAACTTTCCCTGGTCAGGAACTGTGAACAGCAGCGAAGAGCGCAGATTGGCCACAAGACCTCCGAAACGATCCAAGTATCGACCAGGGAGGCAGTTCTCTGGTAGCTTGGACTCACAGAAGGGTTGGAGGGAAGGAGTCACATCAATCTCCAAACAGATGATGGAGTACTGTCTGGCCTAAGGCGCTGTTACGCTGGGAGTTTGCCTCCAGGCAGTAATGTGCTGCGAAGGTATGGACCAAGGACCAAGTGGCCGCCTGGCAGATTTCTAGCAAGGAGACAAAGCGCAAGTTAGTCACTGAGGCTGCCATCTCTTGCATATTCTGAGCAGTGACGTGCCGCTCCAGGGAGAGACCAGCCTGTGCATGAGCAAAGGAGATGCAGTTTGTCATCCAGGTGGATAGGGTGCACTTAGAGACTGCGACCCCCAAGCCCGTTGGGGTCACAAGAGATGAAGAGCTGCAAGGAGCAACGATGGGCTTTCATCCGCTTGAGACAGAAGACTAACACCCTTTTACAATTCAGAGTGTGGAGCATGGCCTCCGCCCAACTTGTATGAGGTTGGGGAAAAAAGGTAGAAGAACCACCTCTTGGTTCAGATGAAAGGGGGAGATCTACCTTAGGTAGGAACCAGGGATGCTGTGCAAGACCACCCTATTCCTGTGAAATCTGATGTAAGGAGTATGTGTCATCAATGTCTGCAGCTCACTGACAAAGGCAGAGCTGAGCACCAGGAAGACCACTTTCCAAGAGAGGTACTTGACGTGACACAAGGCCAGTGGCTCGAAGGGAGGAACTTAAAGCTTATCCAGAACCACATTCAAGTCCCAGGCAGTCACAGAGGGATGAATGGCAGGCCGTGTGAGAAAGAGACCTTGCATAAATTGGGACAAAAGCAGATCAAGAACAAGGGTTGCCCATCCACCAAATGATGGTGCACAGCCAGCACACTGAGATGCACCCTCACCAAGTTGGATTTCAAGCCAGCTTGGGAAAGGTGCAAGTACTGCAACAAGGTTAGTACTGCTGAGGAGAAGGGGTTGATACCCCATTCCGAGCACCAGACAGAGAATCAGTGCCGTTTGAAGAAGTATACTCATAAGAACAAAAGACATGCCATACTGGGTCAGACCAAGGTCCATCAAGCCCAGTATCCTGTTTCCAATAGTGGCCAATCTAGGTCACAAGTACCTTGCAGTTTCCCCAGAAGATATAGGTTCCACAATGCTTGTACTGGGACAAGTAGTGAATTTCCCGGATCCCTTTAATAATGGTTTATGGACCTTTCCTCCAGGAACTTGTCTAAACCTTTTTTTAAGCCCAGCTACTCTAACAGCTTTTACTGCATCCTCTGTTAACGAATTCCAGAGTTTGATTACATGGTGCGTGAAAAAATATTTTCTCTTATTAGTCTTAAATGGGTTACACTGTAGCTTCATTGAATGCCCCCTAGTCTTCCTACATTTTGATGGCATAAACAAATGATTTATGTTTACCTGTTCTGCTCCATTCATTAATTTATAGATTAATTTATATCTTCCCTCAGCTGTCTCTTTTCCAGGTTGAAGAGCCCCAACTTTTTTAGCCTCTCCTCATAGGGGTATCCTTCCATCCCCTTTACCATTTTGGTGGCTCTTCTCTGTACCTTTTCTAATTCAGCTATATCCTTTTTAAGATATGGCGACCAGAATTGCACACATTATTCAAGGTGCGGTTGCACCATGGAACGATACAGAAGCATTATAATAGCCTTTGTTTTAGTCGCCATTCCTTTCCTTATGTTTCCTAGAATTCAATTTGGATTTCAGCAAAGCCTTTGATACTGTTCCTCATAGGAGGCTTATCAATAAAACTCAGTAGTTTGGGGATGGGTCCCAAGGTGGTGAACTGGATCAGAAATTGGTTGACTGACAGATGACAGAAGGTGATGGTAAATGGAGCTCACTAGGATGAAAGGAGGGTGATTAGCAGGGTGCCCTAGGGTTCAGTCCTGGGCCTGGCACGGTTCAATGGATAACAGGGAGTGGTAACATAAGGAAAGATCTACAAAAGCTGGAAGAATGGTCTAATGCTTGGCAGTTAAGATTTAATGCGAAGAAGTGAAGTGTCATACACTTGGGAAGCAGAAATCCAAGGGAAATGTACGCGATAGGGGGCGAGAGGTTGGTGGGCACTGACCAGGAGTAGGACCTTGGTGTGATTATTTCTGAGGATCTCAAGGTGGCAAAACAGTGCGACAAGGCAGGGGCAAAAGCCAGGAGGATGTTGGGTTGCATACAAAGAGGAATTACCAGCAGAAAGGAAGAGATACTAATGCCACTGTATAAGTCACTGGTGAGGCATCACTTGGAATACTGTGTTCAGTTTTGGAGACCATATCTCACAAAGAATGTAAAAAGACTGGAAACTGTTCAGAGGAAGGCGACCAAAATGATTTGCAGCCTTATGAGAAGAGACTTGAAGACCTAAATATGTACACTCTGGAGGAGAAGAGGGATAGGGGAGATATGATTCAGGCCTTTATTTATTTATTTTATTTGGTTACATTTGTATACCGCTTCTTCCAGCGATCAGTAGCGGTTTACATCACATTAAAATTTTGGAACAGCAAACATTTTCTTACAAGGATTAAAGAATCTACATCTGGATTTTGGTGATTAGAAATTAAACAGTTTAGGGTACATAAGAACATAAGATATGCCATACTGGGTCAGACCAAGGTCCATCAAGCCCAGTATTCTGTTTCCAACAGTGGCCAAACTAGGTCATATGTACCTAGCAGTTTCCCCAAGAGACACAAGTTCCACAATGCTTGTACTGGGTCAAGCATTGATATCTTCGGTCACTTCTTAATAATGGTTTATGGACCTTTCCTCCAGGAACTTGTCCAAACCTTTTTTAAACCCAGCTACACTAACAGCCTTTACTACATCCTCCGGTAACAAATTCCAGAGTTTGATTACACGTTGAGTGAAAAAATATTTTCTTTTATTGGTCTTAAATAGTTTACCCTGTAGCTTCATTGCATGTCCCCTAGTCTTTCTATATTCTGATAACGTAAACAATCGATCTACGTTTACCCGTTCCATTCCGTTCATTAATTTATAGACTTCTATCATATCTCCCCTCAGCCGTCTCTTTTCCAGTTTAAAGAGCCCTAACATTTTAGCCTTTCTTCATAGGAGTATCCTTCCATCCCCTTTACCATTTTGGTGGCTCTTCTCTGAACCTTTTCTAAAATAGCTATATCCTTTTTAAGATACGGCGACCAGAATTGCACACAATATTCAAGGTGCGGTCTCACCATCGAACGATATAGAGGCATTATAATATCTTTTGTTTTATTTTCCATTCCTTTCCTTATCATACCTAGCATTCTATTTGCTCTCTTGGCCGCCGCTGCACACTGGGCCGAGGGTTTTAACATGGTATCCACAATGATGCCTAAATCTTTTTCCTGGGTGGTGGTTCCTAATGTGGAACCTTGCATCGTGTAACCATAGTTTGGGTTGTTCTTCCCTAGGTGCATAACCTTGCACTTGTCCACATTAAATTTCATCTGCCATTTTGATGCCCAGTCTTCCAATTTATCAAGATCCTCTTGCAATTTTTCACAATCCTCTTCGGTTTTAACAACTTTAAATAGTTTTGTGTCATCTGCAAATTTGATAACCTCACTCGTTATTCCACTTTCCAGGTCATTCATGAATATGTCAAAAAGCAGCGGACCCAGCACAGATCCCTGGGGTACACCACTATTCACCTTTCTCCATTGGGAAAATTGGCCATTTAGCCCTACCCTCTGCTTTCTATCTTTTAACCAGTTCCTGATCCACAATAGTACACTGCCTCCTATCCCATGACTCTTTAGTTTTGCCAAAAGTCTCTGATGAGGGACCTTGTCAAAGGCTTTCTGAAAGTCCAGATACACAATATCAACCGACTCACCTTTGTCCACCTGTTTATTCACTCCTTCAAAAAAACATAACAGATTAGTAAGACAAGATCTTCCTTGTCTAAAGCCATGTTGGCTGTCTCCCATTAGGTTGTGACTATCTACATGCTGAGTAATTTTATCCTTTATGATGGTTTCTACCATTTTTCCCGGTACTGACTCACTGGTCTGTAGTTTCCCGGTTCACCCCTGGAACCCTTTTTAAAAATTGGTGTTACATTGGCGATCCTCCAATCTTCAGGTATTAAAGATGATTTTAATGATAGTTCACAGATTACTGATAGCAGGTCTGCAATCTCATATTTCAGTTCTTTCAACACCCTTGGATGTATACCATCCGGCCCAGGTGATTTGCTACTCTTCAGTTTATCTAATAGTTGTAAGACATCTTCCCGATGTATCGATATTTCCTTCAATTCTTCCACACCTTTAAATACCACTTCCGTCATGGGTAACATCCCTACATCTTCCTCAGTAAAGACCGAAGCAAAGAATTCATTCAGTCTCTCCGCTATCGCCTTGTCGCCTCTTAGTGCTCCTTTAACCCCTTTATCATCTAATGGACCAACTGACTCTCTCACAGGTTTTTTGCTACGAATGTACTTGAAAAGGTCTTTATTTCGCGTTTTTGCTTCCGCAGCAAGCTTCTTCTCAAATTCTCTCTTTGCCTGCTTTATCAATGCCTTGCATTTGACTTGCCAGTGCTTGTGCTGTTTCCAGGTTTCGTCGTATTTACTGGTATTTACAGTTGTATTTATGCGTTTGGTTTGTACAGCTTGAGTCATTTACAGATTCATTTATACATCGTGCGCTAGTTACAGTATGGTTTATTTACAGTTTCATTTAGCTAAACACATCTTGGTCTATTTACAGTTTCATTTAAACTAATTACTGTTTGCTTACAGTCATAAGTTCTATGTGGCATTTTTGTGGTGCGCTGAGCAAATGGTTTCTTTCTGCTTTAAGTTACGTTGTAGTATTCTTGGAAAAGATAGGTTTTTAATTTTTTTCTGAAATCTTGCAGGTCGTTGTTTGCTCTTAGTGTGTCCGGTAGCTTATTCCATTGCGTGGGCGATATGTAGGTGAAAGCTCTGTTACTCGTAGAGGTCTTAACTGTGCGGATGGAGGGTGCTACATGTAGGGCGTTTAGGTTGTGCGTTCTTCTGCTTCTGTTATGCGGTTGCGTTGTGATAAGAATGGAGAGGAAGGATTGTGGTATGTTGTGTATCAGTTTGAAAGTGGTTACTATTATTTTGTATCTTATACGGGCAGCAATAGGAAGCCAGTGTAATTCTATTAGTATTGGTGTGATGTGGTCAGATAGCTGTTTCTTCATTATGATCCTGGCTGTGACATTTTGCGCCAGTTGTGGTATGTTGAGGGATTTTTTTGGTAGTCCTTGGAGGATGGCATTGCAGTAGTCTAGGTGAGGTGTGATTAGCGCTTGAGCTATTGTTCTTAAGTCGGACTGCTCAATGATGTTGCGTAGAGGTTGGAGGATTCTTAGTTTGTGGAATATTGCCCGATTCAGTAGTCTTAGGTGTTTTTCCATTTTGAGGTTTTTGTCGAATGTTACTCCTAGGTATTTTATCTCATCCTTGATGTTATATGAGTTATTGTTCATGGTGAGAGTTGAGGGGGGGGTGAAATCTCGGTTTTTAGAGATGAACATTACTTCAGTTTTCTTATGGTTTATGGACATGGGCCCCTGAGAGGAGGGTCCCCATGAGGGCCATGTCCCCATGAGGGGAGGGTCAGGACAGCTGTTATAGTTGGTGATTGAATCATTAGGAATGTAGATAGCTGGGTGGCTGGTGGACGTGAGGATCGCCTGGTAACATGCCTGCCTGGTGCGAAGGTAGCGGACCTCACGCACTGCCTAGATAGGATCATAGATAGTGCTGGGGAGGAGTCTGCTGTCTTGGTACATGTTGGTACCAATGACATAGGAAAATGTGGTAGGAAAGTTCTGGAGGCTAAATTTAAGCTTTTAGGTAGGAAGTTGAAATCCAGAACTTCCAGGATAGCGTTCTCCGAAATGCTTCCTATTCCACGTGCAGGGCCCCAAAAGACAGGCAGAGCTCCGGAGTCTCAATGCGTGGATGAGACAATGGTGCAAGGATGAGGGTTTTGGATTTGTTAGGAACTGGGGAACATTCTGGGGAAAGGGGGGGCTCTTCCAAAGGGATGGGCTTCAACTTAATCAGGATGGGACCAGACTGCTGGCATTAACCTTTAAAAAAGAGATAGAGAAGCTTTTAAACTAGAAACTAGGGGAAAGCCGACAGTCACCCAGGAGTGCATGGTTCGGACAAAGGTATCCTTGAAGGATACTACCAAAAGCAGTGAGGTTCCAAAAGGGAGTATAGTAGCCCAAATGCCCTTGAGTAAGGAGCAGACAGAGCATAAAGATTCCAAATTACCCCTGCCTACCAATAGCCAGATTAATATGAATAAAATACAGTCTCTAAAATGCTTGTATGCCAATGCTAGAAGTCTAAACAATAAGATGGGAGAGTTAGAATATATAGCACTAAATGAGAGGTTAGATATGACTGCACTCTCAGAGACATGGTGGAAGGAGGATAACCAGTGGGACACTGTGATACCTGGATACACACTATATCGTAATGATAGAGCTGATCAAATTGGTGGAGGGGTTGCGCTCTATGTTAGAGAGGGCATTGAGTCAGAAAGGATTAAAGTTTTGCAGGGAACAAAATTTGCTGTAGAATCTCTATGGATTGAAATTCCATTTATGAAGGGGAAGGTGATGGCAGTTGGAGTATACTATCGACCGCTTGGCCAGAATGAACAAATGGATGATGAAATGCTCAAAGAAATCAAGGAAGCTAACAAAAGTCACAACAGAGTAGCAATAATGGGTGATTTCAATTACCCCGGTATCGACTGGGTCAGTGTCACAGCAGGACAAGCTAAAGAGATAAAGTTTCTAGATGGAATAAATGACTGCTTCTTGGAGCAGCTGGTTCATGAACCGACCAGAGGGGAAGCCATACTGGACCTAGTCCTTAGTGGAACGCCAGATCTGGTGCAAGAAATAAGGGTGTTGGGACCACTTGGCAATAGTGATCATAGTATGATCATGTTTGATTTAATTAGTGGAGGACAGATAGTAAAGGCATCCACAGTACTACCTTTTAACTTTCAAAAGGGAGACTATGATAGAATGAGGAATATAGTTAGGAAAAAACTAAAAGGAGCGGTTCCAAAGGTTAAAGACTTACAGCAAGCTTGGGTGTTATTTAAAAATACTATCCTCGAAGCCCAGACCAGCTGTATTCCACGCATTAGAAAAAGTGGAAGAAAGTCCAAAAAACTGCCAGCATGGTTTAAAGGTGAGGTCAGAGAGGCTGTTGCTGCCAAAAAAGAAACCTTCAGGAAATGGAAAAAAGAGCCAAATGATGAAAACTGGAAACAGCACAAGCACTGGCAAGTTAAATGCAAAGCATTGATAAGGCAGGCAAGGCGGGAATTTGAGAAGAAACTTGCTACGGAAGCAAAAACACGAAATAAAGACTTTTTCAAGTACATTCGTAGCAAAAGGCCTGTGAGAGAGTCAATTGGACCATTAAATGATAGAGGGGTAAAAGGGGCAGGAAGAGGAAACAAGGCTATAGCAGAGAGACTGAATGAATTCTTTGCTTTGGTCTTTACTGAGGAAGATGTAGGGATGTTACCCAAGACTGAAGTGGTATTTAAAGGTGATACTGCAGAGGAATTGAGAGAAATATCGCTACACCGGGAAGATATATTACAACTATTTGATAAACTGAATAGTAGCAAATCACCTGGACTGGATGGTATACATCCCAGAGTGTTGAAAGAACTGAAATATGAGATTGCAGACCTGCTATTGGTAATCTGTGAACTTTCATTAAAATCATCGTTAATACCTGAAGATTGGAGGGTCGCCAACGTAATACCAATTTTTAAAAAGGGTTCCAGGGGTGACCCAGGAAATTACAGACCGGTGAGCCTGACGTCAGTACCAGGGAAAATGGTAGAAACCATCATAAAGAACAAAACTACACAGCATGTAGATAGTCATGGTCTAATGGGAGACAGCCAACATGGCTTTAGACAAGGAAGATCTTGTCTTACTAATCTGATATGTTTTTTTGAAGGTGTGCATAAACAGGTAGACAAAGGTGAGTCGGTTGATATAGTGTATCTGGACTTTCAGAAAGCTTTTGACAAAGTCCCCCATCAGAGACTTTTGGCGAAGCTAAAAAGTCATGGGATAGGAGGCAGTGTACTATTGTGGATCGGGAACTGGTTAAAAGATAGAAAGCAGAGGGTAGGGCTAAATGGCCAATATTCCCAATGGAAAAAGGTGAATAGTGGAGTACCCCAGGGATCTGTACTGGGTCCGCTGCTTTTTGACATATTCATAAATGACCTGGAAAAGGGAATAACTAGTGAGGTTATCAAATTTTCAGATGATACAAAACTGTTTAAAGTTGTTAAAACCCAAGAGGATTGTGGAAAACTGCAGGAGGATCTGGATAAATTGGAAGACTGGGCATCCAAATGGCAGATGAAATTTAATGTGGACAAGTGCAAAGTTATGCACCTAGGAAAGAACAACCCACACTATAGTTACACGATGCAAGGCTCCACATTAGAAACCACCACCCAGGAAAAAGATTTAGGAGTCATCGTGGATAACATGTTAAAACCCTCCGCCCAGTGTGCAGCGGCGGCCAAGAAAGCAAATAGAATGCTAGGTATCATAAGGAAAGGGATGGAGAATAAAACAAAGGATGTTATAATGCCTCTGTATCGCTCCATGGTACGACCGCACCTTGAATATTGTGTGCAATTCTGGTCACCGTATCTTAAAAAGGACATAGCGTTATTAGAAAAAGTACAGAGAAGAGCCACCAAATTGGTGAAGGGGATGGAAGGCTACTCCTATGAAGAGAGGCTAAGAAGGTTAGGGCTCTTTAGCCTGGAGAAGAGACGGCTGAGGGGAGATATGATAGAGGTCTATAAATTAATGAATGGAGTGGAACGGATAAACGTGGATCAATTGTTTACGCTATCAGAGTATAGAAAGACTAGGGGACATGTAATGAAGCTACAGGGTAAACTATTTAAGACAAATAAGAGAAAATATTTTTTCACTCAACGTGTAATCAAACTCTGGAATCTGTTACCGGAGGATGTAGTAAGGGCTGTTAGTATAGCTGGGTTTAAAAAAGGTTTGGACAAGTTCCTGGAGGAAAGGTCCATAAACCACTATTAAAAAGGGACCCAGGATATCAATGCTTGACCCAGTACAAGCATTGTGGAACCTGTGTCTTTTGGGGATATTGCTAGGTACGTATGACCTAGATTGGCCACTGTTGGAAACAGGATACTGGGCTTGATGGACCTCGGTCTGACCCAGTATGGCATGTCTTATGTTCTTATGTTCATGTTGTTCTGTTGAAGCCATGTTTGCGCATCCTTGAGGCATTCTTCCAGATGGCTATAGTTCAGGTTGTCTGAGTCCAATTGAGAATATAGCATTATGTCATCCGCATAAATGTGGTAATCGATCTTGTATTTCTGAAAAATCTTACAGATGGGTTTCATGTAAAGGTTGAACAACAGGGAGGACAACGCAGAGCCTTGTGGTATATTCCCTGTGTTTGTGGGAAAGCCTCTCAAATTTCTTGATTGAAGAGAACTTGTTGCATTCGGTTGGAGATGTAGGATCTGAACCATTTCAGAGGGGTTCCTTTTATTCCTATGGTCTCCAGTTTGTTGATGAGGGTTTTGTGATCTACAGTATCGAATGCCGCGAATATATCTATGAATATTAATATGAATATTTTCTTATTGTCTTCTATGCCTTTATAAATTTTATCAAGCAGCACTAGCAGTAGGGTTTCCACCCCATGATATTGCCGGAAACCATATTGATGGTCGTCGAGTGCATTACTGGCATCGATGTGATCTTGTAGTTGTTGCTGGGCTGCTTTTTCGATGGTCTTGGCCAGGAATGATATGCTTGAGATGGGCCGGTATGAGGATAGGTCATCCTTCTTGAACATTTTGTTTTTTAAAATTGGTCTTATGAGGGATCTTTTGAGCTCTGTAGGCATGGTTCCCTGCTGTAGCGATTGATTCACTATGTGATTTATGTGGTGTGCTATTTCTTATTTTGTGGCCTTGATCCAAGCTGCTGGACAAGGGTCTAATGGGGATGTAGCGGTGTTCAGGCTCGTGATTATGCTTATTATTTGTTTGGATTCAATGGTATGGAAGGAGTCCCATTGCTTTTTGTTGACCACCGTAGTTGTGATTGGGTGTGGGGTGTAGTTCATGGTCTGATTTTGGTTGGGGTTTTGTTGTTGATGGTTGGTTGAGTTTGCTGGCAAAGTGGTCAGCTAAAGTTTGTGCATTTATAGCATTGTTGGGGCCAACATCCTGGGCAGTATTGGTCAGGGATTTGACAAGTTCGAATAATTCCCTTGGTCTGTTTATCGCTTTATTGAATATTTTGGTATGATAGTTTTTCTTTGCAGTGTTGATTTCTTCTTTGTATTTAGTGAGACAAAACAGATATTCAGTTTTGCGTTCGGGGTTTTTTGATTTTCACCATTCCTTTTCAATTTTCCTGAGGTCTTTCTTCATTTTATGTAACGTTGTTGAGTACCAGGGCTCCAATTTAGATCTTATTTTCGTTGCATTCTTTGGAGTTTTCGTATTTAGTACTGAGGTTGCTTCGACTCCTTCGTTCCATTGGGTTACCAGACTGTCCAAGTCAGTGTTGCCTGTGCTTATGTGCTTTATGATTGATTTTGCTAGGGCTTCTTTGTTGAATTTCTGGAACTTTTTTCCATGCTGATTTTTTGTTCCAGTTTGTGGGGTATCCGATTTCGTCGTTAGGTATACAGTAAGTTGTATCCGATAATGGTCTGACCAGGGAACTTGCGTTATTTTTTCATAAAGAGAATTAATGAACAAAGAAACCTCTCCCAAAGACGGGGACGTTTTAAAACTAGAGGGCATAACATGAAGCTGCAAGGGGGTAAATGGAAAGGCAATGTCAGGAAATACGTTTTCACTGAAAGTGTGGTGGATGCTTGGAATGTGGAAGTGGTGGGGGCAAATACATTGACAGAATTCAAAATGGCATGGGAAACACACAGTGTATCCCTTTACAGCAACAGAATAAAATCAAAATAAACTTAACTATCTAATTTCTCAACAAACAGGGGTATCCTACACGGAGCGGTGGGTTCACCCCTAAACAAAGACATGGGGAGGGGTGACCTGCAAGGAGCGACAGGTGTACCTAACTCTTGCCATCTTACTGGGCAGACTAGATGGACCATAATGGTCTTTAACATAGTAACACAGTAAATGACGGCAGATAATTTGCTTTCTTGACAGCCACTTCACACTGGGCAGAGGGTTTCAAAGTGTTATCCACGATGAAGCCTAAATCTTTTTCCTGGGTGGTGATTCCTAATGTGGAACCTTGCGTCATGCAACCATAGGTTGGGTTCTTCTTTCCTAGGTGCATAACTTTGCACTTATCCACATTAAATTCCAATTTATTAAGGTCCTCTTGCAATTTTTCACACTCCTTTTGGGTTTTAACATGTTTGAATAATTGTGTGTCATCTGCAAATTTGATTACCTCACTCGTTATTCCCATTTCCAGGTCATTTACGAATATGTTAAAAAGCAGTGGACCCACCACAGATCCCGGGGGTACTCCACTATTCATCTTTCTTCATTGGGAAAATTGCCATTAGGACTACCCTCTGTTTTCTATCTTTTAACCAGTTCCTGATCGACAATAGTACACTGCCTCCTATATCATGACTTTTTAATTTCGCCAAGAGCCTCTCATGAGGGACCTTGTCATAGTAACATAGTAACATAGCAAATGACGGCAGATAAAGACCAGTATGGTCCATCTAGTCTGCCCAGTACGGTGTCAAGGGTAGGTACACCTGCCGCTCTGTGCAGGCCCCCCTTCCCCATGTCTTTGTTTAGGGGTGATCCCACCACTCCATGTAGGACACCCCTATTTGTTAAGGAATTAGATGGTTCAGATTATTTTTATATTTTCTTGTTGCTTGTTGGTGTCTGTCCCATGCCTTTGTCAAAGGTTTTCTGAAAATCCAGATACATTATATCGACCAACACACCTTTGTCAACCTGCTTATTTACACCTTAAAAAAATATAACAGATTAAGACTTTCCCTGGCTAAAACCATGTTGGCTGTCTCCCATTCAACCATGACTATTTCTACATGCTCAGAAATTTTCTTCTGAATAATGGTTTCTACCATTTTCCTGGTACTGATGTTAGGCTCATCAGTCCGTAGTTTCCCGGATTACTCCCGGAACCATTTTTAAAAATTGGTTTAACATTGGTCATCCTCCAATCTTCAGGTATTACAGATGATTTTAATGATAATTCCCAGATTAGTAATAGTAGGCCTGCAATTTCATATTTCAGATCTTTCAACACCCTTGGATGTATACCATCTGGTCCGGGTGATTTGCTAGTGTTCAGTTTATCAAATAGTTGTAACACATCTTCCCGGTTTATCGATATTTCTTTCAGTTCTTACACAGTATCACCTTTAAATACCATTTCAGGCATGGGTAACTTCCCTACATCTTCTTCAGTAAAGACCAAAGCAAAGAATTCATTTAGTCTCTCCGATACAGCCTTGTCCCCTCTTAGTGCCCCTTTTACACCTCTATCATCCAATGGTCCAACTGATTCTCTCACAGGTTTTTTTTGCTACAAATGTACTTGAAAAATTCTTTTATTACGCATTTTTGCTTCCACAGCAAGCTTCTTCTCAAATTCTCCCTTTGCCTGCCTTATGAATAACTTGCATCTAACTTGCCAGTGCTTATATTGTTTCCAGTTTGTCATTTGGCTCCTTTTTCCATTTCATGAAAGATGCTTTTTTGGCTACAACAGTCTCCCTGACCTCAACTTTAAACCATGCTGGCTGTTTTTTTGACTTCCTTCCACTTTTCTTAAAGCATGGAATACAGCTGGTCTGGGCTTCCAAGATAGTATTTTTAAACAGCACCCAAGCTTGATGTAAATCTTTAATCTTGGCAGCTGCTCCTTTTAGTTTTTTCTTAACCGTTTTCCTCATTTTATCATAGTCTCTCTTTTGAAAGTTAAAATGTAGTTCTGTGGATTTCCTTGCCGTCCCACCTCCATTTATTAAATCAAATGTGATCATGCTATAATCACTATTGCCAAGTAGCCCCAACACCTTTATCTCTTGCACCAGTTCTTGAGTTCCACTAAGGACTAGATCAAAGATGACTTCCGCTCTTGTTGGTTCATGAACCAGTTCTCCAAGAAGCACTCATTAATTTTATTTAGAAACTTTATCTCCCTAGCATGTCCTGCCGTGACACTGACCCAAGTCAATACCAGGGTAATTGAAATCACCCATTATTACTGTGCTGTAAAAATTGCTAGTTTTCCTGACTGAGCATTTCATCATCTATTTGTTAATTCTGGCCAGGTGGTTGATAGTACACCCTTATTTCCATCGCCGTTTACTTTTTTTATGGGATTTCAAACCATAGAGATTCTACAGTGTACTTTGTTTCCTGCAAACTTTAATCCTGTGAGACTCAATGTCCTCTCTAACAGAGCACAGCCTCTCCACCAATTTAATCTATTCTATCATTGTGATATTATTTGTATCCAGGAATTAGTGTCCCACTGGTTGTCCGCCTTCCACCATGTCTGAGATACCAATCAGATCTAACTTCTCATTTAGTGCTATCTATTCTAACTCTCCCATCTTATTTTTTTAGACTTCTAGCATTTGCATACAAGCATATTAATCTGGTTACCGGTAGGCAGGGGTAATTTGGAATCTTTAAGTTCTGTCTGCTCTGTACTTAAGGGCATTTGGGTTATTTTTGTCTTTATTGGAACCTGTCAATGTGCCCTAACTTAATTCTTTTGTTAGTATCCTTCAAGGATACATCCTTCTGAACCATGCGCTCTTGGATGACTGTCGGCTTTCCCCTATTATCTAGTTTAAAAGCTGCTCTCTATTCTTTTAAAGTTTAATGGTTACTCGCCTCATGGAATCCTTGCAGGATGCCAGGAAGACATCTTCAACCTCCCATGGTAGATAAAATTGGCCAAAAGCTACACTTTCAGCAATCTGACTGTCAGGGCAAGGGACCTGATGTTGAGGTACAGGAGGGAGCCATTCTCCTGCGATATCAGGTCCAATGGCTGTGCTCAAGAGAGACAGAGCAGCAGGGGAAACCATGGCTGCTGTGTCCACCTGGGGCTATGAGGATCACAGTGGCCCAAACCCGCTGAATCTTGAGACAAGTCTTGGAGACCATAGGGTCAGAGGGTATGCCTAGAGTAGTCTCTTGCTACAGGACAGGAGGAATACATCGGCAGCTTCTTGATGTGGAGCCGGTATCCTGGAGCAGAAGCGCAGCAACTGGGCATTGCTGGGATGGTGAAGAGGTCGCGTGTAAGAGAGCCCCATAATAGAAACAAGCGGTGTACCATTTGAGGCTTCAGTCTCCACTCGGGGGGCTTGAGAACCAGAGACTGAGGCAATCCGCAAGGACATTCTCCTGTCCCGGAAAGTACACTGCATGAAGGAGCATATCCCTTTCCAGGTGAAGTTTGAGAGACGATTTGCCTCCTCGCACAAGAGGAATGACCCAGTGCCTCTGTTTGTTGAGATAAAACATCGCCATTTGATTGTCTGTCTGAGTCAGAACTACCTAGTTTGATAAGTGGTGATGGAAGGCTCGCAGAGCATACACAATGGCTCTGAGTTTGAGAAGTTCATCTGATGGAGACACTCCTCCACCAACCGTCCACAGACCGTCGCAGTGGATACCCCAGCCTAGTTTTTAAGTCTCTGCTGCAAGGGTCACCTGAAGAGGAAGAGAACTGAAAAGGTATCCTCACCTGGAGGTGCTGTGGCTCCTGCCACCAATTGAGGGATCTCACCCGGAGAGTCGTGGAGGCGGCCATCGCCTGGGCCCATTGAAGCGGAGGGTCTACTGGGCTGGACGCATGTAGAGGCGGGAATCAGGCATGACGTACACAGTGGAGGCCATGTGTTCCAGAAGACAGAGAATCAGGCAGACCAGGGCCGTCAAGCAACCCTGCAGGTCCTGTGTCAGGGCTGCCAGACACAGAGCTTGATCTACGGGAAAAAAGGTCTTGGGCTGGACCATGTCCAGGAGGGCCCCTACGAACTTTAAGGTCAAAACTAATATGATTACTCTCCCTCCAGTATCCATCCACCAAAACAATGATATCATATTCTCCGCCTCCAGTACCTCTACACTTGATGACTGACTCCAGCAACCAGACAACAGCAACTTCCGCTACTCTGAGCAATGGTTCATAAGAACATAAGAACATAAGAAATGCCATACTGGGTCAGACCGAGGTCCATCAAGCCCAGTATCCTGTTTCCAACAGTGGCCAATCTAGGTCATACGTACCTAGCAGTTTCCCCAAAAGACACAGGTTCTGCAGTGCTTGTACTAGGCCAAGCATTGATATCCTGGGTCCCTTTTTAATAGTGGTTTATGGACCTTTCCTCCAGGAACTTGTCCAAACCTTTTTTAAACCCAGCTATACTAACAGCCCTTACTACATCCTCCGGTAACAGATTCCAGAGTTTGATTACACGTTGAGAGAAGAAATATTTTCTCCTATTTGTCTTAAATAGTTTACCCTGTAGCTTCATTACATGCCCCCTAGTCCTTCTATATTCTGATAGCGTAAACAATTTATCCACGTTTATCCGTTCCACTCCATTCATTAATTTATACACCTCTATCATATCTCCCCTCAGCCGCCTCTTTTCTAGGTTAAAGAGCCCTAACCTTTTTAGCCTCTCTTCATAGGAGTAGCCTTCCATCCCCTTCACCAATTTGGTGGCTCTTCTCTGTACTTTTTCTAATAACTCTATGTCCTTTTTAAGATACGGTGACCAGAATTGCACACAATATTCAAGGTGCGGTCGTACCATGGAGCGATACAGAGGCATTATAATATCCTTTGTTTTATTCTCCATCCCTTTCCTTATGATACCTAGCATTCTATTTGCTTTCTTGGCCGCCGCTGCACACTGGGCGGAGGGTTTTAACATGTTATCCACGATGACTCCTAAATCTTTTTCCTGGGTGGTGGTTTCTAATGTGGAGCCTTGCATCTTGTAACTATAGTGTGGGTTGTTCTTTCCTAGGTGCATAACTTTGCACTTGTCCACATTAAATTTCATCTGCCATTTGGATGCCCAGTCTTCCAATTTATCCAGATCCTCCTGCAGTTGTCCACAATCCTCTTGGGTTTTAACAACTTTAAACAGTTTTGTGTCATCTGCAAATTTGATTACCTCACTAGTTATTCCCTTTTCCAGGTCATTTATGAATATGTCAAAAAGTAGCGGACCCAGTACAGATCCCTGGGGTACTCCACTATTCACCTTTTTCCATTGGGAATATTGGCCATTTAGCCCTACCCTCTGCTTTCTATCTTTTAACCAGTTCCCGATCCACAATAGTACACTGCCTCCTATCCCATGACTTTTTAGCTTCGCCAAAAGTCTCTGATGGGGGACCTTGTCAAAAGCTTTCTGAAAGTCCAGATACACTATATCAACCGACTCACCTTTGTCTACCTGTTTATGCACACCTTCAAAAAAACAGATCAGATTAGTAAGACAAGATCTTCCTTGTCTAAAGCCATGTTGGCTGTCTCCCATTAGGCCATGACTATCTACATGCTGTGTAATTTTGTTCTTTATGATGGCTTCTACCATTTTCCCTGGTACTGACGTCAGGCTCACTGGTCTGTAATTTCCCGGGTCACCCCTGGAACCCTTTTTAAAAATTGGTGTTACGTTGGCGACCCTCCAATCTTCAGGTATTACAGATGATTTTAATGAAAGTTCACAGATTACCAATAACAGGTCTGCAATCTCATATTTCAGTTCTTTCAACACTCTGGGATGTATACCATCCGGTCCAGGTGATTTGCTACTATTCAGTTTATCAAATAGTTGTAATATATCTTCCCGGTGTAGCGATATTTCTCTCAATTCCTCTGCAGTATCACCTTTAAATACCACTTCAGTCTTGGGTAACACCCCTACATCTTCCTCAGTAAAGACCGAAGCAAAGAATTCATTCAGTCTCTCTGCTATAGCCTTGTCTCCTCTTACTGCCCCTTTTACCCCTCTATCATCTAATGGTCCAATTGACTCTCTCACAGGCCTTTTGCTACGAATGTACTTGAAAAAGTCTTTATTTCGTGTTTTTGCTTCCGTAGCAAGTTTCTTCTGAAATTCCCGCTTTGCCTGCCTTATCAATGCTTTGCATTTAACTTGCCAGTGCTTGTGCTGTTTCCAGTTTTCATCATTTGGCTCTTTTTTCCATTTTCTGAAGGTTGCTCTTTTGGCAGCAACAGCCTCTCTGACCTCACCTTTAAACCATGCTGGCAGTTTTTTGGACTTTCTTCCACTTTTCTTAATGCGTGGAATACAGCTGGTCTGGGCTTCGAGGATAGTATTTTTAAATAACACCCAAGCTTGCTGTAGGTCTTTAACCTTTGGAACCGCTCCTTTTAGTTTTTTCCGAACTATATTCCTCATTCTATCATAGTCACCCTTTTGAAAGTTAAAAGGTAGTACTGTGGATTCCTTTACTATCTGTCCTCCACTGATTAAATCAAACATGATCATACTATGATCACTATTGCCAAGTGGTCCCAACACCCTTATTTCTTGCACCAGATCTGGCGTTCCACTAAGGACTAGGTCCAGTATGGCTTCCCCTCTGGTCGGTTCATGAACCAGCTGCTCCAAGAAGCAGTCATTTATTTCATCTAGAAACTTTATCTCTTTAGCTTGTCCTGCTGTGACACTGTCCCAGTCGATACCGGGGTAATTGAAATCACCCATTATTACTACTCTGTTGTGGCTTTTGTTAGCTTCCTTGATTTCTTTGAGCATTTCATCATCCATTTGTTCATTCTGGCCAGGTGGTTGATAGTATACTCCCACTGCTATCACCTTCCCCTTCATAAATGGAATTTCAATCCACAGAGATTCTACAGCATATTTTGTTCCCTGCAAAACTTTAATCCTTTCTGACTCAATGCCCTCTCTAACATAGAGCGCAACCCCTCCACCAATTTGTTCAGCTCTATCATTACGATATAGTTTGTATCCAGGTATCACAGTGTCCCACTGGTTATCCTCCTTCCACCTATCCCTGGTCTAGGAGCTTTTCACCCTTATTCAACAAAACAAATAGAAAGCATAGTAAGAGGGCTCAACACTACCACCTCTCCAGCAGATCCATGTCCATCTTTTTGGATAAAATCAGCATGCTCTGAGCTAAGTACATACATCCACCACTTTATGAAGATCTCCTTCTACAAAGCATTATTTCCAGCCCCGCTAAAAGCTGCCTCCATCAGGCCCCTTCTCAAGAATTCTAAACTAGATCCAACCAATGTAAAATCCTATAGACCCATTTCAAGCTTACCCTTCCTGGCCAAGGTAACGGAGAAGATTGTACAGCAACAAATACAAGATCACATTGATGCTTCGGTCTTTACTGAGGAAGATGTAGGGATGTTACCCATGACTGAAGTGGTATTTAAAGGTGCGGAAGAAGTGAAGGAAATATCGATACATCGGGAAGATGTATTAAAACTATTTGATAAACTGAAGAGTAGCAAATCACCTGGACCTGATGATATACATCCAAGGGTGTTGAAAGAACTGAAATATGAGATTGCAGACCTGCTATTAGTAATCTGTGAACTATCATTAAAATCATCTGTAATACCTGAAGATTGGAGGATGGTGAACGTAACACCAATTTTTATAAAGGGTTCCAGGGGTGATCCGGGAAACTACAGACTGGTGAGCCTGACGTCAGTACCGGGGAAAATGGTAGAAACCATCAAAAAGAACAAAATTGCTGAACATGTAGATAGTCATGGCTTAATGGGAGACAGCCAACATGGCTTTAGACAAGGAAGATCTTGTCTTACTAATCTGTTATTTTTTTTGACGGTGTGAATAAACAGGTAGACAAAGGTGAGTCGGTTGATATAGTGTATTTGGACTTTCAGAAAGCCTTTGACAAAGTCTCTTATCAGAGACTTTTGGTAAAACTAAAGAGTCATGGGATAGGAAGCAGTGTACTATTGTGGATCAGGAAGTGGTTACAAGATAGAAAGCAGAGGGTAGGGCTAAATGGCCAATTTTCCCAATGGAGAAAGGTGAATAGTGGTGTACCCCAGGGATCTGTGTTGGGTCCGCTGCTTTTTGACATATTCATAAATGACTTGGAAAAGGGAATAACGAGTGAGGTTATCAAATTTGCAGATGACACAAAACTATTTAAAGTTGTTAAAACCCAAGAGGATTGTGGAAAATTGCAAGAGGATCTTGATAAATTGGAAGACAAAGTTATGCACCTAGGGAAGAACAACCCAAACTATGGTTACGCGATGCAAGGTTCCACATTAGGGACCACCACCCAGGAAAAAGATTTAGGCGTCATTGTGGATAACATCTTAAAACCCTCAGCCCAGTGTGCAGCGGCGGCCAAGAGAGCAAATAAAATGCTAGATATCGTAAGGAAAGGAATGGAAAATAAAACAAAGGATATTGTAATGCCTCTGTATCGCTCCATGGTGAGACCACACCTTGAATATTGTGTGCAATTCTGGGCGTCGTATCTTAAAAAGGATATAGCGTTATTAGAAAAGGTTCAAAGAAGAGCCACCAAAATGGTAAAGGGGATGGAAGGATACCCCTATGAAGAAAGGCTAAAAGGTTAGGGCTCTTTAACCTGGAAAAGAGACAGCTGAGGGGAGATATGATAGAAGTCTATAAATTAATGAACGGAGCGGAACGGGTAAACGTAGAACGATTGTTTACATTATCAGAATATAGAAAGACTAGGAGACATGCAATGAAGCTACAGGGTAAAGTATTTAAGACTAATAAAATAAAATATTTTTTCAGTCAACAGAATAAATAGAAAGCATAGTAAGAGGGCTCAACACTACCACCTCTCCAGAAGATCCATGTCCATCTTTTTGGATAAAATCAGCATGCTCTGAGCTAAATAAATACATCCACCACTTTATGAAGATCTCCTCCGAAGCACTACTCCCAGCCCAGCTAAAAGCTGCCTCCATCAGGCCCCTTCTCAAGAATTCTAAACTAGATCCAACCAACGTATTTAAGACTAATAAGAGAAAATATTTTTTCACTCAACGTGTAATCAAACACTGGAATTTGTTATCGGAGGATGTAGTAAAAGCTGTTAGTGTGGCTGGGTTTAAAAATGGTTTGGACACGTTCCTGGAGGAAAGGTCCATAAACCATTATTAAAAGGGACACGGGATATCACAGCTTGACCCAATACAAGCATTGAGGAACCTATGTCAGGTACTTATGACCTAGATTGACCACTGTTGGAAACAGGATACAGGGCTTGATGGACCGTGGTCTGACGCACTATGCCATATTCTATGTTCTTATGTTATGTTCTTATGATTCCTACTGGATGAAAGAGGTCATTGGTTCAGTGTACCTTTTGGCTGGAAAGCCAGAGTCGGAGGGAGTTTGGGTTCACTCCACTAAGGCATAGGCCTCTTTCTTGGGCAGATTTCCCTTGGTGTCTCCAGAGACATCTGTAAGATAGCTACCTTGTCATCTCTGAGCACCTCTGTGAAAAACTACAGGTTGCCTGGAGCAGATGGTCATAGAGTCATCTTCCTCCCTCTCTAGGTCTTAACTGGTTGGGTATGTCCCACTCATCTGGACTGATCTAGCAGGATGATAAGTAAGGACAAATTTTACATACCAGATATTTTTCTTCACTTGAATCCTGCTAAACCAGTCCAAGACCTGCCCTGGAAGACTTCCTACAGGTTGGGAGGAGCTGCTGTCTTTGAACTGCATTGTTTTTCAGTGCCTGATGCAGATTCAATTATGTTAAAAAAACCAAACAAACCCAAATACTTGTTCCAGATTTTTCTTCTGACTGACTCATTAATTTAGCAGTTCTTTTTTATGAGTTTCTCTCTCTTGCTTACTTCATAGGAAGTGTCATAGTGGCTTCTCTCAGTGCTGCACTACCCAATATATCTTCTGATAACATCACTGAAAGATGCTGAAGTCTGCCTCCACCTGCTAGCATGGGAGCATAACACACTTGTCTGCACTGATCTGGCAGGATACAAAGTGACATTTTATTTACCAGATAGCATAGTTACTCACCTGTAAAAGGTGTACTCCAGGGACAACAGGAATCAGTCTTCACTTATGGGTGACGTCGGCAGTGACGGAGCCCGCGTGGAGCAATTCCCCAGCTTTCAAAGAAAGCCTTTGGGATTGCTACCACACATGCGTGGTCCTTTTCCCGCCCAAGGGTGCCATCTTACTCAGTCAGGTCCCTTAGCTCGAGCCCTACCAAGCAGATGGCAAGGGAAGCACAAAACTACAGCAACTAATCAGGGGAGGTGGGAGGGTAGTGAGGACTGATCCCTGCTGTCCCTGGAGAACACCTGTTACAGGTGAGTAACTACACTTTCTCCAGGAACAAGCAGGAAGTCAGTCCTCACTTATGGGATTCCCTAGCTAGAGGCTACTGAATCTGTAACCAAAAAATGCCTCTGCGTAAGCAGAAGCAAAAGCCCGAAGGAGCCAGAGTCCTCGAATCCTCGGGGCGAAGCCCTCAGTAGCCATGAAGAAGGGTCAGTGGCAGGAGTTTCTTATACCCCGAACAGATTACGGAGTACAGCCTGGCCGAAGGCGCTGTCCTGACGGGACTCCCTCTCCAGACAGCAGTGGCTGGCGACAGCATTCGTAGAAGACCAGGCTGCCGCTTGGCAGATGTCCATCATGGGCACGGAGCACAGCAAGGCCACCGAGGCCGCTTTGGATCGGACCCCATGTGCAGTGACTCGATGATCCAGCGGGACGCCCGCCTTTGCATAGGTGAACGCTTGCAGCGAAGGGTGTGGAGAGCCGCTGACACCTGATCGGCATGGGGCCTTGAAAAGAGGGTCGGGAGCACTATCTCTTGGTTGAGATGAAAGGAGAAACGACCTTGGGCAAGAACTTAGGATGCGTCCGGAGAATCTCCCTGTTCCGATAGAACCTGGTGTAAGGGGCGCCAGTCATGAGCGCCTGAAGCTCACTGACTCGGCAAGCCGAGGTCAGTGCCACCAGGAAGGTCACCTTCCAGGACAAGTGCTGGAGCGAACACATTGCTATTGGCTCGAAGGGTGGACAAGTGAGCTGCGTGAGAACCACATTCAAGTCCCATTCCGCTACAGGGGGACGGATGGGTGGCTTGGATAACAGAAGGCCCAGCATGAAGCAGGAGACTAGCGGTTGCCCCGAGAGAGGCTTTCCCCCGATAGGTTGATGATTAGCTGATATAGCGCTCAAGTGAACCCTAACAGAGTTGGACTTCAGCCATTCCCTCGAGAGGTAGAGGAGGTACTGGAGAACCCACTGAACCGGGCACGAGAAGTGTTCGATCTGGTGTTCCGAGCACCAGACGGAAAACCGTTTCCACTTAAAGGTGTAAGCCTGCCTAGTGGAGCCCTTCCTTGAGGCAAGGAGGATTTCCTCAACCTCCTACGAAAGGGCCAGAGAGGCTAGAGAGACCCGTTCAGCCGCCAGGCTGAGAGGGATAGGGAGGGTAGGTTCAGGTGTAGCACTCGATCCTACTCCTGCGTCAGTAAGTCCATGGCAGAGCCCAGGGGAATCGGAGGCTCCGACGACAGCTGGAGCAGGAGTGGGAACCAACTTGAACAGAGTTCTTGCAATGAGGGGGAAATGAGGGAATGCATGAGGGGGAAATGAGGGAATGCATAAGGGAGATTGGAGGACCAGTCCAGGAGAAATGCTTCGGGGCCCTCCCTGCCAGGGTGCGGCACTGGGCCGCAGAAGCGAGGGAGATGTGTGTTCTGGGGGCTGGCGAAGAGGTCCACCGCTGGAGTGCCTGAGCGTAGAAACAGCCACTCTGGGATCCAGGCCCCACACGTGGGGGCGAAGGATTCTGCTGAGCCTGTCCACCAGGCCATTCTCCTGACCCGTGAGGTACATCGCCTTGAGGGACATCCTCCGTCGGGCGGCAAAAGAGCAGATGAGGACTGCTTCGCTGCAGAGGAAGCGCGACCCCATTTCCCCCGCTTTGATGATGCAGAACATCGCTACTCAGTTGTCGGTCTGCACCAGAACCGACTTCCTGCTGAGGACATCCTCAAAGGCCCTCATGGCCCACCGGATGGCCCGGAGCTCGATCAGGTTTATCTGCTGCTGAGCCTCCACAGGAGATCACTGCCCCTGCGTGAAGACCGACCCGCAATGGGCTCCCCACCCTAAGGGAAGCATCAGTGATCAGTACCACATCATGCTGTGGGGCCTGGAAGGGCGATACCTGCAAGAGGTTGCGGGGGTTTTGCCACCAGTTCAGGGACAAACTAAGGTCGGGAAGAACCCTGACGGGGTCCCTGAGGTGTCCGAGGGACTGGCTCCATTGGGTACTGAGACACCACTGAGCCATCCGCATGTGCAGGCAGGAATGAGGAACCACATGCACAGTCGAGGCCATGTGGCCCAAGAGATGTAGCATGGACCAAGCGGTGACCTGGTGGGCACTTTGGATGCGAGCCGCCAAAGCCCAGAGGCGGGTGGAGTGATCCACTGGCAAGAAGGCAATGGCCTGCTGAGTATCGAGGCGTGTCCCGATGAACTTGAGAGCCTGTGCCGGCTTGAGGTGAGACTTTGTGTAGTTGACCAAGGAACCCAAGATCTCCAAGAGAAGGACAGTGCGCGACATCGCTTCCGGGCATCATCGATGGAGGAGACAGTTGTCGAGGTAGGGAAACACCGGCACGTCCCGGTGCCAAAGGTGAGCGGTGCCCACGACGAGGCACTTTGTTAAGACCCGTGGGGTGGATGCAAGGCCGAAGAAGAGCACCTTGTACTGGAAGTGCTCTCCCTGCACCCTGAAATGCAGGTACTGCCTGTGTTGGGGGTGGATCAAGATATGGGCGTAAGTGTCCTTTAGCTCCAAGGAGCATAGCCAGTCGCCCTGCTGGAGGAAGGGCAGCAGCACGCTAAGAGATAAAATCTTGAATTTCTCCTTCACCAGGAACTTGTTTAGCCTGCGGAGGTCGAGGATGGGCCGCAGACCCCCCATCCTTTTCGGGACAAGGAAGTACCGGGAATAAAAGCCCCGACCCCGAAGGTAGGGAGGGATCTTCTCGACTGCCCGTTGGGCAAGGAGGGAGTGTAATTACCGCTGCAGCAAAAGCTGGTATGCGGGGAGTCGAGGAGGCTCTGCCGGGGAGAAAGGGGGAGGAAGCCTGTCGAAGTGGAGGCGATAGCAGTACCGGATGACCTGGAGGACCCAGGTGTCCGAGGTGATAAGCGCCCATGATGGGGAGAAGCAGGACAGGCATCCCCACACTGGCTGCTGTATGGCCGGAGGGCGAGGTACCATGCCGCTGGCGTCAAAACCCCTGAGGAGGTTGTGGGGGAGCCGGCGTCTGGGCCTTCGCACCCTTTGGTTTATGGTGGCCCTGGCCGGGCTTCCCTTCTGCAGGAGTGACCGGCATGAGGGTAGCCGGGTACGGCGGGTAGCTGCGGTACTGGAGGCTTTTCCTGGGGAAAAAGGGATTCTTGGCAGGCTGCTTCTTTTGAGGCAGCGTAAAGGTTTTGTGGGAGAGATGGGTCCTAGTGACGTACTCCGTCTCGATCTCCACAGCCTTCCCCTCCATCGATTTACCAAAAAGTTGTTTACAAAGGCACAGCACGTCCAGGAGCTTCTCCTGCACCCACTGCTCCAAAAACAAAGATTGGAACCAAGCCTGGTGGCAGGCTGCGATGCCTGCGGCCGCCACCTGCACCGAAGTCTCGAAGCCATCATAGGAGGCTCAAGAGATATACTTGGAGCACTCAGCCACTGATTTCAATAGGGTGCAGAACCTGTCGAGGGGCTCGCCCTCGAGGCCCGCTGAGAAATCTCCAAGTTCCTTTGCCAAGTCGCAGAGGAACATACCAATATATAATTGGTACGCCTGTATGCGACAAGAGAGCATGAAACCTTGATAGGCCTTGTGGCCCAGAGCATCAAGGGGCTCTTGATTCTTGGCCCGGTGGTACCAATGAGTGGGACTTCGGGCTTTTCTGCTTCCTCATGACTGATTCCACCACCATCGAGGGGTGTGGAAGTTGGGTCTTTCGGAAGCCCGGCCCGTGCTGCACCTCGTACATTGTGTCAAGGCGCTTGCTCACAATGGGAACCGAGGCTGAGGCCTCCCACATACGGAGCAATAGCCAAAATAGGATCGACGGAACCGGCACAGTGAGGGATTCCCTGGGCGGGGCCTAGTACTGAGGAATATCGAGATCTTCAGCACGAGGATCCTCCTCGGCCTGGGTGACCAGGTTGAGGGCCTGAGCCATGTCCCGAATAAACACCAAAAAGGAGGTGTCCTCAGACACTGAATGTTGCTGGAGACCAGGCGGCGAGGGGTCCGATGGGAGATTCCGTTGGGTGCACGTCTCCGGGGAGGTGTAGCCATCAGATTCCCAGTCCGAAAAATCGGTCGAGGGATCTGAATTGGGCGGTTCACCCCGTCTGATGGCTGGCGGCCTGGGGCCGGAGGTCCTGGACGATCTCGCCACCGAGGAATGGGAGAGCGAGCGAGACCGAGGTCGAGGACCCTTCACGAGGCCCGTGGCTCTCGGGGGTTTCCTGGATGAATTTTGGTGTCCCACGCGAGGGACCTGCGGTCTCAGGGCGCAAGTCAGCAATGCTGGCCGTGAACACCTGCTGGGAAGCAATGAATGCAGAAATGCTGCATTCATGTGCCAGCATACGGGACTCCCATGTGGGGGTGGGGCCCTGGGATGCCGATACCGGGGTCACCAGATCGGGCGTCAAGGAGAAGAGGGTGTCCTCACTGGGATGGCCCTCAGGAGACTGGACGCCTTTGTCAGAGGCCTCCCTTTCTCTGCGAGGTACCTTGCGGGGCTGCTCCTTGTCCAAATCTCTCGGGAACGCCGAAGGGGGCTAAGTGACCGGCGCGGGAGCGCTCGCACTTGTAGGGGGCCCCAGAGAATGACTTCGAGGCTGCCTTCTTTTTGCGCCGTTCCACCTTGGGGGACCCCTGGTCAGAATGCCATCTGCAATGTGGCGCCGCAGGGGGAGAACCCACCGGAGGTGAGACGACCGAGGGTGCAACCGCAGACTCCGAGGCGGCCTTTCGAAATATGTCTTCGGACTTCTGCTTACGGCTGAGCAGGGCCTTAGAGGATATTTTTTTACAGAGCGAACAGAGCTCTGGGTTATGGTCGGCTCCCAGACACCTTAGACAGTCATGAGTGTCTGTAAGCGACATGTTCCTAGAGCATCTATCGCATTTTTTAAACCCGGTGGCCATGTGGGCAAAAACGGCCCCTGTGAGGTCGAAGACCCACGCGGCCAGCAGTTAGAAAGAAAAAAGGGCACAAAGCCCGTAAAGAAAAAATTCTGGAAAGTTATCCACGTAAGCTCCAAAAAAGAGCCAGGGGAGGAGAGGTAGAGGACCGGTGCAACAGGAAAAAAGGATAAGAGCCTGTGAAGGCGAGGAAAACAAATCTTTTTCTGAGGGACGAGGACGTGCATTCAAAGGGCTCCACGGAAAAAAGGAGACTGAGCAAGATTGCACCCCTGGGTGGGAAGAGGACCATGCATGCATAGTAGTAATCCCAAAAGCTTTCTTTGAAAGCTGGGGAATTGCTCCGTGCGGGCTCTGTCGGTGCCGACGTCACCCATAAGTGAGGACTAACTTCCTGCTTGTTCCTGGAGAAAATGCTCTTTTCTGAGTCCTGCTAGACCAGTCCTGACAAGTGGGTTGTGTCTCCCTGTCAGCAGAGGTGGAAAGAGAAGAAAATTCCACAGGTTTCTTCTGACCTCATCCTTGCTATTATAGCTGATGCAGCTAGGAGCACACGCCAATATTCATACGCAAGCTATGGTAAAAAAACCCCTTGACTGCACACAACCTCAGTAAGGGAAACATGGATCAAAAAAAATACAAGGAATAATAGATATCACAGAACAGTCTTTGGACAGAAGGTCTGTTAAGGTGGTTATGGACCCGAAGGACCAAATTGCAGAGAATATAGCTGATCACAGGACCAGGTCCTGGACTGATCATGCAAGACGGCAGGAAAGGACATTATCTGGTAAGTAAGAACATAAGAACATAAGATATGCCATACTGGGTCAGACCAAGGTCCATCAAGCCCAGTATCCTGTAAAATGTTACCTTCCATAGTGTCCTGCTAGATCAGACCAGACAAGTGGTGATGTACCAAAACCACAACTTCACTGTTGGGGAAGAAAATACAAAAGCATTCAAAATCCCTGTATCAAAGGCCATGTCCGCCTGAGAGTAGACATCCAAGTGGTTATACTTGACAAAAGTGGAAAGTGATGACCATGTTACAGTCCAACAAATGTCTAAGGGAGTTATTGAGCTACACTCGGCCCAGGAGGAAGCCTGCACCTGGATGCCATGTGTGCACAAACCCTCTAGGACTAGCTGCTTCTGTAACAGGTAGGCAAAGACTATTGCCTCCTTTATCCAGAAGCCCAGTGAATATTTCGTGGCCACATCACCTGTATGTGGGTCTCCAAAAAAGACGAAAAGAACATAAGATATGACATACTGGGTCAGACCAAGGTCCATCAAGCCTAGCATCCTGTTTAAAATAGTGTCCAATCTATGTCATAATTACCTAGCAGTTTCCCCAAAAGACACAGGTTCCACAAATCTTGTTTTGGTTCAAGCAGTAATATCCTGGATGCCTTTTAATAATGGTTTATGGACCTTTCCTCCAGGAACTTGTCCAAACCTTTTTTAAACCCAGCTACACTAAAGCGTAGATACTCACCTGTAACAGGTGATCTCTGGGAACAGCAGGAATAAGTCTTCACATATGGGTATCGCCAGTACTGACGGAGCCTGCGTGGGAACGCTCCACAGCGTCTAATAGGAAAGCTTTTGGAAGCATCCCACAGTGCTTTCGTGCTGTCTTTCAAGCTGTCCCTCTCCAGTTGAGTTTATAGCTGAGACCAAAGAGAGAGGGAGAGAGAGAAAGAGAGAGAGCGATACAACTCCTAGGGGAGGTGGGCGGGTTGTGAAGACTAAATTCCTGCTGTTCCCAGAGATCACCTGTTACAGGTGAGTAACTACTCTATCTCCAGGAACAAGCAGGAATGTAGTCTTCACATATGGGGACTTCCTAGCTGCAGATGACAGGGAGATGGCCCCAGGAAGTTGTCAGCCCTTGTGAAAGGGCCATGCTTCCCCCCATGGATCTCTGGCATCCTACCAGGGATGGTGCGTAGGAGTTGACTAAGTCTGAAAAAGGTGTTGAAGAATAGCATGGCCAAACAAGGCATCCCGGTGGGAGTCCTTGTCTAAACAGTAGTGGGCTGTGAAGGTATGTACCGAAGCCAAAGTAGCTGCTCGACAGATGTCGGTCGATAGACACAGAGTGAAGATGAGCCATTGAGGCTGCCCTGGCTCTCACATTGTGAGCTGTGACATGGCCTTCAAGAGAAAGGTTCTTACTCTCATAGGCAAAGGATATGCACTGTGCAATCCAGTTAGATAGAGTTCTTTTGGAAACTGGAAGTCCCAAATGACTAGGGTCAAAAGCAACAAAGAGTTGGGAAGATTTTCGATGTTGCTGTGTCCTCTGCAAGTAAAAGGCTAAAGCTCTTTTACAGTCCAAAGTATGAAGGTTCCTTTCTGCACTGGAGGCATGAGGCCTCGGAAAGAATACAGGAAGGTAAACCGCTTGGTTTAAATGGAAAGGCGAAACCACCTTTGGCATAAAGTGTGGATGAGTCCTAAGAACTACCTTATCATGGTGGAACCTTGTGTAAGGAGGATCAGCCACTAATGCTTGCAATTCACTGATACGACGTGCTGATGTGATTGCAATGAGGAAGATGACTTTCCAGGAAAGTAATTTCAGAGATGTAGTAGCTAATGCTTTAAAGGGCGGTTTCATGAGCTGCCCAAGCACCAGATTCAAGTCCCATGCCACCGGTGGTGGCTTGATGGGAGGCTATGTTAAAAGAAGACTTCTCATAAATCTCGCTATGAGAGGATGAGAGGAAATAGGTTGTCCACTTAGAGGCTTGTAAGAAGCTGCAATAGCACTAAGATGGACTCTTACTGAATTTGTCTTAAGATTCGCATTTGAGAAATGGAGATACTCCAGTATCGATTCCAGAGATATTGCAAGAGGGTTAAGACCCTTCTGCAAGCACCATATGGTAAACCTTTTCCACTTAAAGGTGTATGAGCGTCTTGTGGAGGGTTTCCTAGAACCATGAAGGATATCCTTTACCTGTTGAGAAAGGTTGAGATCCTGAAGCTCTAGGCTTTCAGCAACCGGACCCTGAGATGCATAGACTGGGGATTGGGATGCCAGAGCATCCCGTTCTCTTGGGAGAGAAGATCTGGAGCAGATCCCAACTCCAGAAGAAGAGATTGAGAGAGATGTAGAAGCAGAGGGTACCACGTTTGACGTGGCCAACATGGAGCTATGAGAATCATATGACCTCTGTCTCTCTGAAGCTTGAATAGTGTTTTGGGGATGAGGAGAATGGGTGGGAAGGCATATAGGAAGTCCTGACTCCAGTGAAGGAGGAAGGCGTCCCTTGCCTGACAATGTCGAGCCGGGATTCTGGAGCAGAACTGGGGAAGATTGGCATTCAGCGGACTTGCAAAGAGGTCTATGTCCAGGGTTCCCCAAATTTGAAATATTTGGGCAACCTGGTCTGCATGGAGAGACCATTCGTGTGGTAGCAGAACTCAACTGAGTATGTCTGCCCAAGAGTTTTGCATGCCTGGAAGATACACCGCAAGGAGATGAATCTGATGCTCTCTGGCGAGGGCCCATAGTCGCAAAGCTTAATTGCATAGCGACAGAGAGCCTGTTCCTCCCTGCTTTTTCACAAAGAACATGGCTCCTGATTGTCCGTTTGAACTAGGACTCTCTTGTATCTGAGCTGGGCATGAAATACTCAAAGAGCAAGGAAGATTGCTCTGAGTTCCAGGAGGTTGATGTGAAAACAGGCCTTCTGTGGACAGACTGTGCAGGTGGGCTCCCCATCCCACCAGAGATGCATCTGTTGTTAGGGTGGCTTAGAATAGGGGTTGCTGGAAAGGATACCCCACCAGAAGATTTTTGAGCGATTGCCTCCATTGGAGGGACGAAATAAGACGGTCTGAGTTTGTTATTTTGTCTGACAGGCACCCTGAGGCCTGTGTCCACTGAGTGGATAAAGTCCATTGGGCTGCTCGCATGTGGAGGCGAGCATAAGGAACCACATGCACGGTGGATGCCATGTGGCCCAGCAGTTGTAGCATTTCTCGAGCAGTGAGATAAGGTTTGAGCACTGCTTGGGAAGGTAGCTGTATTATGTGAAGACAGCGGGGCTGCGGAAGGAAAGCCCTTGTCTGTCTGGTATCCAGATGAGCTCCTATGAACTCTAGGAAATGAGTGGGAGCAAGATTGGATTTTGGGAGGTTTATGACTAGTCCCAAATACTGAAGGATTCGCATTGTGCGAAACAGAGCAGAGCTGGCTTCTGGCACTGTAGGGGCTCGAATGAGCCATTCGTCTAAGTAGGGGAAGACGAATATTCCCAGAGTGCGGAGAAATGCAGCTACCACAGCCATGTATTTTGTGAATACTCTTGGTACAGAAGACAGGCCAAAGGGAAGAACCCTGTACTGGAAGTGCTTTCCTTGAAACAGGAATCAGAGGAATCTTCTGTGATTTGGATGGATGAGAATATGAGTATGTGCATCCTTGAGATCTAGAGAACAAAGCCAATCCTGACTTTGAAGGTATGGCAGCAGAGTTCCTAGAGAGACTATTTTGAACTTCTTTCAGAACAAATATTTGTTCAAGTCTCTGAGGTCTAAAATGGGTCTGTGTCCTCCTGTTTTCTTTGGAATAAGAAAATAGGGGGAGTAGAACCCTGTACCTTTTTGCAGAATGGGTACTTCCTCTATTGCTCCTTGCGATTGTGATTTCTTGACCTAAGAGATTGTCGAGAGAGGTCTGAGAATTGAACTGTCTTACAATTGTAGGAGGGGGCATGCTGTGAAAATGAAGCTTGTACCCCTCTCGTACAATGGACAGAGTCCATTTTTCTGCTGTTATTTGGTACCATCTGTGGGCAAAATGACATAACCTGCCTGGGATATCCAAGAGTTCTGGACCCTTCAGGGGCAGGAAGGCAAAGTTCTCTAGAAGGAGTCAAAGCCCCTGAGGAGGCTAAGCCTGCTGAGCTGACTGAGGTTTTGCAGCTTTTGGCTTCTTTTGTTGTCTAGGTTGTTGCTGTTGTCCCTGTTGGGTATAGGAAGGATAAAACTTCTTTTTCTTATTGAAAACTGTTTTTTTAGAGGATCTTTTCCTTGCAGGATCGGCTGTAGATTTGGACAATCTATCCAATGTGATATTGTCTGCATCTATTTCATTAGCCTTCTCCTGCCAATTCTTGCCAAAGAGATTTTCTCCTGTGCAAGGAATGTTTCCTAATTTATCCTGTACCCAAATTTCCAAGTCGGATGCCTGAAGCCAGGCAATCTGACGTACACCAATGGCAATAGCAGAGGTTCTGTTTATGCACTCAAAACAGTCAAAGGCTGCACGATTTACAAACTTGGAAACATCCTGGGTAAGATAAGACAAGAGTAAGATAGTCCTGTCTTTTGTCATCAGGAAGAAGGGGGCTCATAAGCTCCAAGTCTTCTGTGACCTCTTTAAGGAACGTTCCCATATACAAAATTATAATCGAACCGCTTCTGATCGCTGGAAGTAGCGGTATATAAGTATCTACTAAATAAATAAAATAAATAAATAAATAAAACAAGATATAGGAACTGATCCTAGCTGAGAGCATGGAAGCTCGGAAGCATCGATGCTCAAAGGCATCGAGAGTCCTGCATTCACGACCTGGAGGATTGGATGCATGTCTCTCTGCACTTTTCATCCAACGCATGGCTGATTCCACTACCAGTGAATGGTGTGGTAATTGAGTTTTTTGAAAGCCAGGACAAGGTGGAACTCAATACATAGTATCAAGTCTCTGAGAATGAGGAGATGTGGTCATAGGTGTTTCCCCACATTCTCAGCATAAGATTATGTAAGATCTCATGAATAGGCAGAGTAGCTGCCTCTTTGGGAGCCTTAGGGTATTGGAGAATCTCCAACTCCTTTGCCCTAGGCTCTTTTTCAGGAGCTACTGTGATGGAAAGGCCTCGGGCCACATCCCGGATAAAATCCTGAAAGGACATATCCTCTGGCAGAGACATTCTGCGCTGAGGAGAAGAGGAATTTACCACAATATAAATGCCAATTTCTCCTCTGTAAGTGCTGAGGGTACAAGAAGATTGCGCAAATTGATATTGCGCTTATGTACAATAATGAGGTTCTTATCCTGAAAAGCCGGCAGAGTTTGGAGAATGCGCCATTCTTTCTTGAGTATTTTAGTTATCTTGACTGAGAACTGGGAATACAGGAGGGGACACACTAGACCTATATTCTCTTTCTTCGCCTTGGGTTCCAAAAGTGATTCACGTGATGTATTCCTAGCTCTTCTATATGCAGACTCGACAAAATACTCAAGAAAGAATGGCACACATTCTCCAAACTCTGCCGGCTTTTCAGGATAAGAACCTCATTATTGCACATAAGCGCAATATCAATTTGCGCAATCTTCTTGTACCCTCAGCACTTACAAAGAAGAAATATTTACCACAATATAAAGGCCAATTCTCTCACTTGGTTTGCAGCTTGTCGTGCTGTGAGGGCTTGCGTGCATCAGTGATGCTGAGAGCTAAACTATCATTAGTTAACTACTGGCAGGGTCTCCCAAGATGGACAGGTCTCAGCTGAGGTGCCAGACCAAGACAAACCACCCATCTGGGCAGCAGCAGAATGGGATAGTGTTGACGGCGGAGGATCACATTTCTGTGACAACGGCAACACCACCAAACTTAAACTGCGCGGAAGAAAGGCCCGGCAATCTACTTCTGTATCTTGCCATGAAAACCCAATGGATAGTTACAACAAAACAAATTGTGCTATGGTGCTGGAAGATGACCTTATCTTCGCACCTAATGCTGTTATCAATTCCACTGAGAACCTGTTGACCTCAATAACACCAATTCCTTGGTCAGATCATAACCTACTTCTTTTTGACTTACCTAACATCCACCCCAGCAACATTTGCAGAAATACTCAACATACCGTTAGAAACACGGCAGCACGATATCAGCCTTTTGACAAGAACGAAATCCTTGACAAGATATTGCCTATCCTCACCGATGCCTCTACAGACCCTGACGATCTAGTATCAAACTGGAATAATGCACTTAAGGAGGCTGCACACCAACCAGCCAACACCGAGAAAAAATCAAGACGTGAACATGCACCTTGGTACTCACAAGATATACGAATGTCCCTAATCCAGCTCCGCAAATTTGAAAGACAATGGCGCCGCTCACGGACTCCTGAGGCTCTCTGCACATACTCTGCCCACCTACAAGCTCACAGACAAATGACAATGGAAAAGAGAAAGCAACACCACTCTGAAACTCTAAAAAGATCCATGAACAGGCCCCGTGAACTATTCTCCATTGTTAGAACGCTCACAGGCGACCCTACCCCTCCCCAAGACCAAATGCCTCACCCACAAATCTACTCAAACTACCTTCAGTCAAAAATAATCCAAACAAACTTTAACACTTCCCCCACACCCCTCGTCCCTGCAGACCTCACCCTTCAACCAGCGGCGCTGTCTCAATTCCAAGAGGTCTCCACCAAACAAATTGAGGAAATCATCTCATCTATCAACCTCACTACAGCACCTAATGACCCCTGTCCCTCCAGCTGGATAAAAGAGCTGCGAACCACCCTCAGCCCAACCATCAGTAGAATCCTCAACCAATCCTTCACAAAAGGCTACTTCCCGCAAAGCTTAAAGTTCACATCAATCCGCCCACTATTAAAAAACTGCAAACTCGACCCATCTAAAGTCGAGTCGTTCAGACCCATCTCAAGCGTCCCTCTACTTGCAAAAATTACAGAAAAGGTAGTTCAATTACAAATCCAACAGCACATTGACACTGAAGCACCACTGGACCACTCACAACATGGATTCAGAGAAGCACACGGTATAGAGACCATCCTTACTACATTATTCAACAACCTGGTCATGGGAATCGATGATATACACCAAGGATTCATCCTTATTTTTATGGACATTGCAGCCGCGTTTGATTCTGTGAACCACGAGAAACTCTTAATCCGCCTCAAAGAAAAAGGTATACAAGGAACAGCCTTAGCATGGTGCAGGTCATATTTGAGCGACAGGTCACAACAAGTCAGAGTAGGATCCACTACATCCGATCCATTCACACTCAAACAAGGAGTCCCCCAAGGCTCTTCCCTTTCATCTCTCATGTTTAATATTTATATGCAACCCATCTGCGACCTGATCCGTTCTTTCAATATTCAGTGCTTAGCATATGCAGACGACATCCTGATGTACTCATCCTTCAAGCTTGACCGACCAGATTTCTCAGCAATAATAAAATGCTTCAATGCTGTCTCCGAATGGCTCCTATCCCAAAACCTGCGCATTAATCACAGCAAGACTGACGTCCTTTTTATCACTCGCAATCAGAACTTCATACCACCGACATCCCTGCGAGTCAACAACTACGACCTCACAGTCAAACCTACCATCCGGTACTTGGGCATCATCCTCGACCAGAAGCTGGACATGTCACCGCATATCAAAAATACTGCCAAATCTATTTACCACAAGATACGTTCACTACGACACCTACGACCACTACTTGATCCGTCTGATTTCCGCACCATATTCCAAGCACTGGTAACCCCCCACCTTGACTTCGCTAACATCATCCTCCTTGGGCTCCCACAAGCAACATTGAACCCCCTGAGGTTAGCCATGAACTCCGCTGCAAGAATACTTTCCGGAATATCTAGATCGGAGCACATAACTCCAGTGCTGATGAACCTACACTGGCTGCCTTTACAAGCTAGAATTGTCTACAAAGCCCTCGTACTAACCTTCAAGGCCTCAAGAAATCAGCCCACCACCCCGCTTACCAAGCTTATCCAACATACACCACCAAACAGATACAGACGCTCGTCATGCTTGAACAAATTAGAAGTGCCTAAAGCAATCACAAAATGTTCAAAGACAACATCCAATAGAGCCTTTTCACTATTTGTACCAGGAGCATGGAACTCCCTCCCCCCAGAAATTCGTTCCATTACCAATATAATCTCGTTCAAAAAGGCTATCAAACACCATCTTTTCCTAAAACACTATTCCGATCTTATCCCCCCTAGCCAACCCCGACATAATACACGTACTCTCCAAGATTCACAATTAACGCAACCCCAACTACATAATACACGTACTCTCCAAGATTCACAATTAACGCAACCCCAACTACAAAAACCGTTAGCCTGATACCCCTCTTGTTACATATCCACTCTTCACATTACAACCCTTAACCATGCCCTCATTTGATCTTTAATCCTCCACTTCTATAACACTGTACATAGTTTTTCCCCCTGTTTTTCCAAGTTTGTATCCCATGTTTTATTGTAAACCCAATGTAACTGCTACATTGTTTTATGTTCTGTTCCACTGTAAACTGCACTGATTGTAATAGCGCGGTATATAAGAGATGCAAATAAATAAATAAATAAATAAATAAATAAATAAAATGAGACCCTCAGGTCGGAAGGCACTCAACTAGCTACTGGGGAAGAGCTGAAGACTTTTCAGAGTAAAGCCAGCATTTATGATGTGGTTGGATCAAAGCCCTTGGGAAGTCTGACTGCTGATGTAGCTGTGCATGAAATGAGAGTCAGAAGCTGTAAAGGTGTCTTACACATTGGAACATGGAATGTACGAAGCATGAACCAAGGAAAGTTGGAGGTGGTCAAGAATGAAATGGAACGTGTACAACTTGATCTGTTGGGTGTCAGCGAGCTGAAATAGACTGGCATCGGGCACTTTGCATCAGATGATCACATGGTCTACTATGCTGGAAATGAAAGACAAAGAAGAAATGGTGTTGCATTTATAATAAAGAATAAACTTGCAAGAACTGTAATGAAATACAATGCAGTCAGCGAACGCTTAATCTCTATTCGTCTACGAGAATTGCCTATCAATACAACTATAATTCAAGTGTATGCCCCAACAACAGCTGCAGAAGAGAATGAAATTGAAGAGTCCTATGAACAAGTACAAGCTGAAATTGACAGAACATGCAAACAGGATATCCTAATAGTCATGGGTGACTGGAACGCAAAAGTTGGCAACAAAGAAGAAGGCAAAGTAATTGGAAAATATGGACTTGGCAACAGAAATGAAGCTGGAGAAAGACTGATAGGATTCTGCAAGACCAATGATCTATTCATCTCAAACACCTTCTTCCAGCAACACAAGCGGCGACTGTACACATGGACCTCACCCAATGGATTGTATAAAAATCAAACTGACTACATCTGTGGAAGTCAACGATGGAAAAGCTCTGTAACATCAACAAAGACAAAACCTGGAGCTGACTGTGGTACAGATCATCAACTACTATGCAAACTCAAGCTAAAGTTGAAAAAGAGCAAACCACTCATGAATGCAGCAAAATATGACCTTGAGAATATACCACTGGAATTTAAAGACTGCCTGCAAAATCGATTTGCTGCTTTATATACAAATGACAGAGCTCCGGAAGAGATATGGAATGACATCAAGAAGGTTGTGTTGTAAAAAAGGGAGAAGCCTCCAAAAGGTGAAAAAGCAAAAACGGCCAAAATGGATGACAGAAGAAACTCTGAAAATTGCCCAGAAACGCAGAGAAGCTAAAGCCAGAAGAGAAAGAAAGACAATTGCAGAACTCAACAGAGATTTCCAACGTGCAGCAAGACAGGACAAGGAAAAGTACTACAATGACACTTGCAAGGAAATAGAAGCAGAAACTATTAGAGGAAGAACAAGATCGGCTTTCCTAAAGCTACGAGAGTTAAAGAAAAGGTTCCAGCCTCAAATTGGAATGTTACACGATGCTCAAGGTTCTATGTTGAATGATGCTGAGAAGATCAAGAAAAGATGGAAGGAATATACAGAGTTTTTATATGATAAAGATCAAGTGGACCAACAGACGTTTCAACCTGTACCTTATGATCGGGAACCATTGGTGATGAAAGAAGAAGTTGAAGCAGCATTGAAAGCCTTATCAAAGAACAAAGCACCAGGCATTGATAGCATTCCCATAGAAGTATTGCAGCAATCTGATGCAGCTGTTACCGTACTTACAAGGCTCTGCCAAGAAATATGGAAGACAACATCATAGCCAACTGACTGGAAAAGATCTGTGTTTATACCAATACTAAAGAAAGGTGATCCAACTGACTGTGGAAATTATCGCACAATCGCTCTGATCACACATGCCAGCAAGATTCTACTGAAGATTATTCAAAAGAGACTACAACCATACCTGGAACAAGAACTACCTGACGTGCAAGCAGGGTTCAGGAAAGGGCGAGGAACGAGAGACATCATTGCGGATGTGAGATGGATCCTTGAAAAGACTAAAGAATACCAAAAGGATATCTATTTGTGCTTTATCGACTATAGCAAGGCTTTTGACTGTGTAAACCATGAGAAACTCTGGGCCACATTAAGAAGCATGGGTATACCAGAACACCTGATCGTTCTCTTGCAAAATCTGTACATTGATCAAGAAGCAACAGTTCAAACGGAACAAGGAGAAACAGAATTGTTTAAAATAAGCAAAGGTGTAAGACAAGGCTGCATACTTTCCCCCTACCTGTTTAATTTATATGCAGAACAAATCATCAGAGAAGCAGGATTGTATGACGATAACAGAGGTGTGAAGATTGGTGGAAGACTCATCAACAACCTTCGCTATGCTGATGATACCACATTACTGGCTGATAGTGAAGATGATCTGAAACATTTGCTTCTCACAATCAAAGAACATAGTCTCAAAATGGGCCTGCACCTTAATGTAAAGACAAAGATCATGACAACTGGCATAATCAACAGGTTCATCGTTGAAGGAGAAGAAATTGAAATTGTGAACAATTTTAACCTACTTGGATCAACTATTAATAAAGAAGCAACAAGCAGTCAAGAAATCAGACGACGCATTGCTCTTGGCAGAATGGCTATGAAAGACCTAGATAAGATTCTCAAGAGCAGAGATGTCTCTCTCCATACAAAGATTCGTCTTGTTCTAGCCATGGTATTTTCAATAACATCATATGGATGTGAAAGCTGGACAATGAAAAAGACAGACAGGAAGAAAATTGATGCCTTTGAATTATGGTGCTGGCGGCGAATACTGTGTATACCATGGACTGCCCGAAGAACAAACCAGTCGGTACTAGAGGAGATCAAACCTAAGCTTTCTTTAGAAGCTCAGATGACAAGACTTCGACTTTCATACTTTGGACACATCATGCGAAGAGAGAGATCATTAGAGAAGGACATCATGCTTGGCAAGATAGAAGGGCAACGCAAAAGAGGAAGGCCAGCAATGAGATGGATCGATACAATAACAGCAGCTATGGGTACCAGTCTTTCAACAATGAGCCGCCTGACTGAAGACCGAACACAATTTAGGATAGCTATCCAGAGGGTCGCCATGAGTCGACTCAGACTCGACGGCACTTAACAACAACAAAGGCCAATTCCAATGTGGGAGGTGCTCTGTTTGTCTCAATGTGTTACCCGTTAGAAACATATTTATTCATCCCATCACACATAAGAAATTTCATATTAATGACTTCTCTAATTGCGATACATCCAATGTTATTTATGTGATACAATGCCCCTGTAATTTTTTATATGTTGGTAAAACCACTCGGAGCATTAGGACCAGGATTACGGAACACAAGAGTTGCATTAGGAGGAATGTGGAAGATAAACCTCTGGTTGCTCACTGGCGAGAGCAACAGCACAAGGTTACAGACTTAAGATTTTTTGTCATAAAGCAAGTTAAACCTAATTGGAGAGGTGGTGACATAAATAAAACTATTTTGATGTTAGAACAGAGGTATATATTCCTATTGGACTCACTTGCTCCTAATGGCCTTAACTTAGATAAAGACTTTTCTGTTTTTCTCTAATAGTGTCCCCCTGAACAGGATTCTCATTTAGACATTATTGATATATAATAATTAATATATATATCCCTTTTTATTAATTTTATCCTATTTATTCGATTTATTTATTTATTCACCTTTAGCTGAGTTTCAATATAGATTGGTTTTCATAAATGGATTTCTTTTAGTTCAATTTTGTTTAATCTCCTTGGATATAATTTCTGAGAGCTGCTTACTTAGGAGGATGTTTACTTCTAGTTAGCTGCAATCTTATTCCCCTAGTTGTCACTCTATTTTAGCATTCTATTAGCGATTTTACCATATATTTTTTAGCTTGGTTTAGCTCCGCCTTCGACACGCCCCTTCTTTTCCCTCTCCTAGACAAGAGTAGGAGTATGCGCATGAGCCGGCGTTTTTTCAGCTAGATTACTCAATAGGCACGAAGCTGCTTTACATCCTAAGAGTTTTTTTACAATTGGTATGTTTTTTATACACATATGAGTTTTAGAAGCGGCTTGTCTCCTTTTTAATAGAGCTACTTTTATTTTTAGTATTCCAAGCTATCTGTTTCAATAGTTTTTTGCGGGGTTTTTATTCCGCCTTTGTCATGCCTCTCCTCTTTTGTTTTTCAGCTAGTTTTTATGTACAGGTTTCTCGTTTAGACATTATTGATACATATAATTAATATATATATTCCCCTTTTTATTATTTTTATCTTATTTATTGTTTTATTCATCTATTTATTCACTTTTAGCTGAGTTTCAATATATTGTTTTAATATATATTGGTTTACACAAAGGGATTCCTTTTAGTTCATTTTTGTGTAATCTCCCCGGATACAATTTCTGAGAGTTGCTTATCTAGGAGGATGTTTACTTCTTTGGTTCTTAGTTATCTGTGATTTTTTTCCCCGCGTTGTCACTCTATTTATTTCAGCGATTTTACTAAAAAAAAATTTTTAGTTTGTTTTAGCTCCGCCTTCGACACGCCCCTTCTTTCCCCGCTCTTAGACAAGAGTAGAGGTATGCGCATGAGCCGGCGTTTTTTTTAGCTAGATTACTCAACAGCGTAAGCAGCACGGAGCTGCTTTACATCTTAAAGAAAATTTTTATACACCAGTTGTATTACAGAGGTATGTTTTTTATACCGCTATGAGTTTTAGAAGCGTTTGTCTCCGTTTTAATAGAGCTACTTTTGATTTTTAGTACTTCAAGCTATCGGACTTGAAAGTTTTTTACGGGGTTTTACTCTGCCTTTGTCATGCCTCTCCTTTGTTTTTCAGCTAGTATATATGTACAGAGAACTTTTTTTAGATAAAATGTTGTACCATACAAAGTAGCATGATTATATTTGGGTCAATAATATCATTCTAGTTTACGGATACATCCCCCCCCCCCCCCCCCAGTTATGATGATGATATGCTTGTTTTTAATAATAATAATGTCACTCTCAAATCTAGGATTAGATAATGGAATGTCGTTCCATATTAGTTACTGGGTGGTTTGCATATTGATATGAGGTGTTGGGGTACTTTTAATTTTTAGTGCTTTCAAAAGTGATGTTCCTCTCCTTTTTTCGCTCCTGCTGCATTTCAACTGTTCTTGGTCTCCAATGGTTTGTCTATTATATTTTAGCAGTTCGTTTAAGACACATTGATTGTTATTGTTTATTTATTAATTTCAGCATATGTATTCTTTTTAAGTTTGTCCCTTTTATTTTAGCTATATCAGCACATATTCCTTCTGAGGGCCACAAGTTATTGGGTCTACATATCAAGGTATTTTTGAGTAATATAATTGCTTGTCACATCTCGTCATGTTTGGTTTACAGTTTTAAACTCGGCTTTACTAAATGTTCTCTTTTATATTATGGATCTATTTTTAGTTATTCATATTTGTGTATCCACACTTTTTATTATTCCTATTTGTTTACATATATTTATTGTTTGATTTATTTATAAGAATTATTTTATCATACATATGCATGTTTTATGTTTTTAGCTCTGTTCTTTCACATTATTTTAACTCTGTTATTGTATTAAGTATTTATGTTTTTATGTTTTTAGTACCTACCTGATCAACCCCTGATGAAGGTTTGCAAAACACGGCCTGTGTCGGGTTGGTAATAGGTCCCTGTTATTGGTATTAATAAAGTGTTTTTCCACCACATCACATAAAGGGTCACAGGTCAGCAGGAATAGGGAATACAGATATGACAGCACAAAGACAGGAATAAAGACAGGAATGAAAGAGAAAATCCAGATGCATGGAATCGAAAACAAAGGGACTATTTGGAGATAACACTATATAACAGGACAGAACTTTTAAAAGATTGGGAATTTGCATCCCATTTTCTGAAGAAGGTGGTTTGTAAATTCCCACTGTATGTCTGCTAATGAGTGGGTATGATTGTCTTTGTGAAAGTCTCCTTAGTTTATCTCTGAGTGTAGCTAGGAATCTCACTGTCATATATCTTTCTCTTTCACTGTGCTAGGATCCGTCTATGGACAGGAAACCTCTTAATTACTTTATAGTTTGGCTTGCCCCAACCACTAGGCTACTCCTCTCCCTTTATAGAGGGAGGAGTAGCCTAGTGGTTGGGGCAAGGTACTTCAGGCCGGAAGGTCGGGGGTTCAAATCCTACTAGAGGACAGCAACCTTGGGCTGGAAGGACTGGGGTTTCTAGTCCCACAGATGCTCCTTGTGGTCTTGGGCAAGCCACTTAACCCTCCATTGCCCATGTTCCCTGTAAGTATTAGTGTATGTGTCTCATATCCACGCATGTTAAATGTATCCCCCAATTGTGTTGTGACCACTGTTCCCTCTAAGCTGTGCGCGTGTGCGCGCGCACACACCTCGCCGAGTGAGCGCACATACTTTAAAACAGAGCGCACAAAAATTACGGCTCTGATTCTGATAGAAAACAACACAGACATCTTAAAATGTAAAAGTTATGATTGTAATTACTAGAAATTTCCCACTTCATTTAGTAATCTTCTATTTTCATTTAATTTGATTAAAATCAATGTGGTGTACATACTGTATTCTGACGTGTAGTCACATTTTGAAGTATATAACTTTGAGTGTCATTATGTGGCGCACAAAAATTTAACCTTCCTTCAAAAGCTGCACACAGCTGATATTTTATGCGCACACAGCCTACAGAAAATTAGAGGGAACATTGGTTGTGACCGCTTTGATTAAAGGATAAGGCGGTATACAAAGCTGTCTAAATAAATAAATAAATAAATAAATATAGCTGTAAGTGGAGGGTGAAGGAATTCTCCAAGTTACTTTGTATTTAGTTAATTTTGGTTGCGCTTCCTGTATGCTTGCTTCTATTATAAGAAATAAAGGATTTTATTTGTAAGAAGAATCTGTGAGACTTTTGTGCCAGGTACGAGTATAATCTGCATGAGGTGTGATTTATTGGGAGGAGGTGGTAGGCCCTCCCTGTATGTAAGGCTTTTGTTTTCCCTCTTTCACGGAGGAGGAGGGGTGGCAATCCGCCTGGCCAATGGACTGGCCCCCCCCCCCTGGTTCCGTATAGTACACAGGGGTAATTTGGATCTTTAAGCTCTGCCTGCTCCGTACTCAAAGGCATTTGGGCTACTTTTGTCTTTATTGGAACCTCTTTGCTGATATGCCCTAACTTCATTCTTTTGGTAGTATCCTTAAAGGATACATTGTTCCGATGTGCTCTTGGGCTACTGTTGGCTATCCCCTATTATCTAGTTTAAAAGCTGCTCTCCTTTTTAAAGGTTAATGCCAGCAACCTGGTTCCATCACAGTTAAGGTAAAGCCTATCCCTTCGGAAGAGCCCCTCCTTTCCCCAGAATGTTCCCCAATTTCTAATAAATCCAAAACCCTCATTCTTGCACCATCCAGCAGCCTTTGCGATTTTCACGAGTTAGTGACTTTAAGGTACTGAAGAGGCATCCAGCTGACATCCATCAGGCGAAAGTCCTTATCTTTCTCAGGCACTGTTCCTTCAGAAAGGAAGACAAAACAGACTACCTGATGACTTGAAAAAAATACACCATTTTGGGCAAGGAAGGAAAGAATGGGTCACCTATCCACAGCCTCCTCTTAGAACTCCAAGATGTGTTTCACCAAGCAGATCACAATCAAAAAGACAGCATTGAGGGACAAATCCTTAAGCAGAGCTCTCCTCAAGAGCTCATAAGGCTCAGACACTAAAGTCCGTAAAATTAAACTGAGATCACATGCAGGAAAGGACCCAAGTGTCTTACTCCATGAAGGAAATGGACCACAGAGTGCCCTGCCACTAGCCCTCTAAAGCATAACAAGGCTGCCACCTGAACCATTACGTAACTAAGGAAGAGGCCCTGGTCAAATCCATCCTAAAGGAAGGCAAATAAAATGAACAAGTCCGCTGCACTAAGTCCAACTTGAGGCTCATGACACCAGTGCTCAAAAAGGCACCAAACACGCACATAGGGAAGACAGGTAGAGTCTCTATTCAATTTCAGGAGCATGGAAACCACAGCAGGAGACAACCCTTAAGCACTAAGCGATGACTTTCAAGAGCCAGCCTGTAAGCAAGAAGGGAACGGGTCATCTAGTAGGACCAGCCCTCAAGAACCCCAAAGCTGACAGGAGGCACAGAAGAGGTTCAAGCAGGAGGCGCGCATCAGATTCCTTTCCAAGGTTTCCACAACCAATCCAGTGCCACTAGAACCAATGGACCCGGATGGCACTCTTTGAGATGAAGCGCTTGCCCTATGAGGGTCCATGGAGGAAATACATACAGCGGAATCTCTCTTGGCCAAGGCTGAACTAGGGCATCCATGCCCTCAGAGCCTGCTTCTTTGCAGAGACTGAAAAAACTTCACACTTTGGCACTGGCCTGGGTAGCCATCTGATCTAACTCAGGGCAACCCCCATCTGTCCAGAATCCTCTGGAATGCCATCCAGCTCAATTCCCATGCTTTGGGGTCGAGGGAGCGGCAATTGAGATAGTCCATTTACACAATATGCTGTGCTGAGAGGGCTAGGAGATTCCACTTTGCCAAGAAAATCAAGAGGGCTATTTCTAGGGTCACCCTAGAACTCTTTGTGTCCCCTTGTCTGTTGGCATACAATACAGCTGTGACATTGTGTAAGATGATCTGGACTGCTCTGCCTCGGACCAAGCGGTGTGGTCAGTGTGACCGAAATATGTCACTAACTGACACACACGACCATTGCCTCCGCTGCCTGGGCCCGGATCATGAAGAAATGATCTGTGGGCCCTGCGGCAAACTGTCCTCCAAAGCGTTGAGAAGTCGGCGGCATCAGCGGGATAGGATCTTCGCTGACCCCAGCCGTACCCGGACCTCGTCGGAGGCCTCCGCGTCCAGGGGTTCCAGCTCGGACCGTCGCCGGAGTTCCTCCGACAGGGGTTCACCCTCCGGGGACCATCGACGTAAGGTGAAACCCGCGAGGGCGGCGTCGGTGGACGCTCCTGGCTCCGCGAGGGCCAGGTCGCATAGCCCCGATAGCCGTCCCGGGTCCTTGGAGAAGGAGCACCTCACGAAGCGACCTCGCCTGGAGTCGGAGCTGCCTGCTCGGGTAAGTCCTGTGGTCCTCCTGGACTCGCCTCCGCGACAGCCTCCGCGACAGCCGACGTCGGGCCCGACGCCGTCGGGGCCCGAGTCGGGGGCTGCTGGGTCACCTGAGCTCGGACTCAGGTTGACGGCCTTGGAGAGCAGACTGTCTGCCTTCATGGACCAGCAGCGGGCACTGCTCGCTGGCTTCGCTGGCGCCGCTGCCCCGACCGCCGGGACGTCGACGTCTAAGTCGACCCCGGAGACCGAGCCGATCCTCGAGTCGATGCGAACTCGAGTCGATCCTCGGTCGAGGTCACCCTCGGCCTCCCGTTCGGGACCGAGGTCACCGACGCCGACTCCCTCGGCGTCGGGGCGGCAGGCGCCGCGCCCTGCCCGGGCCGACCCCACCGAGTCCTCGTCGGAGTCGGTCTGGGAGTCTGAAGAGGAAGAGTCGCCTGATTCTTTTCGGACTCGGTGTGTCCCCTCGGACTCACCTGAGTCCGAACCTCGGAAGCAGTCCCCCCCGGAGGATGCCCGGTTCTCGGACTTCGTCAGGGATATGGCCAAGGCTTTGGCCTTCCCTGCGGACCCCGAGGAAGAGCCTCGAGCCGAAGAGCTCGACGCCCTCCAGTATGACTCTCCCGCCAGGGAACACTTTACTGTACCGGTTCCTCCCATGCTGGAACGACTACTCTTCCGCATGTGGGAGAGTCCGGCCACCTCGCCGGTCCTGAGCAAGCGGGTTGATTCTATCTATCGAGTCCGCAAGAGCCCTGGCTTCCAAAAAGCACAGCTACCACACCATTCCATGGTAGTGGAATCGGCCATGCATCGTCTTAAGAGCCAGAAGATGCACTCCTGGCAGGGAGGCCCGTAACCTGGATGGCCTTGGTAAGAAGTGTTTCCAGGGCTCTATGCTTGCGTGTCGTGTCCAGACCTACCAGCTATACATGGGCATGTATCTCCGAGACCTGGCTAAAGAGCTAGCCGGGTTCTCCGCTGGTTTGTCCGAGGAACCCTTGCGGAGGTTCCTGGCCTTGTCCACTGGCATTCGGGAATGCTCAAAATTCATATCCCGAGCAGCCTATGATGGCTTTGAAGCATCGGCTCGAGTGGCCGCAGCCGGCATCGGTGCCCGCCGACAGGCTTGGCTTCAGTCGTCTGACCTTGAGCCCTGGGTGCAGGACAAGTTGGTCGATGTCCCCTACCGAGGCGAAAACCTCTTTGGCAAGCCCATGGCTGACTCTCACCAGGACTAGGCTTTCTAGGAAGACCTCCGCCCCTTCCCAGAAAAAGAAGGGCTCGGGAAAGAAGTCCTTTTACCCGAGAAAGGCGGCTGCCTACAAACAATACCCCCAATATCAGGCCCCTGCAGCTCCCCAACAGGGCCAGCAGGCCAAGGGACGGGGTAACGGGTCCCGTAGGCAGCAAGCCCCCAAGCCTGCACCACCAGCCCCTGCTCAGCAGGGTGGGGGCTTTTGACTCCTTAAGCATAGCCTCTCCCCCTCCGCTGGTTCCTCCCAACACCGGAGGCCGGCTGGTTCACTTCGCCCACAGGTGGTCCAGCATCACCTCAGATGCCTGGGTGCTTCAAGTCGTGAGAGACGGATATCTTCTCCACTTCCACCAGATCCCTCCCTCCTATTTTCCGGGAGAACCTCCACGACCCCCTCTGCACAGGGAATTACTCCTTCAGGAGTTAGCAGGTCTTCTGCAGGAACAGGCGGTGGAACCGGTGCCCCACCACCTGAGAGGTCAAGGCTTTTATTCCAGGTACTTTCTAGTACCAAAGCGGACCGGCGGCCCTCAGACCCATCCTGGACTTGCGCAACCTCAACAAGTTCCTCGTGCGGGAGAAGTTCAAGATGCTTACCCTTGGAATCCTTCTGCCCTACCTCCAGCAGGGAGATTGGCTATGCTCCTTGGATCTAAAGGATGCCTACACGCACATCCTCATCCACCCAAGCCACCGCCAATACCTAAGGTTTGTGGTGGCAGGAAATCATTACCAGTACAGAGTACTACCCTTTGGCCTGTCCTCCGCACCGCGAGCCTTCACAAAATGTCTCGCGGTGGTGGCGGCCCATCTCCGGCTTCACGGCCTCTATGTCTTTCCGTACCTCGACGACTGGCTCATCAGAGCAGCGTCCGCTCCGGAGGTCACCAACGCCACACGCCGCACGGTGACTCTTCTGCAGTACTTGGGCTTTGTTATAAACTTCGCAAAGTCCACTTTGCTCCCCTCACAGGATCTCGAGTTCATCGGCGCAAGGCTGCACACTCCTCAGGCACGAGCGTTCCTACCGCTCGACAGGGCTCAACGGCTCATGGACCTAGCCGACCGTTTTCGCAGCCAGCCCCTGGTCCCCGCCAGGCGCTTCCTGAGACTACTCGGCCATATGGCTTCCACTGTCCATGTGACCCCCAATGCCCGCCTGAATATGCGACCTGCTCAATGGTGTCTCCGCAAGCAGTGGCAACAGGCCACAGGCGGCCTAGCAGACCTAGTGCGCGTCTCCGAGCCGCTGGCCTCGTCTCTTCAGTGGTGGCTTCATCGGCCGAACCTGGTGCTCGGCATGCCTTTTCAGCCACCTCAGCCGGCCCGGGTGCTGACGACAGATGCATCCCTCCTGGGCTGGGGAGCACATTGCCAAGGGGCACGTACTCAGGGCCTTTGGACCACGTGGGAGTCTGCTCAGCAGATCAACTTCCTGGAGCTCAGAGCGATCCGCCTGGCTCTCAAGGCCTTCTCCCACCTGACCTCCCACCAGTCCGTTCTTGTCCAGACGGACAATCAAGTTGCCATGTTCTACGTGAACAAGCAGGGGGGCACGGGCTCCTTCCTTCTCTGCCCCCTTCGAGTTGCGGCGGACGCTTTTCTACTCTCATGGTCGGGGAGCCTTCTGTACGCTTTCCCTCCCATCCCGCTAGTCTCTCGGACTCTTTTCAAGGTTCTCCGAGACAAAGCCTTCATGATCCTGGTGGCCCCTCGCTGGCCCAGACAGCCGTGGTTTCCACTCCTGCTGCAATTAGCGGTAGAGGATCCATTCCCTCTGGGGTTACAACCGGATCTCCTCACTCAGGATCAGGGGTCTCTGCTACACCCCAACCTCAGGTCTCTCAACCTAATGGCCTGGCTGCTGAGAGGGTAGTCCTTGCTCCCCTTCTCCTGCCGGCAGAGGTGGAGGAGGTCGTCTTAGCTTCGCGACGACCTTCTACCCGCAAATGCTACGCCCTTAAATGGCGTCGTTTTTCCGTTTGGTGTACCCAACAGTCTCAGGATCCCTTCTCCTGCCCGGTGTCGGTGATCTTGCAGTACTTGCTATACCTCTCTAATCTGGGACTTAAGTCCAACTCCGTCAAAGTTCACCTCAGTGCTCTTTTCAGCACATCATGTGCCGGTGGACGGCAGACCTCTCTCCAACGACCCTCTCGTAGCGAGGTTTCTCCGAGGTCTCCTTCTACTTAAACCACCTCTGCGCCCGCCAGCGCCTGAGTGGGACCTGAATGTGGTTTTACAGCGGATCACCTGTCCGCCTTTTGAACCTATGGCTACCTGTTCTCTCCGTTTTCTTTCTTGGAAAACATTGTTCTTGATAGCCCTCACTTCCGCTAGACGCGTAAGTGAATTGCAGGCCCTCGTGTCTGATCCCCCTTACACTCGGTTCTACAAAAATAGGGTAGTCCTACGGACTCACCCAAAATTTCTTCCAAAAGTGGTCTCCCCTTTTCACATCAATCAGGAGGTGGTACTTCCAACCTTCTTTCCCAGACCACACTCCAGCCGAGCTGAAACGGTCCTCCATACCCTGGACTGTAGAAGGGCATTGAACTTCTACCTTGACCGTACGCGGGAGCACCTTAAAGCTGCTCAGCTTTTTGTGTCTTTTGACCCCAATAAATTGGGGCTCCCGGTCTCCAAGTGTACTCTGTCCATCTGGGTTGCGGACTGTATCTCTTGGGCTTATGGGGCAGCCGGACTCTCCTTGGAAGGTCGAGTCACGGCTCATTGCGTTCGGGCAAAGGCTACGTCAGTGGCTTACCTCCGCTCTGTTCCGCTGGCAGACATCTGCCGGGCCGCTACTTGGTCTTCGAGCCAGACTTTTGCGGTCCATTACTGTCTCGAGAGGGAGTCCCGCAGGGACAGTGCTTTCGGACAGGCAGTCCTCCGTAATCTCTTTGAGGTCTGAGCAACTCCTACCCTCCATCCCGGATGTGGGCTACCGGTGTGTAATAATTCAGCGAAGATTCTTTCCTTCTGTGCTGCTGAGCTAGAGGGAGCTCATTTTTGTGCTTAGGGTCTCCGGTAGCCTTAAGCTTGGGAGTCCCATAAGTGAGGACTGACTTCCTGCTTGGTCCTGGAGAAAGCGTAGTTACTCACCTGTAGCAGGTGTTCTCCAGGAGCAGCAGGAATCAGTCCTCACAACCCTCCCTCCTCCCCTTGGAGTTGCAATCACCTGGTTTAGTTTTTTTGCAAATTTTTATGCTGTCTTTTTTAGCTATGTCATCTGACTGGCTAAGATGGCACCCTTGGGCGGGAAGAGGACCGCGCATGCGCGCTGCAATTCCCAAAGGCTTTCTTTGAAAGCTGGGGAAAATTGCTCCGCGAGGGCTCCGTCGGCGCCGACGTCACCCATAAGTGAGGACTGATTCCTGCTGCTCCTGGAGAACACCTGTTACAGGTGAGTAACTACGCTATATGGTAATATGTTGCTCTGCTAACATGCTTAATGTGGGCATTGAAGTTGGTCCAGTGTTATGCCCAGGTATTTTACTTGTTGCCCTTTGATGAAGGACAGCATTTGATGAAGGAAGTCCTTTGAAGCCAGATAACCAAGATGATTCTCTCATCATTTGTTTGTTTCAGAGGGAAGAGATGGTGGCGCTGTTCAATCAGATGTACTCTGCCCTGCAGCTGTTGGATCTTCCGGTAGCAGATTACGCCAAGCAAGTGCACCCTCTCTTGCAGGGAGTTCGGAAACCCTCAGGGGCATTTCCCTTTCCAGAAGATATTAAAAGCATGATGCGCATAGAATGGTACCTGCCTGGCTTCCCGTTGAAAGGGGTCAGGGTCATGAGTAAGCTTCACACTTTTCCTCAGAAGGATTTCAATGCCTGGCTATATTTTTCTCCCAGGCAGACGTTTATATGATGGTCATTAAGTGCACCACTGTCCTGGTGGGAGTGTGGTGCGGCTCTGAGACCAGTTGGATCACAAGATGGAGGCTCTCTTGAAAAGTCAGTTTTCAGCCTCCTCTCTAATACTCCAGACAGTGATTTGTGGAGGGCTTACAGCTCGTGCCCTCCTCCAGTGGTCCAGTCGCTCTCTTAGGATGACACCGCTTGAAACCACTGGCAGCCATCGGGGGAAAAAGGGCCCCGGCGAGGTCAAAGGACCGGGCTGCCAGGGAAAAACCGAAAACGAAACTGACTAAGTCAGAAAAACCGAAAAAGAAGAAGAGGACTCGTGACCGGCGTCGCAAGTCCGGGCGGGAAAAAGACCGGCGTCGAACCGAAGGAAAAAAGAGTAAATTATGAAGAAATATCAACTTTTTCGCGGGGACACGACGGGTACGTCTGTAGGGCTCCGCGGAAAAAAGAAGACTGGCTAAGATGGCACCCTTGGGCGGGAAGAGGACCGCGCATGCGCGCTGCAATTCCCAAAGGCTTTCTTTCTTTGAAAGCTGGGGAAAATTGCTCCGCGAGGGCGCCGACGTCACCCATAAGTGAGGACTGACTTCCTGCTTGGTCCTGGAGAACAAGACTCTGCGGAACCTGCGCCTCTTGCTTGACCACGACGACTTCAGAAATGACTGCCAGGCCCTCATCACCCCCATCTTTAACTATGCCAACATTATCTATCACATTACAACCTCTACAGCTTGCACAGAATGTTGCTGCCAGAATCATCACGGGTACCAATCGTCACTCTCAAATAACACCCATATTAAAGCAGTTACACTGACCCCCCATCCACAGCAGAGTGAAATACAAAGTGACCCTGAAAGTTTTTAGGACCATTCACCACCTCTCAGCGGATACTTTTCAGCCTCTACTTAACAAGCCCCTAAGCCAGAGAGCACGGAGAAGTGCAAACCACACCATCCTCGCAGTACCAGCTTCAATTGCCCACACCAACGCCTCCACCTCCAACACAGCCTTCTGCTTTTACGCACCAACCATCTGAAACTTGCTTCCCCCAGTCATTTGCTCACTCACGGACATGAGGACATTTCTTTTTCTGGAGCACTTTGGTTCAGACACATGGTCACCCTCTCACCAAATGCTCACACCAAGGATACTTCATCTCCCTGTATTACTTTACCTGTAGCACACCTACCAAACCAACCTGTCCCTGCACACCCATGTGCTAGACCTTGTCCTGTGAATGTCGTACCTATACACTGCATATTTTAACAGCTTATTCTTCAGTGGTTTTATTTTAAACAATTTTATTTTGTCCAATGTGTTCCATGTAACGTTTCAGTTTCTGTTCTAATCTGTTCCCTGTAAACTGCCATCACTAGTAGATTCAGTGGTATAGAAAAGTTGTTAAATAAAATAAATAAATGTGCGTCTCCATCAAAACTATCAAAGCTCAAGTCAGGATTCTGAGCATAGGAGAGATGGTCTGAGTAGTCGAAAACAAATCTTTGCCAGGGATGCTTCTGCGGCGGAGCTCCCAAAGGGCTCTGTCCACCCTATGAAGGAAGACTGTGCTCTGACTGAAAGGACAGAGAATGGGAGGGGGCCCAGAGGCCTCTCAATCAGAGTTGCCTCGCCAGAAAGACCATGCTTGTTGGAGAAAGGGAAAGAATTACAGAGAGGACAAACCAAGGTCGGGAACACCATGTCAGCTTGCATCCTCTCACCAGCAGGGGGTGGGGTGGGGTTGATCCTGCTGGGAAGGTTCCAGAAGAAACGGGCCAAGGATAGTAGAGAGAGAGGAGGAATCCAAAACTTGGGTATTCTCTTTTCCTCCAGCCACCCTCATTGTCGCCTGCTGAACTGGTGATGAAGGAAGGAGGTCCTTGTCCACCAACTGCAAGGGAAATACCTCCAAAGGGAGAGCAGAAACCTCCATATAGGAATCGGAGAGGGAGTACAATGAAGTAACTCGGTGTTTGCCACAGATCAGGCAGAATCTCCTCTTAGATGACATGTGCCTGCCTCAAGCAGAGCAGCTTCCACAGTCCAGCAATTTCTCTCAACATTCATCCAAAGCACGCTAGAAAGGGCCATGCCAAAGCACGCTAGAAAGGGCCATGCCAAAGCACATGCGCAGGAAGCATGGACACCACTGCGCACTGAGGAAGTAAGCACCTAAAAAGCATGTACTAATGCTACATGCCAAGAAAATATGTAGCAGTATCCACATGTATCAACGTGCAGCGCCATACATGGGCTACCACACAGTCAAGCACTGGCAATGCACACAAATAGCAGTAGCACGAAGTTGGAACCAGCAGGAGAAAAAAAAGCATCTAACCAATGGTTCTTCCCAAATGGCCCCAAACTCAACAGTCGAACTGCCCAGTGGACGAAGTTGGGACATCCCCAAAGACAATTTTAGTCAAGCAGAAGAAACGTAAATCTGGTACTCGCCGCAAAGGAGTCCCAAGCACTACTACTACTACTACTGATCATTTATACAGTGCTACAACAAGACATACACAGTGCTGTTACAGAGACATATAAGAGACAGTCCCTGCTCACCAGAGCTTATAATCTAGTCAAGACAGACAACACAACAGATGGGGACTAGGTTATTATGTCCAGGGGAATGGTAAGGAAACACATAGTTGGAGAGCAGGAAACTGCGTGGATCAGGATCCATAAGCAGCTTCAAAGAGGTGAGTTAGCCTAGATTTGAAAAGGACTAGAGATGAAGCCTGACGTATCAGAGTCCAACAGTGCTAGGGGCTCAGTGCTACTCCTCTGCTGCTAAGACCTGCAGGTACATACATTTGAAGGCCTTTTTCCAAATCTTTGGAGGAGAAACGGGGAAGAGAAGGGGAAGGGGCACTGAGGCTGTGCTAGGTACATAGTCCTGATCCAACAATCCTGGCTATTCACCCAGTCCTTGTCAAGATACGGATGGGGAATTGAACCAATACCCATCCCTCCTCTAGGCTATTCCCAGGAGAGCACCAGTTTTAAGGGTGACCCTCCGGGAGCCTCCCATGTCGATTTCCACTGAAGAAGTTGCCTCAGAGAGCAGTTACTCACAAGCTAAATCAAATTTTCTACAGATTTTTCACTGAACTGTATTAGATTGCAACCATCATCTGCTGGAGACAGAGAAATACTGGGGTGTGCCCCTAAATGTTATCAGCTATAATAGCAGGATGAGGTTATAAGATGCCTCTGGATTTTTCTTCTCTGTCTCCATCTTTGTTGGCAGGGAAACACAACCCACTTGGGTCTGGACTGGTCTAGCAGGACGATATGGAATATCATATTTGTGTTCCTTTATTCTTTCTCTTAGGGACTAGTCTGTTTATCTTAGGAAGACAACAGCAGGACATTGGAGGAAGAAAAGCTGTATGAGCCCTGGATGTTGTAGATTATGTAATTGAGTCCTGTAATAAATTAGTTTTCCACTAGGTCATCCACATCTCCCCTTCCCCCTCTTCACTCTCAGATCTTTCCTTCAAACAGTCACCTTTTAATTTTTTATTAAAATCACCAAGGAGGAAACTGCACAACTTTTCTCTCCTCCTTTGATCCCATTCCCACCAGTCTACTAAGCTCTATTTCCCCACTGTCATCCCTTCCATCTGTCAATATCCTCAACCTCTTGCTTTCTACATTCCTGCTGCCTTCAAACATGCTGCTGTTATACCGCTCCTAAAAAAATCCTTCAATGGATTCAATTATCGGCCCATCTTGCTCCTCCCTTTTGCATCTAAACTATTTGAATGTACGGTTCACTGTCGCTGTCTTGACTTTCTTTCCTCTCAAGCCATTCTGGATCCACTGCAATCTGACTTTTGTCCTCTACATTCTACTGAAACAGCCCTTGCCAAAGTCTCCAGTGATCTGTTCCTAGACAAATCCAAGAATCTGTACTCCATCTTCATCCCTCTTGACCTATCTGCTGCTTTTGACATTGTGTCACGCCACCACCACTCGCCTCTAGCTTAGAGCGGCATGGTTATTAGAGGAACTCTCTGCTATCCGCTTTTTCAGCTTTTTTTAAACTATTTCCCCGCAGTGCCCTCTGGGAAATGTAGTCTTTGTTTAACTGTATGGGTGCATCAGGCAGAAAGTTGTAGTCAGGCTCAAGGAGGTAAGGCAAATGACAGAAATTTATTTTGTACACAATGGTTCGATCATACCACATACAGGATTGTTTGTTCAGGACTCTGAAGTAGAGCATTATCCAAAACAAACACAAACACAAAAATGCTGTTTAAAGGTTCTCTATAGTTCAGGATACACAGTCTTTATATAATCCAGGGGCAAAAGAAAACTTTGTTCCAATAGCTACTTTAGCTTACCCCAGTGTCAGCCTTCCAGCAGCAGGTGATTAACAAGCTTATCACAGATCCAGGCTTGCTCCTTAGTCCCCGTAAACCTCCCCTTTACAAACACATGGGAATCACGGCCACCCTGCTCGTGGAATATGGGTACCTTTTTCCTGGAAGACTTTCTTTCAGGACTGGCTTGCTTTCTCTATGTTCCCAGTTTAAAGATTGGCACAAGGAACAGTCCATGGGAGTGTCCTCCTCATTCAGCTTCACCTCGGGCTCTCCCAGCTGCATAGGTTCTAACTCCCCGTCTTGCTCACAGTGCTCAGCTAACAGCCTCCCAGGGGATCTTGGAATCTCTCTTGTTCCTGGCTCCAAACTCTCCTGCAGCCGTGCTATATGCCAATTAGCACTCTCTTCTCCTGGAAGCTCAGCTCCTCTGCTCTGCTCAGCATTAGTCAAGCTTCCCTTGCTTGCATCTGTGCCTCTGCTCATGGCAGCCTGGCTTCCTGCTTCTCCTCCCTTTCTCTCATACTCTGGCCTAGGTTTATACTTCCAGGGCTCTAGCTCCAACTCCTCCCTACTCAGGTGACGGCAATCAGCCTGACTTCGGGCACCTGAGTGCTTGGAGCATTCACTGCCTAAGGGGTTCTGTGCCCTGTATCCTCTCCCCTTCATTCCACTAGGGGGAGCATGAAATGTGGGCCACGTGGAAGTTTTCTGATTCCTGGAGGTGTTTATGGCTTTCCTACCCTGACTTGGTGAAAGGGGGCCCATTACTAGGGTGAATTCCCTGTCTCTTTGTCCTCCCCCAGACTCCGGATAGGCCTCCTTGCCACAATTGTTGATCACAACCTTTTTCTCAATACCCTGTTTTCACTTGGATTTCAGGGCTTTATTCTGTCTTGGTTTCTTTCTCTATAACATCAGAAAAATGAATCCACTCCTCTCAGAACACACTACCAAGACCCTTATTCACTCACTCATCATCTCCCATCTAGCCTGTTGTGACTGGCTCCTCATTGTTCCCACCCCCAACAAAATAATCTATCCCCTCTTCAATCTGTTCAAAACCTAACTACATGGCTAATTTGCCAGTGTCACTATGCCAATGTAACTCCTTCTCAAGCCACTTCATTGGCTCCTTATCTGTTTCCATATACAGTTCAAACTTCTCCTGCTAACCTACAAATGCATTCATTCTTTAGCTCCTCACTACCTCGCAACTCTCTTCTCTCCCCTTACACTGCTTCTCAGCAACTCTGCTCATCAAGCAAATCACTTACTGTATCTATGCCCTTCTCTTCTATTGCCAACTCCAGACTCCATTCTTTCTACCTTGCTACATTGTATGCCTGGAATAATTATCTAAGTTGGTATATATATCAGGTTCTTCCTCTGGTCCTATTCAAATGCAGGCTAAAAGCTCATCACTTCAAAGCTGCGTTTGGATCCTGGCCCCCTTATTCTTTTGTCTACACGCATGTGTCTTTTAATTATTTCCCTTAAGAATTTTCTAGTCCCTTTTGTCTTAGCAGACTGTAAGCACTCTGTAAGGCAGGAACTGTCTTTCATGTGTATGTATATAGCACTGCATATGCCTAGCAGCCCTATATAAATAAGAAATAGTAGTAGCACTAGCAGTAATGTTATCTGGATAAATATGGAGACAGAGTTGGTGTTTCAGGCAGGGTGGCATCACTGCCCTGGATGTATTATAGGTCCTTGATGATACATTTTAATGGTTTCAGATGAGAGCTGTAAATGAAGAATATTCCATTATTTTCTTTTTTGGGATAGTTCTGTAGCAGATTCCGGCACTTTCAAATGCCTTCTCTATGCTCTCTCTCTTCCCACATACAAAGTGTACCTTTTTCCTCAAAGCTTTTGTCTCAATAAATAGGTTAGTCTATGAGATATCACCAGACACTGTCATTTTTGCTACTCTATATTTATATCGCTATTCCTCACAAAGTGGACATTTGCCATGCATTCCAACAGCAGCAGTTCACTGGATCATACTAAGGTAAGTAAAATGACCTTCAGTGCACACTTTGTGGAAGGAATATATGGCAAACTTTCAATGCATGATTTGTGTGTATGCATGGAAAAAAGGGTTCATGCAACACTGGATCAAAGACCACTCAATTGATTCTTGTTCTTTTTGTCCATCAGTTTTCTTCTTCCTCCTTTGGGTGGCCAGATAAATCAGAACCAGAAACATAAACATGATGGCAAAAAAAAACCACATGACCTATCTAGTCTGCCCTTCTATATCAACTACAATAGTCCCCTTTTTACCTTTAGAGGTCCTGTGTTTGTCCCATGCTTTTTTGAATTCAGATACTGTCTTTGTGTCCACCACCTCCACTGGGAGACTATTCCACGCATCTACCACTCTTTCCATAAAGAAATATTTATGCATGTCACTCCTAAGTCTATCCTCTTTCACCCTCATCCTAGTCCCCTCATAGCAGAGCTTGCTTTCAATTGAAAGAGGCTCTCCTCTTTTGCATTTATGCCATGGAGGTATTTAAACATCTCTATCATATCGTCCCTATCCCGCTTTTCCTCTTAAGTATACATATTAAGATCTTTAAGTCTGTCCTCATATGCTTCATAAGAAGAACTCTAACCATTTTAGTAGCCAGTCTCTGCACAGACTCCAACCTGCTTATATCCTTTTAAAGGTGCATTTTCCAGAATTGTACATAATACTCCAATGAGGTTGCACCAGAGATTTATACAAAGGCATGATCACCACCTTTTTTTTGTTGGCCATTCCTCTCCCTATACACCCAAACATCCTTCTGGCTTTCGCAGTCACCTTTTCTACCTTGTCATGATGCGGGCACTAATAAAGTTGGTTTTAAGAAAAGAAATCCTGTTTTAGAAGAACTAGATGTGCAGTTACCTCCAGGCACAGCTAGAGGGAGCAGGAACAGACATACTGGTCTTAATGAACCTAATCTCACTGATCACCTGCAGCTGAAAGGGAACCAGGAAGTCAGCAGTAACGGTTCACTTTATAAGCCAGAGCAGAATGCTTCTGGAGAGGAGTGGCATAAGCAGCAGTGGCATAAGCAGAGGAAGCAGTGGACACAGCAGGAGCTGAGGAAGGAGGAGAAAGAGGAAGAAGGAACTGGAGCTGGACTAGAAGGAGAAACAGCAGAGAAGCCTGGAGGCTATCAAGGACATAAGCCTGATTGCTGTGGAAGAAGCCAAGCTGGAAGCTGGAGGAGAAACAGACCTCACAAGGTGGGAAGCCAGAAAGCCCAAACTGGACCTGTTGTGCAAGGGGAGTTTGGTGGAAGTTGCTCCAAGGTGAGAGGCTCTGCCACGCCTAGTTCCTATACTCTGCCTGTTTGTAACATAGAGAGAAGAAAGCTAAGAACCAGAGAGGGAGGTTCTGACAGAAGCTTATCTCTAGAGGATCATTGCCCAGTTTCACCTATTCAGAGGGGAAAGCATTTTTATAAGCAACGGAAGTTTCTACTCAGTGAGCCCAGGTATGAGGCATTGAACAACTGTAATGATTGTACTGCTAAAAGCTATGCTAAAAGAAGGATTCCTCCTAAGGGAAACAAGAGTGCAGACTGGTTCACTAAACTACCGCCAGCCTTAAGAGTCCCTGGTTATGTGAAGCCAAACTCCCAAGTTGTAGATTACCATGCTGAAATAGACAGGGACAGTGGAAGCCCTTTGAATCAGTATAAGGGAGAGGAATTGATGGAAGTGGATTCTCCCAGCACTATTCCCTCACCTTTGCCTGAGGAAATGGAATGTGATTGGTGCACTGCCTATGCTCCAGGGTGTGTATGCTCCACAGAAGAATAAATGAAGTATAATTTGATGTTTATTATACTGAATATTACTTTGAAGAAAACCTGCTTTAAACTGTGAAGTAACAGTTAACTAGCCAGTGAATATTGGTACCTTTTAAAACAAAGGACTGTTTCTGTTATTTAAAATATCTCTTAGTTGAACCTTGCTTTAAACGGGGAATAAAAGCCTTTATTACCCTACACTTGGACTCTTTGTTCTTTAACAGTGCTACCTAGTGGCGTATAATCTTTGTATCACCGGCAACCGGGTGACAACCTGTTTAGCTACTTTAAGATTGTCAGACACAATTACACCAAGCTCTTCTTTTGTGGACAAAGGTACCTCACCCCCCACACTGTATATTGGGATCTGACATTGGGACCCTTTATTTGCAACTACTTGGGGATTTTTTCCCGTTTTATATCCGCTCTTAACCCACCAGGAATGTGCATTTGTTAGTGTGCCTTAAAAAATTTAGTGGAGGCAATCTGACTTAACGCACATTAACCTACGAATTAACATGCATCAAGCTGATATTAAACTTACCTCTTTTGATCACCCTTCCTTCTACCTCTTCCTGAAAATGAATGGCTCTCACCTTTAACAGCCTGGTTTGTTCTTTGAAATCTTCATCCTCATCTGATTCAGCATCAGGCAGCTGGTAAATTTTGATACCATGTTCTTCAATTTCATCTAGAATCTGCAAAATTGATCATAGCAAAAGTTACAGTGAACTCATTTTTTTGGGCAACATCTTGTGGGGGTTAATTTTATAAGATAACTATGTAGAATATCAAAAGAGGTGCCTATTTTATAAAGGCAACATAGATGCCTATCTGTTTTTATAAAAAGGCACCCAGAATCAACCCCAGTGGTGCACAAATTTATACTTGCAGTGAATGTCTAAAAATGTTTGCGTATGCTATGCATAGACTTGCATATTTTATAAAATATATGCACACATTGCAACTCTGCCTGTGCATGATCTTGTCAGTACATTTATTATATGCACATATTTGGTTGTGCAATTTTATAAAAAACATTTTCCAAGTGAAAAGCATGATTTACATGTGGGAAAACCTTCATAAAAATTACCCTTGTAATGTGGTAACAGCTGGACACTCTCGAGAAGACCAATCTTGACTGTGCCAGATAAATCATCCCCAAATGTTTTACTGAGAATATATGCCGACGATATACTTTCACTATTTTAAATAAGTACTATTTAACTGGTTCTACTGTTTTTAGTCTTTTTTTTTTCATTTTTACACTGTTTAGAAATGAAAAGCCTGTTTCAGGCCCATTCCAATGGGTACCGCTATACCATTTTAAACAATCATTCCAATTTCAGTCTTCAGCTGCTCCCATTATATTTATGACTTATGAGGGCAATTTTCAAAAGGAATCATGCATTGGTGCAAAGGCTGTAAATACTTTTCCTCATGGACTTTACAAGAATTCTCAAAGGAAAAGCATGTGAATATTTTGCCTTTTAAGATTGCGAAAGGGAAAAAATTCCTACAGAGTTCTGCGCCTCTCCTTTTAGTGGATACCTTTTCCAGAAAGACTACCACATTTTAAAAGATGCAAAACTAAGCACACTGTTGATGCCCCTGATCTAAGCCCAACCCCTGCAATGCCTCTATAAAAATGTAGGTAAAATATGTGCATTTTGTGGAATGCACACACCTTTTTGTTTTTTGGGGCATCTTTTATTTTTTTTAACTGTATTTATAATGAATTTAGAATTAAAGACAAGAAAAATCCCTTGCGATAAAAATTCCAGATCAATACAGATGAAAAAAGTCCAACCAGTAACAAATACATTAAATAATCTTTCTGTAATATAACATTGATAAGACCACAACAAGAGGGAGAACAAGAACCAAACTAGATCAAAACAGGACAGAAAAAACAACTTCACCAGAAATTAGATTCGGTCCTGATTCATGACAGTTTGAGAGGGTTTAAAATTGGAAAGTTTTAAGCAGCAGCAGGAATACTGAAGATGACACACAAGCAAACCAAATAATCTTGCCCATGACCTTTCTTTTCCCATTTTTACATGTACTTCTCACCACAAAACCATGTAACATCTCCCACACACCTTCATGTTAATTGGTCCCTACTTAGTAGGAGCTTCTCTTCATAGATATCAGAGAACACTGCATTCAGAATAGCTTTAGTCTAAAGCAACTGAGGCCCAGAACTTACTCATCTTCTATGTTTCTCTAAGAAAGCCCTGTAGTCTCGGAGATCAATTTTCAAAGCTATCTAAGAACTCAGGTTAGGTGAAAGCCTTTGACAATTTGCTAGTTTGAGTGTCCAAATTTAACCATTCAAAATATTGACAGAGTTAGAAATTATAGATGATTTTCAACCATAGCCACCTACCTTGGTTTACCAAATCTCCAACTTCTCCTGCTATTCCTCCTTTACTTGCTGGGGATATCAATCCTAATCTTAGCCCAAGACAACTGTCTCCCCATCTGTGGTAATCTATTAACCCTCCAATCCTATTACCCTCTATTCCTCTTTTCACCCTCCATTGGAAAGGTGTGAGCTAAATAATAAATAAATAAATATTCTGAGTCACAAGAAAACCATTCCTCGTCTTCATCTTTAAAACAAGAAATATAAACACTGGAAAATTAGTTGCAAAGCACTGATAAAGCAGGCAAAGACACAATTTGAAAGAAGCTTGCCATAGAAGCACAAGTGCATAAAGCTTTTTGAAATACATTCAAAGCAAATAACCAGTGAGAGCCGCCAGTTGGGCAAATATGGTAGAAATCGTTATAAAGAATAAAATTAATGAACATACAGATATTTGTGGTTTAATGGTAGAAAGCCAACATGGCTAAGGCTTGTCTCAGTAATCTGTCATTTTTTTTGAAGGTGTGAATAAACAGGTAAATATAAAGGTGAGACAGTTAATATAGTTTATCTGGATTTTCAGAAAGCCTTTGACAAGGTTCCTCATGAGAGACTCTGGAGCAATTAAAAAGTTACTGAACAGAAGGTAGTGTACTATTGTGGATCAGGAACTGGTTAAAAAATACAAAAAAGTCAGCAAGGGTAAAGCATAGTTACTCACCAGTAACAGGTGATTTCCGGGAACAGCAGGAATTTCAGTTGCCTTTGTAGCTGAGATAAAAGGAGAGAGAGAGAGAGAGAATCTACAACTCCTAGGGGAGGAGGGTGGGTAGTGAAGACTAAATTCCTGCTGTTCCTGGAGATCACCTGTTACAGTTGAGCAGCCACGCTATCTCCTGGAACAAGAAGGAATGTAGCCTTCACATATGGGACTCCCTAGCTCCAAGATGCCAGAGAAAGGTCCCCAGAATTGGTAAATTGCCTCAGAGCAGGCCTCAAGAGGGCATGGATCTTTAATGCACATTTGGCATCAAAAATTCAGGGGACGGACGGTAGAAGATGACCTAAATCTGAAAGAGGTGTTAGAGTACATCCTGTCCAAACAGTAATGTGCAGCACAGGTATGCACCGAAGACCAGGAGGCTGCTTTGAGGATTTCGTCAATGGAGACAGAATGTAGGTTTGCCATTCAGGCAGCCATAGCACGAACATTATGGGCAGTGACATGACCTTCAAGGGATATTCCTGCTTTGGTATAAGCAAATGAGATGCAATTTGCTATCCATTTAGACAGAGTACGTTTGGATACTGGCAACCCAAATGACTGGGATCAAAGAAGATGAATAACCGAGAGCTCTTACGGTGCTCAGCAGTCCTTTGAAGATAGAATGCCAAGGCACGCTTGCAGTCAAGAGTATGGAGGGTTGCCTCTGCCCTAGAGGAATGAGGTCTAGGGAAGACGACAGGCAGGGAGACTGACTGATTCAAATGGAAAGGAGACACCACCTTGGGCATGAAATGAGGTTAAGTCCTAAGGACCACCTTATCATGGTGGAAGCGTGTATAAGGCGGGCCAGCCACCAGCGCTTGGAGATCACTGATGCGTCTAGCTGAAGTGAGTGCAAAAAAGAAGATGACCTTCCGAGAGAGAAACTTTAGCGAGGTTGCGGCTAAAGGTTCAAAGGGCAGCTTAAGGAGCTGACCTAACACAACATTAAGATCCCATGAACCGGTGGTGGCCTGATGGGGGGCTTGGTTAATAAAAGCCCTCTCATGAAACATGTCACAAGCTGCTGTAAAGAAACAGGCTGCCCATCCAAGGATGGTGAGTAGCAGCAATTGCACTGAGGTGAACCCTCACAGAGTTAGTCTTGAGACCAGAGGACAAAAGATGGAGGAGATACAGAAGGAGAGCCTCCACCAGAGCTGAGAAGGGGCTAAGATCCCTTTGGGTACACCAAGTGGAGTACCTACACTACCTAAAGTCATAGGAACATCTGGTAGACGGTTTCCTGGAGGCTAGTAGGATGTCCTTTACTTCCTGAGGAAGGTTGAGACCTTGCAAGACTATACTTTAAGCAGCCAAGCCATGAGATGGAGAGACTGTGGGTTGAGATGGAGTAGCATCCCCTCCTTCTGTGAGAGAAGGTCAGGAGCTGATCCGAGACTGAGAGGGCAAGTCTGTGACAGATGTAGCAGGAGAGGAAACCAGGATTGACGTGGCCAGCATGGGGCTGTGAGGATCATGTGGCCCTTGTCCGCTTGAAACTTCAAAAGTGTTTTGGGAATTAGGGGTATGGGAGGAAAGGCATACAGGTGGAAAGCATCGACCTGCTGACAACTGGGCATCGGTGTTCTGGTACAAAAACGAGGTAGTTTGGCATTCTGCGGAGTGGCATAAGGTCTATCTCCAGAGTTCCCCAGGTCTGAAAGATGTAGGAGATTGTCTCCTGATGGAGAGACCACTCGTGCGAAAGGAGGATCCTACTCAATCTGTCTGCTAAGACATTTTGGTGTACTAGAACATATACTACTTGGAGATGCATCTGGTGAGCAATGGCAAAAAAGCAAAGATGGAGAGCCTCCTTGTAGAGGGTCAAGAGCCCGTTCCCCCCTGCTTGTTCACGTAGAACATAACTATCTGATTGTCCATCCGGACCAGAGCTCTGTGGCCCTGCAGTTGTTGTTGAAACATTGAGGACATTCAAGATTGCATGAAGCTCCAGCAAATTTATCTGGAGCTGTTACTCCTGCTCTGTCCAGAGGCCCTGAGTGGAAAGCGAGTCCAAGTGGGCTCCCCAACCAAGTTTGGAGGCAATAGTTGTCAGGATGCATTGATGTGGAGGAATCTGAAAAGGTGACCCTACGAGATTTCCCAGAGTAGACCACCAGTGCAGGGAGTTCATTAGAATGCCTGTGACTTTGAAATTGTCTGTGAGGGTCCCGGGAGGCAAGAGTCCATTGAATTGTCCGCATGTGCAGATGAGGATATGGCACTACATGAACCATAGAGGCCATATGGCCTAACAGTTGTAACATCTCTCTGGCCGAGAGATTGTTTTTGAACCTTACTTGAGATGTTATCTGTACTAGGCAGGAACAACGGTCCTAGGGGTAGAAATGCCCTTGACTGTCGAGTGTCTAGAAGAGCCCCTATGAATTCTAGTGTTTGAGTAGGAAATAGATGGGATTTTGGAAGATTTATCACAAATCCTAGATCCTGTAGTACTTGAATTCTTCAAAGCAGGGATAGGTGAACTTCCTGAGACGTGGCTGCCCTTATTAGCCAATCATCTAAATAAGGGAAGATGAATATTCCGAGAGTCCTTAGATATGTGGCTACGACCGCCTTACACTTAGTGAAGACTCTTGGGGCAGAGGCAAGTCCGAAGGGAAGGACTCCATATTGATAGTGATTTCCTTGGAAGATGAAGCATAGATACCTCCTGGATGAATGAGGATATGGTCCTGACTCTGGAGATAAGGTAGAAGGGTTCCTAATGAAATCATCCTGAATTTCTCTTGAACTAGAAACTTGTTGAGGTTTCTGAAATCTAAGATGGGTCTGTACCCTACGTTCAGTTTTGGAATGAGAAAGTACGGAGAATTCCCTTCTGGGATGTTGGAACCTCTTCTATGGCACACTCTAACAGAAGAGAGGTGATCTCTTCCTGGAGAAGAGCAGTGAGTGTGGGTTGGGAAAGCGTAGTTACTCACCTTTAACAGGTGTTCTCCAGGGACAGCAGGAATCAGTCCTCACATATGGGTGACGTCGGCGCCGACAGAGCCCTTGTGCGGAGCAATTCCCCAGCTTTCAAAGAAAGCCTTTGGGATTGCATCGTGCATGCGTGGTCCCCTTCCCACCCAAGGGCGCCATCTTGCTCAGTCAGACAATATAGCTAAAAAGACGCCAAAAATGAGAAAAAATTAATCAAAGAACTGCAACTCCAGGAGAGGAGGGAGGGTCGTGAGGACTGATTCCTGCTGTCCCGGGAAAACACCTTTTACAGGTGAGTAACTACGCTTTCTCCAGGAACAAGCAGGAAGTCAATCCTCACATATGAGACTCTCTAGTTATAGGCTACCGAGAACCCATGGCTGAAAATGGCTCCCTCTAGAAGAGCCGCAGCATGAGTGATAGGATTTTTCTCCGAGAACACAACTCCCACGGTAGCCTGACACCAAAGGGTAAGAGGGTAGGAGTTGCCTAAACCTCGAATAGGTTACGGACCAAAAACACTGTCCCGCCGGGACTCTCTCCCAAGGTAGTAGTGGGCTGCAAAGGTCTGGCTTGAAGACCAAGTTGCGGTCTGGCAGATGTCTGCCAATGGAACAGAGCGGTGGTTAGCCACTGATGCGGCCTTAGCCCTGACAGAGTGGGCTGTGACAAGGCCCTGCAGTTGGAGGTCAGCGCCCTGTACGCCCAGGCGATGCAGTCTGCCACCCAGGTGAATAACGTGCACGTGCTTGGAGCCAGGTAGACCCAGTTTCAAGGGTCATAAGAGACGAAGAGCTGGGAAGCTCTCCAATGTCCCCGCGTCCGTTCCAGGTAGAAGGCGAGCGCCCTCTTACAGTCCAGGGTGTGCAGAACCGCTTCTGCCCTGCTAGTATGTGTCCTGGGTAAGAAGGTTGGAAGGACCACCTCTTGGTTGAGGTAAACGAGGAAACAACTTTTGGAAGGAACTTGGGGTGAGTACGTAGGACTGGAAAGTGGAATAACGAGTGAGATTATCAAATTTGCAGATGACACAAAACTATTTAAAGTTGTTAAAACCCAAGAGGATTGTGGAAAATTGCAATAGGATCTTGATAAATTGGAAGACTGGGCATCAAAATGGCAGATGAAATTTAATGTGGACAAATGCAAAGTTATGCACCTAGGGAAGAACAACCCAAACTATGGTTACACGATGCAAGGTTCCACATTAGGAACCACCACGCAAGAAAAGATTTAGGTGTCATTGTGGATAACATGTTAAAACCCTCGGCCCAGTGTGCAGCGGCAGCCAAGAGAGCAAATAGAATGCTAGGTATCATAAGGAAAGGAATGGAAAATAAAACAAAAGATATTATAATTTTATTTATTATTTATATTCTCTTATATACCGCGCTATTCTGCATTAGTGCGGTTTACATTGAACAAACTGAAATTACATTGAACAGGGCATTATAACTTGGAGATAACTATTTTACAGGGAACATGGGCTATGGAGAGTTAAGTGGCTTGCCCAAGACCACAAGGAGCACCTGTGTGACTAGAAACCCCAGTCCTTCCGGCCCAAGGTTGCTGTCCTCTAGTGGGATTTGAACCCCCGACCTTCCGGCCTGAAGTACCTTGCCCCAACCACTAGGCCACTCCTCCACCGTTCCATGGTGGAGGAGTGGCCCAGTGGTTGGGGCAAGGTACTTCAGGTCGGAAGGTCTCTCAGATCTTTCCTTATCTCCTTCATCGCACCTTTCATTTCCACTTTAAACACCGTCAGCCAGGATTTCAGCGGCATCCCCTCCGTCTCGGCCTGGTTCTCCTCCACCTCTAGATTCTCCGTCTTGTCCGGCTCCTCGGAGTCCGACGAGGTCTCCTGCTGCTCCCGCCGAGCATAGGCGGATTGGAAGGTCACTAACTTCTTCCGTGCAGCCATCGCAGACTCCTCTGCACGCTTCCCTTCCACCTTAGAACCGTGGGGGTATCCTAAATTTTGCAAAATTTCGGGGTTTGGACAGGAGCTAGGCACCTAAGCTACCATCAGCTCCGTGACGTCACCGGAAGTCTTTTCGGGGTTTGGACAGGAGCTAGGCACCTAAGCTGCCATCAGCTCCATGACGTCACCGGAAGTCCTGGAAGGTCTCTATTCCATTCCATGGTGAGATCGCACCTTGAATATTGTGTGCAATTCTGGTCGCCGTATCTTAAAAAGGATATAGCGTTATTAGAAAAGGTTCGAAGAAGAGCCACCAAAATGGTAAACGGGATGTAAGGATACGCCTATGAAGAAAGGCTAAAAAGGTTAGGGCTCTTTAACCTGGAAAAGAGACTGCTGAGGGGAGATATGATAGAAGTCTATAAATTAATGAACGGAGTGGAACGGGTAAACGTAGATCGATTGTTTACGTTATCAGAATATAGAAAGACCAGGGAACATGCAATGAAGCTACAGGGTAAACTATTTAAGACTAATAAAAGAAAATATTTTTTCACTCAACGTGTAATCAAACTGTGGAATTTGTTACCAGAGGATGTAGTAAAGGCTGCTAGTGTAGCTGGGTTTAAAAAAGGTTTGGACAAGTTCCTGGAGGAAAGGTCCATAAACCATTATTAAGAAGGGACCCAGGATATCAATGCTTGACCCAGTACAAGCATTGCGAAACCTGTGTCTTTTGGGGAAACTGCTAGGTACGTATGACCTAGATTGGCCACTGTTGGAAACAGGATACTGGGCTTGATGGACCTTGGTCTGACCCAGCATGGCATATCTTATGTTCTTATGTTCCCCTGTTTTTATAAAACCGTGTAAATGGTCTATCCAATACTAAAGTTTGCAGCTAGCTCACACGTCGAGCAGACTGGATTGCTACCAGAAAGAGTCCTTTCCAGGAAAGGAACCCTAGATGACAGGTGAACATTGGTTCAAAAGGTGGGCAAGTAAGCCACTGCAAGACCACATTTAAGTCCCATTCTGTAGCCAGTGGCCGAATCGGAGGCCTCAAGAGGAGGAGGCCTCTGAGGAATCGGGATACCAAAGGGTGAGCGGAAAGAGGTTGCCCGTCCACTGGAGAGTGGTTAGCTGATAGCGCACTCAGGTGGACCCTGACAGAGTTAGACTTGAGACCTAACTTTGAGAGGTGGAGCAAGTACTGCAATACCTGAGGGACTTGGCAAGTGAACGGGTTCTCCTTATTTTGGGCACACCACCCTTCAAACCTACGCCACTTGAGCGCATAGGATTTTCTAGTGGATTGCCTCCTAGAGGCCAGCAACACCTCCTCAACCTCCTTGGGAAAGAGTAGAGGAGCAAGCACTACCCTCTCAGCAGCCAGGCCATTAAGTTGAGGGTTCTGAGATTGAGGTGTAGCAAGCATCCCTGTTCCTGGGTTAAGAGGTCGGGCTGCACCCCCAGTGGAAGTGGAGTTTCGATCGCCAGCTGAAGGAGAAGAGGGAACCAAGGCTGTCTGGGCCACCTGGGGCTACCAGGATGACAAAGGCCTTGTTCCGAAGAATCTTGAACAGAGTCCGAGTCAGCAGGGGTGTGGGTGGGAACACATAAAGAAGGCCCTGTGCCCATGAGATCAGGAAAGCATTTTCTGCCACGCTCAGTGGATGCACGTGTCCCGAGCAGACCCGGGGCAACAGATAGTTTTGCGGACTGGCAAAGAGATCCATGGATGGGAGACCCCAGCGGTGAAGATCTGCTGGGCTACATCCCAGTTCAGTTGCCATTCGTGAGGCTAAAGAATCCTGCTCAACTTGTCAGCCAGGAGGTTCTCCTGACCTGGCAGATAAACTGCCTTTAGGGACATGTGATGTGCCACTGCAAAAGAGCAGAGGACCAGAGTTTCCTGGCATAGGATGCGAGAACCTGTGCCTCCCTGTTTGATGATGTAGAACATTGCTACTTGATTGTCTGTCTGTATCAGCACCAACTGATGTGAAAGAAGATGACAGAAGGGCTTGAAGAGATAGGTGGATGGCTCGAAGCTCTAGAAGATTGATTTGAAGTGTGGCCTCTCGTGAGGACCACAGACCCTGAAAGCATGAACCCTGGCAATGGGCTCCCCAGCCCAGCAAGGAGGCATCTGTCATCAGCACTCTGGTGTGAGAGGGAGGTTGGAATGGTACTCCCTTAAGCAAGTTGGGGGGGGAGTGAAGCCACCATTGCAAGGCTGTCACCAGTAGCTTGGAAATCGCTACCCTGTCTCTGAGACGGCTGGTGGCTTGTGTCCACTGGTCTCCACTCCACTGAGCTGTGCGCATGTGGAATTGAGCATATGGAGTCACATGCACCGTGGAGGCCATGTGGCCCAGGAGGTGTAGGAAGACCCCTGCGGAGACCTGAGGTCTGTGCTGGATGTGCTGTACCAAGTCCAGCAATGGCATTGAACTGTCCAGCGGTAGGTAAGCCCTTGCCTGAAGTGTGTCCAGTCTTGCCCCTATGAACTCCAAGGTCTGAGTGGGGAGCAAAGTGGACTTTGCATGATTTATAACAAACCCTAGGTGCTGGAGCAGGATGACTGTGCAAGCAGTGGCTTGCTGTGCCTCCAGTGCCGATTGGCCCCTGATGATCCTGTCGTCTAGGTATGGAAAGATGAAGACTCCCTGGCTTCTGAGATACTCCTTGTGGTCTTGGGCAAGTCACTTAACCCTCCATTGCCCATGTTCCCTGTAAAATAGTTATCTCCAAGTTATAATGCCATGTTCAATGTAATTCACCATGATATCATGAAAGGCGGTATATAAAAATGTTAAATAAATAAATAAATAAGATAAGGCTGCCACCACTGCTAGGCAATTGGTAAATACTCTGGGAGCAGAAGCTAGGCGAAAGGGAAGCACTTTGTACTGGAAGTGGTTTCCTCCGACCACAAACCTGAGATATTGTCTGTGGTCTGGGTGTATGAGGATATGAGTATAAGCATCCTTTAGGTTTATGGAGCTTAGCCAGTCTCCCTGGTGGAGGTAAGGCAGTAGGGTCCCAAGGAAACACAAGGGGCAGGAGATGTCGGATGAACAAATCTTCTTTATTGTAAGGAAACCCCAACGCGTTTCGGCAACGCCTTCCTCAGGGGGAGAAGCTACAATTATATCTTAAAAAACAAAATAAAATTAATACAAGGTAAGAATAATAAAAACAATAATGGAAGAACATAATAACATAACACACCTGGCATGTGTGGAAGTAAAAGGACGGACAATCATATAACATGAAAAATAAGAAACCATTGAAATATACAGATAATATGTGGCAAGCATATAAATAATGACATAAAATTAATTAAAAAATCATTAAAAATTACAATAAAACAAAACAAACCAAAACATAACCAAACGCAGGGCTGAAGGAACCATCAACAGGAAAACTTGGCAGAAGATACTGGACAAACTCAGTGAGGATTAAAAATGATGAGGAATATTGCTTAATCATAATGGAACCATTAAAAAGCATAAATGATTCTGAATATTAATCAATAATGAAATATGATAATCATAAATATAACTATACTAAATAATGGATAGAAATACTAAATAAAAATCAAGAAGTGCTAAAATATTGCTTTATCCTAATGAAACCATTAAAAAACAGTTAAAACATGGATCATAATCAATAATGTAAAAAACAAAATAATAGGAACATAAGAAAACATGTACAAAAAATATATATATATGGTAATATTAAATAATTTAAATAATTATAAAAAATAATTACTCAAAAAATAGAATAAAAGTACTAATAAAATAGTAAGGTAATAATAATAGTGAAATAAATATAAGCACCAGTGGTAAAAGTCAAATACAAACAGGTCATATTATCAAACTAAACACACAATGTTAAAACAATAAATAATGGGAATCATCTCATGATTATAAAATTAGCAAAAACATTTTTATAATCAAGGTAATGTTATATATCATGTGATGAAAATTAACTCGAAAGTGACTTCTCATAAGGTTAAGTAACCATGTGTTATCTAAAGATTATATTATATGTAGAAAGGAGAGTTTTAATAAGAGACTTCTCTTAACTAAAAGTAAAAGTCAAGATAAAAATAAAAATAAAAATGAACTCAGAGTGCCCAATATCTGCATGCGATATTAAAGAGCTGGTCAAAGCACACTAAAAAGACCAAGAATTAAAAACTGGACAGATATTAGAAAAGAATGATTCATAATGTCATAAATCGAATGATAAAAGTCTAAGGACAAAATCAGTATAATACTCATTATCAAAATCACTGACAGTTCATGAGTGTGTTCAAAAGCAAACTGAAGTGCTCAAAAAGGAAAATTCTGACCATACAACGCGGGTGCACGGGCTAAAATGAAAGGTAGAGCAAATGCTGAACACTATGATATCAGCAGTAAAACATTGTATATTATATCATATAAAATGTGAAACAAATGTGTACCGTTGTAAAATCTCAGAAACGGAGGTGAAAATTTTTAAATGCATGAATATAAAAAGAGAGTAATACGCTTCAGCGTGCACGTAAAGAATGTTGTACTTACCAGAGTAATTGTATCAACTATACATGTGCAGCTAAGTGGTGATGTCAAAACCAGAACGGCACTAAAACAGAATAAAATGAATGTATGATTGAAGCAACTATGTATCGTTGTTGATATTGGAAGCGAAAGTAAAAGGTTATGCATAAATTTGAAAGAAGGAGTTTGTATAAAAAGACATGTTTTGCGTCCGATATGTCTTTTTATACAAACTCCTTCTTTCAAATTTATGCATAACCTTTTACTTTCGCTTCCAATATCAACAACGATACATAGTTGCTTCAATCATACATTCATTTTATTCTGTTTTAGTGCCGTTCTGGTTTTGACATCACCACTTAGCTGCACATGTATAGTTGATACAATTACTCTGGTAAGTACAACATTCTTTACGTGCACGCTGAAGCGTATTACTCTCTTTTTATATTCATGCATTTAAAAATTTTCACCTCCGTTTCTGAGATTTTACAACGGTACACATTTGTTTCACATTTTATATGATATAATATACAATGTTTTACTGCTGATATCATAGTGTTCAGCATTTGCTCTACCTTTCATTTTAGCCCGTGCACCCGCGTTGTATGGTCAGAATTTTCCTTTTTGAGCACTTCAGTTTGCTTTTGAACACACTCATGAACTGTCAGTGATTTTGATAATGAGTATTATACTGATTTTGTCCTTAGACTTTTATCATTCGATTTATGACATTATGAATCATTCTTTTCTAATATCTGTCCAGTTTTTAATTCTTGGTCTTTTTAGTGTGCTTTGACCAGCTCTTTAATATCGCATGCAGATATTGGGCACTCTGAGTTCATTTTTATTTTTATCTTGACTTTTACTTTTAGTTAAGAGAAGTCTCTTATTAAAACTCTCCTTTCTACATATAATATAATCTTTAGATAACACATGGTTACTTAACCTTATGAGAAGTCACTTTCGAGTTAATTTTCATCACATGATATATGACATTACCTTGATTATAAAAATTTTTTTGCTAATTTTATAATCATGAGATGATTCCCATTATTTATTGTTTTAACATTGTGTGTTTAGTTTGATAATATGACCTGTTTGTATTTGACTTTTACCACTGGTGCTTATATTTATTTCACTATTATTATTACCTTACTATTTTATTAGTACTTTTATTCTATTTTTTGAGTAATTATTTTTTATAATTATTTAAATTATTTAATATTACCATATATATATATTTTTTGTACATGTTTTCTTATGTTCCTATTTTGTTTTTTACATTATTGATTATGATCCATGTTTTAACTGTTTTTTAATGGTTTCATTAGGATAAAGCAATATTTTAGCACTTCTTGATTTTTATTTAGTATTTCTATCCATTATTTAGTATAGTTATATTTATGATTATCATATTTCATTATTGATTAATATTCAGAATCATTTATGCTTTTTAATGGTTCCATTATGATTAAGCAATATTCCTCATCATTTTTAATCCTCACTGAGTTTGTCCAGTATCTTCTGCCAAGTTTTCCTGTTGATGGTTCCTTCAGCCCTGCGTTTGGTTATGTTTTGGTTTGTTTTGTTTTATTGTAATTTTTAATGATTTTTAAATTAATTTTATGTCATTATTTATATGCTTGCCACATATTATCTGTATATTTCAATGGTTTCTTATTTTTCATGTTATATGATTGTCCGTCCTTTTACTTCCACACATGCCAGGTGTGTTATGTTATTATGTTCTTCCATTATTGTTTTTATTATTCTTACCTTGTATTAATTTTATTTTGTTTTTTAAGATATAATTGTAGCTTCTCCCCCTGAGGAAGGCGTTGCCGAAACGCGTTGGGGTTTCCTTACAATAAAGAAGATTTGTTCATCCGACATCTCCTGCCCCTTGTGTTTTCTTGGATTTCCCGCAGGAGTTCTTGCTCCTCCTTGTGTGCCGAGTAGGGTCCCAAGGGAAAGCATCTTGAACTTTTCCCTCACCAGGAACTTGTTTAGATTTCGCAAGTCTAGGATGGAACGAAGGACTCCTTTTCTTTTTGGTATGAGGAAATACCTGGAATAGAAGCCTTGCCCCTGCAGGTGGTGGGGACCGGTTCCACCGCCTGATCCTTTATCAGACCTGTCAACTCCTGCAGGAGGAGGTTCCTGTGAAGAGGGGGCCTGAGAAGCTCTCCTGGGAAAAAGGAGGTGGGCACCTGGTTGAAATGAAATAAATAGCCCTACTGGACTATTTTCAAAACCCAGGCATTGGTAGTAATGGCTGGCCACCTGTGAGCATACAGAGCCAGCCTTCCTCCTGTGCAGGGACAAACCACTGGTGGGAGAGGAGCTATGTAGTGGGAGTCAAAAAACCCCTTCTGGCTGGTTAGGAGCCGGCGCTGGAGGCTTGGGGGTCTTCGGCTTACGTGGGCCATGCCCCTGTCCCCTGGCCTGCTGCCCCTGTTGGGGAGCTGGGGTGGCCTGGTAAGTGGGGCAGTTTCTGTAAGCCGTAACCTTTCTCGGGAAAAAGGGCTTTTTCCCTGAGGCCTTTTTCTTGCGAGAAGGTGCAGATGTCTTCTTCGACAACCTTGACCGGGTCAAATACTCGGACTTGATTTCTGCAGCTTTTTTGGTCATGGGTTTGCCTAAGAGGTTGTCTACTCGGCACGGGAAATCGACCAACTTGTCCTGAACCCATGGCTCCAGGTCCGACAACATGAGCCAGGCCTGACAGCGTGCACCGATGCTGGCCGCGGCTACTCGGGCCGAAGCCTCGAAGCCGTCATAAGCTGCACAAGCCATGAACTTCGAGCACTCTCAGATCCCCGTGGACAAGGCCTTGAAGCGCTGCAAGGGTTCCTTGGAGAGACTAGCTGAGAACCCGGCAATCTCCTTTGCCAGGTCCCGCAAATACATGCCCATGTACAGCTGGTAGGTCTGGACATGGCATGACAGCATCGAGCCCTGGTAGCACTTTCCGCCGAAGGCGTCCAGGTTCTGGGCCTCCCAGCCGGGAGGCACCAAAGGAGTGCGTCTTTTGGCTATTCAGCCATTGCAAGGCCGATTCCACAACCATGGAGTTGTGCAGCAGCTGCGCTTTTTGGAACCCAGGACTATTGCGGACTTGATAAATGGAATCGACCTGTTTGCTGAGCACTGGCATCGAGGCCGGGGACTCCCACATGCAGAGCATCAGCCATTCCAACATCGGAGGCACCGGTAAAGTAAGGGCCTCCTTCGGGGGAGAGTCATACTGGAGGGCATCAAGCTCATCGGCTCGAGGCTCCTCCTCGGCGTCCGCAGGGAATGCCAAAGCCTTGGCCATGTCCCGTACCAAGTCCGAGAACCGAGTGTCCTCCGGGGGGGGGGGGGGGGGAGGACCTATTCCGAGGATCTGAACCGGAAAGTCCGATGGGATACGGGTTCAGTAGGTGTCTGGGGGAGCCTTCCTCCTCCATCTCCCATGCCGAGTCCTCCGATGAGGACTCGATGGGCTCCGGACTCGAGGGCTTCGAGCCTGACCGCCCCAACATCGAGGGCACCGGCGTCGATGACCTTGGTCCTGAATGGGAGGTCGAGGGGGACCTTGGCCGAGGATCGACTCGGCCTCCAGCGTCGACTTCAACATCCCGGTGGTCAGGGCGGATGGACCGGCGAGACCGGCCATCATCGTCCGCTGCTGCTCCATGAAGGCAGCCATGCTGCTCTCCAGGGCCGCCAACCTGAGACCGAGCTCAGAAGGCTCCGCAGCTCCCAGCTCAGGTCCCGACGGCGTCGGACCCGACACCGGCTCTCCCAGATGAGAGTCCACGAGGACAACAAACATTACCTTGTCCGACGTCTCTGGCTCCTTGCGAGGTTGTTTAGCTGGCCGCTCCGACTCCGAGGACCCGGGGCGGCGGTCTGGGCTCTGCAACCTGGTGGTGTTCCCTGGAGGGAGACCCCTGCTCAGAAGACCTACGACGGTGCTCGGGCTCCGAGTACCGAGATGTTGAGGCTTCTGACGAGGTCAGGGCACGGGCGGATGCAGACACAGGAAAATTCCTGTCACGCTGATGCTACCTGCTCCTCAAAGATTTCGAAGACATCTTACCACAGGGCCCACAGACCACTGGGTCATGGTCAGGTCAAAGCATCAGAGGCAGCAGTCATGTGTGTCGGTGAGAGACATCAATTTCTTACACCGATCACACTTTTTAAACTCGCTGTCAGCCATTGGGGGAAAAAGGGCCCCTGTAAGGTCAAATGACCGGGCTGCCAGTGAAAAATAAAAAGAGCGCGAACACTAGTCACGAAGGACAAACACAAAAAATAAGACCAGACTTGATAACGGTGTACCGAGCCGAAGGTGGGAAGGGGAACCGGTGTCGAACCGGAAAACAAAGAAATAATTCAACTTTTCTACTTTTTCCATGGTGAAAACGGGACCATGTCCGTTGGCCTCCGCGGAAAAAAGACGACTGAGCAAGATGACACCCTTGGGAGGGAAGGGGACCGCGCATGCGCGATGCAATCCCAAAGGCTTTCTTTGAAAGCTGGGGAATTGCTCCGCACGAGGACTCAGTCAGCGCCGACGTCACCCATATGTGAGGACCGACTTCCTGCTTGTTCCTGCAGAAAGCATAGCTACTCACCTGTAACATGTGTGGTGTCAAAAGCTCTCTAGAAGACATGGAACTGGATGAAAATCCTGAATTCCCCTTAGAAGTGAATGGAAGTGCACATGTGCAGGGGAATTACAAGCCAAGTCAGAGGAAAAGTCAGCTCCCAGCAAAGGTCAGGCCACGCCCCAGCTCAGGGGTGGAGACAGGCTTCCCTGCTGATTGGTCACACAGGTGCAGAGAACAGGGAAGGCCAAGCAGGCAGCAGTGTTTAAAATCACGAGCAGAGCAAAGCAAGAATCATCAGAGATGTGAGCAAGGTGGTGATCAGAGTGGTGAAGGAAACAGAGGCTCAGGCTGGAGCCCTGACACAATCTCAGACACGGGAGAGAAAGACCCGGTGGAGAGAGATACAGAGACAGCAACAGAAGGCAGAGGCACAAGTGAACGGAAGAGAGGTGGACGTGGAACAAGGAACAGGAACAGCTGTTGGAGCTGAAAAGGTGAGAGAGAAAGAAGCTGAAGCTGTGCTTAGCTGGAGGAGAAAGCCAGAGGGAATTTCCCCAGAAAGCAGCTACCTCAGAGGAAATGGAGTAGGACGGAAGGAGCCTGCATTTCAGAGCCTGGAGGAACCCAGGAGGAGAGAAAGCAGCGTTTGTCTGAAAGAAAAGCCCCAAGGTAAAGCCAGCAGTTTCATTACTGATAATCTAGCAAAGAGACAGTTTGCCAGTTTTAAAGGGCAGGAAATTGAGTCCTCACCTTCCACTGTTAAGGAGTGGATAGAGAGCTTATCAAAAGCTAAAAGCCATAGTCCTGACAAAAACACAGCCTTTGAAACTTCAAAGTTAGAGGCATTAAGGAAGCTGTTCTCTGAAGAGAAGGTTCACTCCCCTAATTTAAAGGTGCCAACGCAGGCTGAGTTGCTGTGGAGCCAATTTCAGGAGTTCTTGAAAGAGAGAAAGTTTGGGGAAAACTCCTAACCTTAAGAGAGACACTGTTTGCTCTGATGATATTGAAGGAATGCAAATAGACTCATGTTTGCCTAATTGTGAAGGTTTGCCTATTCCAATGGATTGTTCTTTAGCCCTAAGGAAAGATTCTGCAGTGAAGAATATGAGCTGAGAATCTGTGAAATCCCTATAGGAAAATAAGGGCAGTCTCTGCTTTATGCTGAAGAAAGCTGTTTGAGTTTATTGAGTTTTACCACTAGCTGAAGTTAAGCAGTGCTGTAAAAGAACTGTGTGCTTTCAAAAGAAAAACCACGGCTGTTATAAGTTTGTGTTACTGCTAATTGACCACACGGGGCAGTCCCCGGTGTGAATGTGTATGAGAAGCAGAACAGCTATGAAGTGAAGCTTATGTTACATTATCCTGATTTAGTTCTGAGTTCATCTTTTAAGTTGGAGATGTATCCTTCTGCTTATGTTGTGTACTGAACCTTTTTGCATGACCTGGAAAATCCCCACAATAAATTTCTTGCCGCCTTACAATCACCGACTCAACTACAAATTCTTGTCCCTCAAGAGTAAAGAGCACTACAAGTCCCAGAATCCTCTGGTCACTTTAAAGGGAACTTTATTCGAGGAGGACATACAAGGCTGTCGTCCAGTCTGTAAGCCCTTGGGCCCAGATGGCGATGTGGCACAGGTGATCTTCGGGAACAGCAGAAATTTAGTCTTCACATATGGGTATCGTCGGTACCGACGAAGCCTGTGCGGGAACGCTCCCCAGCATCTAATAGGAAAGCTTTTGGGAGCATGCCACAGCGCTTGCGTGCTGCCTTCCTGCCTTTCCCAACTATTCCTATCGAGTTGAGTTTAAAGCTAAGACAAAAGAGAGAGGGAAAGAGAGAAAGAGAGAGATAGAGAGATAAAATTCCTAAGGGAGGTGGGTGGGTTGTGAAGACTAAATTCCTGCTGTTCCCGGAGATCACCTGTTACAGGAGAGTAACTATGCTATCTCCAGGAACAAACAGGAATGTAGTCTTCACATATGAGGACTCCCTAGTTGCAGATGCCTGGAAGTAGGCCACAGAAGTTGTGTGCCCTTGTGAAAGGGATCCACTTCCCCCCATGGATCTCTGGCATCCTACCAGGGATGGTGGGTAGGAGTTGATTAAGTATGGAACAGGTGTTGAAGAACAGCCTGACCAAACAAGGCATCCCGGCGGGAGTCCTTGTCTAAGCAATAATGGGCTGTAAAGGTATGAACCTAAGCCCAAGTAGCTGCTCGACAGATGTCGTCAATAGACACAGAGTAAAGATCAGCCATAGAGGCTGCCATGGCTCTCACATTGTGAGCTGTGGCATGGCCTTCAAGGTTTTTACTCTAATAGGCAAAAGATATACACTGTGCAATCCAGCTGGACAGTGTTTTTTTGGAGACTGGAAGTCTCAAATGACTAGAAATCAAAAGCAACAAAGAGTTGAGAGGACTTTCTATGTTGCTGTGTTCTTTGTAAATAAAAGGCTAAAGCTCTTTTACAGTCCAAAGTATGAAGATTCCTTTCTGCATTTGATGCATGAGGCCTTGGAAAGAACAAAGATAGGTAGACCGCTTGGTTTAGATGAAAAGGCGAAACCACCTTTGGCATAAAGCGTGGATGAGTCCTAAGGACTACCTTGTCATGATGGAACCTTGTATAAGGTGGATCAGCTACTAATGCCTGCAACTCACTAATGCGACGTGCTGATGTGATTGCAATGAGAAAGATAACCTTCTAAGAAAGGAATTTCAATGAAGTAGTAGCTAAGGGTTCAAAAGGTGGCTTCATAAGCTGACCAAGAACAAGGTTTAAGTCCCATGCCACCGGTGGTGGCCTAATGGGAGGCTTAGTTAGAAGAAGTCCTCTCATAAGTCTTGCTATAAGAGGATGGGAGGAAATAGGTTGTCCATTTAGAGGCTTGAAAGAAGCTGCAATAGCACTCAAATGGACTCTTACTGAGTTACTTTTAAGTCCTGCATTGGATAAATGAAGGAGATACTCTAGTAATGATTCCAGAGGTATCGCAAGGGGGTTAAGAACCTTCAGCGAACACCATATGGTAAACCTTTTCCACTTGAAAGCATAAGAGCGTCTTGTGGAAGGCTTCCTGGAAGCATAAAGGATATCCTTTACTTGCTGAGGAAGCTTAAGATCATGGAGATCTAGGCCTTCAGCAAACAAGCCCTGAGATGCAGAGACTGGGGATTGGGATGCCATAACATTCCGTCCTCCTGAGACGGGAGATCTGGAGCTGACCCTAACTCCAGGGAGGGAGCTTTAGAGAGATGTAGAAGCAAAGGGTACCACACTTGCCGTGGCCAATGTGGAGTTATGAGAATCATATGGCCTCTGTCTCTCTGAAGCTTGAACAGGGTTTTGGGAATTAGGGGAATGGGTGGAAAGGCATAAAGGAAGCCTTTACCCCAGTAAAGGAGAAAAGCATCCCTGGCCTGAGCCCCCTGAGCCAGGGTTCTGGAACAGAACCGGGGAAGTTTGGCATTCCACTGACTTGCAAAGAGATCTATGTCCGGGGTTCCCCAAATTTGAAATATCTTGGCTACCTGGTCTACATGCAGAGAACACTCGTATGGAAGCAGAACCCGACTGAATCTGTCTGCCCAAGAGTTTTGTATACCTGGAAGATACACCGCCAGGAGATGAATCTGATGCTCTCTGGCGAGGGCCCATAGTCGCAAAGCTTCATTGCAAAGCGACAGAGAGCCTGTTCCCCCCTGCTTGTTCACGTAGAACATGGCTACTTGATTGTCCGTATGGATGAGGACTGTCTTGTAGCTGAGCAGGGTGTGGAACACTCGAAGAGCAAGGAAGATTGCTCTGAGCTCCAAGAGATTGATATGTAGATGAGTCTCCTGTGGAGACCAGGTGCCTTGGGTGGCGAGGTCTTGCAGATGAGCTCCCCAACCCATCGGAGAAGCATCTGTTGTGAGAGTTGCCTGGGGTAAGGGTTGTTGAAAAGGGGACTCCAGCAAGAGGTTCTGAGTGGACGTCCACCACTGGAGGGACAAAATAAGGCGACTTGTGTTTGCTATTTTGTCTGACAGGCATCCTGATGCCTGGGACCATTGAGTGGATAGTCCACTGAGCTGCCCTCATATGGAGGCGAGCATAGGGAATCACATGCACAGTAGATACCATGTGGCCTAGTAGATGTAGCATTTCTCGGGCAGTGAGATGAGGTTTTAGCACTGCTTGAGAAGCGAAATGCACCATGCGAAGGCAACGGGCCTGGGGGAGATAGACCCTTGCCTGTCTGGTATCCAGCAACGCTCCTATGAACTCTAAAGACTGAGTGGGAGTTAGACTGGATTTTGGGATGTTTATTACCAGACCCATATACTGAAGGATACGCATCGTGCAGGATAGAGAAGTCCTGGCCTCTGACTCTGTTGGGGCTCGAATGAGCCAGTCGTCTAAGTAGGGGAAGACGAATATCCTTAGAGTGCAAAGAAATGCTTCTACCACAGCCATGCATTTCGTGAACACCCTTGGTGCTGAGGCCAGACCAAATGGAAGCACCCTGTATTGGTAGTGCTTTTCTTGAAAAAGGAACCGAAGGAACCTTCTGTGAGTTGGGTGGATGAGAACATGTGTGTACGCATCCTTGAGATCTAGAGAACAAAGCCAATCCTGACTCTGAAGGTATGGCAGCAGAGTTCCAAGAGAAATCATCTTGAATTTCTCTTTGATAAGGTATTTATTCAATTCTCTGAGGTCCAGAATAGGTCTGTAACCACCTGTTTTCTTTGGGATAAGGAAATAGGGGGAGTAAAACCCTGTACCCTGCAGATGGATGGGTACTTCTTCTATTGCCCATTAGGCAAGCAGCATAGTGACCTCTTGACCTAAAAGGTTGATAAGAGAGGTCGGAGAATTGAACTGTCTTATCATTGTGGGAGGGGGCATGCTCGAAAAATGAAGCTTGTACCCCTCTTTTATGATGGAGAGTGTCCAATGCTCTGCTGTTATCTGCCCCCATCTGGGGGCAAAGTGACACAACCTTCCTGGAATGGTGGAAGGCTCTGGTCCAATGAGAGCCAGGAAGGCTAAGTTCTGTAGCTGAAAGTCAAAGGCCTTGTGGAGGCTGAGACTGCTAAGGCTTAGCAGTCTTTGCTTTTCTTTGTTTGGGTGGTTGCTGACCTTTCCTGACAAGCTGACCTGCAGAACGTCCCTGCTGAGAATAAGCAGGATATCATCTTTTCTTTTTAGAAAAGAATGGTTTTTTGAAAGATTTCTTTCTAGCAGGATCAGCTGTGGACTTGGATAATCTATCCAAGGTGGAGTAGTCAGCATCCAACTCATTGGCTTTTTCCTGCCAATCTTTAACAAACAGGTTCTCACCAGTACAAGGGATATTTCCCAATTTGTCTTGTACCCAGAGCTCCAGATCAGATGCCTGGAGCCAAGCAATTCTACGTGCACCTATGGCAATGGCAGACGTTCTGCTTATGCACTCAAAACAGTCAAAAGCTGCATGGTTGACAACTTCAGAAACATCTTGGGCATGTTTGACCAGTGTGAGAAAATCCTAACTTCTATCCTCAGGAAGAAGAGGACTCAAAGCCTCTAAATCACCTGTGACTTCCTTTAGGAACATTCCCATGTACAGACTATAGGAACTGATCCTGGCAGAAAGCATGGAAGCTTGGAAGACACGACGTCCAAAAGCATCCAAAGTTCTGCACTCATGTCCTGGAGGATTAGAGGCATGTCTCTTTGCACTCTTGATCCTTCTCATAGCTGATTCCACTACAATAGAGTGGTGAGGAAGCTGAGTTTTTTGGAAACCAGGACAAGGAGAGACTCGATACAGAGTATCCAGTCTACGAGAATGAGGCGAGGTGGTAAGAGGTGTCTCCCACATTCTTAACATGAGATCTCATGGATGGGCAGGGTAGCTGCCTCCTTAGGAGCTTTGGTATATTGTAAAATTTCCAACTCCTTTGTCCTAGGCTCTGTTTCAGGGGCCACAGTAATGGATAGACCCCGAGCCACCTCCCTGATAAAATCCTGAAAGGAAATATCCTCTGGAGGAGACATCCTGCGCTTAGGGGAGGAGGGCTCCTCTGGGAGAAGCATTCTTGCATCGACAGAAATATCAGAATCCTCAGATTCTTCTGAGGACTCGAAGTACCGCCTGTCTGGATGCTCCTGAAGAGCCCGATACCCATACAGACTGAAGTCGGTACCGGGAGTAATCGGTACCGGAAGGCATCGGATAACTGGGTGCCGGCAATGTGGACACCGATGTTGATGTAGATGCTATCAGTACCGGTTGAAATGTCTGATGCGGTTCCGAGGGCATCGATGCGCAAGGAGAGCCGCCAGACTGCGCTCAATAGCCAGGACTCTCTGGTCTATCGACGCTGCCGATGCCTGGATGTTGGTACCGGAGAAGATCGCCGGTACCCCAGAGCATGGCACCAGTAGTTCTGCCGAAGTTGAGGCCTCGAGAACGTCCTGGAGCCCCGATAATGCTTTGGAAGCCGAAGCCTCCTGCCGGGGTAATTTTGCCGGTGCAGAATCCTCAAGGGCAACGCCAGAGGCATCTCGATGCTTAGAACGAGATCTACCCTTTGAGGACCGGCTAGACTTGTGTTTAGTTAACTGAGATTCACGGGTGGAAGACGAAGCCCTGGAAGACGTCGATGCCACCGAAGCTGCATCAGAGGGAAAAAGGGTACTGAGCTTGGCAGCTCGGTTCTGTCGACCTCTCTTGGACATCATGGCGCAGGCCATACATTCTGAGATGGAATGGTCAGGACCTAAACATTTTAGACACCACTCATGGGTGTCGGTGACGGAGATGGCACCACCACACTTGGTGCACTTTTTAAAACTCGAAGAGGGTTTTTCCACTGTGGAAAAAATCTTGGGCCTATGGCCCAAAACGGCAGGTGCACCTGGAAAAAAAATGGGAAAAAAGTACTAAGAATTTTTTTTTTTTTTAAAGAAAAGAAAGAAAGAAAGAAAAACCGGCGGTACCGGTAAAGCGTCGGGGAGGCAGACGCAACCAGAAAAAAAAAAGGAAAATTTTCTGCGGTGACAGGAACACGACCTGCTGGTTCCGCGGAAAACGAAGAACTGGAGAGAGGCAGTTGGGAAAGGCGGGAAGGCAGCACGCAGGCGCTGTGGGATGCTCCCAAAAGCTTTCTAATTGGACGCTGGGGAGCGTTCCAGCGCAGGCTCCATTGGTACCGATGATACCCATATGTGATGACTACATTCCTGCTTGTTCCTGGAGATAGGTTAAGATAGTGAAGTTCTAGGCTTTCAGCAACCAGGCCCTGAGATGCAGAGACTGGGGATTGGAATGCCAAAGCATCCTGTCCCCTTGAGAAAGGAGATCTGGAGCAGATCCTAACTCCAGAGGCGGAGCTTGAGAGAGATGTAGGAGCAGAGGGTACCACATTTGCTGTGGCCAACGTGAAGCTATGAGAATCATATGACCTCTGTCTCTCTGAAGCTTGAACAGGGTTTTGGGAATTAGGGGAATGGGTTGAATAACCTACAGGAAGTCCTGGCCCCAAGGGAGGAGGAAAGCATCCCTGGCCTGACAACCCTCAGCCGGAATTCTGGAACAGAACCGGGGAAGTCTGGCATTCAGCGGACTTGCAAAGAGGTCTATGTCCGGGGTTCCCCAAATTTGAAAATTTTGGCCACCTAATCTGCATGGAGAGACCATTCGTGTGGAAGCAGAACTCGACTGAGTTTGTCTGCCAAAGAGTTTTGAATGCCTGGAAGATACACTGCGAGGAGATGAATCTGATGGCCTCTGGCGAGGGCCCATAGTCGCAAAGCTTCGTTGCAGAGTGACAGAGAGCCTGTTCCGCCCTGCTAGTTCACATAGAACAGCGATGGCGAACCTATGGCACGCGTGCCAGCTGTGGCACGCGAAGGCCTTGCAGCTGGCACGCGGGAAGGTCCGCCATCGAAAAAAAAAACAACAACCCTGTCTGCTGCCGTTGTCGGGGCCGCCGCGGCAGAATCGAGCGTGCCGCGGGGCCCCCCTGTACCCACCGGCAGAGCCTGTCCTCCCCGTAGCAGCTCTCTCTTTGGAGCTGCAGTCAGACTCGCCGGCTTGCAGAGCGCGAAGGGAAGAGTTTCCCTTTCGCGACTCTGTTAAGCCCGCGGGGGCTGATGGGAACTTCCCATCAGCCCCCGCGGGCTTAACAGAGCAGCGAGGGAACTCTTCCCTCGCGCTCTGCAAGCCGGCGCGTTGACTGCAGCTCCAAAGAGAGAGCTGCTACGGGGAGGACAGGCTCTGCCGGTGGGTACAGGGGGGCCCCGCGGCACGCTCGATTCTGCCGCGGCGGCCCCGACAGCGGCAGCAAACAGGTTTTCTTTTTTTTTTTTAATTTTCCCTGGGCTGGGCTGGGGTGGTGGGGGTGGGGTTAGGAGTGGTGCCGGGCTGGGCGGGGGGGCTTAGGAGTGGTGATGGGCTGGGCTGGGCTGGGGGGGGGTTAGGAGTGGTGATGGGCTGGGCTGGGGGGGGGGGGTTAGGAGTGGTTATGGGCTGGGCTGGGCTGGGCTGGGGGGGTGGTTAGGAGTGGTGAAGGGCTTGGATGGGCTGGGGGGGGGTTAGGAGTGGTGATTGGCTGGGCTGGGCTGGGGGGGGTTAGGAGTAGTGATGGGCTGGGCTGGGCTGGGGGTGTTAGGAGTAGTGATGGGCTGGGGTGGGGGGGTTAGGAGTGGTGATGGGCACTGGGCTGGGGGGTTAGGAGTGGTGATGGACACTGGGCTGGCTGGGGGGGGTTAGGGGTGGTGATGGGCACTGGGCTGGCTGGGGGGGTTAGGAGTGGTGATGGGCGCTGGGCTGGGGGGGTAGGAGTGGTGATGGGCCCTGGGGGGGGTTAGGAGTGGTGATAGGCGCTGGGGGGGCTTAAACTAAAAATTGAGTGATGGGGGATTAGGACTGGGAGTGGGCTGATGGGGAGGTTAGGACTGGAAATGGGCTGGTGGGATTAGGACTGGGAGTGAGCTATGGGGGGCTAGGACTGGTAATGGGTTGGGGGGTTGCTAGGACTGGAAATGGGCTGAGTGGAAGGGGGCTTGAACTGCAAATAGCTGTTGGGGATGGGGCTTGGAATGGAAATGGGCTGAGGGGACGTGGGGGGCTTGAACTGCAAATAGCTGATGGGGACGGGGCTTGGAATGGAAATGGGCTGAGGGGAAGTGGGGGGCTTGAAGAAGGGAATGGATGCTGGGTGAGACTGGAACTAGAAGGGAGCTGATGTTGGGGGAGGATTAGAATGGGATGGGGCTGGGAGAGTAAAATGGAGAGGGGAAAAATATTTTGTGTAGGAGGGATGAAAAATCTACAATTGGCCAGGTATTGGGAGAGTAATTGGGGATTGAGGATGGAGGGGTAAAATTTGTGTGGATGAAATAGAAATGAGGAAAGAGCAAAAGGAGAAAGATTAGTATGTTAAAGCAGATGTAGAGAGAGAGAGAATGGAAAAAAAACTAGAAGAGAAAAAAGGACAAATGGACAGCAGACGATGGAGAGTTAGCAGAAAACATGAAGAAACCAGAAGAAAATGGCTGGACCAATTGCAACTGAAAAAAAATGCACAAAAGGTAGAACGATATCTCTTTATTTTGAATTTATTAACTGGAATATGTCAGCTCTGGGAAATGTGCATCATTAACATCTGCGCTTTGTTTTGGTACAAGAGGAAATTCCTATTTGACGTTGCCACTTGTTCTCTTTCCCCAGTATTCACTGAAATGTATTGGTTTAATATTTGCAGTGTTGCCTTTTGATAGGTAGGGTATGGTGCTTTGTGAGTCCTGGTAATGCTGTCAGGATACGGCGGGTTTGCTATGGGTTCTAAATGGGCAGCGTTTGTAGTAGTTCCTAATGTGCCTGGCGGTTGGCACTGGATTATAGTAATGTAGAAATCTTTTAGTCTTTCTTTATCCATACACTCATTAAGAGACATGTTTACTAAAAGTTAGTGTATGGTAACATTATGCAAATATTTATGCAAATAAGACCACTTATGCAAATGACGTGCTGGCACTTTGAGGAAATTCTTTGGTTTTGTGCGGCAGTTTGGGCACTCGGGCTCAAAAAGGTTAGCCATCACTGACATAGAACATGGCTACTTGGCTGTCCGTTTGAACTAGGACTGTCTTGTAGCTGAGCTGGGTCCGGAATACTCGAAGAGCAAGGAAGATTGCTCTGAGTTCCAGGAGATTGATGTGGAGATGGACCTCCTGTGGAGCCCAGGTACCCTGGGTAGAGAGGCCTTGCAGGTGGGCTCCCCAACCCACCTGTGAAGCATCTGTTGTTAGAGTGGCTTGGGGTGGGGGTTGCTGAAAAGGAGACCCCACCAAAAGGTTTTGGGTTGACTGCCACCATTGGAGGGACAAAATAAGGCGAGCTGAGTTTGCTATTTGGTCTGACAGGCAACCTTATGCCTGAGTCCACTGAGTGGACAAAGTCCACTGGGCTGCCCTCATATGGAGGCGAGCATAAGGAACCACATGCATGGTGGATGCTATGTGGCCTAGCAACTAACATTTCCCGAGCAGTGAGGTGAGGTATTAGCACTGCTTGGGAAGCTAACTGCACAATGCAAAGGCAGCGGGACTGTGGAAGGAAGGGCCTTGTCTGTCTGGTATCCAGAAGAGCTCCTATAAACTCTAGGGATTGAGTGGGAGCGAGGTTTGATTTTGGGAAGTTTATGAGAAGTCCCAAATACTGAAGGATGCACATTGTGCGAGAGAGAGCAACCCTGGCCTCTGGATCTGAAGGGGCTCGAATGAGCCAGTAGTCTAAGGGAAGACGAATATTCCCAGGGTGCGGAGAAATGCTGCTACCACAGCCATGCATTTTGTGAACACCCTTGGTGCAGAGGCCAGGCCAAAAGGAAGAACCCTGTATTGGTAGTGCTTCCCTTGAAACAGAAAGCGAAGGGACTTTCGGTGAGTTGGATGGATGAGAACACGAGTGTACGCATCCTTGAGATCTAGAGAACAAAGCCAATCCTGACTCTGAAGGTATGGCAGCAGAGTTCCTAGAGAAATCATTTTGAACTTCTCTTTGAACAGGAATTTGTTCAATTCTCTGAGGTCTAAAATAGGTCTGTCTCCTCCTGTTTTCTTTGGGATAAGGAAATAGGGAGAGTAAAACTCTGTACCCCGTTGGGGAATGGGTACCACTTCTATTGCCCCTTGAGCAAGGAGCACAGTGACCTCTTGACCTAACCGATCGTTGAGAGAGGTCTGAGAATTGAACTGTCTTAACATTGTAGGAGGGGGCATGTTGAGGAAATGTAGCTTGTACCCCTCTCTTACAATAGACAGAGTCCAATTTTCTGCTGTTATCTGACCCCATCTGGGGGCAAAATGACATAACCTTTCTGGGATGGTGGAGGGTTCTGGGCTGTTCAGGGCCAGGAAGGCAAAGTTCTCTAGATAGGAGTCAAAGCCCCTGTGGAGCCTGTTGAGGCTAAGCTGCTTTTGTCTTTCTTTGCCTAGGTTGTTGCTGCTGTCCCTTTTGGGCAGACTGACCTAAACGATGTCCCTGCTGAGTATAGGAGGGATAAAACTTATTCTTCTTGCTGAAGAATGGTTTATTAGAGGATCTTTTCCTTGCAGGATAAGCTGTAGATTTAGACAATCCATCCAAAGTGATATCGTCAGCATCTATCTCATTAGATTTTTCCTGCCAATTATTGCCAAAGAGATTCTCTCATGTGCAAGGTATATTCCCTAATTTGTCCTGTACCCAAATTTCCAAATCAGATGCCTGGAGCCAGGCAATCCTACGTGCACCTATGGCAATGGCAGAGGTTCTGCTTATGTATTCAAAGCAGTCAAAGGTTGCACGATTCACAAACTTGTAAACATCCTGAGCATGTTTGACAAGAGTGAGATAATCTTGCCTTTTATCATCAAGGAGGACAGGGCTCATAAGAACATAAGATATGCCATACTGGGTCAGACCAAGGTCCATCAAGCCCAGTATTCTGTTTCCAACAGTGGCCAATCTAGGTCATACGTACCTAGCAGTTTCCCCAAGGGACACAGGTTCCACAATGCTTGTATTGGTTCAAGCATTGATATCCTGGGTCCCTTCTTAATAATGGTTTATGGACCTTTCCTCCAGGAACTTGTCCAAACCTTTTTTAAACCCAGCTACACTAACAGCCTTTACCACATCCTCCGGTAACAAATTCCAGAGTTTGATTACACGTTGAGTGAAAAAATATTTTCTTTTATTAGTCTTAAATAGTTTACCCTGTAGCTTCATTGCATGTCCCCTAGTCTTTCTATATTCTGATAAGGTAAACAATCGATCTACGTTTACCCGTTCCACTCCGTTCATTAATTTATAGAGTTCTATCATATCTCCCCTCAGCCGTCTCTTTTCCAGGTTAAAGAGCCCTAACCTTTTTAGCCTTTCTTCATAGGAGTATCCTTCCATCCCCTTTACCATTTTGGTGGCTCTTCTCTGAACCTTTTCTAAAATCGCTATATCCTTTTTAAGATACGGCGACCAGAATTGTACACAATATTCAAGGCGCGGTCTCACCATGGAACGATATAGAGGCATTATAATATCTTTTGTTTTATTTTCCATTCCTTTCCTTATCATACCTAGCATTCTATTTGCTCTCTTGGCCGCTGCTGCACATTGGGCCGAGGGTTTTAACATGGTATCCACAATGACGCCTAAATAAGCTCATAAGCTCTAGATCTCCTGTGACCTCTTTAAGGAACATTCCCATATTCAAGATATAGGAACTGATCCTAGCAGAAAGCATGGAAGCCTGGAAGGATCAACGTCCAAAGGCGTCAAGAGTCCTACACTCACGTCCTGGAGGATTAGATGCATGCCTTTTTGCACTCTTTATCCGTCTCATGGCTGATTCCACCACCATGGAATGGTGTGGTAATTGAGTCTTCTGAAATCCAGGACGAGGAACTCGATACATGGTGTCGAGTCTTCGAGAGTGAGATGTGGTTAGAGGTGTTTCCCACATCCTTAACATAAGATCATGCAAGATCTCATGAATAGGTAAGGTAGCTGCCTACTTGGGAGCTTTAGGGTATTGTAGGATTTCTAATTCCTTTGCCCTAGGCTCTTTTTCAGGAGCCACTGTGATGGAAAGGCCTCGGGACACATCTCGGATAAAATCCTGAAAAGACATATCCTCTGGTGGAGACATCCTACGCTGAGGAGAAGAAGAATCCTCAGGAAGAAGTACTCTGATATTGGCAGAGCTTTCAGAGTCTTCAGACTCATCCGAGGATTCGAAGTATCTCCGATCCAAGTGATCGTGCAAGGCACGGTACCGGTACCGATCGAAGTTGGCATCGGAATGGTCCAGTACCGACTTGTCGATGCCGGATAGAGATGCATGACTCGGTCCCGGTAGAATACCTGCCGATGTCGATGCAGTTTGTGCCGCTACCGGTTGAATTGTCTGAAGCGGTTTTGGGGCATCGAGGCTGTGAGAAGAGTCGCCAGACTGCGTTCAATAGCCAAGAATCTCTGGTCTATCGATGCTGCCGATGCTTGGGTATCGTTGCCGGATGAATCAGCTGGCACCCCAGAGCATGCACCAGTAGTTCTGCAGAGGTTGAAGCCTCGAGAACATCCTGGAGCCCCGTTAGTACTTTGGAAGCCGAAGCCTCCCGCCGGGGCAATTTTGCCAGTGAAAGTCCCTCAAGGGCAACGCCAGAGGGATCTCGATGTTTAGAAGGAGATCTACCCTTTGAGGACCGGCTAAATTTATGTTTAGTTACCTGAGATCCATGGGAGGAAGACGAAGCCCTGGAAGACGTCGATGCCATGGAGGATGCATCGGAGGGAGAAAGGGTGCTAAGTTTAGCAGCTCGGTTTTGCCGGCCTCTTTTCGACACCATCCCACAGGCAACACACTCTGAAATAGAGTGGTCAGGACCTAAACATTTGAGGCACCACTCATGGGTGTCGGTGACAGAGATGGTACCGCCACACTTAGAACACTTTTTAAAACCCGAAGCAGGTTTTTCCATTTTGAAGGAAAAAGTTGGGCCTAGTGCCCAAAATGGCGCGTGGCACCTGAGGAGAAAATGACTGGAAAAGACTCCAGAAAGAAAGTTGTTGGGGTTTTTTTTTTAAAAAAAGAAAGAACCAGCGGCGGTACCGGTGTAGCGTCGAGGGAAGGCAGACGCGACCACAAAAAAGAAGAAGGGGGGAATTTTTCCTGCGGTGAAAGGACGTGCGACCTGTCGGCTCCGCGGACAACAAAGAACTGGAGAGGAACAGTTGGGAAAGGCGGGAAGGCAGCACACAGGCGCTGTGGGATGCTCCCAAAAGCTTTCCTATTGGATGCTAGGGAGCATTCCCGCGCAGGCTCTGTCGGTACCGACGATACCCATACGTGAAGACTACATTCCTGCTTGTTCCTGGAGATTGATATTCCCCCACTAGAGTGGTGGAGGGTATGCTTTGTAGGTAAAACTTGTACCCCTCTCGCACTATGGTTAGTGTCCACTGCTCTGAGGTTATGAGGTGCCACATGTGGGCATAATGGCAAAGCCTGCCTGCTATGTGGAGGGGGCGGGGGTTCTCCAGAGGCAGGGCAGGAATGTTCTCTAGAAAGAAATAAAAAAACAGCCGTAGATTGAGTCTGTGCTGCTGGTTGCGGTTTAGGAGCCTGTGGCTTCTTCTGCTGCTTGGGAGGCTGTTGCTTCCTCTCGGTACTCTGGGGCTGGTATTGAGAAGTTGAGGGGTAAGAAGATTAGAATTTCTTATTACCACAGAAAGGTTTCTTAGCAGCTGCTCTTTTCTTGGAAGGGTAGGCAGTAGCCTCTGAAAGCCTATTGAGGATGGTATTCTCATACTCTGAGAAGCCTTTTCTTGTCAATCCTTTCCAAACAGGTTATCTCCTGAACAGGGAATACTTCCCAGCTAATCGTGAACTCACTGTTCAAGGTCTGATGCCTGAAGCCAGGCAATCCTATACGGGCACATATGCAGATAAAGGTTGTTCTGCTAATGCATTCAGAACAATCAAAGGTTGCTGTACTGACAAACTTTGAAACATTTTGGGCATGTTTGACTAATGTAAGGCAGTCTGTCCTCTTGTCATCTGGGAGGTGGAGACATTGATTCCAGATTCCTAGTCACTTCCCTAAGGAACATACCCATGTAGAGCATGTATGAACTTATGTGGACTGAAAGCATGGAGGCTTCAAAGCACCGGCAGCTGAAAGCATTGAGGGTTTTCGACACCCTGCTTGGTGGATTGGAAGAGTGTGTCTTAGAATGCTTAATTCGACACACAACCGATTCCACTACCATTGAGTGGTGTGGAAGCTGTCTCTTCTGGAACCCAGGGATTTCTGGTACCCGATACATGGTATCGAGTCGCCAGGTATGGGGAGAAATGGTGAGGGGCATCTCCCACATCTGGAACATAAGGTCCAGGGGTATGCGGTGTATAGGAGAATTTCTAACTCCTCAGCTCTGGGTTCTTTCTCTGATGCCGGAGTAATGGAGAGGCCTCTTGCCATATTCTTGATAAACTCCTGAAAAGACATGTCTTTGGGAGGGTACCAAACAAACCAAGGAGCCGATGTAGATATGGCGGTCAAAGAGACTATATTGTAGAAAACCCTTTTTTTCGAACAGACTATTGTAAAATCAATAATGTAAAATAACATATAAAGAAAAGGGGGGGGAGGAGAGGAAGGAAAAGGGGGAGGGAGGAGGAGAGGAAGGAAAAGGGGGAGGGAGGAGGAGAGGAAGGAAAAGGGGGAGGGAGGGGGAGAGGAAGGGGGAGGGAGGGGGAGAGGAAGGAGAAGGGGGAAGGAGGGGGAGGGGACATGTATGTAAAAAAGAAAATACTCAAGTACATAAATATATAGCTGATATAATAAAAGACAGGGCTTCGGAAGGGGTCATGCGCCACTGTGGAGATGGAAAGGGATCCTCAGGGGACTCATCTTCTCTCTGCTACCAATCAATTCATCGTCCGAAGAATCGGAATCGGTAGATTCAAAGTATCGACGAGAGCAATGCTCTTGTTCTTGTAAGGACTGATACCGATCGAGATCAGTATTGGTGCGAGAGACCTGCCGTATTGGTACCTCGGAAATGGGGATGGGCTCGAGGTCCATCATGGGTGGGAGTATGCCGAGGGACATGCAGTCCGATGCCGATTGTATCGGCATCATCAGCTGGATTGGCACTGACGATACCGGCGGTAATGTCTTGACCGATACAGATACCGCCAGTAGAGCCACAAGACTCCGCTCGATGGCTAGCATGCACTGGTCCATCAAGTTTGCAGATGCCTGGATATCAGTACCGGAAGCTTGGGCTACCATTCCAGAGCATGGCACCAGGAGGAGGTGGAGGCCTCAGAAGCATCATGGACCCCTTGTAAGGCTTTGGAGGGGAGGTTCTCCCGCCGGGGTAGTTTGGCCAGTCAATCCACTTCAAAGGCAACGTTCGAGGCATCTCTATTTTTAGATAGAGATCTCCCCTTAGGATCCCTGTCTATCTTGGAAGAAGACTTGTGTTTCGATACCTGGGATCCATGTGAAGAAGATGTCCTCAATGACGTCAAAGCAAGGGAGACTGCATCTGAGGCAAACAGGGAGCGGAGTTTTGCGGCCCAATTCTGTAGGCCTCTCTTTGTCATCTTTTTGCATAGGGGACACTCAGACGGCTGTGATCCGGGCCGAGGCATATAAGACACCAGTCATGGGTATCAGTGGCAGAAATGGTACTACCACACTTGGAACATTTTTTTAAATCACTAGTTGGTTTTCCATCATGAAAGTAGACTCAATGAAAAGCCTTAGGCCTGAAACTGCGTCAAGCGCCTGAAGAATTTTTTTTTTGTACTATTTTTTTTTTACAGAAAGAAGAAGTAAAGATGAAAGTTTGGTTCCGGCGTCTATGGGAAGGCAGACGCGACCATAAAAAATAAGAAAGAAGAAATTTTCTGTGGTGACAGGATTTGCTTTCTGCTGGCTCCACGGAAAATGAAGAACTGAGGTGGGAGAGTCACAAAGACGGAAGGCAGCAACGCACGAACAGTGGGCTGCTTCCAAAAGCTTTCATATTGGACGTTGGGGAGCTTTCCCACACGGGCTCCGTCGGTACCGATGTCATCCATATGTAAAGATTACATTCCTGCTTACTGCTGGAGATATGGTCAATTTTCTCAATGGAGAGAGGTGAATAGCGGAGTACCGCAGGGATCTGTGCTGGGCCCACTGCTTTTTATCATCGGCGTAAATGACATGGAAATGGGAACAAAGAGCAAGGTGATCAAATTTGCAGATACAAACTTATTCAAAGTTGTTAAAACACAAGAGGATTGTGAAAAATTGTAGGAAGACCTTGATAAACTGGGAGAGTGGGCATCCAAATGCCAATGAAATTTAATGTGGACAAGTGCAAAGGTATGCACTTAAGGAAAAACAACCAAAACTACAGTTACACGATGCAAGGTTCCACATTAGGAACCAACACCCAGGAAAAGGATCTAGGCATCAATGTGGACAAGATATTGAAATCATATGTCCAGTGTTGGTCAAGAAAGCAAACAGAATGATAGGAATCTTAAGGAAAGGAATGGAAAACAAAACAAAGGATATTTATAATGCCTCTGTATTGATCCATGGTGCAATAGCGCCTTGAATATTGTGTGCAATTCTGGTTGCCCTATCTTTCAAAAGGGGAAATATTTTCTTTAGGGGTGTAGGTTTAAAACTCCGTTTTTAGTATCTTTCTCAGCTCTTTGAAGCTACTGACACCTCATCATGAGTTATATAGAAACATAGAAACATGATGACAGAAAAAGACCACATGGCCTATCTAAGTCTGTCCTTCCATAACAACAACTACAACAGTCCACTTTTTACCTTTAGAGATCCTCTGTGTTGGTCCCATGCTTTTTTGAATTCAGTTACTGTCCTCATCTCTATAATGAAGCCCACTAATCATTTTAGTAGCCACCCTCTGCACCGACTCCATCCTGTTCACATCCTTTCGAAGGTGCGGTCTCCAGAATTGCACACCATACTCCAAATGAGGTCGCACCAAAGACTTATACAGAGGCATTATCACCTCCTTTTTTCTGCTAGCCCTTCCTCTCCGTATGCACCCAAGCACCCTTCTAGCGTTTGCCGTCGCCTTTACTACCTGTTTAGCTACTTTAAGATCATCAGACACAAACACGCCTAGGTCCCGCTCTTCTTTAGTGGACAAAAGTACTTCACCTCCTATACTGTATTGCTCCCTTGGATTGCTGCAGCCCAAATGCATGACCTTACATTTTTTAACATTAAATGCCAGCTGCCAAATTCTAGACCATTCTTCAAGCTTAGCTAGATCCCTCCTCATGTTATCTACACCTTCCTGGGTGTCTACTCTATTGCAGATTTTGGTATCATCTGCAAAGAGGCAAACCTTACCCGACAGCCCTTCCGCTATATCACTAACAAAGATGTTAAAAAGAATCGGACCAAGGACAGATCCCTGGGGCACACCACTGGTAACATCCTTCTCCTCAGAGTGAGCTCCACTTACTTGTACTCTTTGTCGCCTCCCACCCAACCAATTTCTAACCCAAGTAGTAACTTTAGGGTCCATCCCTAGGGTGCTCAGTTTGTTTATAAGTCTCCTGTGAGGAACAGTGTCAAAGGCTTTACTGAAATCTAAATACACCACATCTAGAGCTCTCCCTCGGTCCAACTCCCTGGTCACCCAGTCAAAGAAATCAATCAGGTTTGTCTGACAAGACCTGCCTCTGGTGAATCCATGCTGCCTCGGATCCTGTAATCCGCTGGACTCCAGAAACCTCACTATTTTCTCTTTCAGCAGCGTTTCCAATAATTTACTCACCACCGAAGTTAAACTAACCGGCCTGTAGTTTTCAACCACATCCTTACTTCCGCTTTTGTGTAAAGGCACCACATGAGCCTCTCTCCAGTCCTTTGGCACCACTCCTGACTCCAACGAGGCATTGAAAAGGTCAGTCAGTGGAGTTGCTAGAACGTCCCCAAGTTCCCTCAGTATTCTAGGGTGTATCCCATCCAGTCCCATCGCTTTGTCTACTTTAAGTTGAGCTAGTTTCTCACGAACACAGTCTTCTGAAAATTGTTCAAGATGTCCCTCGCTTTTGTTCTTATTTGTGGGTGTTTTCTGAGGTCCTGCTCCTGGTTCTTCATCTGTGAACACAGAACAAAAATATTTGTTAAGCAATTCCGCTTTATCCTTATCAGCTTCTACATATTCCCCCCCTGCACCCTTGAGTCTGACAATACCACTTTTGCCCTTCCTCTTCTCACTAATATATCTGAAAAATGTCTTATCCCCCCATTTTATTGCATTGGCTATTTCCTCCTCCTTTTGAATCTTTGCCTTCTTTACTACTTTGATAGCTTCTCTAAGTTTTTCCAAATACAGATGCCCTGGTTAGGAAAGCCTCAACAGGGCAGGGCACTGGAGCCTTTTATGCAGGCTTCAACTGCACTCAGGAAACAGGCCCACTAATTCCTGATTAGGTGTTAGCAGTTTCTAAACCTGAGGAGGTTACTGGAGTTCAGCAACCTACTGTGCACAAGGAAAGTTCCCCTAAAGCACCAAAAGAAAGTAACCTTGCTTTAAAAAATATATACAAAACACCCTTTTAAGAGCTCCCAGTCAGAGAGCTAGCAATGTAATTTAATAAAACAAACAAACAAACCCTCAAATCCTTACTGTTTGTTGATCTGTGGAGCCCTGGTTAGGAAAGCCTCAACAGGGCAGGGCACTAGAGCCTTTTATGCAGGCTTCAACTGCACTCAGGAAACAGGCCCACTAACTCCTGATTAGGTGTTAGCAGTTTCTAAACCTGAGGAGGTTACTGGAGTTCAGCAACCTACTGTGCTCAAGGAAAGTTCCCCTAAAGCACCAAAAGAAAGTAACCTTGCTTTAAAAAATATACAAAACACCCGATTGCTCTGTGAAAGAAGTAAGAGCAGCTGAGGGCTGCATATAAGTCTTCAGAGCCTTGCACAGTTGAGGCTTTCCTAACAGGGGCTCTACATTTCAAGCAAAGATAAGAGTGCATGGCTTTTAATTACTAGCTCTCTGCCTGTGGGCTTTTAAAAGGGTTTTGGCACATTTTTAAAACAAAGTTACATTTTTTTGGTGCTTTAGTTCAAAAGGGGAAATATTTTCTTTAGAGGTGTAGCTTTAAAACTGCTTTTAGTATCTTTCTCAGCTCTTTGGAGCTACTGACACCTCATCAGGTGTTACTTCCCTGCCTACCCCTCCCAAATCCCACCCACCCCATGTGAGCAGTTTGGCTTTAAAGGGCACTTCCCAATTAGCTACACACAGGGACTTGGAACAGCACATTTAGAGCACACTTAAGAAAAGGTTAACTGCTTTGCCTCTGAAAGGACAGCTGGGAAACCAGCTTGTACTTTGGCAGGTCTCTCTCTCTTTTACTTCACAGGTACCTAAGCTCCACCAACTGAACAATGGCTGGGAAAAATCGTATCGCCAAAGCTGTTACCCCCATTACAACCTCTGCCTCTGTCCAGACAGAGATCCCAATGCCAGTTGAAGGACTGGCTCCATGTGCAGGATTGCCTGCATGCTGAAGCTCTCAAGAAAAAAGTGGAGAAGCTCAGAGAAGAGATGGCAAGACTGAGGAGCATTCAAGGCAGTGAGAAGTACACTGATGAGATGCTTCTTGAAACATTCAATCTATCTAGCAAAGGAGAAGATGGGAGACTACAGAATGACAAAGGTTGGACACGAGTCACCAGTGCCTGCAAAATCACCAATCCAACTCCTCCAGCCCTTGAATTGAAGAACCATTAGGCAGTCCTGGAAGTGAAGTAGGTGAAAGCATCCCTGGAAAAGGAAGAACCAAAGCTCGAGCACCCCAAAGTTGCAGAATCAGTGACCACAAGGAAGCAAAGGGTAGTGACGGCTGGTGACTCTCTTCTGAGGGGTACTGAGGAGTCCATCTGCCGACCAGACGATGTCCAGAGAGGTATGCTGTCTGCCAGGTGCCAAAATCCGAGAAGTTTCGGAGAGTTTGCCGAGACTCATCAAACCCACTGCCTATTACCCTATACTGCTCATCCATGTCGGCACAAATAATACTGTCAGATATCCCCCTGAGAGTATCAAAAGTGACTTCATGGCTCTGGGACAGAGGGTGAAGCAGATAGAGGCGCAGCTGGTGTTCTTTTCAATCCTTCCTGTTGAGGGTAAATGCCAAGGCAAAGAAGCTTGTATCCTGGAGATAAATGCATGGCTGCATGGATGGTGTCATCGAGAGAGTTTTGGTTTCCTGGACCAAGGGATGCTGTTCCAAGGGTTGCAGAGCAGAGATGGTGTCCATCTGTGAAGAAGGGTCAACATGTCTTCAGTAGCAGACTGGCTAACCTACTGAAGAGGGCTTTAAAATAGATTCGTTGGGGATAGGTGAAGAAAGCCCCCAGGTAAGTGAAAGCGTAGTTACTCACCTGTAACAGGTGTTCTCCAGGGACAGCAGGAATCAGTCCTCACTTATCGGTGACATCGGCACTGACGGAGCCTGCATGGAGCAATTCCCCAGCTTTCAAAGAAAGCCTTTGGGATTGCTACCACACATGCGTGGTCCTCTTCCCGCCCAAGGGTGCCATCTTGCTCAGTCAGGTCCCTTAGCTCGAGCACTACCAAGCAGATGGCAAGGGAAGGACAAAAATTCAGCAACTCATCAGGAGAGGCGGGAGGGAAGTGAGGACTGATTCCTGCTGTCCCTGGAGAACATCTGTTACAGGTGAGTAACTATGCTTTCTCCAGGAACAAGCAGGAAGTCAGTCCTCACTTAGGGACTTCCTAGTTACAATCTACCGAACCCGTAACCAAAAAAAGCCTCTGCAAGGTCGTAAGCAGAAGCCGAAGCTCAAAGGAGCCAGAGTCCTCAGGTCCTCGGGGCGAAACCCTTGGTAGCCGTGAAGAAGGGTCAGAGGGCAGGAGGTGCTTATACCCTGAACAGATTACGGAATACAGCCTGGCTGAAGGCGCTGTCCCAGTGGGACTCCCTCTCCAGGCAGTAGTGGCCGGCGCAGGTATTCGTAGAAGCCAAGATTGCGGCCCGGCAGCTGTCCATCATGGGCAGGGAGCGTAGCGAGGCCACCAAGTCCGCTTTGGCTTGGACCCCATGTGCAGTGACTTGACGATCCAGAGGGACGCCAGCCTTCGTATGAGAGAACGTGATGCAGTCCGCCACTCAAACAGAGAGGGTACGCTTGGTGACTGCTTGTCCCTGTCTATTGGGATCGTAGGTCACGAAGAGCCGGTCAGACTTGCGATGAGTCTGGGTACGCTGCAAGCAGAAGGCAAGGGTCCGCTTGCAGCGGAGGCTGTGGAGAGTCACAACGCTTGATCGGCGTGGGGCCTCGGGAAGAAGGTCGGGAGCACTATCTCTTGGTTGAGATGAAAGGCCGACACGACTTTGAGTAAGAACTTAGGATGCGTCCGGAGGACCGCCCTCTTCCGATAAAACCTGGTGTAAGGGGAGCAAGCCATGAGCGCCTGAAGCTCACTGACTCAGGCCACCTTCCAGGACAAATGTCAGAGCGAACACATCGCCATGGGCTCGAAGGTTGGACAAGAGAGCTGCGTGAGCACCTCATTCAAGTCCCATTCCGCCGGAAGGGGAGAGATGGGTGGCTTGGAAAACAGAAGTCCCCACATAAAGCGGGAGGCTAGTGGTTGCCCCGAGAGAGGCTTTCCCTCGAAAGGAGATGATTAGCCAATATGGCACTCAGATGAACTCTAACAGAGTTAGACTTCAGCCCCTCCATCGAGAGGTGGACAAGGTACTGGAAAACCCACCGAACCAGGCATGAGAAGGGGTCGATCTGGTGCTCCGAGCAGAAGACGGAGAAGCGCTTCCACTTAAAGACGCAGGCTCACCTAGTGATGTCCTTCCTCGAGGCAAGGAGGATTTCCTCGACCTCCTCCAGAAGGGCAAGAGAGGCTGAGAGACCCGTTCAGCCGCCAGGCCGTGAGGGATAGGGAGGGTAGATTCGGGTGTAGTACCTGACCCTCCTCTTATGTCAGCAAGTCCCTGGCAGAGCCCAGGAGGATTGGAGGCTCTGACGACAGCTGGAGCAGGAGTGGGAACTAAGGCTGCCGAGGCCACGAGAATCAGTGATGCCCAGTCCCGTTGAGCCTTGAACAGAGTCCTCGCAATGAGTGGGAAAGGATGGAATGCATAGAGAAGGCTGGAAGACCAGTCCAGAAGAAATGCATCGGGGACCTCCCTGCCAGGGTGCGGCAGAAGCGAGGGAGCTGTGTGTTCTGAGGTCTGGCGAAGAGGTCTATTGCTAGAGTGCCCCAGCATAGAAACAACCAGTCTGCCACTCTGGGATCCAGACACCAATCGTGGGGGGAGAAGGATTCTGCTGAGCCTGTCCACCAGGCCATTCTCCTGCCCCGGGAGGTACGTCGCCTTGAGGGACATCCTCCGCCGGCTGTCAAAAGAGAAGATGAGGACTGCTTCCCGGCAGAGGGAGCAAGACCCCATGCCCCCCTCCTTGCTGATATAGAACATCGTTACCCGGTTGTCAGTCTGCACCAGAACCGACTTCCCGCTGAGGAGGTTTTCGAAAGCCCTCAGGGCCCAACGAATGGCCCAGAGCTAGAGCAGATTTATCTGCTGTTGAGCCTCCACCGGTGACCACTGTCCCTGTGTGCAGAGAGACCCGCAACGGGCTCCCCACCCTAACAGGGAAGCATCCATGATCAATACCACATTGTGCTGAGGGGGCTGGAAGGGTGATCCCCGCAGGAGGTTGCAGGGGTTTTGCCACCAGTTCAGGGACAAGCGGGGGTCGGGAAAAACCCTGACGGGGTCCCTAAAGTGTCCGAGGGACTGGCTCCATTGGGTACTGAGACACCACTGAGCCGTCTGCATGTGCAGGCGGGAGTGAGGGATCACATGCACGATTGAGGCCATGTCGCCCAGGAGACGTAGCATGGACCGAGCAGTGACCTGGTGAGCGCTCTTGACGCAAGCTGTCAGAGCCAGGAGGTGGGTGGAGAGACCAACTGGCAAGAAGGCCATGTCCTGCCGAGTATCGAGGCACGCCCCGATAAACTCGAGAGCCTGCGTCAACTCGAGGTGAGACTTTGTGTAGTTGACCAAGAACCCCAAACTCTCCAAGAGGAGGACAGTGCGCGAAATCGCTTGATGGGCCTCCTAGATGGAGGAGCCCATAACGAGCCAGTCATCGAGGTAGGGAAACACTGACAAGTCCCGGCACAGAGGGTGAGCGGCGACCACGACGAGACACTTCGCGAAGACCCGTGGGGCAGATGCAAGGCTGAAGGGGAGCACCCTATACTGGACGTGCTTTCCCTGCATGCTGAAACGTAGGTACTACTTGTGTTGGGGGTGGATCAGAATATGGACATAAGCGTCCTTTAGATCCAAGGAGCATAGCCAGTCACCCTGCCGGAGGAAGGGCAGCAGCACGCCAAGAGATAACATCTTGAATTTCGCCTGCACCAGGAACTTGTTTAGCCTGCGGAGGTCGAAGATAGGCCGCAGACCCCCCCCATCTTTTTGGGACGAGGAAGTACCGAGAATAAAAGGCCCAACCTCGAAGGTGGGGAGGGACCTTCTCGACTGCCTGTTGGGCGAGGAGAGAGTGTAATTCCCGCTGCAGCAGAAGCTGCTGTGCGGGGAATCGAGGAGGCTTTGCCGGGGAGAAAGGGGGTGGGAGCCTGTCGAAGTGGATGTGATAGCCCTCCCGGATGACCTGAAGGACCCAGGTGTCTGAGGTGATAAACGCCCATGATGGGGCGAAGATGGACAGGCGTCCCCCCACGGGCTGCTGTATTGTCGGAGAGCGAGGGGCTATGCCGCTGGCATCAAAACCCCTGAGGGGGTTGTGGGGGAGCGGTCGTCTGGGCCTTCGGTGACACTGGCCAGGCTTCCCCTGCGGGGGAGTGGTCGGCGTGGAGGTATCCAGATACGGCGGGTAGCCGCAGTACTGGAGGCCTTACATAAGAACATAAGATATGCCATACTGGGTCAGACCAAGGTCCATCAAGCCCAGTATCCTGTTTCCTACAGTGGCCAATCTAGGTCATACATACCTAGCAGTTTCCCCAAAAGACACAGGTTCCGCAATGCTTGTACTGGGTCAAGCACTGATATCCTGGGTCCCTTCTTAATAATGGTTTATGGACCTATCCTCCAGGAACTTGTCCAAACCTTTTTTAAACCCAGCTACACTAAAAGCCTTCACTACATCCTCCGGTAACAAATTCCAGAGTTTGATTACACGTTGAGTGAAAAAATATTTTCTTTTATTAGTCTTAAATAGTTTACCCTGTAGCTTCATTGCATGTCCCCTAGTCTTTCTATATTCTGATAAGGTAAACAATCGATCTACGTTTACCCGTTCCACTCCGTTCATTAATTTATAGACTTCTATCATATCTCCCTTCAGCCGTCTCTTTTCCAGGTTAAAGAGCCCTAACCTTTTTAGCCTTTCTTCATAGGAGTATCCTTCCATCCCCTTTACCATTTTGGTGGCTCTTCTCTGAACTTTTTCTAAAATCGCTATATCCTTTTTAAGATAAGGCGACCAGAATAGCACACAATATTCAAGGTGCGGTCTCACCATGGAACGATATAAAGGCATTATAATATCTTTTGTTTTATTTTCCATTCCTTTCCTTATCATACCTAGCATTCTATTTGCTCTCTTGGCCGCCGCTGAACACTGGGCAGAGGGTTTTTAACATGGTATCCACAATGACGCCTAAATCTTTTTCCTGGGTGGTGGTTCCTAAAGTGGAACCTTGCATCGTGTAACCATAGTTTGGGTTGTTCTTCCCTAGGTGCATAACCTTGCACTTGTCCACATTAAATTTCATCTGCCATTTTGATACCCAGTCTTCCAATTTATCAAGATCCTCTTGCAATTTTCCACAATCCTCTTGGGTTTTAACAACTTTAAATAGTTTTGTGTCATCTGCAAATTTGACAACCTCACTCGTTATTCCACTTTCCAGGTCATTTATGAATATGTCAAAAAAGCAGCAGACCCAGCACAGATCCCTGGGGTACACCACTATTCACCTTTCTCCATTGGGAAAATTGGCCATTTAGCCCTACCCTCTGCTTTCTATCTTTTAACCAGTTCCTGATCCACAATAGTACACTGCCTCCTATCCCATGACTCTAGTTTTGCCAAAAGTCTCTGATGAGAGACCTTGTCAAAGGCTTTCTGAAAGTCCAGATACACAATATCAACCGACTCACCTTTGTCCACCTGATTATTCACTCCTTCAAAAAAACATAACAGATTAGTAAGACAAGATCTTCCTTGTCTAAAGCCATGTTGGCTGTCTCCCATTAGGTCATGACTATCTACATGCTGAGTAATTTTATTCTTTATGATAGTTTCTACCATTTTTCCCGGTACTGACGTCAGGCTCACCGGTTTGTAGTTTCCCGGATCACCCCTGGAACCCTTTTTAAAAATTGGTGTTACATTGGCGATCCTCCAATCTTCAGGTATTAGAGATGATTTTAATGATAGTTCACAGATTACTAATAGCAGGCCTGCAATCTCATATTTCAGTTCTTTCAACACCCTTGGATGTATACCATCCAGCCCAGGTGATTTGCTACCCTTCAGTTTATCTAATAGTTGTAATACATCTTCCCGATGTATCGATATTTCCTTCAATTCTTCCGCACCTTTAAATATCACTTCAGTCATGGGTAACATCCCTACATCTTCCTCAGTAAAGACTGAAGCAAAGAATTCATTCAATCTCGCCGCTATCACCTTGTCGCCTCTTAGTGCTCCTTTAACCCCTTTATCATCTAATGGACCAACTGACTCTCTCACAGGTTTTTTGCTAACCAAAGTTACAGCGCAGTAATAATAATGGGTGATTTCAATTACCCCGGTATCGACTGGGTCAGTGTCACAGCAGGACATGCTAGGGAGACAAAGTTCCTAGATGAAATAAATGACTGCTTCTTGGAGAAGCTGGTTCATGAACCGACCCGAGGGGAAGCAATATTAGACCTAGTCCTTAGAGGAACATCAGATGTAGTGCAAGAGATAAGGGTGTTGGGGCCACTTGGCAATAGTGATCATAGCATGATCGCCTTTGATTTAATTAGTGGAGGAGGGATAGTAAGGAAATCCACAGTACTACCTTTTAACTTTCGAAAGGGAGACTATGATAAAATGAGGAAAACAGTTAAGAAAAACCTAAAAGGAGCCGTTGCAAAGGTTAAAGACTTACATCAAGCTTGGGTGTTATTCCATGCTTTAAGAAAAGTGGAAGGAAATAAAAAAAACTGCCAGCATGGTTTAAAGGTGAGGTCAGAGAGGCTGTTGCCAAAAAAGCATCTTTCAGGAAATGGAAAAAAGAGACAATCGACGAAACCTGGAAACAGCACAAGCACTGGCAAGTCAAATGCAAGGCATTGATAAAGCAGGCAAAGGGAGAATTTGAGAAGAAGCTTGCTGCGGAAGCAAAAACGCGAAATAAAGATTTTTTTCAAGTACATTCGCAGCAAAAAACCTGTGAGAGAGTCAGTTGGTCCATTATATGATAGAGGAGTTAAAGGGGCACTAAGAGGCGACAAGGCGATAGCGGAGAGACTGAATGAATTCTTTGCTTCGGTCTTTACTGAGGAAGATGTAGGGATGTTACCCATGACTGAACTGGTATTTAAAAGTGCAGAAGAATTGAAGGAAATATCGATACATCGGGAAGATGTGTATTACAACTATTAGATAAACTGAAGAGTGGCAAATCACCTGGGCCGGATTGTATACATCCAAGGGTGTTGAAAGAACTGAAATATGAGATTGCAGACCTGCTATTAGTAATCTGTAAACTATCATTAAAATCATCTCTAATACCTGAAGATTGGAGGATCGCCAATGTAACACCAATTTTTAAAAAGGGTTCCAGGGGTGATCCGGGAAACTACAGACCGGTGAGCCTGACATCAGTAGTGGGAAAAATGGTAGAAACCATCATAAAGAATAAAATTACTCAGCATTTAGATAGTCATGGCCTAATGGGAGACAGCCAACATGGCTTTAGACAAGGAAGATCTTGTCTTACTAATCTGTTATGTTTTTTTGAAGGTGTGAATAAACAGGTGGATAAAGTTGAGTCGGTTGATGCAGTGTATCTGGACTTTCAGAAAGCCTTTGACAAGGTCCCTCATCAGAGACTTTTGGCAAAACTAAAGAGTCATGGGATAGGAGGCAGTGTACTATTGTGGATCAGGAACTGATTAAAAGATAGAAAGCAGAGGGTTGGGCTAAATGGCCAATATTCCCAATGGAGAAAGGTGAATAGTGGTGTACCCCAGGGATCTGTGCTGGGTCCGCTGCTTTTTGACATATTCATAAATGACCTGGAAAGTGGAATAACGAGTGAGGTTATCAAATTTGCAGATGACACAAAACTATTTAAAGTTGTTAAAACCCAAGAGGATTGTGGAAAATTGCAAGAGGATCTTGATAAATTGGAAGACTGGGCATCAAAATGGCAGATGAAATTTAATGTGGACAAGTGCAAAGTTATGCACCTAGGGAAGAACAACCCAAACTATGGTTACACGATGCAAGGTTCCACTTTAGGAACCACCACCCAGGAAAAAGATTTAGGCGTCATTGTGGATAACATGTTAAAACCCTCGGCCCAGTGTGCAGCGGCGGCAAAGAGAGCAAATAGAATGCTAGGTATCTTAAGGAAAGGAATGGAAAATAAAACAAAGGATATTATAATGCCTCTATATCATTCCATGGTGAGACCGCACCTTGAATATTGTGTGCAATTCTGGTAGCCGTATCTTAAAAATGATATAGCGTTATTAGAAAAGGTTCAGAGAAGAGCCACCAAAATGGTAAAGGGGATGGAAGGATACTCCTATGAAGAAATGCTAAAAAGGTTAGGGCTCTTTAACCTGGAAAAGAGACAGCTGAGGGGAGATATGATAGAGGTCTATAAATTAATGAATGGAGTGGAATGGGTAAACGTAGATCGATTGTTTACGTTATCAGAATATAGAAAGAGTATATTCTCTTGCTTTCTCAGTAAACATATTTCTTCTTTAACACAGAACATGCAAAAACCATCCACAGGCTTTCAAGTTTACCAGACTGAAGGTTTTCTCTTAAGGGTGGTTTTCTTTCAATTCCTCTGAAGTAAAGGATTGGCACAAGGAGCAATCCATGTATGGTTCTTCGTCATTCACAGCTAGGTCTGGTTCACCTAGTTGCATAGGCTCTACGTCTCCTTCCAGTTCACAGGGTTCAGCTGACTGCCTTCCGTTAGAGCTGAGTGTCCCTTGCAACTCTGCACTGCTCTGTATTAGACAAGCTTTCAAGGCTCATATCTGGGCCTGGGCTTGTAGCAGCTTCTCCTCCCTCATGCTCTGGCCACCATTTTCCTGTGCTTCCTCGTCCTGTTCTCCGGATTGTGTTTCTGCTTGGGTCGCTCCCTGAGACTCTCTCTGGGACTCTCCTCCTCCTCCTCTCCTGCTTCTTTCTCTATCCTAGACTTAAATCCCCAAGGCTCCAGCCCTACCTCTTCTCCTCTCAGGTGACGGAGATCAGCTTGCCTCCTGGCAGCTGGGTAATTAGGGAACTCAGTGACGTAAGGGTCCTTTACCCTGGGTCTATATTCCCTCTCTTTTTCTCCACTAGGGGAACTCTGAAACCTATCCCATATGGGAATTTCCTGCTTTCTAGGTGTGACTGGGGTTTTGTTTCTCTGACCTTGCAAAATAGGTCCTTTTATAAGGGTGAATTCCTTTCCTTTATCCCTTTCTCCTCTGTCATGATAAGCTTCCTTATCACAAGTGGAACAGGCAAACGTAGATCAGTTGTTTTACACCTTCAAAAAGTGGAAAGACTAAGGGACACACGTGAAACTACAATGTAGCACATCTTAGACTAATCAGAGAAAATATTTTTTCACTCGGCATATAATCAAACTCTGGAATTTGTTACTGGAGGATGTAGTAAAGGCTGTTAGTGTAGCTGGGTTCAAAACAGGTTTGGACAAGTTCCTGGAGAAAAGGTCCATAAACCATTAACGAAGACTGGGGAAATCCACTGCTTACCCTGGGACAAGCAGCATAGAATGCACACTCTTGGGAACCTGATGGGTACTTGAGACCTGGATTGGCCACTGTTGGTAACAGGATACTGGGCTTGATGGACCCTTGGTCTGACTCAGTATGGCATATCTTATGTTGTTATGACTCGGGGACATGCAATGAAGCTACAGGGTAAACTATTTAAGACTAATAAAAGAAAATATTTTTTCACTCAACGTGTAATCAAACTCTGGAATTTGTTACCGGAGGATGTAGTAAAGGCTGTTAGTGTAGCTGGGTTTAAAAAAGGTTTGGACAAGTTCCTGGAGGAAAGGTCCATAAACCATTATTAAGAAGGGACCCAGGATATCAATGCTAGACCCAGTACAAGCATTGTGGAACCTGTGTCTTTTGGGGAAACTGCTAGGTACGTATGACCTAGATTGGCCACTGTTGGAAACAGAATACTGGGCTTGATGGACCTTGGTCTGATCCAGTATGGCACATCTTATTATGTTATGTCCACCAGAGGCTCCTTCTCGGACTCAGTGGTAAAGGCAAGGGCCTTTGCCATGTCCCTCACAAAGTCCAGGAAGGCCAGGTCCTCCAGAAGAGACTGTCGCTGGGCCTCCAGAGGGGAATGTCCGAGGGCACATCCCTGTGGAGCTGGGTGTCCAAGGACTTGTCGTCCTCGGTCTCCCAGTCTGACCTAGAGTCTCAGGAGACCTCGAATGTGCCACAGCCCCAAATGCCTGATACCCCTGCACTCCGAGTCGGGTTTGCCATGGAGTGAAGTCCTAGGTCCCAAACAGGAGCGGGAGTGGGACTGGGCCCGAGGAGCCTCTTTGAGGCTGGTAGTGCTCGAGCATCAGCTCCACCACCGGGTTAGCCCTCATTATGGAGGGGGTGGTAGTTGGGAGATGACCCAGAGGAACGGGCATCAGAGCCCACTGTTGGACCATGAAGGCAGACAAAATGCATTCTAAGGCTGCCATCCTGGCCTTGATGCCAGATGGCTCCGCAGACACAGGCAAAGGCACCGAGGACCTCTGGTCTGATGCCGGCATGGGGATGTTTTCGATGAAGATGACCTCACAGGACCGAGACCAAACCCAGGACACCAATGGCACCTTCTCCCACTGGGGCAGCTTTGAGGGCCACTCTCGGCCATCACCCTTGGTCTTGCATTGAGGGCTCCGAGGCCGGGTGCCATCGGACTTCCCCACAGTTCCAGACTCGTCACATGAGCAGGCCACAGACAATATCAGGCTCTTTGATTGGTGTCCCTCTTTGAGGGAGCCCTGGCTCGATGTTCCATGTCCTTGAGGCTCTGAGGCAGCACAGTTGCTGTGCGAGGACAAAGCCTCCACAGCGACCATCGAGGGCCCTGGCCCCATGGACAACTCCAGGGCTGAATTGGTCTTGTGGAAAATCAATTCGTGCTGCTTCTTGCAGCCTAGGAGAGCCTTGAGGGTCATCTGCTGAAACAGACCACACACACCCAGGCATCAAGATCTGGCCTGAGGCACCAAAGGCAACAATCATTTGGGTCTGTGAGTGACATATTGTGAACACAACGGTCGCACGGCTTGAAGCCAGTAACTGAGGCCATGGCAGGAAAGACAGTTCCTAGGAGGTCAAACTCCTTTGGCCCAGCCAGAAATGACACAAAAATCAACGCACCGATAAACAAGACCCACGAAGGGGAAAAGAAAAAGAAACATGAAAAAAACATGACATCAGAAGCAAGCGGAATCGGGAGACTGGAGAGAACCGGTACTCAACCAGAGAAAAGAAAGAAAAGAGACAAAAAAAAATCAACTTTTTCTGGGGGCGGAACAGACACATGCCTGATGGGCTCCGCGGAAAAAGGACTGCAGCAAGATGGAACCCTTAGGTGGGAAGGGGATCACGCATTTATGATAAATCTCCGCTTCCTTTGAAAACTCGGGAGAGGTTACCGCGCAGGCTCTGTCGGTGCTGACGTCACCTATATCTGAGGACTGATTTCAACCACGGAGTCAAAACACTCCTGCTATACCTATTTAACGACAAACTACACCACATAGACAACAGAAAGAAAGGAATACTCATGATCTTCAGTGACATTTCATCAGCATTCAACGCAGTGGACAACGGAACCCTACTAGCAAGACTACAGAACATCGGATTACATGGAGCCACACTGATGTGGTTCCACTCCTACTTAACGGACTGATACAGGTCAAGATCGGTCCCAACATATCCCGACCCATAAAGGTAATGCAAGGCGTACCTCAAGGATCCGCCCTATCAGCACTATTATTTAACCTTTACATCCAGCCAATATGCAGCATCATAAGAGAACACGGGATAAAATACACCATCTATGCGGACGACATAATGATATACACACCAATGATATACACAACCCAGACTACACCAAGATAACAGAATGTCTCATACACATGAACAGCTGGTTTCAACACAACTTGAACAGAAACTACAGCAAGACCAAGGCTGTAATCATCACACGAAACTCCGACTTCGTCCCTCCGCGCAACATCAAGATAGACAACACAACCATATCCATACAACCAGAAGTGAAATACCTCGGAGTGACCCTAGATAAAGAAATGAACCTTCAGTCCCACATCAGCAGAACCACCAAAAATGCATACCACAGGATGAGACTAGTCCGACGCCTCAAACCCCTCCTCTCCCAGGAACATTGCCGCACAGTCTGTCAGGTACTAATAACTCCAATCCTAAACTTCTGCAACCCAATCTATCTTGGCTTAACAAAACAGACACTCAGGCCACTGCAACTGGCCCAAAACACAGCAGCTCGCATAATAACTGGCACAACAAAACAAGGACACATCACACCTGCCCTAAAAGACCTCCACTGGCTACCAATCAGCTCCCGCATTAGATACAAGGCAATCATTAACATATTCAAAATCAAGCAACAGTCGACAGCTTTCAGCCTACACCCACTCATACAACCCGACAGCAGCACAAGACCGAGGAGGAGAGGCACATCCAACCGTGTCAACACCACTAAAGACAACAACAAGTTACGCAAGGTCACCGAAAAACGAGTCTTATCAAAGGCGGTCCTAACAATCTGGAACGCCCTCCCTGATGAACTACGGTCAACAACAGACATGAAGGACTTTAGGAAACTGTTAAAGACGACCCTCTTCATAGAGCACTACGGTGACATCACTTAAACGGTGCAACAGACAATACCCCAACTCAACACTCCGCCCTAGCGACATGATTTAGTACTAAAGTCCTGATGTACATAGTGTTGTAAATAGCCTACGCTGTAAATAGCTCACCAAGAATCAATGTCCATCTAAAACACACACACTCACTGCTCAATGCATGCACACACTAGACACTCTTTTATTGATTGTTTGCTGTGTAGACCGCCTCGATTATAGGAAAAGGAGGTAGAGAAATCTGTTTAAATAAATAAATAAGAACATAAGATATGCATACTGGGTCAGATCAAGGCGCATCAAGCCCAGTATCCTATTTCCAACAGTGGCCAATCTAGGTCATAAGTACCTAGCAGTCTCCCCAAAAGATACAGATTCCTAAGTGCCTGTACTGGGTCAAGCAGTGATATCAAGCAGTGGGGGAGGAGTGGCCTAGTGGTTGGGGCAAGTTACCTCAGGCCAGAAGGTTGGGAGTTCAAATCCAACTAAAGGACAGCAACCTTGAGGACAAGCGCAAAGCTATGCAGCTAGGGAAGAACAACCCAAACTATAGTTACACGATGCAAGGTTCCACATTAGGAACCACCACCCAGGAAAAAGATTTAGGCGTCATTGTGGATAACATGTTAAAACCCTCGGCCCAGTGTGCAGCAGCAGCCAAGAGAGAAAATAGAGTGTTGGGTATCATAAGGAAAGGAATGGAAAATAAAGCAAAAGATATTATAATGCCTCTATATCGTTCCATGGTGAGACCGCACCTTGAATATTGTGTGCAATTCTGGTCGCCGTATCTTAAAAAGGATATAGCATTATTAGAAAAGGTTCACAGAAGAGCCACCAAAATGGTAAAGGGGATGGAAGGATACTCCTATGAAGAAAGGCTAAAAAGGTTAGGGCTCTTTAACCTGGAAAAGAGACAGATGAGGGGAGATATGATAGAAATCTATAAATTAATGAACCGAGTGGAACGGGTAAAAGTAGATCGATTGTTTATGTTATCAGAATTTAGAAAGACTAGGGAACATACAATGAAGCTACAGGTAAACTATTTAAGACTAATAAAAGAAAATATTTTTTCACTCAACGTGTAATCAAACTCTGGAATTTGTTACCGGAGGATGTAGTAAAGGCTGTTAGTGTAGCTGGGTTTAAAAAAGGTTTGGACAAGTTCCTGGAGGAAAGGTCCATAAACCATTATTAAGAAGGGACCCAGGATATCAGTGCTTGACCCAAGTACAAGCATTGTGGAACCTGTGTCTTTTGGGGAAACTGCTAGGTACGTATGACCTAGATTGGCCACTGTTGGAAACAGGATACTGGGCTTGATAGACCTTGGTCTGACCCAGTATGGCATATCTCATGTTCTTATGTTCTTGAGCTGGAAGGATTGGGGTTTCTAGTCCCACAGGTGCTCCTTGTGGTCTTGGGAAAGCCACTTAACCCTCCATTGCCCATGTTCCCTGTAAAATAGTTATGTCCAAGTTATAATGCCCTGTTCAATGTAATTTCAGTTTGTTCAATGTAAACCGCCTTGAAATCATGAAAGGTGGTATATAAGAAATGTTAAATAAAGTATAGTTACTCACCTGTAACAGGTGATCTCCGGTAACAGCAGGAATTTAGTCCTCACATATGGGCATCATCGGTACCGACGGAGCCTGCGCGGCAACGCTCCCCAGCATCCAATTAGAAAGCTTTTGGGAGCATCCCACAGCGCCTGCGTGCTGCCTTCCCGCCTTTCCCAACGGCCTCTCTTCAGTTGAGTTTTAAAGTTGAGACAAAGAGAGAGAGAGGGAAAGGGACAGAGATAAATAGAGAGATACAACCCCTAGGGGAGGTGGGTGGGTTGTGAGGACTCAATTCCTGCTGTTCCTGGAGATCACCTGTTACAGGTGAGTATGCTATCTCCAGGAACAAGCAGGAATGTAGTCATCACATATGGGGACTCCCTAGCTTTAGATGCCAGGGAGAGACCCCAGAAGTTGTGTGTCCCTGAATCAGGGCTCCACTTCCCACCATGGATCTCTGGCATCCAAGAGGGATGGCGGGTAGGAGTTGATTAGGTATGGAACAGGTGTTGAAGAACAGCCTGACCAAACAAGGCATCCCGGCGGGAGTCCTTGTCCAAGCAGTAATGGGCTGTGAAGATATGAACCGAGGCACAGGTGGCTGCTCGACAGATGTCGTCGATAGACACAGAGTGCAGATGAGCCATTGAAGCTGCCATGGCTCTCACATTGTGAGCTGTGACATGGCCCTCCAGAGGAAGATTCTTACTCTGATAGGCAAAGGAAATACACTGAGCAATCCAGTTAGATAGTGTTCTCTTGGAGACTGGAAGTCCCAAATGAGAAGGATCAAAAGCAACAAAGAGTTGAGAGGACTTTCTATGTTGCTGTGCTCTTTGTAAGTAAAAAGCAAAAGCTCCTTTACAGTCCAAAGTATGAAGGTTCCTTTCTGCATATGATGCATGAGGCCTTGGAAAGAACACAGGTAGGTAGACCTCTTGGTTTAGATGAAAAGGCGAGAACACCTTTGGCATAAAGTGTGAATGAGTCCTAAGGACTACCTTGTCATGATGGAACCTTGTATAAGGTGGATCAGCTACTAGTGTTTGCAACTCACTGATGCGACATGCTGATGTGATTGCAATGAGAAAAATAACTTTCCAAGAAAGGAATTTCAAGGAGGTAGTAGCTAAGGGTTCGAAAGGTGGCTTCATGAGCTGACCAAGAACCAAATTTAAGTCCCATGCCACAGGAGGTGGCTTAATGGGAAGCTTAGTTAGCAGAAGGCCTCTTATAAATCTTGCTATAAGAGGATGGGAGGAAATGGACTGTCCATTTAGGGGCTTGAAGGAAGCTGCAATAGCACTCAAATGGACCCTCACTGAGTTAGTCTTAAGTCCTGCATTGGATAAATGAAGGAGATACTCCAGTAATGATTCCAGAGGTATGGCAATGGGGTTAAGATCCTTCTGCGAACACCATACAGTAAACCTTTTCCACCTGAAAGCATAAGATCGTCTTTTGGAAGGCTTCCTGGAAGCATAAAGGATATCCTTTATTTGCTGAGGGAGGTTAAGACCATGGAGATCTAGGCCCTCAGTAACCAAGCCCTCAGACGCAGAGACTGGGGATTGGGATGCCATAGCATTCCGTCCTCCTGAGATAGGAGATCTGAAGCAGACCCTAACTCCAGGGAGGGAGCTTGAGAGACATGTAGAAGCAGAGTGTACCACACTTGCCGTGGCCAATGAGGAGCTATGAGAATCATACGGCCTCTGTCTTTCTGAAGCTTGAACAGGGTTTTGGGAATTAGAGAAATGGGTGGAAAGGCATACAGGAAGTCTTGACTTCAGTAGAGGAGGAAATCAGCCCTGGCCTGAGCCCCCTGAGCCAGAATTCTGGAACAGAATCGGGGAAGTTTGGCATTGCAAAGAGGTCTATGTCCGGGGTTCCCCAATTTCGAAAAATCTTGGCCATCTGGTTTGCATGCAGAGACCACTCATGTGGAAGCAGAACTCGACTGAGTCTGTCTGCCCAAGAGCTTTGTATGCCTGGAAGATACACTGCCAGGAGATGAATCTGATGCTCTCTGGCGAGGCCCTATAGTCGCAAAGCTTCGTTGCAAAGCGACAGAGAGCCTGTTCCCCCCTGCTTGTTCACGTAGAACATGGCTACTTGATTGTCCGTATGAATGAGGACTGTCTTGTAGCTGAACAGGGTGTGGAACACTCGAAGAGTAAGGAAGATTGCTCTGAGCTCCAGGAGATTAATGTGTAGATGAGTCTCCTGTGGAGACCAGGTGCCTTGGGTGGAGAGGTCTTGCAGATGAGCTCCCCAACCCAACGGAGAAGCATCTGTTGTGAGAGTTGCTTGGGGTAAGGGTTGTTGAAAAGGGGACCCCAGCAACAGGTTTTGAGTGGATTTCCACCACTGGAGGGACAAAATAAGGCGACTTGTGTTTGCTATTTTGTCTGACAGGCATCCTGATGCCTGGGTCCATTGAGTGGATAAAGTCCACTGGGCTGCCCTCATATGGAGGCGAGCATAGGGAACCACATGCACAGTAGATGCCATGTGGCCTAGTAGTTGTAGCATTTCCCGGGCAGTGAGATGAGGCTTTAGCACTGCCTGAGAAGCTAACTGCACCATGCAAAGGCAACGGCCCTGGGGGAGATATGCCCTTGCCTTTCTGCTATCCAGCAAAGCTCCTATGAACTCTAAAGACTGAATGGGAGTTAGACTGGATTTTGGGATGTTTATTACCAGACCCAAATATTGAAGGATACGCATTGTGCAGAATAGAGAAGTCCTAGCCTCTAACTCTGTTGGGGCTCGAATGAGCCAGTCGTCTAAGTAGGGGAAGACGAATATCCCTAGAGTGCGGAGAAATGCTGCTACCACAGCCATGCATTTCGTGAACACACTTGGTGCTGAGGCCAGGTCAAATGGAAGCACCCTGTATTTATTGGTAGTGCTTTTCTTGAAAAAGGAATCAAAGGAACTTTCTGTGAGTTGGATGGATGAGAACATGGGTGTACGGATCTTTGAGATCTAGAGAACAAAGCCAATCCTGACTCTGAAGGTATGGCAGCAGAGTTCCAAGAGAAATCATCTTGAATTTCTCTTTGACAAGGAATTTGTTCAATTCTCTGAGGTCCAAGATAGGTCTGTATCCCCCTGTTTTCTTTGGGATAAGGAAATAGGGGAAGTAAAACCCTGTACCCTGCTGACGTATGGGTACTTCTTCTATTGCCCCTTGGGCAAGAAGCATAGTGACCTCCTGACCTAACAGGTTTATGAGAGAGGTTGGAGAATTGAACTGCCTTATCATTGTGGGAGGTGGCATGCTTGAAAAATGAAGCTTGTACCCCTCTTTTATGATGTAGAGTGTCCAATGCTCTGCTGTTATTTGCCCCCATCTGGGGGCAAAGTGACACAACCTTCCTGGAATGGTGGAAGGTTCTGGTCCAATGAGAGCCAGGAAGGCTCTAGCTGAAAGTCAAAGGCCCTGTGGAGGCTGACTGCTGGAACGGCTGAGGCTTAGCAGTCTGCTTTTCTTTGTTTGGGTGGTTGCTGACCTTTCCTGACAAGCTGACCTGCAGAACGTCCCTGCTGAGAATAAGTAGGATAATACTTTTTCTTTTTAGAAAAGAATGGTTTCTTAAAAGATTTCTTTCTTGCAGGATCAGCTGTGGACTTGGATCTATCCAAGGTGAAGTTGTCAGCATCAAACTCATTGGCCTTTTCCTGCCAATCTTTACCAAACAGGTTCTCACCAGTACAAGGAATATTTCCTAGGTTATCTTGTACCCAGAGCTCCAGATCAGATGCCTGGAGCCAAGGAATTCTACGTGCACCTATTTATTTATTTATTTTTATTTATTCAGTTTTGTATACCGCCTTATCCTTCAATCAAAGCGGTCACAACACAATTGGGAGATACATTTAACACGCGGGGATATGAGACACATACACTAATACTTACAGGGAACATGGGCAATGGAGGGTTAAGTGGTTTGCCCAAGACCACAAGGAGCATCTGTGGGACTAGAAACCCCAGTCCTTCCGGCCCAAGATTGCTGTCCTCTAGTGGGATTTGAACCTCCGACCTTCCGGCCTGAAGTACCTTGCCCCAACCACTAGGCTACTCCTCCCTATAGCAATGGCAGAGGTTCTGCTTATGCACTCAAAACAGTCAAAAGCTGCACGGTTGACAAATTTAGAAACATCTTGGGCTTGTTTGACCAATGTGAGAAAATCCTGTCTTCTATCCTCCGGAAGACGACTCAAAGCCTCTAAATCACCTGTGACTTCCCTTCAGGAACATTCCCATATATAGACTATAGGAACTGATCCTGGCAGAAAGCATGGAAGCTTGGAAGACATGACGTCCAAAAGCATCCAAAGTTCTGCACTCACATCCTGGAGGATTAGAGGCATGCCTCTTTGCATTCTTGATCCTTCTCATAGCTGATTCCACTACAATAGAGTGGTAAGGAAGCTGAGGTTTCTGGAAAACAGGACAAGGAGGGACTCAATACAGAGTATCCAGTCTACGAGAATGAGGAGAGGTGGTAAGAGGTGTCTCCCACATTCTTAACATGAGATCATGCAAGATCTCATGGATGGGCAAGGTAGCTACCTCCTTAGGAGTTTTAGGATATTGTAAAATTTCCAACTCCTTTGCTCTGGGCTCTGTTTCAGGTGCCACAGTAATGGACAGACCTCGAACCACCTCCCTGATGAAATCCTGAAAGGAAATGTCCTCTGGAGAAGACATCCTACATTTAGGGGAGGAAGGCTCCTCTGGGAGAAGTATTCCTGCATCGACAGAACTGTCAGAATCCTCATATTCCTCTGAGGACTCAAAGTACCTTCTGCCAGGATGCTCTTGAAGAGCCCAATACCCGTACCGACCGAAATCGGTACCAGAGTATCGGTACCGGAAGGCATCGGATGACTGGGTGCCGGCAATGCGGACACCGATATTGATGCTATCGGTACCGGTACCGATATCGGTGCCGGAGTCGGTGCCGGTACCGGTTGAAAAGTCTGATGCGGTTCCGAGGGCGTCGATACCACAAGGAGAGCCAACAGACTGCGCTCAATAGCCAGGACTCTCTGGTCTATCGACGCTGCCGATGCCTGGATGTCGGTACCGGAGAAGACCACCGGTACCCCAGAGCATGGCACCAGTAGTTCTGCAGAGGTTGAGGCCTCGAACATCCTGGAGCCCCGATAATGCTTTGGAAGCCGAAGCCTCCCGCCGGGGCAATTTTGCCGGTGCAGAATCCTCAAGGGCAACGCCAGAGGCATCTCGATGCTTAGAAGGAGATCTACCCTTTGAGGACCGGCTAGACTTATGCTCAGTTACCTGAGATCCACAGGAGGAAGACGAAGCCCTGGAAGACGTCGATGCCACCGAAGCTGCATCAGAGGGAAACAGGGTACTGATCATGGCGGCTCAGTTCTGTCAACCTCTCTTGGACATCACGGCACAGGCCATATACTCCGATATGGAATGGTCAGGACCTAAACATTTCAGACACCACTCATGGGTGTCGGTGACGGAGATGGTACCGCCACACTTGGTGCACTTTTTAAAACCCGAGGAGGGTTTTTCCATTATGGAAAAAATTTTGGGCCTAAGGCCCAAAATGGTGCATGCACCTGGAAAAAATGAGAAAGTACTAAGATCAGATTTTTTTTTTTTTTAAAGAAAAGAAAGAAAGAAATAAAGAAAAACTGGCGGTACCGGTAAAGTGTCGAGGAAGGCAGACGCAACCACAAAAAAGAAGGAAAATTTTCTGCGGTGAAAGGAACACGACCTGCTGGCTCCGCGGAAAACAAAGAACTGGAGAGAGGCAGTTGGGAAAGGCGGGAAGGCAGCATGCAGGCGCTGTGGGATGCTCCCAAAAGCTTTCTAATTGGATGCTGGGGAGAGTTCCCGCGCAGGCTCCGTCGGTACTGACGATACCCATATGTGAGGACTACATTCCTGCTTGTTCCTGGAGATATAAATAAATAAATCCTGGGTCCCTTTTAATAATGGTTAATGGAACTTGTCCAAACCTTTTGTGAACCCAGCTACACTAACAGCTTTTACTACATCTTCCAGTAACAAATTCCAGAGTTTGATTACAATTTGAGTGAAAAAATATTTTCTTTTATTAGTCTTAAATAGTTTACCCTGTAGCGTCATTGCATGTCCCCTAGTCTTTCTATATTCTGATAACGTAAACAATCGATCTACGTTTACCCGTTTCACTCCGTTCATTACTTTGTAGATCTCTATCATATCTCCCCTCAGCTGTCTCTTTTCCAGGTTGAAGAGCCCTATCCTTTTTAACCTCTCTTCATAGGAGTATCTTTCCATCCCCTTTACCATTTTGATGGCTCTTCTCTGTACCTTTTCTAATAACGCTATATCCTTTTTAAGATACAGCGACCAGAATTGCACACAATATTCAAGGTGCGGTCGCACCATGGAACGATACAGAGGCATTATAATATCCTTTGTTTTATTTTATTTATTTATTTAACTGTATTTATATCCCGCTTTTCACCGGGTCAAAGCGGCGTTACATATAAGGGGGGAAATTAAGCATTAGGGTGGGGCCATCACCGGGGAGACAACATTGATGATTGTGACATGAGACAGACATTAGACAGTGGACATGGTAGATTAGTTTTGGATCAGAGGTTAGGATATTTGTGGATCAGATGTTCATGGTGGATGGTCAGAGGTTGCCGCGCTTTTTGGTGGGAGTCATATCAAAGTATTCCTGGAATAAGATGGTTTTCAGCTGCTTTCTGAAGGACGGTAGATCAGCATTGTTTCTGAGATGGGTCGGTAGAGAGTTCCATAAGGATGGAGCATATAGTTCAAAGGCTCGGTTGCATGTCCGTTGAGAACATTTGGTTCTTTTGTGTGGAGGATGGTGAGGGAATTACTGGAGGCATGTCTGGTTGTTTTTCCGTGGGCTGGACGAGATAGTAGGGTGCGAAGCTGGGTGTTTTGTGTTTGGTGAATGGCTTTGTGGGTAAGTAGGATGGATTTGTATTTAGTTCTTGCTTCAAGGGGAAGTATGTGTAGGTCTTTTAGAATTGGGGTTATGTTGTCGGATTTCTTCGCTCTCTGAATGATCCTTGCTGTGGTGTTCAGTGCTGTTCGGAGAGGGTTGGTCTGTGTTGCTGGAAGGCCATGGTAGAGTACGTTGCAATAGTCCAGATGTGGGAGTGTCATGGCTTGCATTATCGACCGGAAGTCCTGATGTTCGAGAAGGGGTCTGAGACGTTGTATAGTTTTCGCTTTGTGAAATATAGTTCCAGAGGTTTTAGTAATTTGTTGTTTTAGGGTGAGGGCTTGGTCAGTGATGATGCCCAGATATCTTATTTGTTGCTGTATTTGGATGCTTGTGGATCCAACATTGAGGTGTGTAGGTGGTTTGAAGTCTGGGTCTCTTGTCACTATGAGGGCTTCAGTTTTCTTTATGTTGATGGATAGGTTATTTTCTTGTAACCAGTCGGACACCTCGGAGAAGCATGCTGTTAGATGTGAGTTGGTTGGGTTGGTGGTTGTAATGGGGCGTAGAGCATGATATCATCAGCATATATGTGGAAGCTGACGTTATGAGTGCGTATGACTGAGCAGAGTGGCTGGAGGTAAATATTGAAGAGCATGGCTGACAGGGTAGATCCTTGCGGTACTCCTTGGTATTGTTGGAAGGGGGGCGAAGTCGAAGTGCTGGTGCGGATTAATTGTTGTCTATTAGATAGGTAGGACTGGAACCACTTAAATACAGTGTCTTTGATCCCAATTGTCTGAAGTCTGCGTAGGAGGATGCTGTGGGATATGGTGTCGAAAGCTGCAGATATGTCGAGGAAGATCATGGCATATCCAGAGTGTTTTTCTTGTGTTCCTATGAGGAGGGTGTTCATCAGTGTGGTCATGAGGGTCTCAACCCCATGAAGTGGGCGGAAGCCATGTTGTTGTGGATCGAGTATGTCGTTGATGTCCAGGTGTTCTTGAAGCTGTTGCTGGACGATTTTTTCAATTATCTTGGTGGCGAAAGGTAGGCTCGCTATCGGTCTGTAGGATGCTGGGTCTAGGGGGATCCAGGTTATGCTTTTTTAGGGATGGTCGGATAACCGTGGTTTTGAGAGTGTCTGGCATGTGGCCTTGGGAGAAGGATTCATTGATGATGTGGGTTAGTGGGGTGCTTAGTTAGTCTTTGGATTTCTTTATCCAGTCAGTGGGGCAGGGGTCCAGCGGAGAGGTGGTGGTGTTGAGGTGGGAGATGGTGGATGATACTTCATCTGTGGTGGTTTCTTTGAAGGTAATCCAGTCATTGTGTAGGACGGGGTGGTGGTTTGTTGTAGTTGACGATACGTGTGGTTGTGGGTTTTGAGGCCGTTGTAGTTGTTTGTATTGACGGGCTAGTAGCTCTGGTGGAATCTTCGGTAATTGGTCAGCGTTGTTAGGTGCTTTTGTCAGTTTTTTGACAATCTGAAAGAGTTCACGGGGTTTATTTATGGCAGAGTTCAAGACTTTGGCGTGGTAGGTTTTCTTTGCTTTGTCGGTCTCGTAGTGGTATGCGTTGAGTTCATATAGGTATTTCGTTTTGTTACTGTCGTCTTTGGTTTTTCTCCATTTTCTTTCGGTTCTTCTGAGTTTTGTTTTGAGCTTTCAGAGATTGGGAGTAAACCATCTGGCCTTTGTGGGAGGAGGTCTGGTGTTGGCTTTGTTTGTTGTTGTTTCAGATGCTTTGGAGATTGTGGAGTTCCAGTTGTGTATTAGGTCACCGATGTTACTGGAGTTTGTTTGTAGTTTAGGTAGAGTTTGTGCTAAGAAGTCCGCTTTGTTAAATGTTTTAAATCTTCTCGTGTGGTGTCCATCTTCCCTGTTGGGCGTATGTTGGTAGGTGTAGGATATGGTGATGAGGTGGTGGTCAGACCAGGGTACCGGCGATATCCGCAGGTTCTTGTCCTTTCCTTATGATACCTAGCATTCTATTTGCTCTCTTGGCTGCCGCTGTACACTAGGCGAAGGGCTTTAACATGCTATCCACGATGACGTCTAAATCTTTTTCCTGGGTGTTGGTTCCCAGTGTGGAACCTTGTATCCTGTAACCATAGTTTGGGTTGTTCTTTCCTAGGTGCATAGCTTTGCATTAATCCACATTAAATTTCATCTGCCATTTGAATGCCCAGTCTTCCAATTTATCAAGATCCTCTTGCAATTTTCCACAATCCTCTTGGGTTTTAACAACTTTAAATAGTTTTGTGTCATCTGCAAATTTGATAACCTCACTCGTTATTCCCTTTTCCAGGTCATTTATGAATATGTCAAAAAGCAGCAGACCCAGCACAGATCCCTGCAGTACTCCACTATTCACCTTTCTCCATTGGGAAAATTGGCCATTTAGCCCTACCCTCTGCTTTCTATCTTTTAACCAGTTCCTGATCCACAATAGTACACTGCCTCCTATCCCATGATTTTTTTAGTTTTTCCAAAAGTCTCTGATGAGGGACCTTGTCAAAGGCTTTCTGAAAGTCCAGATACACTATATCAACCGACTCACCTTTATCTACCTGTTTATTTATACCTTCAAAAACCATAACAGATTAGTAAGACAAGATCTTCCATATCTAAAGCCGTGTTGGCTGTCTCCCATTAAGTCATGACTATCTACATGTTGAGTAATTTTGTTCTTTAGGATGGTTTCTACCATTTTTCCAGGTACTGACGTCAGGCTCACTGGTCTGCAGTTTCCCGAATCACCCCGGAACCCTTTTTAAAAAATTTCCTGCTTGTTCCTGGAGAAACTATTTTTACAACACACTGCAATAACAAAACATTTGACCCCTCTCCCAACCCCTCCCGTCAGTTCTACCCCTCCTTCCTCCCTCCCCCAGCTCTGCTTATGCAACGACATCCACAGAACTTACCACTGCCTCTCCATCTGAGCCAGTCTACCTTTCCGCATAACAGTCAATTTATGCACTGCATACCACTCACTCACCCTTTTCACAAACCCTGTTATATCAGGACAGGGTACCTTATTCCATAACATGGCAATCTCACCCTTAGACCACCCTTAGACTTGTTTATGCAATAAAACAAAACAACCAGATCCATCCCAAGTCAATATGCAATTCAGCATCTCCTCCATCAGCCCGATTACGTTTCACCAGTGTCTATTCATCTTCAGGCACTCCACCACATGTGCAAAAAATCCCCCTTTAGAAATACACTTCTGCCAGCAGTCTGCTGAATTAGGGATTTGAGATTTATAAAGCCTCTCCAGTGTAAAATAGCACCTAAAAAGAGGCTTATAAGCATTCTCCATTAGAATGGCAGCAATAGATAACTTCTTTATGGTCTGCAGAATTGCATGCCACTCCTCATATAACTCCCATATCTTCTTCTCACTTATCAATGCATCCCAACCTCTCACCTCTCCAAGGTAAGCTCCCTATAGATCTTAGAAATCACCCCCTTCTTCCCCAGGGCCCCCAGACACAAAGCCTCAAACTATATTCCATCTTTACTGAGATCCTCTTGAATCTTCAAACTGCTTTAAAAAATGCGATATCTGCAAATAACCATAGAAATCCATCCTCTCCAGCCCATGCAAATTTTTCAGATCCTCAAAAGAGAGCATTTCCCCATGCTGGATAAGCTGGTCCACCTGGTCAACCCCTTCGTACTCCAGCTGCCGAAGAGTTGTGTAGCTGGGCCCGTCCCCACAGTGAAACACGCTCTGAGCCCAAAAACGGGAGAAAACCTCTTGCCCACAAGTAACACTCCATGATGCCTCTGCCAGATGCGCAAATGAGTTCTCTAACCTCCGCCCACCCTTACTGCCCCACAGCAATGGCTCTATCCCCCCCCACTCTATGCTAAACCCAAGGTTTCTCTTTCCCAGAACCATGAATACACTGCTTTCAGTTGTACAGCCATATAGTGGCCTTTAAAATCAGGCAGCGCCAACCCCCCATACTGCTTACTCCTAAGCAATACTCACTTTGCCACTCTTGGTGGTCTCCCATTCTATATAAACCATTCAACTCTCCTATGAATGGTAACCAGTATGCGGTCTGAGACCAGGACCAGCAAAAAAAGAAACAAATATAGAAATTTAAGCAATATCACCATCTTCATAGTGGCAATTCTCTCCAACCATGACAGATACAGGCTACCCCAACATCCTAACTGGATTTCTACTTCCTTCCGCAGCCATGAATAATTATTCATCTTAAACAATTCTCTATAATCCCACTCTATAAGAAAACCTAAATAGCAAATCCTCTTCGCCACCCAAGGGAATTGAAAGCTCTCCTTCAGACAGCCCACTAACTTAACACTGTCAAATTCAGAAACTCCTATTTTCCTATATTGATTGAACTCCGATGGCCTCCCATATTCTCTCAGCTCCCAAAGCAACAATAGCATAGTCTATGAGCTTATCTCCACTAAGATAATATCATCTGCGAAAAGAGAAATTTGGTGATCCACCCTCTGCACCGTAATACCTCTGATACCCATACTCATCTAAACCCTCTCGGCCCAGGGGGGCCACCATTATTGCGAACAAAAGTGGAAACAATGGGCACCCCTGCCATGTCCCTGAACCCAACCCAAAAAAACTCTGAATACCTACTATTTACTTTCACACAGGCCCTTGGGCGGGTATATATTGCTCTTATCCATCCCTGAAGCCCTCAATTCCCATCCATTCCCGAACCTTAAACATGAATTTCCATGACACCTGGTTGAATGCCTTTTCCATGTCATTAAAAAGTCTCATCTCTTTCTTCCCAGGCAGCCCATATTAAATTCAACACCTTCCAAACATTGTCAGAGGCCTAATGATCATGCATAAAACAGATGAATCAGTTGAGTTATCACTCTATTCAACCGTGGGGCCAAGATCTTAGCCAGGATCCTAACATCTAAATTTAATAGAGAGATGGGCTTATATAATGCACACTGCTGCAAATCTTTACCTTCGTTAGGGTTAAGAGAAATCCTCACCTCATCCCACTGTTTCCGCTAAACTCCCCCCCCCATCCAAAATCAAATTAAACAAGGCCACTAAATACCCTGACAACTCCGTACCAGATCTTCCAGAAAACCTGATGGAGAAGTCATCTAACCATGGAGCCTTTTTAGGTTTGAGCGAGCCAACTGCCTTATAAACTTTCTCTATTGAGATCTCCTGTCCAATCTCACTGCCTCATCATTCCCTAACTTCCTCAGCCCAGTGGAATCCAAATAGCTCTTCACATCCACCTTTGGTGGTCCGGGCCTAGCTTTATATAAACCAGCATAAAAATCCTGAAAAGCTTTACTTATCTCCCGCTCCTGCACAAGGAATTGCACTCCGAGGACCCCAAATGGACCCCACTTGGGCCTTTGCCTTCTGTTTACAAAACATACGTATGTACCATTAGTTTACCTGCTTTATTGCCTGATTCAAAATGCCCCTGCATCAAATTTTGCAACTTATAATATATTTTCCTCATCTCCAACCCATTCAAGTTGTCCCTAACCACACCACCTGCCCCTGTTTTCCCCCTGACTAATCCACAGTATCTATGCTTTAAATTTCTTAAGCTGTTCCCGGAGCACCCTCTCCTCCTCTTCCCATTTCCTCTTCCTCCATACCCCACGATCAAAAAACCCCTAATCATTTTGAAGCCATCTCAGACTGAGGTCCAGGGTATATTCCCACCCATGTTCTCCTCTAAATAGGATTGAATGGCATCCCTCATCTCCTGCACCATACTCTCATCTTCCAATAAACAGTCATTAAGCCTCCAAAATGTACAACCCCTATTAACTCTATCCCCTGCCAATATGACATACACCACATAATTGATTCTATGTCCATACTCTTCACCCTCGCCCCAATCTCCCATCCGCCCCATATCATATCAATATGTGAGTAGATACCATGCACCGCCAACTGAAGGCATGGGAGGCTGCTGCTCTGGGGGAGGGGGGAGAAGGCATGGGAGGCTACTGCTCTGGCGGGGCAGAAGACATGGGAGGACTACTGCTCTGCGGGGGGGGGAGGGAGAAAGAATGGGAGGACTGCTGCTCTGGGGGGGAGAAGGCATGGGAGGACTGCTGCAATGGGGATGGGCAGAAGGCATGTCAGAACAGCTGCTCTGGGGGGCAGAAGGCTTAGGTGGGCTGCTGCTCTGGGTGGGTGGGGGGGCAGATGGGAGAACTGCTGCTCTGGGGGGGAGAAGGCATCGGAAGACTGCTGCTCTGGGGGGGAGAAGGCATGGGAAGACTGCTTCTCTGGGGGGGGCAGAAGGCACGGGAGGAGTGCTGCTCAGGGGGGGGCAGAGGGCACGGGAGGAGTGCTGCTCGGGGGGGGGCAGAGGGCATGGGAGGAATGCTGCTTGGGGGGGTAGAAAGTATGGGAGGACTGCTACTCGGGAAGGGGGGAGAAGGCATGGGAGGACTGCTGCTCTGGGTGGGGCAGAAGACATGGGAGGACTACTCTCTGGGGGGGGGAGAAGGCTTGGGAGGACTGCTGCTTTGGGGGCGGGGAAGAAGGCTTGGGAGGACTGCTGCTTGGGGGGGGGAAGGAGAAGCCATGGGAGGACTGCTCCTCTGGGCGGAGAAGGCATAGGAGGACTGCTGCTCTGGTGGGGGGGGGGGGAGAAGGCGTTGTAGGACTACTGCTTTGGGGGGAAGGGGGTGGGGGGAAGGCATGGAATGACTGGAAGCAAACCCATGCTGGGAGGGACTGGGACTGAAGGAGAGCTGATGCTGGGAGGGATAGGGCCTAGAAAGGAACTGATGCTGGGAAGGACAGGGACTGGAAGGGAGCTGATGCTAGTGAGACCTGGGGCTGGAAGGGAGCTGATGCTGGTGAGACCTGGAAGGGGGTGATGCTGGGGAGCTGAAAGGGGGAGATACTGCGATCACAGTGGAGAAAGGCTGGGGCAGTGAGGCTGGGGAGGAGGACATATTTTGTGTAAGATGGAAGAAACACAGATATTTTGTGTACGAAGAAAGAAACAAGGTGGATGTAGAGACAGAGTGGAAAAAAATAAGAGGCAAGAGAAGAAAAGATAAATGGACAGCTGACAATGGAGAGTTAGCAGAATATATGAAGAAAGCAAAAGAGAGTCTGGGGCAATTGTGGCGGAAAAATAAAATGCCCAAACAACAAAAGGTAAAGAGAAATTATTTTATTTTGAATTTATTGTCAGCTGTGGGAAATGTACATCACTGATGTCTTTGTGTTTATTCAGTAAAAGAGGAAATGAATTTATAGTTTTATTTCTCCAGTGTTGTGGTGCATTCTAAGTTTGGCTTTTGGGGTACCCACTTCAATCACTGACTTCATATTTCTAAATTGTGATCCTTTGTTCTGTATTTGGTGATGGTCTGTCTATGTTTTGCATATATGACTGAGCTGCGGTATTCTGTTTGTGCAGTTTCTGTATAGGAGTCCTACTTGTTTTCTTTCCCAGTAGGAGATGTATTGGTTTTCTGAGGTATATTGGTTTTATATTTTCAGTGCTGCCTTTTTATGTGTAGAGTTTGGTGCTGTGTGAGTCCTGATAGCCGAAGAACAAACCAGTCAGGACTAGAGGAGATCAAACCTAAGCTTTCTTTAGAAGCTCAGATGACAAGACTTCGACTTTCATACTTTGGACACATCATGCGAAGAGAGAGATCATAAGAGAAAGACATCATGCTTGGCAAGGTAGAAGGTCAACACAAAAGAGGAAGGACAGCAATGAGATGGGCCAGCAATGAGATGGATCGGTACAATAACAGCAGCTATGGGTACCAGTCTGTCAACAACGAGCCGCCTGACTGAAGACCGAACACAATTTAGGACAACTATTCAGAGGGTCGCTATGAGTCGACACCGACTTGACAGCATTTAACAATAACAACAGTATGAACATAAGAACATAAGATATGCCATACTGGGTCAGACCAAGGTCCATCAAGCCCAGTATTCTGTTTCCAACAGTGGCCAATCTAGGTCATATGTACCTAGCAGTTTCCCCAAGAGACACAAGTTCCACAATGCTTGTACTGGGTCAAGCATTGATATCTTCGGTCACTTCTTAATAATGGTTTATGGACCTTTCCTCCAGGAACTTGTCCAAACCTTTTTTAAACCCAGCTACACTAACAGCCTTTACTACATCCTCCGGTAGCAAATTCCAGAGTTTGATTACACGTTGAGTGAAAAAATATTTTCCTATTAGTCTTAAATAGTTTACCCTGTAGCTTCATTGCATGTCCCCATGTCTTTCTATATTCTGATAAGGTAAACAATCGATCTACGTTTACCCGTTCCACTCCGTTCATTAATTTATAGACTTCTATCATATCTCCCCTCAGCCGTCTCTTTTCCAGGTTAAAGAGCCCTAACCGTTTTAGCCTTTCTTCATAGGAGTATCCTTCCATCCCCTTTACCATTTTGGTGGCTCTTCTCTGTACCTTTTCTAAAATCGCTATATTCTTTTTAAGATACGGCGACCAGAATTGCACACAATATTCAAGGTGCTGTCTCACCATAGAACGATATAGAGGCATTATAATATCTTTTGTTTTATTTTCCATTCCTTTCCTTATCATACCTAGCATTCTATTTGCTCTCTTGGCCGCTGCTGCACACTGGGCCGAGGGTTTTAACATGGTATCCACAATGACGCCTAAATCTTTTTCCTGGGTGGTGGTCCCTAATGTGGAACCTTGCATCGTGTAATCATAGTGTGACGCTCGCACCCCTACCAGGCGGTTGCCTAGTAGGGACGGCTGGCCATCTTATATCCCTTCTAGGATTTTTTGTGTAGTTGTGTCCGAAAGGAAGAGCCAAGTGGTTATTAAAGCGCACAGGAAATTTTATTCGGTTTCCAGGCTGGTAAGTGGTGAACATAAAATTCTTCAAGCATAACTTTTTTCCAGACAAAAGAAAATACAGGATAACTTCTCCAGAAATCAAAATGTCCAAAATATTATAACCTGGAACAAAACTCACAGCAGTTTCTGTTCCTCACTGCAATTGCTTAACATTATAAAACAAAAGCATTTGTAAAACTCTTCACACAGTGGATGGGTTATCAGCTTCAAGCCTGCTGTTGCCACACACACACAAACAGTTTCAGCTGTTTGGGCCTTCACTGAGGTTCTGCAGTTTTAGCTTCCTAGGAGAGATTCTTAACCCTTTTCCTTCAGGCTTACTCCTCTCTTCCAGCTTCTGAAACTGTCTTTAAATTGCAACAGCCTCTTTTTATATTCCACTGTTTCTAGCTCACATTACTAGTGTATCTTAGTGCACAGCTCACATTCCATCTCAGAGACCTCAGACTCAACAACACTTTCCTCAGGGCCTACCTCCATGCTCTCAATTGAGCTACAGCTGGGTGCTTTCTGAAAGTGCTCTGGTGTCTTTTCCTTATGAGTCTTCACAAGATTAAACAGTCTCTCCCACTGCCTGGCCTTGCCTTCTCCAAGCCGGTCTCTTGGGGGTCTCTCCTGTTTAACCTCCCTGGTGAGATATTTCTTGCTGTGCTGAGCCTTCAGGGGTATGAAAGTCTCCTCTGAGTCAGAGCAAGAACTATCCTGCTGGCAATGCTTGTTCCCTGCGTACCTTTCTTGGCTGCCTTTATAATGGTTCCTCCTTTTGCTGCTCTCCTTGGCTGCAAAGATTCTCCTCAGCTTGGCCCCAGATCTTTCCTGTCTGTGCCTCCTGGGAACTGGACTCGAACCTGGGCTAGGCCTTGAACTGCAGATGCCACTTGTGCTTGCTCTTGCACTCCTCCTGGACCTTCTTCTCAAAGCCCCTTCCAAACTCAAACTGGCTCTCTCTCTTGTGTTTGTTTTCTCTCTGTTAACTGCTGAGCAGGGCAACTCCCTTCCTGGCTCCTCCCACTTGGACCTCCTACTCCTATGCAGGGTTGTCCTGTGGTCTGGGATTGGTTTACCCTTAGCTCTGCCCCCTAGGTTCCTTTCAGGGCTTCTAGTATGGAGTATGTGGTTTTGTGCGCCCATCCCCCGCAAAGAAGAAAAATCCTTCTTTTTTTCAGTTTTCCCTAGCTGGGCTGCACCCTCCTTACCACAATAGTTTGGGTTGTTCTTCCCTAGGTGCATAACCTTGCACTTGTCCACATTAAATTTCATCTGCCATTTTGATGCCCAGTCTTCCAATTTATCAAGATCCTCTTGCAATTTTTCACAATCCTCTTGGGTTTTAACAACTTTAAATAGTTTTGTGTCATCTGCAAATTTGATAACCTCACTCGTTATTCCACTTTCCAGGTCATTTATGAATATGTCAAAAAGCAGCGGACCCAGCACAGATCCCTGGGGTACACCACTATTCACCTTTCTCCATTGGAAAAATTGGCCATTTAGCCCTACCCTCTGCTTTCTATCTTTTAACCAGTTCCTGATCCACAATAGTACACTGCCTCCTATCCCATGACTCTTTAGTTTTGCCAAAAGTCTCTCATGAGGGACCTTGTCAAAGGCATTCTGAAAGTCCATATACACAATATCAACCGACTCACCTTTGTCCACCTGTTTATTCACACCTTCAAAAAAAACATAACAGATTAGTAAGACAAGATCTTCCTTGTCTAAAGCCATGTTGGCTGTCTCCCATTAGGTTGTGACTATCTACATACTGAGTAATTTTATTCTTTATGATGGTTTCTACCATTTTTCCCGGTACTGACGTCAGGCTCACCGGTCTGTAGTTTCCCAGATCACCCCTGGAACCCTTTTTAAAAATTGGTCTTACATTGGCGATCCTCCAATCTTCAGGTATTAGAGATGATTTTAATGATAGTTCACAGATTACTGATAGCAGTTCTGCAATCTCATATTTCAGTTCTTTCAACACACTTTGATGTATACCATCCGGCCCAGGTGATTTGCTACTCTTCAGTTTATCTAATAGTAGTAAGACATCTTCCCGATGTATCGATATTTCCTTCAATTCTTCCGCACCTTTAAATGCCACTTCAGTCATGGGTAACATCCCAAAGAAAAAGGAGCGCTGTTCTTGCAAAAGTTCACCAGGAGCCACAAAAAGCTACAATAAAATATAATATAATATAAACATAAAAACATAAAAAGAAAAAATCAAAATTAGAAACAAAAACATATATAATATGATCTTATGTAATCAAGAAGGACTGGTGAAATTCTTACCAATATAGTTAACAAACAAATGTGTATAAACGCAGGACACACACATGTAATGAAAAATAATAATTAATAATATTTAAAATGAACAGCATAAATATCCTAAAAAGTCTCTTTAATATTGTGAGACAGAATACGCCCAACCCTGGACTTAAGATTACACTAACAGTCCATAAATAGGGTTACATGTAAGTACAATAGTTTTTGATTTGTTTTCTTTCATGTTTACATTTATACAAGAATTTTCTTTACTTTTTTGGAAAACTTTTCCTCAAAATTATTGACTATTGATTATATAATACCTTTTTATAATCCTTTTTAGGATATTTATGCTGTTCATTTTAAATATTATTAATTATTATTTTTCATTACATGTGTGTGTCCTGCGTTTATACACATTTGTTTGTTAACTATATTGGTAAGAATTTCACCAGTCCTTCTTGATTACATAAGATCATATTATATATGTTTTTGTTTCTAATTTTGATTTTTTCTTTTTATGTTTTTATGTTTATATTATATTATATTTTATTGTAGCTGCTACCCCCTGATGAAGGCATTGATTGCCGAAACGCGTTGGGGTCTGTATTAATAAAATTGATTTGAATCGTCCTGACGTCTTGGCTTCTTGCTTTTTTGTGGCTCATGGGTAACATCCCTACATCTTCCTCAGTAAAGACCAAAACAAAGAATTCATTCAGTCTCTCCGCTATTGCCTTGTCGCCTCTTAGTGCTCCTTTAACCCCTTTATCATCTAATGGACCAACTGACTCTCTCACAGGTTTTTTGCTACGAATGTACTTGAAAAGGTCTTTACTTCGCGTTTTTGCTTCCGCAGCAAGCTTCTTCTCAAATTCTCTCTTTGCCTGCCTTATCAATGCCTTGCATTTGACTTGCCAGTGCTTGTGCTGTTTCCAGGTTTCGTTGTTTGGCTCTTTTTTCCATTTCCTGAAAGATGCTTTTTTGGCAACAACAGCCTCTCTGACCTCACCTTTAAACCATGCTGGCAGTTTTTTGGACTTCCTTCCACTTTTCTTAAAGCGTGGAATACAGCTGATCTGGGCTTCCAAGATAGTATTTTTCAACAACACCCAAGCTTGATGTACGTCTTTAACCTTCGCAAACTGCTCCTTTTAGTTTTTCCTTAACTGTTTTCCTCATTTTATCATAGTCTCCCTTTCGAAAGTTAAAAGGTAGTACTGTGGATTTCCTTACTATCCCTCCTCCACTAATTAAATCAAAGGCGATCATGCTATGATCACTATTGCCAAGTGGCCCCAACACCCTTATCTCTTGCACTAGATCTGGTGTTCCACTAAGGACTAGGTCTAATATGGCTTCCCCTCTGGTCGGTTCATGAACCAGCTGCTCCAAGAAGCAGTCATTTATTTCATCTAGGAACTTTATCTCCCTAGCATGTCCTGACGTGACACTGACCCAGTCGATACCAGGGTAATTGAAATCACCCATTATTATTACTGCGCTGTAACTTTTGTTAGCTTCCTTGATTTCTTTGAGCATTTCATCATCCATTTGGTCATTCTGGCCAGGTGCTCGATAGTACACCCCCACTGCCATTGCCTTCCCCCTTTTATATGGAATTTCAATCCATATAGATTCTACAGCAGATTTTGTTTCCTGCAAAACTTTAATCCTTTCTGAGTCAATGCCCTCTCTAACATAGAGCGCAACCCCTCCACCAATTTCATCAGCTCTATCATTACGATATAGTTTGTACCCAGGTATCACAGTGTCCCACTGGTTGTCCTCCTTCCACCATGTCTCTGATGTTCCAATCATATCTAACCTTTCATTTAGTGCTATATATTCTAACTCTCCCATCTTATTCTTTAGACTTCTAGCATTTGCATACAAGCATTTTAGAGAATGTATTTTATTCATGTTAATTTGGCTATTGTTAGACATGGGTAAATTGGGATCTTTAAGCTCTGTCTGCTCCATACTTGAGGGCATTTGGGCTACTTTACTCTTTTGTGGAACCTCTGCTTTTGATAGTATCCTTCAAGGATACATTCTTCCGAACCATCCGCTCTTGGGCGACTGTCGGCTTTCCCCTAATATCTAGTTTAAAAGCTGCTCTATCTCCTTTTTAAAGGTTAATGCCAGCAGCCTGGTTCCATCCCGGTTAAGGTGAAGCCCATCCCTTCGGAAGAGCCCCTCCTTTCCCCAGAATGTTCCCCAGTTCCTAACAAATCCAAAACCCTCATCTCTGCACCATTGTCTCATCCACGCATTGAGACTCCGGAGCTCTGCCTGCCTTTTGGGTCCTGCGCGTGGAACAGGAAGCATTTCGGAGAATGCTACCCTGGAAGTTCTGGATTTCAACTTCCTACCTAAAAGCCTAAATTTTGCCTCCAGAACCTCCCTACCACATTTTCCTATGTCATTGGTACCGACATGTACCAAGACAGCAGACTCCTACCCAGCACTATCTAAAACCTTATCTAGGTGGCGCGTGAGGTCCGCTACCTTCGCACCAGGCAGGCATGTTACCAGGCGATCCTCATGTCCACCAGCCACCCAGCTATCTACATGCCTAATGATCGAATCACCAACTATAACGGCTGTCCTAACCCTTCCCTCATGGGCACATGGCCCTGGAGAAACATCCTCGGTGCGAGAGGGTTTTACATCACCTGGAGGACAGGTCCTAGTTACAGGATCACTTCCTGCCACACCAGGGTGATGCTCTCCTGTCACGTGACCTCTCTCCTCCATGGCAACAGGGGTGCTGCCAGACTGGAGGTGGGACTTCAGGACTATATCCCTGTAGGTCTCGTCTATGTACCTCTCTGTCTGTCTTATGTTTTCCAAGTCTGCTACTTTAGCCTCTAGAGAACGGACTTGTTCCCTGAGAGAAAAGAGCTCCTTGCACCTAGTGCACACGTAAGACCTCTCACCAACTGGGAGAAAATCATACATGTGACACTCAATGCAAAAGACTGGAAAGCCCCCATCCCGCTGCTGGACTGCTGTCTGCATCTTAGTTTTAAGTTTGTGTCTAGATCTTTAAGTTCTTACTTGCTAGGGGTTGCTATGGGTATTTATACCAATAAAACTGTACCTAATACGTTTAATATACCTTGTTCATCTGAAGCTTAATTAATCTCAGGTCCTTAGTGAATGACTGATTTGGGTAATGAGCTTCACCTGAAAGCACCTCCTGTCTTTTAAGATGTGTACGTACCTATAAAGCTATGATTATCCCAGGGGAGGGAGGGAAAATGGAAATTACACTTACCTGGTAATTGATGTTCCTTGAGGGAGTACAGTTCAGTCCTCCACCACTGGGTAGTGCACCTCCTCCTGCAACATGGAGACTGGACAAGTCAAACTTGTGACATCACCGGGTATATCCTGCTGGTCTTCTCCCATGATCCCCCAGTGACCTACTGTCAAAGCAGACTCAAAGGAGCAAACAAACAACCAGTTAAAGTACTAAATACAAAGCTATGCTCAAACTTCAACTTTAAAATCACAGGGCCCCAAAAAGAAAGGCCGAAAACACCCTCCTCCGTGCCCCTGTCCCCCTGCGCACCAAACAGCGGAAGACAGAGAGCTAGAAGGAAGGAGAACTAAGGAAGAGTATAGGCAGAAAAGGTTGCTCTCGCGATTACCTGCCAATCAGAGCCCGTTGCCGACGCTAGGATCCAAAAGCACACTCGGAACTGACGCCTCGCGTCTGAAACATCCATCCCTGGGCGGGAATGAGGACTGAACTGTACTCCCTCAAGGAACATCAATTACCAGGTAAGTGTAATTTCCATTTCCTTATCGGTCCTACAGTTCAGTCCTCCACCACTGGGATGTACCAGAGCAGTAATCATTGGGAGGGACCTATCCAGTCGGCTCGGCCCCTAAACGAACAGAGCAGGCACCGACCCCAGCCCGCTCCTCACGTCAGGCGGTAAGCGAACCAGGAAGATACGACCGAGAGCCCACTTGGATCCTCTTCACTGGTGAAAAACAGCACAGAACAAATAAATAAATAAATAAACTCTGCCCCAAGCAGCGCTAGTGCTTCAGAAAGACAAACTCGCCATCGCAAACACACTGAACGCCCTAGAAACAGACCTATTGAGAAGGCTACCGGAGCTCCGCCTGAAAAATCCGCTTGAGCTCCCCCTTGGCTCTCGACCCCACCAGGGTGTCAAGTGTTAGCAACCGCTGCTCTCCCACAGAACCCGCCTCCACGGAGGGACAGGCAGCGAAGAGACCTCCCAGAAAGCGGCGGAACCTTCACCTAAGGTCCAAGAAACGCAGGTTACAAGCAAAGTGTTCTTGCGTAAGTCCCAAACCGACAACTAGACAGGCACAGCCGGATTCCACGAGGGAGAACGGAACCGAGGTCCATCCAGACAGAGGTGGGAAGCAAAATGAGGGAAATGGAAAAACCACCAGCGTCAAACACCCTATTTGTCACACCTCTTAAGGGCTTTATTCTTTGCAACACAAAGTAGCTCTACAGCTATGTCCTGGACCAGTTGGAATCTTTTTAATTGAGAATGTGGAATGCAGCTAAGCAATGAGTTGCAATAAACCAAGCGTGATCCACCAAGGGCATATAAGAGGGTGTCAAGTGCCCCAGAGTCCAGCGTTGTTTTCAGAAGATGTGGAGTCTTACATGGTGTGACAAAAAAGAAAGGAGACTCTGGTAGCCACGCCCACGACGCAATGCCAGTAGGCCAACCGCTTACATCACCTGGATATGCCCTCCGGAATTGGAGGAACCATGCAGAAGTAGCAATCGCCGACGTGATCCATGGGCCCTCTCCAGATCATTGGAACCGCAAAAGACTTTGATGGTCTTTTCCCATCCATCCACAGCCTGAGATCTGCTACACATGTATTGCAGCATATGTGTGGCGCCTAGCTTTTATCCTGATCTTTTATTCTGCAGCCAAAATATAAATTGTAGGCTTTCTGAACCGCCACAGTCATATGCCATTTTTGTGATGTAAAAGTCACATCACCACAACTAGAGCAGAAATTATCTGCATGATTAACACCAGTACGAGGAATCGCCAAATATGCTGTGAGTGACCTATCGGTATAAAATAAATATGTCTTTTTTTTTTTTTTTTTTTTTTTACTGTCAAGCGAGGCAAATTTAAGTAGTGACTGCATCAACTGGTTTTGGACAGTTATTTCGATTGGTTGCAAGTAAAGATTATGCAAGCTCACGCAAATGTTGCAGAATACACTGGTAATGGTCCCCACTGACTAATGAAGAGCACATATCTTAGCAACCAGACCCAGTCGGCCATTTTCACTATGACCTCTGAAAGGCATAGAATGGACCGTGCCACGGCCCCGTACCAATGCGTCGACGCTATCCAGTAGCCTCATATGTCCTCTGCTAAACATCGACCCGTCGCCGCAGACTGACAGGTCGCCATGAGGTCCAATATGGGCTGACCGCATCTGAGCACACGCGGCGCGCACACCACCTGATGCAATCTCACTCCTCCGGCAAACACTCGGACCCCGCTAAGGACATTCGCCACCACAGTGTCCCCACCGAAACGCAGGCCGCCAAGGCTTCAACCGCGCACGCTGTCCCTTCGCTCGGGCCACCCTGACCACCCGACCGACTCCACCCTGCCGATCGAAATAGGCCACCATCCCAGAGATCTCAGACAGCACTTACAGCGCTCGATCCACTACCGTGTCCACGAACACCTGCCATGGCTGACGTACCGCGTACCGTTCCAGACGATGGAACACTGGGCGTGCTGCGTACACTAAAACGCCTTGTACATAAAGGATCCCCAAAATGTAGCTGAGTCTAACCACGCTCCGGCCAAGCTCCCGGAAGAAAGGGACAGAACCTTATAAAAAAGAAGTGGGGACAATTAGGAAGGCTTTCCTGTTTGATTATTCTTTTTTTTTTTTTTTTTTTTTTTTCCTTTTTACAACTCCATAAGGGCCACAAGGCACACAACCGAACAGGGCATTGTCCAGAGAACGCAAGGCCCCTCCTCCAGGCTGACTCCACATCCACAGCCTAAACCGGCAGTCACCTTGGCTGATGCCGAGCAGCGCGGAAGCCAACTTGTAAGCCCAGCATATGAAGTATGCCTACTAGTACAGCATTCCAAAATGGAGGGACATGTAACCGGACGGCTTTGAATATGAACCTACAGATATCCCGCGCTTGCTCCAAGACAAGCACTGTGCAGCCTACTGGTCTTCTCGGAGCACCGCCACGACCCGAAGACCTAAACCGGCCAGCAAAAGACGACGTACGCTGGGCCCGAAGGAACCTGGTTGAACGGATCCCAGCACTCCCTGTATCGTTAGGATCGGAGCCTCCCCCCAAGGACTCAGCCCTGGCTGGAACCGGCTGAGCATAACTCCAGGCCCTGCGGCGAGCCCCCACGAAGAAGTGGGACGCAACGATGCCTTGAGGAAAGGGAAGGCGCAATGGGTGAAGCAAGTTGCTAGCCAACCAAGGGAGTAAACCCCACACGCGCACAACGGAAGGACAGAAGAACCGAGGATTCTGGTCCCACAGGTGCGCCTGCTAGCCTTTAACAACATACACCTCCGCAGGTACAAAAAACTTAAATTGTGAGCACCTTCAGGGGTTAGGGGAATAGACGACAGCCTCCGACTGTGGACCACCTTGTCTTGCACAACAGACAGCAGCACCCCACCAAACAAATGATTGGGAATATATGACCTCAGAACCCCAAGGCAGAGGTAAAACAGTAGAACGTGCAGTGGACGTGAATTTCCAGATCTGCCAGCCCCCCTGCCCACATTGAGAAGAGGCAGAGAAGAACTGGACCGGCGGATCTGGAGGGGTGCCTCCTGGACAGCCGGGCCACCGAAGGGAAAGCTGATGACTGAGGCCCAAACTCCTCAGGATGGCCCCGTCTTGCATTGGCAACCCCATGCAACACCATGACAACCCCGCTCACGATATCCCAAGCGATCTCTGTCATTGCTGCAACAATCACCTGAGCATGAGATCACAGACGGAACACGGACATGCAGACGCACTCAAGGAGAGTGCACCTAAGAAGTATGAGCCTATCCAACATCCAGCACCACATGTCCAGGTGTCCCACTCCTGTCACCCAAAACACAGGACGCTTGAACCTAGGTGACCGTCATAGCAAAGACAGGGAGGCCTGACTGCCGCTATCAACCCTTCCAGGACCCTGGAACACTAAGCCCCGGACTGTGCCATCCAGCAACACTTCTCACGATCCCCAGCAGGGGCCTTTCCCCAGATGGCCCAGATGGGCAGTGTTCCCGCCAAATGGGCAAGCTGCGCTCTGATAACATAGTGCAGAAAACCAAATCAAAGTGTCTTAATCTAGCTAATTTTTGTCTAATAGTGATCATTCATAATATCAGCCAGGCTCAATCATAACATTAGTATTAATGATCTCTAAAGATTGAAGAGTTACTAATGTAACACTAATTGGTTTTTTTTTTTTTTTTTAAAGAGCTTCAAAGGCGATCTTGGAAACTGCAGACCAATGAATCTGAGTTCAGTGCCTGTTAAATGATAGAACTTGTTCTGAAAAGCAGCACCAAGCTGTCTTTTCAAAGGGTTAATAAACATGTGATTAAGCCAAATTATATGTATCTGTATGTTTTAGAAGGTACTTGACAAAGCCCCTTATGAACTTCTCCTGAGGAAGGAGATGATGTGCTATTATAGAATGGGAAATGGATCAAAAACAGGAACACAATAGGACTAAATGGCCAGTTTTCTCACAGGAGACCCGTAAATAGTGGAATGTCTCGGGATCTGCACTGGAACTGGCATCTGGTAACATCTACTGCACTGAAATGATCTGGAAAAGAGATCAGCAAGCATGGCGATCAAATTTGCAGATGGCATAACGACATTTAGAGGCTGTCTGCACAATTTCCAAGCGTATAAACATGGAAATAGCATCCTTATATAAATGACAATTTCAGAAAGGGCTCAATTTGTAGGTAGTTGTGCCGCCGATGACCCTGAATGGCCAAATCCTAGCACGGAAACCTGCTGCTGACAGACGTCGCTAACTGCCAGAATGCAGACAAAGGTAAAGGCACCCCCCAAGAAGTAAAACCCAAACCAATCACATTGCATTCAAAGAACTATAAACTATCATGAAATTAAAAGGAAATTAAAATTAGAATTAAAATTAAAAGTAACAGCAAAAGGAAGTCCTTATCTGGGTGTAGCCGCGTGGAACAGCGTCGTCTGCTCAAACTCGGGGCTGCTCCGCTCTCCGCCACGAGGCCTCAGCCCTGCCGAGAAAATAGCGCCAATCCGAAGCAGGCTCGTTTGGCGCCAGACACCACAGAGGCGGCAAGAGCTCAGAGCCCCTCCATGCGGACTCGAGAGACTCCCTTGTGGCGTCGGGATGCAGCAGTTACCCCGCTGTAGCTGCAGGGTGAAGAGCTGTCCAGACACGCTGCTGCCTCGCGCCACCAGAAGTAGCAGACGCTGCGAGCCCCGGCCCACCGGCTAAAGAACCTCGAACGGCCTGAGGCTCCCGCCGCGATGGGAATCTGCCGCATGGACACTGCCAAAATGCAGGTATTCCACAGAGCTCTCCCCCGTACAGTCCTGGGGGAGAGATCATCACCGGGCACAGAGACCGAAGAATCCCAAGCAGAGAGGCTAGCTGGCAGCGTGAACTTTGAAAAGGGACAGAACCCCCCTTTACAATAAGGCAGACTAGGTGAAAATAAATAAAGTAAAAGTAAATGAAATTAAATGAAAATGAAAATGAATACAATTTACAGGATTACACCTAAAGAAGGGCAAAAGAAATGCAAGGTAAATCAAATCCTGACTAACTGCTCCTAAACTGCTTCTCAAGTGAGCCCAGCACCTAGGCTCACTACGTCCTCATGCTGCATGGAGACTGGACACACTGGGGGATCATGGGAGAAGACCAGCAGGATATACCCGGTGATGTCACAAGTTTGACTTGTCCAGTCTCCATGTTGCAGGAGGAGGTGCACTACCCAGTGGTGGAGGACTGAACTGTAGGACCGATAAGGAATAACACTTATTAAAAGAGGGCTGCTACACAGTACCCTGTCTTGTGCTGCTGAGGTAAGCTAAATTCTGATTTGATTTAAATTATAGCTCTTAGCTGCTGCTAGGCTCTAACTTCTTATGAAATTTAAACTACAAGCTCTCTGCTGGGTACTAAATTTAACCAGAAAGCTCTCTTCTGTGTGTTAAATTTAAACTAAAAGTACTGTGCTGTTACTTGGCCCTGAGTGACTATTAAATTTAAACTACAAGCTCTCTGCTGGGTATGAAATGTAACCAGAAAGCTCTCCTCTGTGTTTTAAATTCAAACTTTAATTGCTGCTACTAGGCCCTAACTGATCCAACAACAACAAAAAAACCAGTGGGTTCACAGATTAAGTAGCTTTAATACAAAGAATTCTTTTTAGAAAATTACCAGAAGTATATACTCACAGTTGCAGATTTCTCTTCAGAAGTAACAGTATGGATTCTAAATGAGCAAGGTTTTGTAGTACTTTCTAATGTACCTGACAATTGACACTAGAGGATGGTGGTGTAGAAATATGGTAACCTTTCTTTATGCTTACTGCCCATCCAAATGGTATTAAGACACTTACTCATTAAGAGACAAGTTTACTAAAAGTTAATGCATGTTCACAAATGTTAACACGCACTAAGTGTGGCAGCACACATTTATTTCTATAGGTGTAGTGGCATTTAAAGTACATTAATATCTAGAAAACATGTCCCTAATTCATTGCTGGGACAAAAAAGAGCTCCTTTGGAAGCCTGAAGACGACTGGGGCAAGATATGCAGCCAAATGGCACTGTTTATAGCCCTCAGAGATGTGAGAGAGGCTATAAACAGTGCCTTTTGGCCAGTGGATGCTCAGAACAACTATGGGCCTACGTACTAAGCATTTATTCCCCCAATCTACAACATACTTTTTTTTTCTCCTATTATTTTAGTGTATTTGCAAAAGGAGTGTTTTACTAATTTACGACTATCACACTGAGCCAATCGAAAAAAAACATCTGCGGTGATGTTCAGAAAACTAAGAAAAGAACGCCAAGAAAATCAGCAAAAATGCATCAACAAACGCAGAAATGGCTTAATATTTCCCGGTCAGATACCAACCAAATACAGACTGATGATTCCACCCAGTCAGGCATAGTGTTTTGCAATTCTGAATATCACCTAATACCTACTGAAGAGGAAGTAGCTGAAATTCTGGATGTTGCTGGCACCACCAATGGAAGTGGTAAAGTTAGCAAACCAATGGAAGAAAATCCACAGAAAGCAAATTATCATTTTGATGATCCCACGACTTGGCCTCCAATCACTGACAAAGTTTAGGTGTATGTTAGTTTCTCATGGGCCAGAACAAAATGATAGGGACTGCAATTTTCTGAACAGTTGTTCCACTTCTGGAAAACGGCATTTCAGTAAAAATTGGTTTAAAAAAGCTCTTCCAAATGCTGAAAAGGTTCACTGCCAGTGGCTCTTGTATAGTACATCTAAGAATGGAATATTTTGCTTCTCATGCATGTTGTTCTACCTGTGCTAACTGTAAATTTTCAGATCCTGCTAAAGGTTTTTTTGATTTGGTTCACCTGAGCCCAAGATTCCAGAGCATGAAAACAGCTTAGAACAGAAAATGCTACCATCAGCGAAAAGCGCTTGAAAGGAGTTTGAAAAAAAAACAGAGTTATTGATGATGACTTACAGAAAGCATTGAAAGAAGAAATAGAAAGGTGGCGCAACATATTGAAGGTCATCACTGATGCTATCATGTTCTGTGCTCAAAACAATCTTGCTTTGAGAGGTACTAGTAAGGTTATTGGAAAATCAAACTGTGGTTTGTTTCTGAAAATCTTAGAACTAATAAGTCATTACCACCCAGAGTTGGCTGAACATATTGTAGCTGCTAAAACAGCAAAAGCATCCATGACATATTTTTTTCCACGAATACAAAACGAGTTAATAGTGCTGCTGGTTGAAAAGGTGAAGAAAGAAATGGTATCACAAATCAAAAAGGCTAAATATTATTCTGTTTGACAGAACAACTGATGTTTCTCACAAGGAGCAGTTAAACCAAATTATGCGGTATGTTTTAATTAAAGATGGTCAGTGTTCATTGGAACAAAGTTTCATTGATTTCATTTAAAGTCATGATAAAACTGGCCTTGGGCTGACCACAGAGATTACAGGAAAATTAGAAAGTGATGGTTTGGATATAAAAGACTGTAGAGGTCAGGGATATGATAATGGAGCACATATGGCAGGCAAGTACAGTGGAGTGCAAGTCCGAATTAGTGGTCTTAATTCCTTGGCTAGATTTCTGCCATGAGCAGCCCATTCCCTCAATTTAGTCGGAGCTCATGCAGCTGAAGTATCACTGTTCATAAAATTCTTTGGTTGCGTTCAAAAACGGTTCACCTTTTTCTCAGGCTCTAAAGTGAAATGGGAATAACTGATGAAGGTGTCGACTATTTCTTTGAAAAGTAGTAACTAAGTGGTCTGCTGGAAAAGCAGCAGTTTCTGCACTGTTGACGCAAATTGAAGGAGTTTATAATGTTCTCAAGAGTTAAGTAATGGCTGGGGCCAAAATGATGATACAGTATCAGGTACTCAAACACTTCTCACACAAATCAATTTTTAATTTCTTTGCTTGCTCCATCTATGGTGTCAGATTCTTACAGTTGTCGAAAGAGAGAACTGCTGCTTACAATCAAAGAATATATCTGTTGATACAGCTTCAAAGTTGTTGCAAGGTTTGTCATTGCAGATACAGTACATGCATGACAAAGCACAGTTACTTACCTGTAACAGGTGATCTCTAGGAACAGCAGGAATTAGTCTTCACATATGGGTACGTCGGTACCGACGGAGCCCGCACGGGAATGCTGCCCAGCTTTCAATCAGAAAGCTTTTGGCAGCATCCCTCGCGCCTGCGCAGTGACTTCCCGCCTTCTCCACAGCCTCTCTTCAGTTGAGTTTCAGAGCTGAGACAAAGGCGAGGAGAGAAAAGGAAAGAAATTAAGAAGATGCAACTCCTAGGGGAGGTGGGAGGGTTGTGAAGACTAATTCCTGCTGTTCCCAGAGATCACCTGTTACAGGTAAGTAACTGTGCTATCTCCAGGAACAAGCAGGAATGAGTCTTCACATATGGGGACTCCCTAGCTGGAGATGCCAGGGGGAGATCCCATAAAAATGCAAGTGCCTGGATCAGGGGTGCATTTTGTCTCCAGGAATCCCCGGCATCCAATGTGGGATGGAGGGTAGGAGTTGACAATAAAGGAGCTGTGAGGAAAGAAACAGCACAGCCAAGGACTAGAGGGTCCTACAGACTACAGGAGTCCTTGGTATATATGATGAGTAGCATTAAACACATTTAATGTACACTTAACATATGCAGCTTACCTACTGTATTGTAGGAAGTAGGAAGCAGGATGGAGTCTACTGGATAAGCAGTGGCTGAATCTTCAAGGTGACCTCCCAGTAGCGAGGATGAAGGTCCAGACCTGGAGGTAGTAGACGATCCAGGTGTCAACTGGGTAGGATTAGACGACAGGTCTTCAATGGAAAGCTTTATGGAAAAAAGCTGAAAACTCCTTTAGGCATAAGGTTATTAACATTGAGGACTAAAGGAAGAAGACTGACGGAGTTGGAGAACTAGCCCAGTCTTGGCAGGAAGAGGGGAACTGGAAAAAAAACCTATTCCTAAGTAGAACAGCTGTGTACTCAAAGATAAAGATGTACACTGTTTTTCCTAGATGGCGAGAGATAGGAAAAATATTGAAGCTGGATGCTTCAAGGACATAAAGAAAAAATGGAAAATGTTAGCACCAAGTGGTTGTTGGGGCTTAACATGTCCTGTATCATAACTTGGCATGGGACGTAGGGCAACAGACTGTCTAAAACCTCTAAGAGGTAAAACATGTAGTAGAGACAATAAGGGTGATAGTGAAGACGATTGACCAACCCTTAAGAAGCCCCCCATGAAACACATATATATGGGGAGATATATATGTGGCGTGAATAGATATGTATATATTTATATATATATAGTATATAAATATACATATGTCCAGATTTGGAGATTAGGATATGGATGGAGAAATATATCAAATATATATCTATATCTATATATAGATAGATAGATAGATAGATAGATAGATAGATATATATAGAGAGAGAGAGATGATATACGTAGATATATGTAAATTTGTGGGGCATGGTTTAGCACCACCAGAGTAATGATATAAGTATGTAGACATATAAGGAGATGCTACATACAAGACAACAGATTGAGATACATGTCTACCATCCAGCCCCATAATTGTACATGGGGAATAGAAGAGAAAAAGATTCTGCATCCTACAAGAGGGTGAGCCCACTTGGGATATGTATAGAGAATCTATTTTCATGGATTGAGGGATGCAGGAAGGCAATCCAACTAGTTATCCGTGATGTTTGTGTGAGAACAGATGAAGATAGGAATCTGTAAGGAACAATGCGGGATTTCCACAGAACACTGACATGGTGGATGTCTTGGATCTTCACGTAGAAGAACTGAGATTACGTGTTAACACCCCAATTTGAAAAAAGGGGGGGGGTGCGGAGAACCCTCTCAGGTATAGGAAGGGTTTATAAGTTCTTCTCTAATAAAAGAGGAACTTCAGAGACAAGGCCAATGCTCTGTAGCAAGGCCCCCATAGTAGAAAGCTTCTCTGAAGATTGCTGAGAAAAAACTGACTGAAAGTCAGGTATGTTGCCATATCCTAGGAAAGGAGATGGGTAGAATAATGTGAGAAAGTCTAAACAAGTAGGAGGATCCAAGACAGCTTGGAATCACTACTGAGGGTAGACAAAGATTTGAACAAGGGCCTGGAACTTGGACAAAGTTTCAGTAAGAGAATTACTGTAACTCCTGCAGGCAGAGCTGCTGACGGAAACAGGAAAGAGACCGTCGTGTGCTGAAAAAGAAAAAACAGACAAGAAAAAGGAGGGGATATCTTCTATCCTTGTCTGGGGAACGAGCTTGCCAGGGAAGTAGTTCCGTATGGTAGTCCTCAAGTAGTTGTAGGGTGACGTACCCATGGGGTAAGTCAACTGAAGGAAAAAATGTTCAGTTGGGATAGAAACTATCAGGTGATAGTTACAACTGCACCTCTAGAGAGTAAGAAGAGGAGAAGTGTGTAGTCCCTGAACAAAATAATTGTGTTTTTTTTTTGACAGGGTAGTACACTGAAAAAACTTCTAAGATGTAGAAGGAAAGTGTAAGTTACAATTCCCGGTCCCTATGGTTGCTGGGAATGCGGAGACTGGCCAGAACTGGAGGACTGCAGACTAGGTTGAGGCGTCTCTTGTTTAGGTACAGCCGAATTATGGGCAGGAGAGGAATGAAACTTTCTTTTCTTAGGGAAAGAAGGTTTGGCAGGACATTTCCTACTCTTTGAAGAAGGAGGCGGCTTAGAATGGTTTCTAGTGGAAAAAGAGTCAGTGGAGCATTGAGCAAACTGACGTAAAGCCTCCTTATTGAAAAGACTTTCCCCTGTACAAGGAGAATGAGCTAGTATAGTTTGTGCCCGTTTGTTCAAGTCTGAAGCCTCAAGCCAGGCTCTGCGACGTGCTGCAATGGCAATAGCAGAGGATCTGCTAACGGACTCAAAAGAGTCTATAGAAGCACGAGACAGGAACCAGGATATATTCCGACTGTGATTAATGAGCAAGGAATAATCAGCAGCCTTGGGCTCTGGTAAAAAAGGGGTCAAAAGAGACAATTTCGCTGTGACTTCCTGGAGTGTTAGACTCATGTGAAAAATATATGAGAGAACTCTGGAAGCCAGCATAGAGTTTTGGAAGGCCTGACGGCCAAAAGCATCAAGTGTTCTTGAAGAACGGCCTGGCGGAAAAGAAGAATGCTTCTTCTTGCTCTTAACTTTCCTCAGTGCTGATTCCACTACAAGGGAACGATGAGAAAGTTGAGGTTTTTGGAACCCTGGAGAGGGTGGCACTCGGTACCTAACCTCAAGGTCTGTAGAAACTTGAGGAAGTCGTAAGGGTGATTTCCATATCCTGAGAAGGAGATCCTGCAGAGCAGGATGTAAAGGAAATTGTATATTTTGCATTTGTGCCGGTGAGCCATGAGTAGGATCACAACCAGGGATAGAAATATTAAGAAAAGCTGCCATATCCAGGAGAAAAGCCTGAAAAGACTGATCTCCTATGGGAACTATTCCTGGTGAGGCTAAAGAAAGAGCCTGAGTATCAGAGGATGGACAAGGTACTGCACCAATGCCAGGTATCGGTTCCAAACTAGGCATCGGTGCAAGAACAGGCATCAACATCGCTACTGATAAAGGACTAGCAGGTGAAGTAGTCATCGGGAACTGCTGTAGTGGTACCGAGATCATGAGGGAGTTATGGCTAGGATCTTCGGAACTACCTATTTGGAAACGACAGGAGTCGGTTCCGGGACGCGTCGGTACGCAGTCCTCTAGACTCGATATCGATTCAAGACTCGGCATCGAAGAGAGCGAGACTAGCGATGCATGTCTCTACAGTTCCGACGCCGGTGGTAGTATCGGCGATGCCGATACCACTAAGACAGCCTGGGTGACATCGATCGATACCGACGGTACCGAGGATACCCGATGAGCACCCATCCATGCCGATGCCGATGCTAGGGTATCGGAACCGATCAACGCCGGTACCGTCCCAGAGCATGGCTGAGATTGAGGGAAGTCAATGCGGTGCGTATCGATCGGTCCCGAAGGTACCGAGGATGCCCGATGACGATCCCTGGTGAAGAGTAGAGTACTCTACACCGGTGCCGATGCCGGAGGCTCGGTACCGCTCGAAGCGGATACCACCTCCACGCATGGCTCAGGCATGTTCTGTGAGGGGTGAGCCCCAGGAACATCCTGAAACCCCTTTAACGCTTTGGAGCCCGAAGCCTCCCGCAGGGGTAATGCCAATGGGTTCTTGAGAGCAAGGCCGGAGCCGTCACCATGCTGGGCATGGGACATACCACTCAAGCATTGGCTAGTCTTAACAGACTGTTTTTGGGTTACCTGATTCTGTGAAGTAGAGAAACCGGGTACCCTCACTGCCGAAGAAAAAACGGTATCAAGGGAAACTCTAAATACTGAAGGTTTTCTCACAAGATTATCTCCTGACAAGTCAGGGGAAAAAGGGTCAGGACCCACACAGTTGAGACACCAACTATTGGTGTCTAAAAAGAAACAGGTGTTTCCACACCGGATGCACTTCTTAGGAAAAGAAGGCTCCATAATGAAAAAGGCCTAGTAGGCCTAAGAAGTTAAGGCAAAAAAACTGAAGAAAGGTTTTACAGACTTTAGCCCAAAAACCACCGGCGGTACCGGTGGTAGCGGGAAAAACAGTCGCGACCACAAGAAAACAAAAAAATTAAAATAATTAAAGCAATTAAAAAGAAAAGTTTCTGCGGTGACAGGAGGACGTCCTGCCGACTCCGCGGAAAAACGAAAACTGAAGAGAGGCTGTGGAGAAGGCGGGAAGTCACTGCGCAGGCGCGAGGGATGCTGCCAAAAGCTTTCTGATTGAAAGCTGGGCAGCATTCCCGTGCGGGCTCCGTCGGTACCGACGTACCCATATGTGAAGACTCATTCCTGCTTGTTCCTGGAGATAGGTATTACAGAAATAATCAATGCAGCAAAGATAACAGCTCAAAGAACTGACATCAAACCAGTTTTTGCAACAAAGAGGAGACAAAAAGCATAAAGAATGTGTTTTAATCAGATGGTGAGCTTACACCGGAAAATAATTTTGAGAGACAATGTAACATGTTGTTTGACAGCCTTATAACTCAAATGCAGTGGGTGTTTTAAAACATTAGCTGGGATGTCTTCTGACTTTGAATTCCTCACCGGCAATTCTCTTAGAACGTTTTCAGTGGAAGAAGCCAAAAATTGTGCAGCTAACCTAGCTCGGAAGTATGACTGTGACTTGGATATGCTAGAACTGGTGTCAGAAACAGAGTTTCAAATTTCAGGGAAATATGTTGATTGCTGATTTAGGAAAAGCAAATACTATTGACCTTTTTTGCAACTTATGCATACGTATTTCTTAAAAGATGCATATCCTAATATAGAGATTGCGCTTAGAAATTTTTTTAACAATTCCAGTCACTGTTGCTTCTTGTGAACGTAGTAATAGCAAGTTGAAGTTTGTAAAAACTTATCTTAGGTCATCGATGTGCCATGAACGTTTGTCCAACTTGGCAATTTTGTCTATTGAGCATGAAATAGCTGATACTCTCAGTTATGACAGTGTCATTGATGATTTTGCTGTGCAGAAAGCAAGTACAGTAATTCTGAAATAATTGAGTTGTCGATTGGATTTGTGCTCCAGTTCCTTCTTTATTAGTTTGGTGGGTGAACTTTGGTTTAAAACCCTATAACATTATACTAAATATTTACCAAAGACCAGTTTTCTACTTATTAATTTTGCCTTTATGGATAGTGAAGTCACATTTGGCTGAATTTAAATATAAGATTTTGTATCAAGATGACACCTACATCAGTTACAATAGCTCCTTTTAGACTGTTTCCTGATAGTGTTTTTACACAGTTGTATTAGAAAGTAGGCCTGTATAAAGTTGACTAAAGTCGAGTCTAATGCAACCCACAGTCAACTTTATACAGTCTATTTATATGGTCTATTGTCTAATACGACCATTTTTTTTTGTTTTATGATGTTTTTGGTTTTTATTGTCTAATTTATTACAGTGGCTTCAAAGGTTTTTTTGGATAAAGAAAGGGAAATATTTGAGCACGTTTATCTATATACCTATGTCTGGGAATGCACATTGCTCCCACCCAGGACTAAAGGGAGGTGTGTTTGGAAAATGCATGCAGAAAGGACTTCTCACCAATGTCAAATTTTATGAGAGAGTAGACCGCTCACTGAGCATGTTTGAACAGTTATGTACATGGTGTAATTTAAGAAAGGAATCTGTTTTATGCTTTTTTGTAAATTAGGCACTACACTGGTATGTTGAGATGGGATGTGGACATGCAGGACGAGTGGGCACTGGCAGAAGAAATGAGGCCAAAAAGGGTGGTGGGGGGGGGGGGGGACAGAACTACACCACGCATTAGTACCTGCTAGCCAGACCCCGTGGCAAGGGGAGCCTGTGCTGGAAGATCTGTTGCAGTCCTGGCAAAGAGTGCTGGGGGGGGGGGGGGGTAGGGAATTTACAGTGAAGGACATACAGGGTTTTGTCCACATGGTTCAAAGAATCTGTGGACTCAAATTTCAGGGAGATGCTGAATTCCCTCTTTTCGCAGGGGCATGGCGTCAGTTCTCAGCAAAGAAGAGGGCAGACATTAGTCCCTTAAAGGAAGAGAGAAGCGATTCATCTGCCTATTGGGTGGAGGCAATGACGACAAAACAGAGTTGCTTCATCCCCCCTCCTTCCAGCAGGCAGCCTGAATACCCTCTCTCTTTTCCCAGGGGTCCAGCATCATTCTTTGGGAGAGAGAAGTGAGCTGATGCTGGGCCTCTGAGCAAAGAGAGGGCATTCATGCCTACTGGGAGGGAGGTAGAGTGGTGAGATTTTGGGCAAAATAGCATAAGGAAAAATTTGGAAATGTAATGGGGCTACAAGAGTGGAGAAGTAGCCTAATGTATAGAGCACTGGCTTGGTAACCAAGATACCCAGGTTTGATTCCAACTAGCACTCCTTGTGTCCTTTGGCAAGTCACTTAACCCTCTATTGTCATGGAAGAAAGGCCTGGCAATCTACTTTTAGTCACACTGAAGAAAATACAGGAGCTACTGGATCGCCAGGAGTCAGCATAGACTCAAATGCACACACTGAACTTTACAATGGGAACACTAAACTCCTATTGTCTTTCTTTTTTGTGTGGAAGAGAGGTCTTAAGCTGGGGCATTGAGCTCCTGTCCTTGTTTCTTTGGGGTTGAGGGAGGGGGGCTTGATTTTATGTTGGCGTCACCAACCTTTTATTTTGTATTTGGGGGGGGGGGTCTTAGGCTTGGATCATCAAACACCAGTCATTCATTTTTATGTGCATGTGGAAGGAGTGTTATACGGAAGATTTTATATAGGGGCTGCTGAGCCATCATTCATTTGTGCGTATTGTGATAAGGAAGCTTATCAGGACCTAGAAGAGAAGGGTAAAAAGAAGGCATTTACCTTGATAAAGGGACCCATTTTAAAAGGTCCAGGACTTAAAACTCCATTTGCTCCTAGAAAGCCAGTAATTCCTGGCTACAATGAGGAACAGAGTGCCCCTAGTGGTGGAAAGAATAGGGAATATAGGCCCAGGGTAAGGAGCCCTTACGTCACTACATCCCCTAATCACACAGCTGCCACCAGGGAGTTTGATCTTTCTCACCTGAGAGGGGAGAGGGTGGAGCAGGAGCCTGAGGGGTTTAAGTTTGGCTCAGTTAGGTCAGAGAGAGGAGGAAGTCGAGGAAGCAGAGGAGGAGCAAGAGGACGAAGAGGGACAAGCAGGACACATGGAGAGAAACTGGAAGACCAGAGAGTGCTGCAACTGCTGACCAGAGAGAAAGAGAGAGCAGAAGTTTTGCTTACTCAAGGAATGGAGCAGTGAGAGCCAGAAGCACTAATTGGAGAACAGGACGTGCTAGATGGTGGCCAGAGCATGTAAGAAGTGAAGCTACTACAGGCTTTGATCAAGGTATGAGCCCCAGAAGCTTGGCTAATAAGGAGCACTACGTATTTGCCAGAGACAGCTTTAAGCAAAATAGAAGGCAGTCAAGTAAGCTATTTGAATCTGAGTCAGAGAGTGAACCCATGGAATTGGGGGAGCCAGATTTACCTTGTGATGAAGGGGTCTCATACATGGACTGCTCTGCATGCCAGTCTGCCAATTAAGAATGGTTACAAGGGGGATGTCAACTGTAAAGAGAAGCCTCCAGTGTCCAAAGCCCTGAGAGCTGTGTTTCCTTGTTAATGTTCTAAGCTCAGGAAAAGTGTGACGCAGTGCAAAGCTGAATCTTCCTGATTGTCTTTTGAGAAACAGCTGTGAGCAGTGCAGAGCTCAGTTTGGTTGCCGTTTCAATTGACAGAAGTAAGAAATGCTTTTGTTTGTCTAACTACTGAGAAAACCTGGAAAATAGATTTTTATCTGCTTGTATGAATTGGACTATCTGTATGAAGGGCTGAGTTTAAGCATACAAGATAGCCAGGTATTTGTTCTGGACTGGAAAGGGAAAAGAAACCTGGTTTAAAAGTTTCTTTCTGTTTGTTTTGATCTGCACGGCAAAACTCTGCTGAAAGCAGGTGCAATTAATTAAGCTGAGGAAAGCTGTTTGTTTCAGTTCAAGATATCCTGTAAAGAGTTACAAGAATTCCTGGTGAAAATATCTTAAAAGGTGGATCTGTGAACCTAGCATGTCATTCTGTGCTAATGAATAAATTGCACACACTCAAACCCAACTACAATGAAGGTGTTTTTATTCATCTGAGCCCAAATGATATCTAACTGAACTACCTTTACCAGAATGCATTTAAAGGCATCCAGTCAGAAAAGGCCAGAAGGTTGAAGCACCACAGTGACAAAAATAAACCCATGCCCCTCCATACTAATGTAAGGGGCTAAGGGCATGACAAGTGGCGTAGTTCTTGGATATTTTTTCATCTTAAAGTAACCAGGAGGTCATAAGGATATTACTGCAAGTTTCCAAACAGAAGCAACTGAATACAGAGTTTCCTTGTCTGACTTGGAGGAACAGCAGAAGGAGGTGTTCCAGGAGCAGTTCCAGTCCAAAGACCCTGTGGAAGTGAGACTCAATGCCTGAACAAGGTAAAGTTACCTGGGGCGTGACCACTTCAGCATAAAAGAGAAAAAAGTGTATGCTGCGGCATTTAAAGGGGGCATATAGAGAAAAAGAGATTTTCTGTTGTACGGTGCCACCCTTGTTTTTTTTTTCTCTCTTTTTCTTTCCTTACAGGTAGCAAGCCATGGATCCCAAGGAACTTGTGAGTTGGATGGCGAACCAGTTCAGCCGTCAGCAGGAGTTAGCGCAAATGGCACAGGACAAGGCCATCGCTGCCATGAGGGAACAGCAGAAGCCAGTTCTTGATCTGGTGGAGGCATTGATTTCACTCCGGAGCCAGGGAGGCGGAGGAGTGCCAGCATCAGCAAGCCCAGATGCTCCACGGATGGACAGTATGGTAGACTTTTCCAATATGGGACCATTTAGTTTTGGTAAACTAACTCTAGAGGAAGATGTGGATGACTTGATCAACTCTTTTGAAAGAGTGGCACAGGCCTTAGGATGGCCTGAGACTCAATGGGCTATACGCCTGGTCACATCCTTAACAGGAGAGGCCTTGGCCGCTTACAGGGCCATGCCTGCAGCCCAAGTGTTAGATTATAAGGCTGTAAAAGCTGCTATAAAGGATCGCTTGGGGTTGACAGCCACAGTATATCGCCGTATGTTTAGGCCACAGTCCTGAGGGATGGTGAGACGCCAAAAGGCTTAAGCCAAAGGATTCGTGGATTAGCCCAAAAGTGGCTGGCTCCTGAAGGGAAGGATGTAGATATGATTGTTGATATGATTATGCTAGAACAATTTATGGCAGCAGTGCCCAAGGATTTTCCGTCTTTTCTCATCCAGCAGAATTTCCAAAGCCTGGGAGAAGCAACTCTTTTGTCTGAGAGGTTTATGGAAGCTGAGTTGGCTTGGCAGCAAAAGGGAAGCTCTCTCAAAATAGGTGCTGAGCGGAATTTTGCTACATCAGAAAAGAAGGAAGGAAAAACTGTTGATTTTGGGAGAGTTTGTGCACCTTCCCAAAATGAAATGTGGGCAAAGAAAAAATGTTTCCAGTGTGGAAAGTGGGGTCATGTGCAGAAAGTAGTTACTCACCTGTAACAGGTGTTCTCCAGGAGCAGCAGGAATCAGTCCTCACATATGGGTGACATCGACGTCGATGGAGCCCTTGCGGAGCATTTCCCCAGCTTTCTATGAAAGCCTTTGGGAATACTGCATGCATGCGCGGTCCCCTTCCCAACTAAAGGTGCCATTTTGCTCAGTCAAATGACATAGCTAAAAAGCAGCACACAAAAATATTAAATAAACTATGTACAACTGCAACTCCCAGGGGAGGAGGGAGGGTTGTGAGGACTGATTCCTGCTGCTCCTGGAGAACACCTGTTACAAGTGAGTAACTACTCTTTCTCCAGGACCAAGCAGGAAGTCAGTCCTCACATATGGGTGACTCCCAAGTTCTGGGCTACCAAGGAACCCAGGCTGAACAAGAGAACTCCCTCTAGTCCCGGCATCAAAGAAAGGCTTTTCACTGAAAGAACCTCCACCGGTAGCCCAACGGAAGGCTGGAGGGCAGGAGTTGCCTAAACCTCAAAGAGATTCCGGAGTACTGCCTGGCCAAAAGCACTGTCCCTACGGGACTCCCTCTCCAGGCAGTAATGAGCTGCAAAAGTCTGGCTTGAGGACCAAGTTGCAGCCCTGCAGATGTCTGCCAACGGTACAGAGCGGAGATGAGCTACTGAGGCAGCCATTGCCCTGACACAATGGGCCGTGACCCGACCCTGAAAGGGAAGGTCAGCCGCCCTGTAAGCCCAGGTGATACAGTCAGCCACCCATATGGACAAGGTACGCTTGGACACAGCTAAACCCAAATTATTGGGGTCAAAAGAGATGAAGAGCTGAGTAGCCCTTCTATGTCCTTGTGTACGGTCAAGGTAGAAGGATAAGGCCCTCCTACAGTCCAGGGTATGCAGGACCGCTTCAGCTTGGCTTGCATGAGGCCTAGGGAAGAATGTTGGAAGAACCACCTCCTAGTTGAGGTGGAAAGAGGAGACAACTTTAGGGAGGAACTTTGGATGAGTCCTAAGGACTACCCTGTTCCTATAGAAGCGGGTGTAAAGCCTATCACAGACTAGGGCCTGAAGTTCACTCACCCATCTGGCTGAGGTTAAGGCTACTAGGAAGAGTGTCTTCCAGGAAAGGAAGCGGAGAGGACAAGTAGCCATCGGCTCAAAAGGTGGGCGAGTCAGTTGCTACAAGACCACATTCAACTCCCACTCAGGGGCTGGAGGACGGACAGGAGGTTTGAGCAAGAGCAAACCTCTGAGGAACCGGGACACCAAGGGGTGGACCAATAGAGAGTGTCCTTCCACCAGTGAGTGGTGAGCTGCTAGAGCTGAGAGGTGGACCCGAACAGAAATGGACTTAAGGCCTTGATTGGATAGGTGCAGCAGGTACTGAAGCACCACTGGTACAGCACAGGAGAAAGGATCCTCTGTACGCAACTGACACCACACAGAAAACCTCTTCCACTTCAGGGCATAGGTTTTTCTAGTGGACTTCTTTCTAGAGGCCAGAACGACCTCTTCAACTTCAGGAGGTAGGCCCCAAGGAGCCAAAACTACCCTTGCAGCTTCCAGGCCATCAAATTGAGAGATTTGAGATTGGGGTGCAGAAGAGACCCCTGGTCTTGAGACAGAAGGTCGGGTTGCAACCCTAGAGGTAGTGGAGTGTCCACTGCTAGCTGAAGCAGAAGTGGGAACCAAGGTTGTCTCGGCCACCTGGGGGCTACCAGAAGGACCGAGGCCTGGTCCTTCAGAACTTTGAACAGGGTTCGGGCCACCAGAGGCATGGGAGGAAATGCATATAGGAGGCCTTGGGACCAGGAAATCAGAAAAGCATCTGCTGCTATTCTCAGAGGATGCGGTTGCCTGGAGCAGAACTCGGGCAGCTGCCTGTTCAGGGGACTGGCAAAGAGATCTATGGATGGAAGTCCCCATCGCAGGAAGATCTTCTGAACTACCAAGGGATGGAGCTGCCACATAAGAACATAAGATATGCCATACTGGGTCAGACCAAGGTCCATCAAACCCAGTATTCTGTTTCCAACAGTGGCCAATCTAGGTCAAAAGTACCTAGCAGTTTCCCCAAGGGACACAGGTTCCACAATGCTTGTATTGGTTCAAGCATTGATATCCTGGGTCCCTTCTTAATAATGGCTTATGGACCTTTCCTCCAGGAACTTGTCCAAACCTTTTTTAAACCCAGCTACACTAACAGCCTTTACTACATCCTCCGGTAACAAATTCCAGAGTTTGATTACACGTTGAGTGAAAAAATATTTTCTTTTATTAGTCTTAAATAGTTTACCCTGTAGCTTCATTGCATGTCCCCTAGTCTTTCTATTTATTTTATTTATTTATTTATTTAACATTTTTTATATACCGCACTATTTACATCAGCACGGTTCACATGTAACACAAATGTCCAGTGTGGGGAAACTACATTGGACTTACAATAAACAGGAATTTGAACTTGGAGAACATGTCAAACTATGTACATCACTCTTCGATCTATCTATGCATGTATTTAAAATCCCTTGTGAGGTGTAGAGTTAAGGTCGGTCAGGTGATTAACCGGGAGAGGAGGGACGGAGGGTCGGAGAGGGCGATTGGATGGATGGTGGGTAGGGATGAGGTGTGGCTACGTAATGTCTTCTAAGTTGGGGAAGCATTGCAGGAAGAGGTAGTGCTTCAAAGCCTTTCTGAATTGGTGAAGGTTGTTTATGGCACGGATGTTGGTTGGTAGGTTGTTCCAGCATGAAGGTGCTGATAGCGCAAAGGTGCGGTCTCTGGTGGTTTTCGTACATTTGGTGATGGGTTTCGGGAGTATTAGGGAGTTGGTGGCGGCGGATCTTCTCAGTCTGTTGGGTGGAGTGAGTTGAATAAGTTGAGAAAGGGCGCTGGCTGTGCATTTGTTGATGGCTTTGAAAGTTATTGTTAAGATTTTGAAGGTGATCCTATGGCGTACTGGGAGCCAATGTAGCGTTTTCAGGATGGGGGTAATGTGCTCCCTTCTAGAGGCTTGGTGAAGGGTTCGGGCTGCAGTGTTCATTGCCAGCTGCAGCGGTTGAAGAGTGCACTTCGGAAGGCCGTGGAGAATGGAGTTCGCATAGTCGAAATGGGGCATCACCAGTGACTGAAAGACTGTTCGAAAGTCCTCTGGCTCAAGTAGAGGTCTGATGTTACGTAACATACGGATCTTGTGGTAAATAGCTTTTGAGATGTTGCTTATCTGGGCGTTTAAGTTGAGATGTTGGTCGAGCGTTACTCCAAGGTAACGGATCGTTGACTTTGTGAGAAGTTCGGCGTCACGTACTTTCAGTGAAGGTGGCGGGGTAAATTCTTGATCTCTGCTGATGAAAAGTACATCCGTCTTTTTAAGGTTGATTTTGAGCTTCTGCGAGTGTAGCCAGTCTGTGACTGCGTTGAAACATGAGGATAATCGGGATAGGTCTGGGTGATCAGTATGTATTGGGGTGAACATGAGGACATCATCGGCATAGATTAGGCAGTTTATACCAAAGGACCTGATGATGGAGCAGATAGGCTGCATATAGACGTTAAAGAATAGGGCAGAGAGTGAGGAACCTTGAGGGACACCCTTCGTTAATGGGAATGGGGTGGAGGTTGAGGTACCGGAGCGGACGTGTTGCCATCTGTCATGTAGGTATGAGGTACACCATGCGAGGGCGGTGCCGTGGATTCCCTTTTCGACCAGGCGGGCCAGAAGTAGATCATGACTGACGGAGTCAAAAGCCGCTGCAATGTCGAGAAAGATGAGGGCGAATCCTTGTTTGGCGTTATCTATCCCCGTTATCAGAGTGCTGAGTAGAATTGTGAGCAAGGTTTCTACACCATGTTGCTCGCGAAACCCGTGCTGGCAGGGATCGAGGGGTGAATTATCTTCGATATGTTGGCTCAGTTGACGGTGTACTATTTTCTCTGAGATTTTAGCTAGAAGCGGTATACTGGAGATGGGTCTGTATGAGTCCATCTTTGTGGGATCCAGTTTATTGTTCTTGAGCAGTGGTCTGATTGAAGTTTGTTTTAGGCTTCGGGGGAAGATGCCTGTCTGGAATGAGGTACCAATCAGTTTAGTCAAGAAGGTGCTGAGTTCAGTACGTAGGGTTTTATCCAGAATGCTGGACATGGGTCGTTTGGTGCCGTGGTGGTGTTTATGTTCAGAATGATGTCTTGTATTTCTCTTTCAGTTGGGGTAGTAAAGGTGGAGATGGAGCATTGGGTAGCTGTCGATACTTGTGTAGGTACAGGTGGGTGGGAAGGAGCCGGCGTAATGTCTTGTAACCTGGATCTGGCGGGTAGGGTGGCCTGGTTTGCTTTGGTTTGCAGGTAATCTGCATATTTTTGTGGGTCAGGTTGGTTTGCCTGATCAGTCGAAGGTTCCTTAGCTAAGGATTTGACAATGTTGAATAGTTCATGCGGCTTATTGAGGGATCGTTGTAGAACCTCAGCATGGTGTTGCCTCATTCTCCTTGAAACTGCTGTTCTGTGGGCGCATAGCTGGGTAGAGTAAGCTTCCTTGCTTTCAGTCGATCTATATTCTGATAAGGTAAACAATCGATCTACGTTTACCCGTTCCACTCCGCTCATTAATTTATAGACTTCTATCATATCTCCCCTCAGCCGTCTCTTTTCCAGGTTAAAGAGCCCTAACCTTTTTAGCCTTTCTTCATAGGAGTATCCTTCCATCCCCTTTACCATTTTGGTGGCTCTTCTCTGAACCTTTTCTAATAACTCTATATCCTTTTTAAGATATGGCGACCAGAATTGCACACAATATTCAAGGTGCGGTCTCACCATGGAACGATATAGAGGCATTATAATATCCTTTGTTTTATTTTCCATTCCTTTCCTTATCATACCTAGCATTCTATTTGCTCTCTTGGCCGCCGCTGCACACTGGGCCGAGGGTTTTAACATGGTATCCACAATGACGCCTAAATCTTTTTCCTGGGTGGTGGTTCCTAATGTGGAACCTTGCATCGTGTAACCATAGTTTGGGTTGTTCTTCCCTAGGTGCATAACCTTGCACTTGTCCACATTAAATTTCATCTGCCATTTTGATGCCCAGTCTTCCAATTTATCAAGATCCTCTTGCAATTTTCCACAATCCTCTTGGGTTTTAACAACTTTAAATAGTTTTGTGTCATCTGCAAATTTGATAACCTCACTCGTTATTCCACTTTCCAGGTCATTTATGAATATGTCAAAAAGCAGCGGACCCAGCACAGATCCCTGGGGTACACCACTATTCACCTTTCTCCATTGGGAAAATTGGCCATTTAGCCCTACCCTCTGCTTTCTATCTTTTAACCAGTTCCTCGTCCACAATAGTACACTGCCTCCTATCCCATGACTCTTTAGTTTTGCCAAAGGTCTCTCATGAGGGACCTTGTCAAAGGCTTTCTGAAAGTCCAGGTACACAATATCAACCGACTCACCTTTGTCCACCTGATTATTCACTCCTTCAAAAAAACATAACAGATTAGTAAGACAAGATCTTCCTTGTCTAAAGCCATGTTGGCTGTCTCTCATTAGTTCATGACTGACTATCTACATGCTGAGTAATTTTATTCTTTATGATGGTTTCTATCATTTTTCCCGGTATTGACGTCAGGCTCACCGGTCTGTAGTTTCCCGGATCACCCCTGGAACCCTTTTTAAAAATTGGTGTTACATTGACGATCCTCCAATCTTCAGGTATTAGAGATGATTTTAATGATAGTTCACAGATTACTAATAGCAGGTCTGCAATCTCATATTTCGGTTCTCTCAATACCCTTGGATGTATACCATCCGGCCCAGGTGATTTGCTACTCTTCAGCTTATCTAATAGTTGTAATACATCTTCTCGATGTATCGATATTTCCTTCAATTCTTCCGCACCTTTAAATACCACTTCAGTCATGGGTAATATCCCTACATCTTCCTCAGTAAAGACTGAAGCAAAGAATTTGTTCAGTCTCTCCGCTATCGCCTTGTCGCCTCTTAGTGCTCCTTAACCCCTTTATCATCTAATGGACCAACTGACTCTCTCACAGGTTTTTTGCTACGAATGTACTTGAAAAGGTCTTTACTTCGCGTTTTTGCTTCTGCAGCAAGCTTCTTCTCAAATTCTCCCTTTGCCTGCCTTATCAATGCCTTGCATTTGACTTGCCAGTGCTTGTGCTGTTTCCAGGTTTCGTCGTTTGGCTCTTTTTTCCATTTCCTGAAGGATGCTTTTTTGGCAACAACAGCCTCTCTGACCTCAACTTTAAACCATGCTGGCAGTTTTTTGGACTTCTTTCCACTTTTCTTAAAGCGTGGAATAAAGCTGGTCTGGGCTTCCAAGATAGTATTTTTCAACAACAGCCAAGCCTGATGTACGTCTTTAACCTTTGCAACTGCTCCTTTTAGTTTTTTCTTGACTGTTTTCCTCATTTTATCATAGTCTCCCTTTCGAAAGTTAAAAGGTAGTACTGTGGATTTCCTTACTATCCCTCCTCCACTAATTAAATCAAAGGCGATCATGCTATGATCACTATTGCCAAGTGGCCCCAACAACCTTATCTCTTGCACTAGATCTGGTGTTCCACTAAGGATTAGGTCTAATATGGCTTCCCCTCTGGTCGGTTCATGAACCAGCTGCTCCAAGAAGCAGTCATTTATTTCATCTAGGAACTTTATCTCCCTAGCATGTCCTGACGTGACACTGACCCAGTCGATACCGGGGTAGTTGAAATCACCCATTATTACTGTGCTGTAACTTTTGTTAGCTTCCTTGATTTCTTTAAGCATTTCATCATCCATTTGGTCATTCTGGCCAGGCGCTCGATAGTACACCCCCACTGCCATTGCCTTCCCCCTTTTACATGGAATTTCAATCCATATAGAAACATAGAAACATAGAAACATGATGACAGAAAAAGACCACAAGGCCCATCTAGTCTGTCCTTCCATAACAACTACAACAGTCCACTTTTTACCTTTAGAGATCCTCTGTGTTGGTCCCATGCTTTTTTGAATTCAGTTACTGTCCTCATCTCTACCACCTCCACTGGGAGACTATTCCACGGATCCACTACTCTTTCCGTAAAGAAATATTTCCGCATATCACTCCTGAATCTATCTCCCTTCACCCTCATCCCATGTCCCCTCGTCGCAGAACTTGCTTTCAATTGAAAGAGGCTCTCTCCCTGAACATTTATGCCACGGAGGTATTTAAACATCTCAATCATATCACCTCTATCCCGCCTTTCCTCTTAGGTGTACATATTAAGATCCTTAAGTCTGTCCTCATATGTTTCATAATGAAGACTACTAATCATCTTAGTAGCAACCCTCTGCACCGACTCCATCCTGTTCACATCCTTTTGAAGGTGCGGTCTCCAGAATTGCACACCATACTCCAAATGAGGTCGCACCAAAGACTTATACAGAGGCATTATCACCTCCTTTTTTCTGCTAGCCATTCCTCTCCGTATGCACCCAAGCATCCTTCTAGCTTTTGCCGTCGCCTTTTCTACCTGTTTAGCTACTTTAAGATCATCGGACACAACTACGCCTAGGTCCCGCTCTTCTTTAGTGGACAAAAGTACTTCATTTCCTATGCTGTATTGCTCCCTAGGATTGCTGCAGCCCAAATGCATGACCTTACATTTTTTAACATTAAATCCCAGCTGCCAAATTCTAGACCATTCTTCAAGCTTAGCTAGATCCCTCCTCATGTTATCTACACCTTCCTGGGTGTCTACTTTATTGCAGATTTTGGTATCATCCGCAAAGAGGCAAACCTTACCCGACAGCCCTTCCGCTATATCACTAACAAAGATGTTAAAAAGAATTGGACCAAGGACAGATCCCTGGGCACACCACTGGTAACATCCTTCTCCTCAGAGTGAGCTCCATTTACTTGTACTCTTTGTCGCCTCCCACCCAACCAATTTCTAACCCAAGCAGTAACTTTAGGGTCCATCCCTAGGGTGCTCAGTTTGTTTATAAGTCGCCTGTGAGGAACAGTGTCAAAGGCTTTACTGAAATCTAAATACACCACATCTAGAGCTCTCCCTCGGTCCAACTCCCTGGTCACCCAGTCAAAGAAATCAATCAGATTTGTCTGACAAGACCTGCCTCTGGTGAATCCATGCTGCCTCGGATCCTGTAATCCGCTGGACTCCAGAAACCTCACTATTTTCTCTTTCAACAGCGTTTCCATTAATTTACTCACCACTGAAGTTAAACTATAGATTCTACAGCAGATTTTGTTTCCTGCAAAACTTTAATCCTTTCTGACTCAATGCCCTCTCTAACATAGAGAGCAACCCCTCCACCAATTTGATCAGCTCTATCATTACGATATAGTTTGTACCCAAGTATCACAGTGTCCCACTGGTTTTCGTCCTTCCACCATGTCTCTGATATTCCAATCATATCTAACCTTTCATTTAGTGCTATATATTCTAACTCTCCCATCTTATTTTTTAGACTTCTAGCATTTGCATACAAGCATTTTAGAGAATGTTTTATCCATATTAATTTGTCTGTTAGACATGAGTAATTTGGGATCTTTAAGCTCTGTCTGCTCCATACTTGAGGGCATTTGGGCTACTTTACTCTTTTGTGGAACCTCTCTGCTTTTGGTAGTATCCTTCAAAGATACATTCTTCCGAACCATCTGCTCTTGGGCGACTGTCGGCTTTCCCCTAATATCTAGTTTAAAAGCTGCTCTATCTCCTTTTTAAAGGTTAATGCCAGCAGCCTGGTTCCATCCCGGTTAAGGTGAAGCCCATCCCTTCGGAAGAGCCCCTCCTTTCCCCAGAATGTTCCCCAGTCCCTAACAAATCCAAACCCCTCATCTCTGCACCATTGTCTCATCCACACATTGAGACTCCGGAGCTCTGTCTGCCTTTTGGGTCCTGCGCGTGGAACAGGAAGCATTTCGGAGAATGCTACCCTGGAAGTTCTGGATTTCAACTTCCTATCTAAAAGCCTAAATTTAGCCTCCAGAACCTCCCTACCACATTTTCCTATGTCATTGGTACCAACATGTACCAAGACAGCAGACTCCTCCCCAGCACTATCTAAGACATTATCTAGGTGGCGCGTGAGGTCCGCTACCTTCGCACCAGGCAGGCATGTTACCAGGCGATCCTCACGTCCACCAGCCACCCAGCTATCTACATGCCTAATGATCGAATCACCAACTATAACGGCTGTCCTAACCCTTCCCTCATGGGCACATGGCCCTGGAGAAACCTCCTCGGTACGAGAGGGTTTTACATCACCTGGAGGACAGGTCCTAGTTACAGGATCACTTCCTGCCACACCAGGGTGATGCTCTCCTGTCACATGACCTCTCTCCTCCATGGCAACAGGGATGCTGCCAGACTGGAGGTGGGACTTCAGGACTATATCCCTGTAGGTCTCGTCTATGTACCTCTCTGTCTGTCTTATGCTTTCCAAGTCTGCTACTTTAGCCTCTCGAGAACGGACTCGTTCCCTGAGAGCAAAGAGCTCCTTGCACCTAGTGCACACGTAAGACCTCTCACCAACTGGGAGAACAACATACATGTGACACTCAATGCAAAAGACTGGAAAGCCCCCATCCCGCTGCTGGACTGCTGTCTGCATCTTAGTTTTAAGTTTGTGTTTAGATCTAAGTTCTTTACTTACTAAGGGTTGCTATGGATATTTATACTAATAAAACTGAACCTAATACGTGTAATATACCTTGTTCATCTGAAGCTTAACTAATCTCAGGTCCTTAGTGTATGACTGATTTGGGTAATGAGCTTCACCTGAGAGCACCTCCTGTCTTTTAAGATGTGCAAGTACCTATAAAGCTACGATTATCCCAGTGGTGGGTGGGTGTGGGGAGGGTGGGAGGGAATTAACACTTAGTAAAAGAGGGCTGCTACACAGTACCCTGTCTTGTGCTGCTGAGGTAAGCTATATTCTGATTTGATTTAAATTATAGCTCTTAGCTGCTGCTAGGCTCTAACTTCTTATGAAATTTAAAGTACAAGCTCTCTGCTGTGTTCTAAATTTAACCAGAAGGCTCTTTTCTGTGTTGTAAATTTAAGCTAAAAGAACTTTGCTGATGCTAGGCCCTGAGTGACTATTAAATGTAAACTACAAGCTCTCTGCTGGTTCCAAATGTAACCAGAAAGCTCTCTTCTGTGTTTTAAATTTAAACTAAAAGTACTTTGCTGTTACTAGGCCCTGAGTGACTATTAAATTTAAAGTACAAGCTCTCTGCTGGGTATGAAATGTAACCAGAGAGTTCTCCTCTGTGTTTTAAATGTAAACTTAAACTGCTGCTACTAGGCCCTGACTGATTTAACAAAAACAGTGGATCACAGATTAATTAGCTTTAATACAAAGAATTCCTTTTAGAAAATTACCAGAAGTAAGTACTCACAGTTGCAGATCTCCCTCCAGAAGCAGCAGTCCCCCTTACCAGTCTTTCAAGACCAATAAATGTACATTAAACAGGGACATTGATAACTTGGATTTTTCTGAGCAATGGAGGGTTAAGTGACTTGCCCAGGGCCACAAGGAGTGCTAGTGGGAATTGAACCCTGGTCTCTTGGTTCCCAAGTCAGTGCTTTAACCATTATGCTACTCCTCCACTCCACTCGTGTGGCTGCAGAATTCTGCTCAACCTGTCCGCCAGGTAATTTTCCTGGCCAGGGAGATAAACCGCCTTGAGCAACATGTTGTGCCTGAGCGCAAACAAGCAAAGGTCCTGCGCCTCCTGACAAAGGAGCCTGGACCCAGTGCCTCCCTGTTTGTTCACATAAAACATGGCTACGTGATTGTCTGTCTGCACTAACACAGATTGGTGGGCCAGGGTTGGAGAGTGCTAAGCGAATAGCCCGAAGCTCCAGTAGATTGATCTGCTGCTGGGCCTCCCACGGAGACCACAGGCCCTGAGTGCACTTGCCCAGACAATGTGCTCCCCAGCCCGGTAGAGAGGCATCGGTGGTCAATACCACTGTGAACCCAGGTGGCTGAAAAGGCATCCCTTCCAGTAAGTTGGGGGGATGCAGCCACCAACGTAGGGAGTGCAGGAATGGTCTGGACACCCTTACTCTGTCTCTGAGGCTCCCTGTGGCCTGCGACCACTGAGTTCTAAGGCACCGTTCCGCAGGCCTCATATGAAGTCTGGCATGGGGTGTGACATGTACTGTTGAAGCCATGTGGCCCAGAAGCCTCAGGCAGAGCCGGGCGGAGACCAGTGACCTGCTGATAAACTGGTTTGCCAAGGTCATCAGTCTTTGGGCTCTGTCTTCTGTTAAGAAAGCTTTCGCTTGCAGAGAGTCTAGTCTTGCCCCTATGAACTCTAAGTTTTGGGAGGGGAGCAAAGTGGACTTTGCGAAGTTTATGACAAACCCCAGATGCTGCAACAGAGAAATCATTCGGAGGGTGGCTTGCCTGGCCTCCTGGCACGTCTGACCCCCGATGAGCCAGTCGTCCAGATAGGGGAAGACAAAGATACCTTGATTTCTCAAGTAGGCCGCCACCACTGCCAGGCATTTGGTAAAGACTCTGGGGGCGGAGGTGAGGCCAAATGGCAGCACCCTGTACTGATAATGGTTTCCTCCCACAATGAACCTGAGGTACTTTCTGTGGTCTGGATGAATAAGGATGTGAGTGTACGCATCCTTTAGATCTAAAGAGCATAGCCAATCTCCCTGTTGGAGGTAGGGCAGAAGTGTTCCAAGAGTAAGCATCTTGAACTTTTCCTTCTGCAAGAACTTGTTGAGATTTCTGAGGTCGAGAATAGGCCTGAGATCCCCTGTTCTCTTTGGTACTAGGAAGTACCTGGAGTAAAACCCGTGACCTTGAAGGTGGGGAGGCACAGGCTCCACCACCTGGTCTCGTAACAGACCCTGGAGTTCCTGCAGGAGGAGGGCTGTATGGAGAAGAGGCCTTGGAGGCTCTCCTGGAAAATAGGGAGGAGGCAACTGATGAAAATGAAGCAGGTAGCCCTTTTGGACTATGCTTAAGACCCAGTTGTGCCCTGTAATGGGTGGCCACCGGTGGGCAAAGAGGGCTAGGCGACCTCCTGTGCAGGGATGGGACAGCAGAGATGGAGAGGCTATGCCTTGGGAGTCAAAAACCTCCACCCTGCTGAGTAGGAGCAGGAGCCGGAGGCTTGGGGGCTTGCTGCCTACGGGGCCCATGTCCCTGCTCCTTGGCCTGCTGACCCTGTGGGGAAGCGGGGTAGGCCTGGTAAGTTGGGAACTGTTTGTAGGCAGTCGCCTTCCTCGGGTAAAGGGGCTTTTTTCCCGAGCCCTTCTTTTTGTGTGTCTTTCTGGACAGCCTTGTCCTCGTGAGGTGTTCGGTCTCGAGCTCAGCAGCCTTCTCGGCCATGTGCTTGCCAAAAAGGTTTTCACCTCGGCAAGGGACATCGACCAACTTGTCTTGAACCCATGGCTCGAGGTCCGATGACTGCAGCCATGCCTGGCGTTGAGCCGCGATGCCGGCAGCTGCAACCCGGGCCGAGGCCTCGAAGCCATCGTAGGCCGCTCGGGACATGAACTTAGAGCATTCCCGGATTCCCGAAGACAAGGATTTGAACCTCTGCAAAGGTTCCCCGGAGAGACCAGCAGAGAAACCGGCAAGCTCCTTTGCCAAGTCCCGCAAGTACATGCCCATGTACAGCTGGTAAGACTGGACACGGCAAGCAAGCATCGAGCCCTGGAAGCACTTTCTACCGAACGCATCCAGGTTCCGGGCCTCCCTACCAGGGGGCACCGCGGAGTGCATCTTCTGACTTTTCAGAAGATGCATGGCCGATTCCACCACCATGGAATGGTGCGGTAGCTGCGCCTTCTGAAAACCAGGGCTCTTACGGAGTCGATAAATGGAATCGACCCGCTTGTTCAGAACCGGCGCTAAGGCCGGTGCCTCCCACATCCGGAAGAGAAGCCGTTCCAGCATCGGAGGAACTGGCACAGTAAAGGCCTCCTTCGGAGGAGAGTCATACTGGAGGTCCTCGAGCTCTTCGGCTCCTCCTCGGGATCCGCCGGGATCGCCAAAGCAGTGGCCATATCCCGCACGAACTCTGAGAACCGGGTATCCTCCGGAGGGGACCTACTATGGGGCTCAGACTGCGGTGAGTCCGACGGGAAGCATCGAGTCTTGAACGTATCGGGGGGCTCCTCATCCTCCGTCTCCCAGGTGGACTCGTCCGAGGAGGAGTCGGGTTCCGACCGCGCGGGGCCCGGCAGCACCCGCCCTGACGCCGAAGGCACTGGCGTCGACACCCTCGGTCCCGATCGGAAGGTCGAGGGTGACCGTGACCGAGGACGACCTCGAGCCTTCATGGTCTCGAGTATCGGCTCGGTCTCCAGGGTCGACTTCGACGTCGATGTCCCGGTGGTCTGGCCATCAGCACCCGCTGCTGATCCATGAAGGCAGACAATCTGCACTCCAAGGCTGTCAGCCTGAGACCCAGCTCAGGCGACTCAGCAGCTACCGACTCGGGCCCCGGCGGCGCCAGCCCCGATGTTGGCTCCCTGGGAGGAGAGTCCTCGAGGACAACAGGACTTGGTGTCCAGCAGACTCTGGTTCCACCCGAGGTACTTTTGACGGCTTCTCCTGTTCCAGGGGCCCAGGACGGCGGTCGGGGGTCCGAGACCTAGCCCTCGAGGAGCCAGGGACCTCCTCCGACGCCGCCCTCACGAGCCGCTCCTTCCTCTTTTGCTCCCGTTCGGGGGACCCCCTTTCCGAGGAACCCCGACGATGCTTGGGGTCAGACTCCCGAGACGTCGAGGCCTCAGACAAGGTCCGGGCCTGGCCGGAGGCCGAGTCGGAGAAAAGCCTTTCCTTCTGCTGCTGACGACTTCGCAGTGCCTTTGTGGACATTTTCCCACACGGTCCACAGATCTTAGGATCATGATCAGGACCGAGGCACCGATGGCAGCAGTCGTGTGTGTCGGTGAGAGACATAAGTTTCTTGCACCAATCACACTTTTTAAAACCACTGGAAGCCATTGGGAAAAAAAGAATCCCCGCGAGGTCAAAGGACCGGCTTTCCAGGGAAAAGGAAAAAAAGGGCGCGAACGCCAGCCACGAAGGGCAAAAGCCAAAAAAATAAGATCGGGCTCGATGGCACCTTTAGGCGGGAAGGGGACCGCACATGCGTGCAGTATTCCCAAAGGCTTTCATAGAAAGCTGGGGAAATGCTCCGCAAGGGCTCCATCGACGTCACCCATATGTGAGGACTGACTTCCTGCTTGGTCCTGGAGAAAGGTTGTAAAACCCACACGAATTTAATGGGTGTCTGTGAAAAGGGACCTGGAGAAGGTTTTCTTTTAACGGTTGACATACAAGGGGTTACCACACAAGCTCTTTTCGACTCTGGTGCGGACCAAAGCATGCTTTCTAAAAAGCTTTGGCAGGCAATAGTGGCCAAAAATAATCAGAAAGTAGGAAGCCTGAGGAGAATGTGCACATTAGATGCATTCATGGGGCTGCTTCATTTTATCCTACATACAAGTTAAAGATTAAGGGTTTAGGGGTCCAGAGAGAAATAGCAGTGGCAGTGGTACCAAAGCTCCCATATGATCTAATATTGGGAAGGGACTGGCCCCAGTTCAAGCAGGGATTAGAGAAAGGCTTAGAGAAAAAGAGTGCCTTATTACTACCCGATCCCAGTCTAAGGCTAACAGCCAAGAAGAAGAGACCCAAGTTGATTCTCTAGAAGAGCCGAAGAATAAGGGGGATGGAATGCTGCTAGTGGCCCCCGGTCCCTTATTTGAAAATCCTCAGAAGCCAGTTGAGAAGGTGGTTAAGAAACCCCCAGAAGCCAAGCTTTCTAGTAAGCAGATTTTCACCTTAAAATTTTGTAGGGTCACAGAGAAGGCCCAAGCTCCTAAGCGGGCATCCCCTCAAGCCGCTGGGTTTGACCTGTGTAGCGTGGAAAGTGTGACAATACCTCGACAAGGGAAAGCCCTTGTAGACACCGGACTCCAAGTTGAGATACCAGTTGGCTATAAAGTGGGCAGTTGAAGCGTGACGGTTTTATCTAACAGGAAGGAAGTTCCTGTTGATTACTGACCATGCTCCTTTAAAATGGTTACAACAAATGAAGAATCACAACGTAAGGTTGACCCGCTGGTACATGGCCCTATAGGCATTCGATTTTAAAGTGGAACATCGAGCTGGGAAATTACACCAGAACGCTGATACCCCTTCACGTATTATGGACTGTAGGGAGGATTCTTCCCAACTACAGCCAGCCCGTAATAACTTAAGCAGGGGGGTATGTGATAAGGAAGCTTATCAGGACCTAGAAGAGAGGGGTAAAAAGAAGGAATTTACCTTGATAAAGGGACCCATTTTAAAAGGTCCAGGACTTAAAACTCCATTTGCTCTTAGAAAGCCAGTAAGTCCTGGCTACAATGAGGAACAGAGTGCCCCTAGTGGTGGAAAGGATAGGGAATACAGGCCCAGGGTAAGGAACCCTTACGTCACTGCATCCCCTAATCACACAGCTGCCACCAGGGAGTTTGATCTTTCTCACCTGAGAGGGGAGAGGGTGGAGCAGGAGCCTGAGGGGTTTAAGTTTGGCTCAGTTAGGTCAGAGAGAGGAGGAAGTCGAGGAAGCAGAGGAGGAGCAAGAGGACGAAGAGGGACAAGCAGGACACATGGAGAGAAACTGGAAGGACTCCTGAGACCAGAGAGTGCTGCAACTGCTGACCAGAGAGAAAGAGAGAGCAGAAGTTTTGCCTACTCAAGGAATGGAGCAGTGAGAGCCAGAAGTACTAATTGGAGAACAGGACGTGCTAGATGGTGGCCAGAGCATGTAAGGAGTGAAGCTACTACAGGCTTTGATCAAGGTATGAGCCCCAGAAGCTTAGCTAATAAGGAGCACTACGTATTTGCCAGAGACAGCTTTAAGCAAAATAGAAGGCAGTCAAGTAAGCTATTTGAATCTGAGCCAGAGAGTGAACCCATGGAATTGGGGGAGCCAGATTTACCTTGTGATGAAGAGGTCTCATACATGGACTGCTCTGCATGCCAGTCTGCCAATTAAGAATGGTTGCAAGAGGGATGTCAACTGTAAAGAGAAGCCTCCAGTGTCCAAAGCCCTGAGAGCTGTGTTTGCTTGTTAATGTTCTAAGCTCAGGAAAAGTGTGATGCAGTGCAAAGCTGAATCTTCCTGATTGTTTTTTGAGAAACAGCTGTGAGCAGTGCAGAGCTCAGTTTGGTTGCCGTTTCAATTGAAGGAAGTAAGAAATGCTTTTGTTTGTCTAACTACTGAGAAAACCTGGAAAAGAGTTTTTTATCTGCTTGTATGAATTGGACTATCTGTATGAAGGGCTGAGTTTAAGCAGACAAGTTAGCCAGGTATTTGTTCTGGACTGGAAAGGGAAAAGAAACCTGGTTTAAAAGTTTCTTTCTGTTTGTTTTGATCTGCACGACAAAGCTCTGCTGAAAGCAGGTGCAATTAATTAAGCTGAGGAAAGCTGCTTGTTTCAGTTCAAGTTATCCTGTAAGAGTTACAAGAATTCTAAGCCCAAATGATATCTAACTGAACTACCTTTCTCAGAATGCATTTAAAGGCATCCAGTTAGAAAAGGCCAGAAAGTTGAAGCACCACAGTGACAAAAATAAACCCACGCCCCTCCATACTAATGTAAGGGGCTAAGGGCGTGACAGTATGTGTGGGAAGGTGTTATCTAAAACATTAAACTAACTTATGTTAACTTTGTAAATGCAAATGTGCAGATCTTAGATATCTTTGTACTTTGCAGCTACGTAAAAGGCAATGCTTTTCTGTTAACATTTATGTAGTGTTTTGCATATAACGTTAAGCTTCTGGTGGTTTCCATCTCAGTCTATGTCTGCACATTTCTGGTTCTAATTTGTGATCCCTTATTTTAATCTGAGGAAGCTCTATCCATGTTCTGCCTGAGTAAACAAGGTGAGGTGTTTTGCTAATGTGTAGTTTCAAATGTATAGAATGGCCTGGCCAAAGGCGCTGTCGGTTGGGACTCCCTCTCCTGGCAGTAGTGAGCTGCGAAGGTATGTACTGAAGACGAGATGGCAGCCCGGCAGATTTCCGTAACAGGTACGGAACACAGATTTTCTACAGAGGTAGCCATGGCTCTGACCCAGTGCGCCGTGACCCGGTGTCCTAATGAGAACCCAGCCTGTTCATAGGCGAGGGCAATGCAGTCTGCCACCCAAGTGGACAGAGTTCACTTAGTTACTGGGAGCTCCTGTTGACTGGGGTCATAGGGGATAAACAGCTGAGGCGCTTTGCGATAGAAAGAGAGGGCCCTCTTACAATCCACAGTATGGAGAACGGTCTATGCCTTACCGGCGTGAGGCCTTGGGAAGAAGGTGGGGAGTACCACCCCCTAAATGAGGTGGAAGGGGGACACCACCTTTGGCAGAAACGTGTGTGTGGAGCAACACCCTGATCTTGTAGAATCTCGTGTAGGGTGGCTCTGTGATCAGAGTCTGGAGTTTGCTGGCTCTGTGAGCTGATGTGAGTGCCATGAGAAAGACCAACTTCCAGGAGAGTTACTGCAGGTGGCAAGTAGCCAGGGGCTCAAATGGCAGCTTAGTGAGCTGTGAGAGCACCACATTGAGATCCCACTCAGCCGTTGATGGGTGGTAGGGGGCTTGGACATGAGGCCCTGCAGGAGAACGAGAGATTAGGGGCTGAGCCGAGAGGGGTTTGCCCTCAACCGCATGGTGGTATGCCACAATAGCGCTCAGGTGCACTCTGACTGAATTGGACTTCAGCCCCATACCTGTGACAGATAGAGTAGATACTGGAGCACCAGCTGCACTGAGCAGGAGAAAGGGTTTGCCTGCCTCTCGGAACACCACACCGAAAATCGACTCCATTTGAATGTGTACGGCCCTTCTTATGAAGGCCCTACATGATGCCAGAAAGACCTCCTCCACATCATGTGGGAGGTTGAAGGGATCTAGGGCTACCCTTTCAGCAGTGAAGCCGTGAGCGTGGGGTGCAGGAGAGAGCCCTCCTCCTGTGAAAGTAGTACTGGGGTGTGGTCCAGTGGAATCGGGGATGCCGGCCGACAGGTAGAGAAGTAGTGGGAACCAGAGTCACCTAGGCCACCGGGGGGGGTTATGAGTATCAGTGATGCCCTGTTGCGCTGGACATTGAAGAGGCTCTTGGCGACCAGCGGTGTCGGTGGGAAGGCATAAAGAAGGCTTTCTGTCCATGGAATGAGGAACGCATCTGCCACCATCTGGGATGGGTGTGGCAGGCAGGACCAGAATCTGGCAACTGAGTGTTGTCCAGGCTAGCGAACAGGTCCACTAGGGGAAAGCCCCATAGTATGAACAGCCAGGAGGTTACTCTGGGGTCTAGGCACCACTCATATGGCTGGAGGATTCTGCTAAACCTGTCCATCAGGGCATTGTCCTGGCCCGCAAGGTAGACCACCCACAGGACATCCCATTGCATGTCGCATATGAGCAGAGGGCTACCGCCTCCTGGCAGAGGGAGTACGGTCCCATGCCCCCTTGCTTGTTGACACAGAACACTGCGACTTAGTATTCCATCTGGACCAGCACTGTTTGTAGCTGTAGCCAGTGGTGGAAAGCACAGAGGGCTAGAAATATCGCCCAGAAGGTTGATCTGCAACTGGCTTTCTGACTAGGGCCAACTGCTTTCTGTGCAGACGTCCTCGCAATGAGTTCTCCAGCCTAATAGGGAAGAATCCATGATAAGGACTCTCTGGGGAGTGGGTACCCGCCTAGAAGGGCATCCTGGCTTGCAGGTGGCTGGGAATCTGCTACCAGTTGAGCGAGTCCGCCAGCTGGTGGGTCACTTTTATCCTGTCTCGAAGCCTGCTTGTGGCATGTGTCCACTGGGAGCAGAGGCACCACTGAGCCGCCCTCATGTGCAGGTGGGTGTACGGGGTCAGGCGGAGGAGGTGGCGAGGGGGTACTGACTGGAGGTGCTGCACCTCTGTGGCTAGGGCCCTGAGATGTTCTATCCTCTTTGGAGGGAGTAAGGCCTTGGCCTAGGGGATGTCTAGCTGAGTCGCTATTAACTCCAGGCACTGGGCCAGAGACAGGTGAGACTAGGGGTGGTTGATGACAAACCCGAGATGCTGCAGAATGAGGGTGGTGCACTCGGTGGCGTGGTGCACCTTTGCATCCCCTTATGAGCCAGTCATCCAGGTAGGGAAAGACGAAGGCACCTTGGAAACAAAGGTGGGCTACGACCACCGCAAAGCACTTGGCGAAGACCCCCTGGGAAGAGGCCAGCCCGAAGGGTAGCACCCTGTACTGATAGTGACCTCCTCCCACCATGAACCAGAGGTATTTTTGGTGGCTGGTGTGGATCAAGATGTGTGTACACATCCTCAGGTCTAAGCAGCATAGCCAGTCTCCCTGCTGGAGGTAGGGCAGCATGTCCCAAGGGAGAACATCTTGACCAGAAATCTGTTCATGTCCAGCAGGTCCAGGATGGGCCCGAGGCCCCTTGTCTGCTTGGAGATGAGGAAATATCTGGAGTAAAATCCTGTGCCCCACAGATGATTGGGCACTAACACCATCGTCCTGTCCTTGAGGATGCCTGTGAGCTCAGCGAGGATCAGAGTATGGTGAAGGAGAGGTCTTACGGGTTCTCCTGGGAAGAACAAAGGTGGCGTCTACTGCAGATGGAGGAGGTAACCTTCCTTGACCACTTGCAGTACCCAGGAATCGGTGGTGATGGAGGACCACCTGTGGGCAGACAGGGCCAGACACCCTCCTGTGGACTGCTGAGGGCTTCCTGGGGGAGAGAAGGCCATGCTCAAGGAGTCAAACACTCCCACCCAGCTCGACTGGAGCTAGTGCCTGGGCCTTAGGAGTCTTCTGCTTGCGAGGACCGTGCCCATGCCCCTTGGAGCGTTGCCCCTGCTAAGGGACCAAAAGGCTTGGTACTGTGGGGCATTTCCAAAAGCCCCCTTTTTCCTCGGGAAGAAAGGCTTCTTCCCTGGGGCTTTCTTACAAGGATGCACCAAGGTCTTTTTAGAGAGTCTGGTCCTGATTAGGAACTCAGTCTCTAACTCTGCAGCCTTATCTGCCATGGTTTTCCCGAAGAGGCTCTCTCTGATGCAAGAGACATTGATAAGCTTGTCCTGGACCCATTGCTAGAGGAGTGGTGGCTATTCTGGCTGAGGACTCTAAGCCATTGTATGCTGCTTGAGAGAAGAACTTCAAGCACTCCTTGACTGCCGAGGCCAGTGACTTGAACCGCTAGAGGGGTTCCCCGTCCAGGCCTGCCAAGAAAAATCTACGATTGGCTGGGTACTGGGAGAGTAAGTGGGAAATGAGGATGGAAGAGTGAAATTTGAGTGGATGAAAAAGGAATAAAGAAAGAAATGCAGAAAAGAACAAAAGGGAAAAGATCAGTATGTTAAAGCAGATGTAGACATAGAGTGTTAAAAAACTAGAAGAGAGAAGAAAGGACGACTATATGCGGCAGACAATGGAGAGTTAGCAGAAGACATGAAGAAACCAGAAGAAAGTGACTGGAGCAATTGCAACTGAAAAATAAAATGCCTAAACAAAAGGTAGAAAAGAGTAAATTAGACTTACCTGCTAATTGTTGTTCCTTGCGGAACTCTAGTCCAGTCCCGGAACCATAGAGTTGTGAACCTCCACCAGCAGCTTTGGAGACTGAACATCTTCATCTCTTTGATCACCCAGCTATATGCAGCCCCAAGGACTGCCCACACATCAGTACCTATTGACAAAGCATACTAAGCAGAGCAACAAATAAGTAGATATAACAACACAGTGGAAAAAAGGATCCTGACCCTAAAGTTCCCACTACTAGCAAAAACTTTTTTTTTTTCCAATTGCGTAAGAACAACCTCCCGCCTACGGGAAGGCGGACCAGAACCGCCGTGGTGACCCTTGTGCAAAACGCATGCAACAAGAGGTGCCACCGCTCACCCCCAAGATTTGACCCCGAAAGGAAACTAAGGCGTGCTGCAAGCAGAGGAGCTCTGACCGAAAGCATAGAGAACAAAAACCCCGGCAGACTCCTATAATGAATGTACCTTCTTGGCTGGCAGCGAGAACAGATAGACAGGGAGGGATCCGGGACTGGACTAGAGTTCCGCAAGGAACAACAATTAGCAGGTAAGTCTAATTTACTCTTCCTTAGCGTCCCTCTACTCCAGTCCCGGAACCATAGAGGATGTAACAGAGCAGTAAATCTCAACGGGAGGGCCTCGCTAGTCCAGCCTGAAGCACCCGAGACTCAAACCGCGCATCCGACGCCGCCTGCACATCCAGACGATAGTGCTTAGCAAAGGTGTGCAAGGACGACCACGTCGCCGCCCGACAAATATCCACTGCTGGTACCAAGCTAACTTCTGCCCAAGACGCCGCCTGCGCCCTAGTCGAGTGAGCCTGAAGCCCGGCAGGAACCATCCTGCCGTGTAAAAGGTATGCCGACGAAATCGCCTCTTTCAACCAGCAGGAAATGAAAGACTTAGACGCCGCTTCCCCCTTGCGCGGACCGCCAAATGTGACAAATAGGTGATCGGACTTACGGAAGGCCGCCGTTTCCCTCAAATACCGACGAAGAGCTCGACGGACATCCAACGCGTGCAAGAGTTATCCGCGTGCTTGCCCCGTTCCTTGGCAAACACCGGGAGAGACACCACCTGATTCATGTGAAACGCCGAAACTACCTTAGGCAAAAGCGCGGGAACCGGTCGCAATACCACCTTGTCGGCAGAGAAAGACAGATAGGGTTCCCTACACGAAAGAGCCTGCAACTCCGAGATCCTGCGAGCTGACGAGATCGCTACCAGAAACACCGTTTTCAACGTCAAGTCCTTCAACGAAGCTTGCGCCAAGGGTTCAAACGGCGAAGCCACCAGAGACCTCAACACCAAATTCAAGTCCCACGAGGGCACTAAAGCCCTGCACGGAGGACGCATAAGCAACACCGATCGCAAGAAGCGCTTCACGTCCGCATGGGACCCCAATAACTGGCCCTGAACCTTGCCTCGAAAACACGCAAGAGCTGCAAGTTGTACCCTCAACGAACTGGCCACCAGGCCCTTGTCCACCCCTGCTTGCAAGGAGGAGAGGATCTGAGGAACAGAGGTCCGCAAAGGCCGCAACTTGCGAGCCGCACACCAGCTCTCAAAAATACGCCAGACCCGGACATACGCTAGTGACGTAAACCGACGCCGCGCCCGCAACAAGGTAGCAATGACCTCCGGAGAATAACCTTTGGCTCTCATTCGCGCCCTCTCAATAGCCATGCCGTAAGCGAGAATCGAGCCACCTGAGGCATCTGCAGCGGCCCCTGCCGAAGGAGATCCGGCCGAGGAGGAAGGAGCCACGGATCGGCCACACTCAACCGCACCAGATCCGCATACCAAGGCCGACGAGGCCAGTCCGGGGCAATCAGAACCACGGGACCCGGATGCCGCTCGATCCGCTGTACCAGGCGACCCAGCAAAGCCCACGGAGGAAAGACATAGAGCAGCCCGTACCTTGGCCACCTTTGTGCCAATGCATCGAGGCCTTTCGACATGCGTTCCCGACGCCTGCTGAAGAACCTTTCGACCTGCGCAGACTCGAAGGTCGCCATGAGGTCCATTATCGGCAGACCCCAACGACGGACCAGCAACGCAAATACCTCGGGATGTAGAGACCACTCTCCGGGGTCTACCCTGCGACGACTCAAAAGTCCGCCTCCACATTGTGAACCCCCGCGATATGCTGGGCCGACAGACCCTGAAGATGCCGCTCTGCCCAATCCAGAAGCAGATCCGCCTCCGCTTCCAACGCCGCGCTGCCTGTGCCTCCCTGGCGATTTATGTAGGCTACCGTGGAGGCATTGTCGGATAGCACCCTGACCGCCGCTCCCTGCAGCCAAGGCTGAAACGCTGTCAGAGCCAACCACACGGCTCTCATTTCCAGTCGGTTGATGGACCATCGGCTCTCCCGCGAGGACCACTGGCCCTGAGCAATCTGGCCCTCGCAATGAGCCCCCCAGCCGCTCAAACTGGCATCCGTCATCAGCAGGCGCCAGACGGGAGACTCCAAGGGCATACCGTTCGCCAGAGAGCGCCGACGCAACCACCAGCGAAGGCTGCGCCGAACCTCCAAGGGGCAAACTAACTGACGAGCTAGCGAGTCGGACTGATGACACCATCGAGCCGAGAAGCTGAAGGTACTGCCAAGCCGAGGACGCCCGTCTCGCTAGAAACTGCTCCACCAGCCGCCTCAGGGCCCGCGCTCTGTGCACTGGGAGAAAACCCTTCCCGTTGCTGGTCTCGAAACGCGCCCCCAAATACTCCAAGGTCTGCGAGGGAAGAAGGCTGCTCTTCGCCCGATTGACCACCCAGCCTAACGACTGTAAAACCTGTACGACCCGCGCCGTCGCCAGGAGACTCTCTTCCCTCGACTTCGCCCGGATCAACCAGTCGTCGAGATAGGGTGCACGAGGACACCCTCCTTCCGCAGGAACGCCGCTACCACCACCATGATCTTCGTGAAGACCCGTGGCGCCGTCGCTAGGCCGAAGGGCATGGCTTGAAACTGAAAATGGCCCATCGGCAGCGCAAACCGCAGAAATCTTTGATGTTCCTGGCGAATGGGAATGTGCAAATAGGCCTCCGTAAGGTCTAGGGATGTTAGGAATTCCCCCTCGCGGACCGCCGCTATGACCGAGCGCAGCGTTTCCATGCGAAAATGCGACACCCGGAGGCACCGATTCACTCTCTTTAAATCCAGGATTGGTCGAAAGGTGCCCTCCTTTTTCGGCACTACGAAGTAGATGGAGTATCGACCGGACCCTAACTGCCCCTCCGGCACGGGGGCGACCGCCCGGAGCCTAAGCAGCCGGGAAAGTGTATCGGATACGACTCGTCGTTTCCAGGGAGCGCTGCACGGGGACATAACAAAGGAATCGAGCACCGGTCGATGTAGCTCGAGCGCATATCCCTCTCGTATCACTTCTAACACCCACCGATCGGATGTGATAGCGGCCCAGGCAGGGTAGAAATCCCGCAGTCTGCCCCCTACGGGAATCACCGCCACCGGAGCCGGCCTCGGCTTCATTGTGACTTTTTGGGGACCTGCGCCTGGAAGGAGCCAAAACCTCTACCTGCCCCCCGAAATCCGCGGAAACTCTGTCCGCGCCCCAGATATCTGGAACGCTGGGACTGACCAAAGCGGGAGGCACGAAACCTCCGAAAGGACTGCTGAGACCCCCGGAAGGTGAAGGCCGGCTTACCCTGCTTGGGCTTATCCTCCGGAAGCCGACCCCTCTTAGAATCCCCGAGATCATTTACCAACCTATCCAAGTCCTCCCCAAATAACTGCCTGCCCTTAAACGGCAGCTTACTAAGGCGAGCTTTAGAAGAGCCATCAGCCGCCCAATTGCGTAACCAAAGAGAACGACGCGCCGCTACCACCGACGCCATGCCGTTAGCTAACCCCCTAATGAGGTCATAGTGGATATCCGCCAAATAAGCGGTACCCGACTCCAATCTGGACGCCGCGGCCTCTTGTTCCGCCGACTGAGGCCCCTGGAACTGTTGAGACCAGCGGAGGCAGCCGCGCGCCACCCAGGCCCCAGCCACCGCCGCCTGCATTGACAGGGCAGCAACATCAAACGCCTGTCTCAACAAGCTATCAACTTTCCGATCCTGCGGGTCCTTCAACGCCGCAGCACCTTCCACCGGGATAGTAGTCCATTTAGTAACCGCGGAAACTGCCGCGTCCACCTTCGGCGAACGAAAGAGCTCTCTATCAGCCTCCGACAGAGGATACAACTTAGGCAACAGTCTAGCCCCGCGCAAAGCGGACTCTGGACTGTTCCACTCCTCCTGGATCATAGCTTTAAAAACCCTATGGAGCGGAAAGACTCTGTGGGACGTGCGCACCGCCTGCATCAAGGGATCCTCCAACTTGTCCTCCGCAGTGGCATCTTCCACGGGTATGTTCAATACCTTGAGGGTTTCGGCAATCAGTGCCGGAAGTTCCTCTTTACGAAATACACGCACTATTCTACTACTCTGCTCGTCGTCCAACAACTCGCCGTCTTCTAAATCCTCCGCAGACTCCAGTTCGAGAGCCTCCCCCAGCCCCTCGTGGAACTCGTCCCCAGGAGGCGCAGAATCCGCAACACTCGGGGGCCGGCTCTTCTTTTGTGGACCAGTGTCTCCCTCTACTGAAAGTGGACGCTTTAGCCCACGGCGGGGCAGGACCGAGCCTCCCCCCGCCGGCTGCAAGAGAGCCAGATCCTCCTGCATGAGAGAGAAAAAGGCGGGCGGAACTCCAAGGGATCCCTCCTGGACGCTCCCCGCCAACAGGTGCTCCGGCAGCGCAGAAATCCCCGGACCAAGGACAGTCTCTGCCTGCTCTGTCGTCCCTTCTGTAGATACAGGTGGGAGATCTGCACTGGAGCCCTCCAGAGGATCCTCCATGCCAGCACCCACAGCAGAACAAGTGGCACAGACTCGGGCTTCCAAATTACTACTTCTACGAATGCCACAGACAAGACACCGAGGACTAGGAGGCATGGCTATGCACACAGCCCTTTGCCAGCAAAGCAGGAACACCTTGCTGAAGCAAACAGAGCAGAAAAAAATCGCGATTTTAAAAGTGCTCAAAAACGCTCCAAATTGCAGGATTAGATAGAGCTGGAGTCAATTAGCTGATATCTGACCAAGAAATGCAAAAACGAAGCTCCTATCCCTAAAAAAAAAAAACCACGAAGAAAAACAACTTTGAAAAAAATCCAAAATGGCCGCCGGACCCGATCCCACCAAAAAAAGGACCAGAAAAAATACCCAAAAGGTCTAAAACACTCCCCAGAGCTGATTCCAGGCCACCCCAAGGCCTCCACCACTGCCTTTAGAAAGAAAAAGCTTCAAACTCTACTCACCCACACACAGGAGTGGAGGGGGGGTCAAAACACAGAGTGCTGTCCGGCGTGCCTGTCACAAGTTCTGAGTAGCAGTTATCAGAGTCAATAACAGAGTAATAACCGCTCAGGGCAGCTCGGGGAACCCCTAAATCAGTCAGGGGACCCTCAGAGCCTACTGCTGTATTTAATTGCTGCCTGTAATTGTCTTCAACCTTCTCCTCACCCACCAAGGGGGTTCGGTAGAAAGGAGACCTGTGTCCTGTGCAGCTCCCCTGCTTGTTTGACCTATGGGGAGACTGACAGAGACAGAGAGAAAAAAAACAGATTAGAGAAAGACAGAAGGGACACAGTCAAAGATTTCCTCCACAGCAGCAGCCCAGCACCTAAATCTAGAAAATAATAAAACACTAAAGCTCTGCTTATTTGTTCCTAAGGAGCCCAGTTCTGGGCTCTGACTTCCAAGCTGCTTGGAGACTGAGATACTGATGTGTGGGCGGTCCTTGGGGCTGCATATAGCTGGATGATCAAAGAGATGAAGATGTTCAGTCTCCAAAGCTGCTGGTGGAGGTTCACAACTCTATGGTTCCGGGACTGGACTAGAGGGACGCTAAGGAAATACTTTTTTATTTTGAATTTATTAAACAGAATATGTTAGCTCTGAGAAATGTGCATTGTTAACATCTTTGCGTTTTGTTTAGTACAAGAGGAAATTAATTTATAGTTTTATTTCTCCAGTGTTGTTGTACATTCCAAGTTTGGCTTTTGGGGTTCCCAGTTTAATTGTCGTCTTCCTATTTCTAAATTGTGATCCCTTGTTCTTTGGTGACGTCTATGTTCTGCATGTGTAACCGAGCTGAGGTGTTCTGTTCATGCAGTTTTATTTGGCAGTGCCACTTGTTCTCTTTCCCCAGTAGGAAATGTATTGGTATTCTCAGAGATGTATTGGTTTAATATTTGCAGTGTTGCCTTTTGATAGTTAGGGTTTGTTGCTTTATGAGTCCTGGTAGTGCTGTTATGATATGGCGGGTTTGCTATGGGTTCTAAATGGACAGCATTTATAGTACTTCCTAATGTGCCTGGTGGTTGGCCCGTGAGTATAGTAAAGCACAGTTACTTACCTGTAACAGGTGATCTCTGGGAACAGCAGGAATAAGTCTTCACATATGGGTACGTCGGTACCGACGGAGTCTGCGCGGGAACGCTTCCCAGCATCCAATCAAAGAGCTTTTGGAAGCATCCCACCACGCCTGCGTGCTGCCTTCCCACCTTTCCCAACTGCCTCTCCTCAGTTAAGTTTTAAAGCTGAGACAAAGAGAGAGAAAGGAAAGGAAAGATAGATAGAGATACAACTCCTGGGGAGGTGGGTGGGTTGTGAAGACTTATTCCTGCTGTTCCCAGAGATCACCTGTTACAGGTAAGTAACTGTGCTATCTCCAGGAACAAGCAGGAATGAGTCTTCACATATGGGGACTCCCAAGATAAGATGCCTGGAGTCCCAGCATGTCATAGGTTGGAGAACATGCTATCCCCCACAACACCAGGCATCCCGAGGATGGAGGGTAAGAGTTGAAGAAAGAAAGGTGCTGTGGAACAGCTAACCTAGCATAGGATTGCAGACAAGGAGTCCATGTGTGGATGATAATTGTCATTATTGATATTGCAAAGAAAAAATATTGCAATATGGACCTCCCCTAACAGGACTTCAGAGAAGTATGGAGGTTCATGGGATCTACTGGGGAACCCAGTAGAGGAACCTCGAGAAGGACCTCACTGTAAGTGGAGGTAATAAACCTGTAGGAAAAGCAATGGAGGTCAGAATCCTGAAAGGTAACAGGTAACCCCAGTAGGAAAAACTGGGGTAGTACAAAAACGGTGGGCCTTCGGCGGAAGGCTTTATGATAAAAGCCGAAATCTTTTGGCGGCAAAGTGGCTCACTCTTAGGAACAAAAAGAGAAAGGCTAACTGATTTGGACAAACAGGCCCAGTCCTTGTGGGGAGAAAGGGTATGGGAACCCCTTGTATCCCAAAAGAAAGGACAAACGCCGGAGGCGTTAGAGCCTGTGATTAGCTGAAGATCCGCAATGTCTCTCCTAACTGAAGTCAGCTGGGAGAGATATTGGAACATGGAGAGCTTCAGAGGTACCTAACCTTAAGGTTATGGTAGGTGTTAACTACCACCAAAGTGGTTGTGAGTGTAGGACCCCAAAACATGCTGGATAACATAAGTATGGGTAAAGCCCATCTGTCAGAATCATATAGCTATATGAGCCTCGACAGTCAGGTAGATAAAGCAGAATACATATCTACCGATAGTAAAATATCTCAACAGATATATATATATATATATATATATAAAACATTTAGATATATGAGAATATATCTATAGTGAGATATGAAGGGCATAAAATACACACAAATGATAGACATAGACATCTGTAAGATGTGTGCTATAGGTATGAATATATAGGCCTCTATATGGAAGTCTGCAATGAAGCAGACAGAGATATGCCTACAAAAAGGTATTCACATAGGAAAAATGTGGAGAGGAAAGATTCATCTACTAACAAGAAGGTGGAACCTACTTGAGTAGATATATAGAGAATCAATTCCCACTGGTTAAGGCTACAGGGATGCTAAGTAGTAGAATAACCAGGATGGTTACGTGACAAGCAGAGGATGATATCAGTCTGCAGCCAGCAAGTCCCGAGTATTCTAGAACTCTAGCATGGTAAGTGAACAGAAGATGCATAGGAATGAGATACCATGCTGACCTGCTTAAGGGCAAAAAGGGTATCATGCGTTCTTACCATGAGGACGAGCTGGAAGGAGAAAACAGATTCCCGATTGGAAATACTATGGACCAAAGCAGAGAATTAGCAACTCCTCAAGCTTTCACGTAAGAGGAGGCCTATGTCCTTTATATTAAAAAGGAGAACTTTTCTAGTCATGGGAGACATGACTGAAAAAGCCTTTTTCAACCATCTAGTATAGTTGTTGGAGAAAAAAGCCCCCCATGCTCTCTGGCAAGGGCCCATAGTGGAGAGCTTCTCTGTAGAATTGCAGAGAGCATGATGCAGGAGAATGAGGAGATAGAACTGGCTGCAGGAGAGCCAGTACCTATGTCAACTATGCTGCCAAACCCAGGGGAATGGAGATGGCAGAAAGAGAAGACAATCCAACAAGCTTGTAGTGAAAAAATTCCAAGACAGATGACAGCACTGACTTGGAGCCACTACTAAGACCAGACAGAATGTTAGTGGAGGACAAATCTGGTTGCTGGTGGACAAGAACCAGTGGTCCAAACATTAAGGCTCCTGCATTGGCCAGCTGCTTGCCAGACAGCAGAAAGAATGGTACTGTTTAAAAAAAGAAAGAACAGACAAAGCAAGAGTAGAAAACTCTGGACGTGTCTGATGAACTGCTTCAAAGCAAGATTGAAAAAGAGGAGTCAACTCAGAGAAGAGAACTCCGTACTGGAAAAGTAAGAAAACTAGAGAGGCTGAAGAAAAAGCCCTCCAGTGAAGCAATACCGCTCTTACAGAGGAAAACCCTGGTAAGAGGGTAAAGAGAATGGAGCTGAAGAAAACTTACAAAGTAGTAAGTTTATAGAAAGGAAAAAAAACATGCTGGTACAGGAAACTATCGTTTGATAGTGGATAGACCTCTTTCCCTAGCAGGAAGAAAAGGAGAACCCTGTGACCTAGAAGCATGAACGTCCTGACAGCTCATAGAACATAGAAAGAATGGATGTCTTTCGGGAAGAGATCCATGTTTAGGATTTAGAATGAGAGCAGTGGATTGCCTCTATTGAGAAGAAGCAACTGCAGATTCTAATCCCAAGAGTCACAAACATCTGATGGATTGATCAGAAACCCTGTGGTTGCTGGGTTTGCTGAGCCTGGCGAGAGGTTGAACACTGCAGACCAGAACGATGCTTCCCCTGTTTGGGAACATCTGTATGATGGGCAGATGATGCATCAAACCATCTTCTCCTATGGGAAAAAAGTTTGGCAGGACATTTCCTACCTACTGGGACAGAAGAAGGAGCAGAACAGCCCCTAGGAACAGGTAAGTCAGTGGACAACTGAGTAACCTGACAAAGACTCCTTGTTGAAAAGATTGTCTCCAGTGCAAGGAGTATGTCCCAGTCTGTGCTGTGCCCATTTGTCCAAGTCTGAAGCTTGGAGCCAGGCTCTACGTCATGCCCCTATAGTTATAGCAGAAGTCCTGCTAACAGACTCAAAAGAGTCTAGGGAAGCACGAGTAAGAAACCAAGAGATATTCTGGAGATGCTTGAGCAGTGAAGAATAGTTTGCACTCTTGGACTCTGGAAGGGAAGGAGTCAAAAGATGTAATTGCTTTGTGACCTCCTCAAGAGATAGACTCATATAGAAAATATATGAGAGAATTCTTGCAGAAAGCATAGATGTCTGGAAGGTTTGACGTCCAAAGGCATCTAATGTCTTAGACTCACGACCTGGCAGATAAGAAGAGTGCTTTTTCTTACTCTTTACCCGCCGCATTGCTGATTCCACTACTATGGAATGATGAGGAAGTTGAGTCTTTTGAAACCCTGGAGGGGGGCATCTGATATAAGAGATCAGTTGCTCTGGAAGGTGGGGGTACCCTTAAAGGTGTTTCCCACATTCCTAGAAGGAGATCCTGCAAGGAATGATGCAAAGGAAGCATTATGTTCTCCTTTACCTTGGTAGAAACAGAGCCTTGTGCAGGATCATGTCCTGGGATAGGAATGGCAAGGGATCTTGCTATATCCAGGAGGAAACTCTGAAAAGAGGGATCCCCAACAGGACTCTCCCTTGGACAGGTTAGATCTGAAGAACTAGCCTGAGCACCGACAGAGCTATCCAGATATATAGGAATAGAAGATCCTGCAGAGTACAGTGTGGAATGCTTAAAGGATGGTCGTCGGTACTGGCTGTCAGGATCAGCGGCCGTCATTACCACATTGTCCATGCCAGGTATCGACTCCAAGATTGGTATAGAAGGGAGCGATCCTGTTGAAAAAAGCATGGGAGGAGTTGGCCACGATGCTACTGTGGATACTGGTACCGATGCCAATACCGGTACCGATGTCGGAGTCAAGCCCGACAGAGACATCGGAGCAGTCATCAGTGACCGTTCAATCGGTACCGAGGTAACCGAAAACCTCCAAGCGCTATCCTCGGTACCGAGCCACCGGTATCGATCAGTGTCGGTATCAAAGCGTATTTGTACCCAGTCGCCCAGACTAGAGATCGATTCCAAACTCGGCATCGAGGGCAGCTCAATCGGCCTCGAGGGAACCGAGAGTTGTGGATCCGAATCATCGGAACAGAGCCTTCGGTACTGCCGAGAGCCGGTACCAAGGCGAGTCGGTACACAGTCCTCCAGACTGCAGATCGATTCGAGACTCGGCATCGAAAGAAGCGAGGCTATCGATGCACGTCTGGAGGGTACCGACGTTGGTGGTAGTATCGGTGCTGGCACCAATAATGGAAAGTCAGTCTGGAGTGTATCTACCAGTCCTGAAGGCACCGAGGACGCCAGATGACCATCCATGGTGAGGAGTGTCTCATCCAACACCAGTGCTGATGCCGGGGTATCGGTACCGCTCGAAGCAGCTGCCACCACCGGATACGGCTCAGGTATGTTCTGTGAGGGGTGAACCCCAGGAACAACCTGAAACCCCTGAAAGGCTTTGGAGACCGAAGACTCCCGCCGGGGTTTTGAAGCCAGTGGGCCCTCGAGGGCAAGGCCGGAGCCGTCTACATGTTGTGCATGAGACCTACCACTCGAGGGCTGGCTAGTCTTAACAGACTGTTTGTGGGTTACCTGATCCTGTGTGGAAGAAGAAGGGGACGGTGCCCCGAATTTGGAGGGAAACCGTGTATCGAGGGAACCTCGATGTTGAAAACCTCTTCTCACCAAACTGTTGTCAGGACCCAAGCAGGTTAGACACCGACTTCGAGGGTCTAAAAATAAAGTTGTACCGCCACAGTCTGAACATTTCTTGGAGAAAGTGGCTGGCGGTTCCATGAAGGAAAAGAAGAGGCCTGCAGGCCTAAGAAACCGCGGGACACTATGAAGAAAAAATATCCCGTGAAAAAGGAAGATTTTACAAGAAAAGAAAACATTGGCGGTACCGGTGGCGTCAGGAAGACAGCCGCGACCACAAGAAAACTAAAGAAATAAAACAAGAATTTTCTGCGGTGACAGGAGAACGTCCTGCCGGCTCCGTGGAAAATGAAAACTAACTGAGGAGAGGCAGTTGGGAAAGGCGGGAAGGCAGCACGCAGGCGTGGTGGGATGCTTCCAAAAGCTCTTTGATTGGACGCTGGGAAGCGTTCCTGCGCAGACTCCGTCGGTACCGATGTACCCATATGTGAAGACTCATTACTGCTTGTTCCTGGAGATTGTAGAAATCTGGTAGTCTTTCTTTATCCAGACACTTATTAAGAGGCATGTTTACTAAAAATTAGCGCATGTTAACATTATGCAAATATTTATGCAAATGATGTCTCTTATGCAAATGAGGCCACGAAATGAGCCTCCATACCTGCCCCACACCCCCCCCCCCCCTTGGGCCACCCCTGTCCATGTCCCCACTCTTATTTGCTTTGGCAATCAAACCTTTTGCCTGAACCCCAAGAGAAAATTTTTTATTTATTTATTTATCTAACAGGCTTTATATACTGCTTTATCATTTCAATCAAAGCGGTTTACATTGAAACTTAAACTTGGTAATGTACATTAAACAGGGACATTGATAGCTTGGATTTTTCTGAGGCAATGGAGGGTTATGTGACTTGCCCAAGGCCACAAGTAGTGGAAACAAACCCTGGTTCTCAAGCCAGTGTTCTTAACCATTAGGCTACTTCTCCGCCTTTTTTTTTTTTTCTAGAGTATGGAATTACAGTAGGAGGATTGGTACAAGCCCATTTTGCTGTATGCAGATGGCACCCTTATATATGTGAAGGACCCAACAATTCTCTCCCACTCCTTATGGAAATAATTCATGAATTTAGTAAATTATCAGGATATATGATAAACTTTCAGAAATCAGCTCTACTACCAACTAACTAAAGAATATGGAGAGGAACAAGCAAGAGGAACCTTAAGAGTTCACATGATGACTTCCGGTGGAGATATAAGAGTACGAGGTCTCCCAGAAGAAACTAAATATAAAAACTGTGAAGAAGTGATTGCTAAAATATTCAGGTCACTAGTAGCAACTGCAGACCCTGAAGAAGGTGGAGCAGTAGAGTCGCTGCAAATCGAGAGAGCACATAGAGGTCTGGGTCCGCAAGAGAAAATAAACCATGAGATATAGTAGTGTGTCTAAGCTTGTTCAAAACTAAAGAAAGGCTATTGAGTGCGGTGAGGAAAACGAGACAGTTTACCTGGGACGAGCAAAAACTGGAACTCTTCCAAGATCTTTCCTTAGGAATGTTACAGCGCAGAAGAAACCTTAAGAAGGTGACGGCATATCTGAGAAGAGAGGACATGAGATATAAATTGAAATTACACTTACCTGGTAATTGTAGTTCCTTGAGTGGATCCAGTTTAGTCCTCCACCTCTGGGTAGTGTACTTCCTCCTGCAGCTTGGAGACTGGGCATGTCAGAACTCGTGACATCACTGGACATAGCCTGCTGGCACCAACCATCAATCCCAGTGCACTATTGAAAAAGCAGTCTCAAAGGAGCAACAAGTAAGTAGCTAAAATTTAAATCCAACAAAAACTACAACTAACAAACTTTCAACAAAACGACCTTGGTCTTTAAACATTAATTCATAATACGACTGGTCTTTGGGGTTTTTTTGTTTTTTTTTAACCACGCTTGCTTTCTAGCATCCTTTTACCTTCTCTGCTCCATCCTTTAAACCATCAAAGAGAAGGAAAGGAAAATATGAGAAAACAGTCATACTCCCAGCGATCCAGAGATCTATAGAAGCCCCTCAGCCTTCAGAATGAATTTTCTTCTCTACCTGTAAATAATCCGAGAACTGATCATCCAAAGGGCGGGATGAGGACTAAACTGGATCCACTTAAGGAACTACAATTACCAGGTAAGTGTAATTTCAATTTCCTTATCGTTCCTCCAGTTTAGTACACCACCTCTGGGATGTATCAGAGGAGTAATTATTGGGAGGGATCTTTGCACCCGGATTGCAACACTGCCGTCCTGAAACAGGCATCGCTCGCCTCCAAAACATCAAGTCGATAGTGCTTACTGAAAGTATGCAAAGACGACCAGGTGGCCGCTCTACAAATTTCCGCTGGCGGAACAAACTGTGTTCCACCCAGGAAGTCGCCTGTCTCTAGTAGAGTGAGCACGTAGCCCCCCTGGTACTGAATGACCCTGCAAAATATATGCTGATGCAATCGTCTCTTTAATCCATCTAGAGATAGAGGCTTTCGCCGCCGCCTCCCCTCTACGAGGACCCCCGAACAGCACAAAGAGACTGTCCGATCTGAGAAAAGTTTCAGAAACCTTCAAATACTGCCGCAGAACTCTCGATATATCCAAACGACGTAAACTACGGTCCAAGCCATTCCCCTCCGTAGAACTAACCGTTGGAAGGGAAACTGTCTGATTGAGATGAAACAGTGATACTATCTTTGGCAAAAATGACGGTACTGGTCTCAACACCACCTTTTCTCTTGAAAAAGATAGAAACGGCTCTCTACATGACAACGCCTGCAACTTCGAAATGCATCTTGCTGAACAAATAGCCACCAAAAATACTGCCTTTAAAGTTAAATCTTTGACTGTCACCTGATGCAACGGCTCAAAAGGCGCCTTAACCAACGCCCCCAATATTAAATTAAGATCCCACAGCGGAACCATCATTCTCCGAGACGGACGCAGCCTAGTGACCGCTTTGAGAAAACGCAACACATCCGGATGCGCTTCCAAAGCCACGCCCTGTACTTTGCCTCTATAGCATGCCAATGCCACCAACTGAACTCTCAAAGAACTGGCCGCCAGTCCTTTATCGAACCCATCTTGCAGAAAACTCAACACTACAGACACGGCTACCGTAGATGCACGTACCTGCCTCCGAGAACACCAATCCTCAAAAATACGCCAAATACGCGCACAAGCCAGAGATGTGGAACTTTTTCTCACCCGAAGCAAGGTAGCAATGACTGCTGCTGAGTAACCTTTTTTCTTTAACCTTGCCCTTTCAATGGCCAAACTGTAAGCGAGAATCGATCCACTTGAGGCATTCGGAGCGGACCATGAAGTAAAAGATCCTCCGATGTTGGCAACTTCCAGGGATCCCCATCGAGAAAGCAAATGAGATCGGCGTACCACGGGCACCTTGGCCAATCCGAAGCCACTAACACTGGCCCCGAGTGAGCTTCGATCCATTGAATTACTCGCCCAAGCAGTGCCCACAGAGGAAAGACATAAAGAAGGCCTGATGACGGCCAAGGCTGAATAAAGGCGTCGATCCCCTCGGACATACTTTCCCAGCGCCTGCTGAAAAAACGATTCGCCTTCGCTGACCGAAAAGTCGCCATGAGATCCATGATTGGTGGACCCCATCTGCGAACTATCTCCACAAAGAGGTCCGGATGCAACTCCCATTCTCCAGCATCCACCTGAACTCTGCTGAGAAAATCCACCATTACATTGTTCTTTCCTGCAATGTGGGCCTCCGAGATTGCTGGAAGTCGAGGCTCTACCCAAACAAATAGAGTTTCTGATTCCACTTCCATGGCCACACTTCCTGTACCGCCTTGCCAATTGATGTAGGCCACCGTCGTGGCGTTGTCAGACAGCACTCGCACTGCTCACCCCGTTACCGTAGATTTGAACGTCCGTAATGCCAGTGAGACTGCTCTCAGCTCCAAGCGGTTGATCGACCACGTCCTTTCTTGTTCGGTCCAAGTGCCTTGCGCGAAAAGAGCGCCACAATGCACTCCCCATCCCGCTAGACTTGCATCCGTAATCAAGGGAAGCCACTACAGCTGTTCCAGAGCCACTCCTGCCGCCATAGACTCCGGGCGAAGCCACCATTGAAGCAGCTCCCTGACCCGGAGAGGGCAGGGGAGCAGTTTGCTCAACATAGAAACATAGAAACATGATGACAGAAAAAGACCACATGGCCTATCTAGTCTGTCCTTCCATATCTGTGTGTTCACAATATAAACTGATGGTCCACTATACAGAGGGATAAATACTAACGTATACAAAAAAGCCCTCTAAGTTAATCTAGGTAAGATTCCGGTTTTATGCCATATGTGTAGCCAAGGTGCTAGAGTCATCAATACTATCACTTTAATGTGAACCTGTGGTCTCAGCTCAAAATGTTTTGCAATGTGGGGCAACTTGCTCCAAAGCTGCAAAAACTCCAATTACATCAATGACCTATCATCAGGCTCAAAGTTTAAATGTTTACACCTTTACTGGCCAAACGATTTAAAGCTGGAATTGGAACCAGAACTTATCTTAGATAATTGAAGCTTGTTCTGCTTTATGTAGACAGCAATCGTGCTGCGGGTTTACTGCAGGTCCTTCCATATCAACAACTACAACAGTCCACTTTTTACCTTTAGAGATCCTCTGTCCCATGCTTTTTTGAATTCAGTTACTGTCCTCATCTCTACCACCTCCACTGGGAGACTATTCCATGGATCCACTACTCTTTCCGTAAAGAAATATTTCCACATATCACTCCTGAATCTATCTCCCTTCATCCTCATCCCATGTCCCCTCGTAACAGAACTTGCTTTCAATTGAAAGAGGCTCTCTCCCTGAACATTTATGCCACGGAGGTATTTAAACATCTCAATCATATCACCTCTATCCCGCCTTTCCTCTAAGGTGTACATATTAAGATCCTTCAGTCTGTCCTCATATGCTTTATAATGAAGACCACTAATCATTTTAGTAGCCACCCTCTGCACCGACTCCATCCTGTTCACATCCTTTTGAAGGTGCGGTCTCCAAAATTGCACACTATACTCCAAATGAGGTCGCACCAAAGACTTATACAGAGGCATTATCACCTCCTTTTTTCTGCTAGCCATTCCTTTCCATATGCACCCAAGCTTCCTTCTAGCTTTTGCCGTCGCCTTTTCTACCTGTTTAGCTACTTTAAGATCATCAGACACAAACACGCCTAGGTCCCGCTCTTCTTTAGTGGACAAAAGTACTTCACCTCCTATACTGTATTGCTCCCTTGGATTGCTGCAGCCCAAACGCATGACCTTACATTTTTTAACATTAAATCCCAGCTGCCAAATTCTAGATCATTCTTCAAGCTTAGCTAGATCCCTCCTCGTGTTATCTACACCTTCCTGGGTGTCTACTCTATTGCAGATTTTGGTATCATCCGCAAAGAGGCAAACCTTACCCGACAGCCCTTCCGCTATATCACTAACAAAGATGTTAAAAACAATCTGATGCAGCTGATGCGACCAACAGCGAAGCAACGCCCTCTGCAAGGGTCTCATATGAAATCAAGCCCACGGCACTACCTCAAAGGTTGCCGCCATCGTCCCTAGCACCCGAAGATAAGTCCACGCCGAGGGTGCCTGAGTAGTTCTGAACTTGCGTACCAACTGCTGCAGAGCTTGTACTCGCCGCTTCGGAAGACACACTACCCCTCTCTGCATGTCAAAGCGGACCCCCAGATACTCGAGGTCCTGGGACGGAGCTAAGCGACTCTTGGCCACATTGATCACCCAGCCAAGACTCTGCAGGAACTTCACCACCTTGGCTGTAACCTGAACATTCTCGGTACGTGACTTTGCTCGAATCAGCCAATCGTCGAGATAAGGGTGGACCAAAATTCCTTCCTTTCGTAGAGCCGCCACGACCACTACCATAATCTTGGTAAATGTCCGAGGAACTGTTGCCAGACCAAACAGTAAGGCCTAGAACTGATAATGACCATAAGGCAGAGCGAATCGTAGCCACTTTTGATGAATCTCTTATCGGGATGTGCAGATATGCCTCCATAAGATCTAGGGATGTCAGGAATTCCACTTGACGCACCGCTACAGTGACCAACCGCAACGTCTCCATTCTGAAATGAGGTACTCACAGACACCAATTTACCCCTTTGAGATCCAGAATAGGGCAGACCGATCCGCCTTTCTTTGGCACCACGAAATAGATGGAGTATCGACCCCACTCCGACATCTGCTATTGGTACCGGCATGACAGATCCCAACTGTAACAGACGGTCTAATGTTTGCCGAATTTCCAAAGCTTTCTGTTGTCCTCTGCAGGGGGACATCACAAAAGAGTCTAGAACCGGTTTTGCATATCCTTCGCGAATGATCTTTAACACCCACTGGTCGGACATGATTTGGGCCCAGGCAGGAAGAAACTCCCGAAGACGCCCCCCTATCAGTAGGCTGCCCACAGGGGCCCGCCCCCTTTCACTGTGGTTTTGGAAATGTCACAGAGGAAGACGCCCCGAAACCTCTACTTGCTCCCCAAAACCCACGAAACCCCTGGGCTCTAGAAGCAAATCTTCCCCTTTGAAAACCACCCAGCCGAGAAGTACGAAATCTCTTGAAATCCCTAAACTGCCCCCGAAAGGCCGGCAGGGATTTTCCTTGTTTAGGCTTATCCTCTGGAAGCCTTCTACCCTTGGATTCACCTAAATCCTTGACCAACTTATCGAGGTCCTCGCCAAACAACAACTTTCCTTTAAAAGGTAGCTTACTGAGACGCGCCTTAGAAGACCCATCGGCCGCCCAGTTTTATAACCACAGGGACCTCCGAGCAGCCACTAAGGAAGCCATACTATTAGCTAACGCTTTGATTAGATCGTAATGCACATCTGCCAGATACACTGCTCCAGACTCCAGGCAGTCTAATTGACTGATACTTTCCTTCTCTAACTGCGGAGACTGAAGCAAATGTTGAGACTATCAAAGACAAGCTCTCGCCACCCAAGCTCCACAGCTGGAAGCCCGCAAGGAAAGCGCGTCAGCTTCAAATGATTGCTTCAAGAAACCTTCTGTCCTGTGCATCCTTTAAGGCAGCGCTACCTTCCACCGGGATGGTGGTCTTCTTTGTCACTGCTGCGACCGCCGCATCAATCCACTGAGACCGAAACTTCTCCTTGTCCGAATCTGCCAATGGATAAAGCCTGTTCATGGTCCTAACCCCTTTCAGACCTGCCTCAGGTTGATCCCATTCATCCTGGATCATGCGATCCACAACACGATGGAGGGATACACCACCTGAGCTTGTCTCACCGCTTGAATGACAGGATCTTCAACAACCTCATCTTCCGCCGGTTGTGCTGTAGCAAGTCTCAACGTCTGGAGCGATTCCGTGATAAGTGCCGTCAGCTCTTCCTTCCGGAACACCCGAATGATTTTCGCCTGATCCTCAGGCTCAGGTATCTCTCCTTCTTCCAAGTCGTCCTCACCAGCTTCGAGCCCCTCCTCCATCTCATCCGGCTCGGCCCACGCCACGTCTGCGAGAGAAGGGTCGAAAACCCGAGCTCTTTTAGGTACTTGTGGAGAGACCCCACTAGAAAATCCAGTTCAGGGAAGTGGGGCAGAGTTTGTCATTTGCAAAGATTCAGGCAACTTCCCCTGATGCTTCATATAGAACGCTTGATGCATGATTAACACGAAATCTAGACAAAATTCCTTCAGCGGATGTCACAAGGACATCATAGATGGCGCATACGACGGTCCCGCAAGGCTCTCTGTACTGGGCCCTGGCTGCGCGACCGCAAGCGCCTCCTCTCCAGCTACCCTCGCCGGCTCCGGCACATCCAACTGAACCTGAGAGTCCATCTGCTGTTCCATACTGCTAGAGACAGACACGCAGGTCCGACAGATGCCTGTGTGAGCCACAGTCCCTCTGCGTGCTCCACAGACCACACACTGTGGTCGCGACGACATCAGTTCAAATCCCCCGTAGCCGACCACCCAGTCAGCCACTTGGGTTAACCACAGCCTCTGCTGCCTCTTTGTTCTTTCTATTTTTATTTTTCAAATCAACAGCCCAAAAAAAAAAAAAAGCTATCAATTACTAAATCCATTGAAAAGAAAAAGTAAAGAAAATAACTTCCTTCTTTGACGAGAGCTGTAGAACCGCGGGCCTATGCTACCTCAGCCATGCGGTTTCAGAAAATGGCGCCGCCTCGCTCCGGGCCTATTTGGCGCCAAAAATCCAGCTTTACTAAAAACTCCCTGCAACTGGCCGCAGCCATCCAACAGGCCCCGGTAGCGTTACCAGCCTAAAATATGTGTCCCCCGCTCATCGGAGCGCTCCACTCACCCCGGAGAGCAAACAAGCTGTCTTCCGCGGAGCGCGGGTGTCCGCTCCGACCTGCTGCTGTGGCTCTGTGCATCTCGTTTGTCCCGGCAGCACGCTGCAGCTCAAGCTCAAGCTCAAGCAGCGCCTCCGGCCTTCACACATTTCATGTGCCGTTGAGACTCCTGGGGCTCTCTCCCGTGCAGTCCGGGGGGAGACATTCCGGCAGAGAGCTGCCTCAGCAAAGAGAAACAAAAGAATAGACAAGACAGCCGATGTTAAAGGCACAGGACCCCAAATAAAAGCAAAAGGATGGCAAATTAATTTAAACTAAAGAAATTTGAAAGCCACTGAAGGTCATTTCCAAATAACTGAAAGGTAATTAAATTTAAAAATAAGTTTAACACACTTGGATTAAAGTAAAGACTAAAGAACCTAACTAACTGCTCCTTAATTGTTCCTCAAGTGAGCCCAGCACCTAGGCTCACTACGTCCTCCTGCTGCATGGAGACTGGACACACTGGGATTGATGGGTGGTGGCAGTAGGCTATGTCCAGTGATGTCACGCGTTTTGACATGCCCAGTCTCCAAGATGCAGGAGGAGGTACACTACCCAGAGGTGGAGGACTAAACTGGAGGAACGATAAGGAAATGGTTGCTTCCCTTTGGTTTACTGATAACAGTAAAGGGAAGGTTGAGACGGGTGCAGAAATGTGAGGAAACCTGGAAAGCACTTAAACAACTGGGACTAACTAATCTTCCAGAGGGGGAGAGAATGTCGGCCGGAACAACAACAACCACAGCATCATTCACCTCAAAGAGGGACAATCTACACAGGCACAGAGTACCAGTGGCAGGCAGAAGGCTGGCGAGGCTGAACAGGGAGAACCAAGGAGCGCAAACAGCGGAGAAAGGAGCTGGCTGAAATAGAGGACTTTTTAATATTTTGCCAATGAAGTAGAAATTAGATGGGGGGGGGGATGTCAGTAATTAATAATCTATGGGTATGGAGGGGGTGGAATGTAGAGATTGGATATGGATTAGTTAAGGTAATAAGGGGGAAGGCAGGGGTGAGAAGAGTGGGAAGGAGGCAGGGTTTAGGAGTAAGGGAGAAGGATTGATGGGGATATTGGGGGGGGGTTAGAGAAGTAGGGGGGAGTGGAATGGAGGGGTAGAGATAGGTACCGGCCTGATAACACAGGTACACTAAAAAAAATTTTTTTTAAACTGCCTCTAATGTTTCGATTGATTTTTACGTTTTTTGGTGCGCTGAATCCAAATCTGGTAACCAATTTGCTCCATCACGTACAGATTTTTTGCTACATTGGGTTAGCAGTTTGAGGTGAACGTTTCAGATTGAGTGCGATCGAGATAAAAGTTTCTTGGATGAATTCTTTATACTAATTGTTTAGTAGTTATTCAAATAAGAATAAAGAAAATTGTAACAAGGCAGCACATAAGAATAGAGTAATGTCAACAAAACACACTGTGATGGTAGCAAAATTGTCTGCACTTAAAACAGCCACATACATGTGCACAAACATTGAGCATATAAGAGCGTGGTTAGACACAAAGCAAAGCAAAGAAATGTGCAAAAAATGTTGTACAGGTATGTATGTAAGAATAGAAAACGCAAACCGCACCATTGCAATACATGAAGACAAACACCCGATGGTGTGAAAATAAAATTCTAATAAATGAGATCCGACACTGTGGTAATAACTAGCAAATTTTTATTTCAAAGTTTAGTAAAAAACACGATATTTGTCAACACAGTTTAGATTTTAAAGTCATTCTTGGGTCAATCAATCTCCTGGTGGGCCCGTTTCTTCTTCCCCCGAATGCTTCTCTTGGTGCGCTGCTTGGCGTATTTTTCATCTGGGGTTTCCCGCAGCAGCAACCAGCAGAAATCAGCCATCATAGTGGTGTTCCATCTTCCTTGGTACCTTCTCTCTGCGTCCTTGATGTCCTGGTGAAACCTTTCACCTTGTTCTTCACTGTACGCCCCCAAGTTTTCGGGAAAGTAGTTCACATGGGAGTGCAAGAAATGGACTTTCAGGCTCATGTTACAGCCTTGTTCTTTGAAGGCATTGAGCATCCTGGCAACAATATCCTTATAGTTCTCATCCCGCCTGTTCCCCAAGAATTTGAGAACAACATCCTTGAAGGAATCCCAGGCTTCTTTTTCCTTCTCAGACATCGTTTCAGCGAATGCTCCATCTGAAATGAGTTTCCTTATATCAGGGCCAACAAACACTCCTTCCTTTAGCTTTGCTTCAGAAAGTCGGGGGAACTTTGAGCAAAGGTACCGAAAGCACTCACCATCTTTTGGAAGAGACTTGATGAATTGCTTAATGAGACCCAACTTAATGTGGAGAGGTGGTAATAGAATTTTATCACGAGGTACCAAGCTCTCATGAAGAACATTTTTCTCACCGGGTCTCAAATACTCCCGAATTGGCCAGTCTTTTTTCCCCCAGTGTAGGTCGCGGGCCCGGCTATCCCACAAGCAAAGGAAGCAGGGATTTTTGGTGAAACCGGATTGCTGCCCTAATAGCATGGATAGAATTTTAAAGTCTCCACAAATCATCCACTTATGCTCATCATAACGAATCTTCTGAAGAATCAGGGCCAAATTCTCGTATTTTTCTTGGAGAATAACAGATTGAGCAATAGGAACTGAAGCGAATGTGTTGCCATTATGAAGAAGAACACCTTTTATGCTGTCTTTTGACGAATCAATGAACAGCCGCCATTCAGCAGGATCATACTTGAGTTTAAACTTTTCCATCACTCCGTATATATCGTTGCAAAATACCAAATCTTCCTCTTTGCTGAAATACTTCAAAAATTGTGTCTCGCGGTTGCGGTACCAATAAAAAGTTGTTCCTGGTGACAATAGATTTTTCTGTTTAAGCCGAGAACCTAGCAGTTGGGCAGCATCTTTTGGGAGTCCTAAATCCCGGACTAAATCATTCAATTCAGCTTGAGAGAAAAGTTCAGGTTTCGGATCTGGTTCAGTTTCAAACTCGGAAGTACTGGACTCATCGGGAAAAGCCATCTGATGAGTCTCATCATGATCAGAACCGTCCACACAAATATGATCCAAAGATTTTGGTGGTTCAGGCACAGGTACTTCGTTGCTATGAGGCATAGGCCTAATTGCTGAGGGAAGGTTGGGGTAACTTATTACGTTCTTATTTTTTAAGTTGTATCCCTTCACAATGCAAGAGCAAAAATAGCAGTCACTGCTGTGGTCTCTTTGTTCACGCCACATCATAGGTATTCCGAAACGAAATGCTTGTTTTTTACCTTTCATCCATAAGCGTAGATCTTCCTCACATGTCTTGCACACTTTGTGAGGAGCCCACGGTTTGTCTTGATCGCCTAACTTCAAACCGAAATAGGCGAAATATACTTTTTTAATAAATGCAGAAATGTTCCTCTGCCGCTTTTTCACGGTATATTCCCCACAAATAAAACAAAAACTGTCCGGAGAGTTGACGCAACCTCTGGCTCTGTGAGCCATCACAAATACACAGCACTGCAAACTACAACTGTAGTGAACCACTTCGGAATAAAGCTGGATTACGACTGAGCAAACAAAAGGTAAGAAACTGAAATTTGACAGGAACGTTCATGTCGCAACCACCGTGTTTGAGCGAGCGAACGAGGCGAGGCGAACAGGAAAGAACATGCGCCAGCGCGAGTACTGGATTTAGCCCCCCGCCTCCCAATTGTCCTGTTAATGTATAAAATGAATACAAAACACTCTAAAATATCATGAGGGAGTGTTTCTAGTTAGTTAACCATTACAACCTCTCTTTTGGGCCAAGAAAATAAACTGCAGTCGGCTAAAAAGAAATTATGTGAACATTCCTTATATGGGTAAGAAATCTAATTTTGCAAGAAAACGTGACGTGATGGAACATTTTGGCTATTTTTCCTGGATTCAGCACCACAAAATCTATAGGAATCAGTTGCAAAACTGGAGGCAGTTTTTTGGTAGTGTACCTGTGTAATCAGTCACCATAATGGAAGACAAATCTCTCTTCAGGAGAGAGGGGAAGGGGAAGGGGAAGGGAGGTTGGGTGGACGGGGGGGAAGGGGAAGGGAGGATGGATGGATGGGGGAAGGGGGAGAGGCAAGGGTTACAAATGGTAGGGCTAAGAGAGAAGGAGGAAACAGGAAACAAAGGTGAGTTAAAAATAGTCTCATTAAATGTAAAGGGGCTTAATTAATGTAAAGGGGCTTAATTCCCCATATAGTGATGATACAGGAAACGCATATAACAAGAGCGACAAAGTACCTGGTTAAACCCAAGGGATATGGAGTATGTAATAATGCATCTAACACAGTGGAAAAGAAAAAAGGAGGGGTTGCTATATTGATCGATACTAGGTTAAAGATGCAATTGCAATCTATTGTGCGGGACGAAGTGGGGAGATATGTGTTAATGCGTTTGAAGGTGGGGAATGAATGGTATTGCATAATGAATGTATACGCACCAACAGGCGCACAAAGTGAATTCTGGACAACACTGAATGAGGAGGTGGGGAAATTGGGGGAGGGTATTCTAATTTGTGGAGGTGATTTCAAATTAACATGGAATCCAGCTAGGGATACCACAGGGAAAAGAGAGGGTAAACGGGCGGATAGGGATAGATATTGAAACTTTGTACCGCAGAATTGCTTGATAGACGCTTGGAGATTACAACACCCAGGGAAAAGACAATTTTCTTACTTTTCGCCAGTACATGGCTCCTACTCAAGAATAGATGCCATTTGGATTTCGAAGGAAGTGGTGGGTAGAATTAAGGGGGCAGAGATGGACTCAATTACATGATCTGACCATGCACCAGTTGAGGTAAGATTGATATTGGAGGGCGAGAAGAAAGGCACACAGTTCTGGAGGCTTAATGAATCATTAGAAGATGGGAGGCTAAGAGAGGACAATGAGAGAGAAACGAGGGAATATTTCAAGTGGAATGATAATGGGGAGGTTGCCTGGGGAGGATTGTGGGATGGGTACAAGGCAGTGGTGAGAGGAATTCTAGTTAAATGGGGGGCATGAAAAAGGAAGGAAAGGGAGGGAAGAGAGAGGGCATTGAGAGAACGATTGATGGAACTGGAAGAATTAGAGGTGCAGGGACAGCCTGGAGCATATAGAGGTCAGGTGTTGGCAATAAGAGCGCAGATAAATGCTATGCAGGCAGAAAAGATACTGCATCAGATGCAGCGTTTGAGACAGGTGGTGTTTGAGGGAGGTAATATAGCAGGGAGATATTGTGGTGAGGCGGGTGCAGCACAGACCTGGGAAAGAGAAAAAAAAGAAGGTTTTTCTCCTAAGAGGGGGATGGGCTCACCTAAGCACAGGTCCCAAAATGAAAGTAATGCTGAAACACACACTTGCAAGGCTAGCCTGAAGCCACACCCAGTCTCCAGGGCAACAGCAGGGAGAGAGAGGGTGGGGCCAGAAAGGGAAGCACGCTGGCAAACATTTAAACGTGGTCAGTCAGCAAGTGAAGAGAGAGAGCACAGCAGGGCTGAGAGAACTGGTGAAACCAGGAGAAGCAGACAGAATTGCCAAGGCGAGTGGCAGGGCCAGAGAAGAGCAGGAAGAAGCTTGAGAGAGTTCCAGGACTATAGTTCTAACTCAGAGGCAAGCACCTCAGACTCTGAGCAAGAAAGCGTAGTTACTCACCTGTAACAGGTGTTCTCCAGGAGCAGCAGGAATCAGTCCTCACTTATGGGTGACGTCAGCGCCGACGGAGCCCTCGCGGAGCAATTTTCCCCAGCTTTCAAAGAAAGCCTTTGGGAATTGCAGCGCGCATGCGCGGTCCTCTTCCCGCCCAAGGGTGCCATCTTAGCCAGTCAGATGACATAGCTAAAAAAGACAGCATAAAAATTTGCAAAAAGAACATAAGCAGACGATTGCAACTCCAAGGGGAGGAGGGAGGGTAGTGAGGACTGATTCCTGCTGCTCCTGGAGAACACCAGTTACAGGTGAGTAACTACGCTTTCTCCAGGACCAAGCAGGAAGTCAGTCCTCACATATGGGACTCCCAAGCTCAAGGCTACCGGAGACCCTAAGCACAAAAATGAGCTCCCTCTAGCTCAGCAGCACAGAAGGAAAGAATCTTCGCTGAATTATCACCCACCGGTAGCCCACATCCGGGATGGAGGGTAGGAGTTGCTCAGACCTCAAAGAGATTACGGAGGACTGCCTGTCCGAAAGCACTGTCCCTGCGGGACTCCCTCTCGAGACAGTAATGGACCGCAAAAGTCTGGCTCGAAGACCAAGTAGCGGCCCGGCAGATGTCTGCCAGCGGAACAGAGCGGAGGTAAGCCACTGACGTAGCCTTTGCCCGAACACAATGAGCCGTGACTCGACTTTCTAAGGAGAGTCCGGCTGCCCCATAAGCCCAAGAGATACAGTCCGCAACCCAGATGGACAGAGTACGCTTGGAGACCGGGAGCCCCAATTTATTGGGGTCAAAAGACACAAAAAGCTGAGCAGCTTTACGGTGCTCCCGCGTACGGTCAAGGTAGAAGTTCAATGCCCTTCTACAGTCCAGGGTATGGAGGACCGTTTCAGCTCGGCTGGAGTGTGGTCTGGGAAAGAAGGTTGGAAGTACCACCTCCTGATTGATGTGAAAAGGGGAGACCACTTTTGGAAGAAATTTTGGGTGAGTCCGTAGGACTACCCTATTTTTGTAGAACCGAGTGTAAGGGGGATCAGACACGAGGGCCTGCAATTCACTTACGCGTCTAGCGGAAGTGAGGGCTATCAAGAACAGCGTTTTCCAAGACAGAAAACGGAGAGAACAGGTAGCCATAGGTTCAAAAGGCGGACAGGTGATCCGCTGCAAAACCACATTCAGGTCCCAGTCAGGCGCTGGCGGGCGCAGAGGTGGTTTAAGTAGAAGGAGACCTCGGAGAAACCTCGCTACGAGAGGGTCGCTGGAGAGAGGTCTACCGTCCACCGGCACATGATGTGCCGAAAGAGCACTGAGGTGAACTTTGACGGAGTTGGACTTAAGTCCCAGATTAGAGAGGTGTAGCAAGTACTGCAAGATCACCGACACCGGGCAGGAGAAGGGATCCTGAGACTGTTGGGTACACCAGACGGCAAAGCGACGCCATTTAAGGGCGTAGCATTTGCGGGTAGAAGGCCGTCGCGAAGCCAAGACGACCTCCTCCACCTCTGCCGGCAGGAGAAGGGGAGCAAGGACTACCCTCTCAGCAGCCAGGCCATGAGGTTGAGAGACCTGAGGTTGGGGTGTAGTAGAGACCCCTGATCCTGAGTGAGGAGATCCGGTTGTACCCCCAGAGGGAATGGATCCTCCACCGCTAATTGCAGTAGGAGCGGAAACCACGGCTGTCTGGGCCAGCGAGGGGCCACCAGGATCATGAAGGCTTTGTCTCGGAGAACCTTGAAAAGAGTCCGAGAGACTAGCGGGATGGGAGGGAAAGCGTACAGAAGGCTCCCCCCGACCATGAAATTAGAAAAGCGTCCGCCGCAACCCGAAGGGGGTGTGGCTGACGAGAGCAGAAGCGAGGAAGCTGCCGGTTGTGAGGACTGGCAAAGAGATCCACCGTGGGGAGGCCCCACTTTAGGAAGAGCTTCTGAACTACCAAGGGATCCAGACGCCACTCGTGCGGCTGGAGGATCCTGCTGAGTTTGTCCGCCAGGCAATTCTCTTGGCCCGGGAGATAAACTGCCTTGAGGAGAATGCCGTGACTGACGGCCCAAGAGCAGAGCTTCTGTGCCTCCCGGCAGAGGAGGAAGGAGCCCGTGCCCCCCTGCTTGTTCACGTAGAACATGGCAACTTGATTGTCCGTCTGGACAAGGACGGACTGGTGGGAAGTCAGGTGGGAGAAAGCCTTGAGAGCCAGGCGGATCGCCCTGAGCTCCAGGAAGTTGATCTGCTGAGCAGACTCCCACGTGGTCCAGAGGCCCTGAGTACGTGCCCCTTGGCAATGTGCTCCCCAGCCCAGGAGGGATGCATCCGTGGTCAGCACCCGGGTCGGCTGAGGTGACTGGAAAGGCATTCCGAATATCAGGTTCGGCTGCCGAAGCCACCACCGGAGAGACGAGATCAGCGGCTCGGAGACGCGCACTAGGTCTGCTAGGCCGCCTGTGGCTTGTCACCACTGCTGGCGGAGACACCATTGAGCAGGCCGCATATTCAGGCGGGCATTGGGGGTCACATGGACGGTGGAAGCCATATGGCCGAGCAGTCTCAGGAAGCGCCTGGCGGAGACCAGGGGCTGGCTGCGAAAACGGTCGGCTAGGTCCATGAGCCGTTGAGCCCTGTCGAGCGGTAGGTACGCTCGTGCCTGAGGAGTGTGGAGCCTTGCGCCGATGAACTCGAGATCCTGTGAGGGGAGCAAAGTGGACTTTGCGAAATTTATAACAAAGCCCAAGTACTGCAGAAGAGTCACCGTGCGGCGTGTGGCGCTGGTCACCTCCGGAGCGGACGCCGCTCTGATGAGCCAGTCGTCGAGGTACGGAAAGACATATAGGCCGTGAAGCCGGAGATGGGCCGCCACCACCGCGAGACATTTTGTGAAGACTCGCGGTGCGGAGGACAGGCCAAAGGGCAGTACTCTGTACTGGTAATGATTTCCTGCCACCACAAACCTTAGGAATTGGCGGTGGCTTGGGTGGATGAGGATGTGCGTGTAGGCATCCTTTAGATCCAAGGAGCATAGCCAATCTCCCTGCTGGAGGTAGGGCAGGAGGATTCCAAGGGTAAGCATTTTGAACTTCTCCCGCACAAGGAACTTGTTGAGGTTGCGCAAGTCCAGGATGGGTCTGAGGCCCCCTGTTCTCTTTGGTATTAGAAAATACATGGAATAAAAGCCTTGACCTCTCAGGTGGTGTGGCACCGGTTCCACCGCCTGTTCCTGCAGAAGACCTGCTAACTCCTGAAGGAGTAATTCCCTGTGCAGAGGGGGTCGTGGAGGTTCTCCCGGAAAATAGGAGGGAGGGACCTGGTGGAAGTGGAGAAGATAGCCTTCTCGTACGACTTGAAGCACCCAGGCATCTGCGGTGATGCTGGACCACCTGTGGGCGAAGTGAACCAGCCGGCCTCCGATGCTGGGAGGAACCAGCGGGGGGGGAGAGGCTATGCTTAGTGAGTCAAAAACCCCCACCCTGCTGAGCAGGGGCTGGTGGTGCAGGCTTGGGGGCTTGCTGCCTACGGGACCCGTTACCCCGTCCCTTGGCCTGCTGGCCCTGTTGGGGAGCTGCAGGGGCCTGATAATGGGGGTATTGTTTGTAGGCAGCCGCCTTCCTCGGGTAAAAGGACTTTTTCCCCGAGCCCTTCTTTTTCTGGGAAGGGGCAGAGGTCTTCCTAGAAAGCCTGGTCCTGGTGAGAGTCTCAGTCTCAATTTGTGCAGCCTTTTCAGCCATGGGCTTGTCAAAGAGGTTTTCGCCTCGGCAGGGGACATCGACCAACTTGTCCTGCACCCAGGGCTCAAGGTCGGACGACTGAAGCCAAGCCTGTCGGCGGGCACCGATGCCGGCTGCGGCCACTCGAGCCGATGCTTCAAAGCCATCATAGGCTGCTCGGGACATGAACTTTGAGCATTCCCGAATGCCAGTGGACAAGGCCAGGAACCTCCGCAAGGGTTCCTCGGACAAACCAGCGGAGAATCCGGCTAGCTCTTTAGCCAGATCTCGGAGATACATGCCGATGTATAGCTGGTAAGTCTGGACACGACATGCGAGCATAGAGCCCTGGAAACACTTCTTACCAAGGCCATCCAGGTTACGGGCCTCCCTGCCAGGAGGCACCGAGGAGTGCATCTTCTGGCTCTTAAGACGATGCATGGCCGATTCCACTACCATGGAATGGTGTGGTAGCTGTGCCTTTTGAAAGCCAGGGCTCTTGCGGACCCGATAGATAGAATCGACCCGCTTGCTCAGGACCGGCGAGGAGGCCGGACTCTCCCACATGCGGAAGAGTAGTCGTTCCAGCATAGGAGGAACCGGTACAGTAAAGTGTTCCCTTGCGGGAGAGTCATACTGGAGGGCGTCGAGCTCTTCGGCTCGAGGCTCCTCCTCGGGGACACACCGAGTCCAGAAAGAATCAGGCGACTCTACCTCTTCAGACTCCCAGACCGACTCCGACGAGGACTCGGTGGGGTCGGCCCGGGCAGGGCGTGGTGCCTGCCGCCCCGACGCCGAGGGAGTCGGCGTCGGCGACCTCGGTCCCGAACGGGAGGCCGAGGGTGACCTCGACCGAGGATCGACTCGAGTTCGCATAGACTCGAGGATCGGCTCGGTCTCCGGGGTCGACTTGGACGTCGACGTCCCGGCGGTCGGGGCAGCGGCGCCAGCGAGGCCAGCGAGCAGTGCCCGCTGCTGGTCCATGAAGGCAGACAGTCTGCTCTCCAAGGCCGTCAACCTGAGTCCGAGCTCAGGTGACCCAGCAGCCCCCGACTCGGGCCCCGACGGCGTCGGGCCCGACGTCGGCTGTCGCGGAGGCGAGTCCAGAAGGACCACAGGACTTACCCGAGCAGGCATCTCCGACTCCAGGCGAGGTCGCTTCGTGAGGTGCTCCTTCTCCAAGGACCCGGGGCGGCTGTCGGGGCTATGCGACCTGGCCCTCGCGGAACCAGGAGCGTCCACCGACGCCGCCCTCGCGGGTTTCACCTGCCGACGATGGTCCCCGGAGGGAGAACCCCTGTCGGAGGAACTCCGGCGACGGTCCGAGCTGGAGCCTTTGGACGCGGAGGCCTCCGACGAGGTCCGGGTACGGCTGGGGTCAGCGAAGATCCTATCACGCTGATGCCGCCGACTTCTCAACGCTTTGGAGGACATTTTGCCGCAGGGCCCACAGATCAGTTCCTCATGATCTGGGCCCAGGCAGCGGAGGCAAAAGTCGTGTGTGTCAGTGACATATTTCGGTCACACTGACCACACCGCTTAAAACCACTGGCAGCCATCGGGGAAAAAAGGGCCCCTGCGAGGTCAAAGGACCGGGCTGCCAGGGAAAAATCGAAAACGAAAGCTGACTAAGTCAGAAAAACCGAAAAAAAGGAAGAGGACTCGTGACCGGCGTCGCGAGTCCGGGCGGGAAAAAGACCGGCGTCGAACCGAAGGAAAAAGAATAAAATAATGAAGAAATATCAACTTTTTCGCGGGGACAAGACGGGGACGTCTGTAGGGCTCCGCGGAAAAAAGAAGACTGGCTAAGATGGCACCCTTGGGCGGGAAGAGGACCGCGCATGCGCGCTGCAATTCCCAAAGGCTTTCTTTGAAAGCTGGGGAAAATTGCTCCGCGAGGGCTCCGTCGGCGCCGACGTCACCCATAAGTGAGGACTGACTTCCTGCTTGGTCCTGGAGAAGTATCCCAATAGTAATGTGGGAGTTGGAAGAATATGGTAGGTTGTTGGGATCTAGAATAAATCGGACAAAATCAGAAATCTTAAACCTATCTGTGCCAAGGGATGTAAAGGAAATACTGCAAAAAAAATACCCATTTAGATGGGCTAGGGAGAGCATTAGATATCTCGGCATCCAAATAAGCAGTAGGCTGGAAGCCTTATATAAACTAAATTATTTGAAGCTATTTGGGCAGATAGAGAGCTGGCTAGATGGGTGAGGGCAGGGATATCTTTCATGGTTTGGGCGCATAGCAACCGTAAAGATGATGGTATTGCCATGATTACTGTTCCTGTTTCAGACGCTCCCAATATGGGTACCAAAAAAGAAATTAAAACAGGTACAAAGACTTGTAAATAGGTTTTATATGGTTAAAGAGGCGCCCAAGAGTAGCGCTGACTGTAATGCAAAGAGCCAAAGGAGAGGGGGGGATAGGAGTGCCAAATCTTAGAAAATACTATGAGGCAGCACAACTGAAAACGATCTATGAGTGGCAAAGAGGAATACAGAAACCGTTGGTCCAAATGGAGAAAGGGTTGATAGGAGGAGAGGGATTGGAAAGAATAATATGGAGGGGGAGTAAAGGATCTGATACTCAACTCCTAAATCCCATAGTTACACATAGTTTGAGTGTGTGGAAACACAATAGAAAATTATTAGTTCAAGATAAAGGCTATACACAGGGAATGACACTAGAGGCCTGTATTGATAGGGGAAAGGGGCCCGGGGTGCATATCCTACATAGATGGGCCAAAGCGGGGCTGACGCATATCCACCAAATAATAAATACGAATGGGGCTTGTGAGTTTGAGGGCATTAAGGACTTATACGGGTTAAAGGAAAGTGACTATTATGCATATCTACAATTTAGTCACTTCATAAGACAACAGAAAGTACGGACAGATTTATGGGAAAACAGGGGATGGTTTGAGGCCATATGCTCAGGGCATCTGGGTCAAAAGGGGGTTTTGTCCAGAATTTACAAAGGATTAATGGAGGGTGGGGAGAGTAAATTGAGATATATGTTGAAATGGGAGGAAGACTTGGGGGTGAGTTGGAATGCAGAGGTGTGGGACAAGATAATACAGACGGTAGCCCATATTTCTATTGCTGAACAAATAAAAGAGAATGCTTATAAAGTGTTATTTAGATGGTACTGGACGCCAGTACGTAAAAAAAAGAGCTGGAAAGTGATATGATGAACAATGTTGGAGGGGATGTCAAGAGAGGGGGGGATTGGTTACACATGTGGTGGACGTGTGAATGGATACAGGCATATTGGGTACAGATTATAGATATGATACACTGCATGACAGGATATAGATTGCAAAGGAGACCGGAGACATGTTTGTTGCACCAAATAGACAAAGATATTCCCAGATGGGAAGGGGGGGGGGTGCTGCATCATTGTATAGTAGCAGCAAGATGTGAGATGGCATAACATTGGGTGGGGCTGAGCGCACCACAACTGACAGGATTTGTCAGAAGAGTGGCTGAGGTAGGTTTGATGTACAAATTGACTGAGCTGAGACGGGGGAAAGGTGAGAGGAGTGCGGAGAAATGGAAGGGGGTGTGGAAGTGGTTGGAAGCCTGGAGGGAGGGAGGGAGGGAGCAGGAGGAGGATGGAAGGTTGGCCGCATCTTAGAATAATTAGTCTGGATATATGGCATATGGACAGAACTCAGGGTGAACGGGACTAAAAGAGGTGAGACACATATAAGTGGAAGGTGGAGAGGGGGATGATGGTATGACTGATGAGAGATAAGGGGGAGGGGAGGATGGGGAGGGGAACACATATGGGGAGATGAATAGGAAGGATGCACTAGTAAGGGGGGGGAATAATGTGTTATGAAGGATAAATATTATGGAGAATGTATAATGTTGAGTACCAAGCATGTTGTATTTTGCAGTGCTGTTATTAATAAAAATCTAAAATGGAAAAAAAGAGTTCACATGATGCAATAGATTGTGAGTACTAATCTCTTCTGACTTGCCTCATCTCTATGAGGTACTGTTACAGAAAATAAAAAAAGATGTCCAGCAAGGGTAAAATTTAGCAGCTTCCTAGAGAGAGCATATAGCGTAGTTACTCACCTGTAACAGGTATTCTCCAGGGACAGCAGGAATCAGTCCTCACATATGGGTGATGTCGGCGCCGACAGAGCCCTTGCGCGGAACAATTCCCCACCTTTCAAAGAAAGCCTTTGGGATTGCATCGCGCATGCGCGGTCCCCTTCCCGCCCAAGGGTGCCATCTTGCTCAGTCAGATGACACAGCTAAAAAGATGGCAAAATGAGAAAAAATTAATCAAAGAATTGCAACTCCAGGGGAGCAGGGAGGGTCATGAGGACTGATTCCTGCTGTCCCTGGAGAACACCTGTTACATGCGAGTAACTACGCTTTCTCCGGGAACAAGCAGGAAGTCAATCCTCACATATGGGACTACCTAGCTATAGGCTACCGAGAACCCATAGCTGAAAAATGGCTCCTGCTAGAACAGCCGCAGCAGCAGTGATAGGATTTTTCTCAGAGAACACAACCCCCACGGTAGCCTGACACCAAAGGGTCGGAGGGTAGGAGTTGCCTAAACCTCGAATAGGATACGGAGTACCGCCTGACCGAAAACACTGTCCTGCCGGGACACTCTCTCCAGGCAGTAGTGGGCTGCAAAAGTCTGGCTTGAAGACCAAGTTGCGGCCCGGCAGATGTCTGCCAACGGGACAGAGCGGTGATTAGCCACTGACACGGCCTTAGCCCTGACAAGAGTGAGCCGTGATTCGGTCCTGCAGCTGGAGGTCAGCTGCCCTGTACGCCCAGGCAATGCAATCTGCCACCCAGGTGAATAATGTGCGCTTGGAGACAGGTAGACCCAGTTTACTAGGGTCATAAGATACGAAAAGCTGGGAAGCTCCAGGTAGAAGGCAAGCGCCCTCTTACAGTCCAGGGTATGAAGAACCACTTCTGCCCTGCTGGTATGTGGCCTGGGGAAGAAGGTTAGAAGAACCACCTCTTGGTTGAGGTGAAACGAGGAAACCACTTTTGGAAGGAACTACGGGTGAGTACCTAGGACCACCCTGTTTTTATAAAACCTAGTGTACGGCATATCCGATACTAAAGCCTGCAGCTCGCTCGCCCGTCGAGCAGACGTGAGTGCCTCCAGAAAGAGTGCTTTCCAGGAAAGGAACCGTAGGCGACAGGTGGCCATTGGTTCAAAAGGTGAGCAAGTAAGCCGATGCAAGACCACATTTAAGTCCCATTCCGTAGCAGGTGGGCGAATTGGAGGCTTCAAGAGGAGAAGGCCTTTGAGGAATCAGGATACGAAAGGGTGAGCTGAAAGAGGTTGCCCGTCCACTGGAGAGTGGTGAGCTGATAGCGCACTCAGGTGGACCCTAACAGAGTTAGACTTGAGGCCTAACTCTGAGAGGTGGAGCAAGTACTGCAATACTTGAGGTACTTAACAAGTGAACCGGTCCTCTTTATTCTTGGAACACCACCTTTCAAACCTATGCCACTTGAACGCGTAGGATTTTCTAATGGATTGCCTCCTAGAGGCCAGAAACACTTCCTCAACCTCCTTGGGAAGGAGTAGAGGAGCAAGTACTACCCTCTCAGCAGCCAGGCCATTAAGTTGAGGGATCTGAGATTGGGGTATAGCAAGGAACCTCGTTCCTGGGTCAAGAGGTCGGGCTGCACCTCCAATGGGAGTGGAGTTTCAACCGCCAGTTGAAGGAGAAGAGGGAACCAAGGTTGTCTGGGCCACCTGGGTGCTACCAGGATGACCGAGGCCTTGTCCCGAAGAATCTTGAACAAAGTGCGTGCCACCAGGGGCATGTGTGGGAACGCATAGAGAAGGCCCTGTGCCCATGAGATCAGGCAAACATCTGCCGCCATGCTCAGCAGATACGTCTGCCTCAAGCAGAACCGGGGCAACTGATGGTTTTCCGGGCTGGCAAAGAGATCCATGGATGGGAGACCCCAACGGTTGAAGATCAGTTGGGCTACACCCCTGTTCAGTTTCCACTCGTGAGCCTGAAGAATCCTGCTCAACTTGTCGGTCAGGAGGTTCTCCTGACTGGGCAGATAGACTGCCCTTAGGGACATGTGATGTGCCACTGCAAAAGAGCAGAGATTCAGGGTTTCCTGGCATAGGATGCGAGACCCTGTGCCCCCGTGTTTGTTGATGTAGAACATCGCAACCTGATTGTCTGTCTGTATCAGCACTGACTGATGTGCGAGAAGATGACAGAAGGCTTGAAGAGCTAGGCGGATGGCTCGAAGCTCTAGAAGATTGATCTGAAGTGTGGCCTCTCGCGAGGACCACAGACCCTGAGTGCATGAACCCTGGCAATGGGCACCCCAGCCCATCAAGGAGGCATCTGTCGTCAGCACTCTGGTGTGAGAGGGAGGTTGGAATGGTACTCCCTGAAGCAAGTTGGGAGAGTGAAGCCACCATTGCAAGGCTGTCACCAGTAGCCTGGAAATCGCTACTCTGTCCCTGAGGCGGCCAGTGGCTTACGTCCATTGGTCCCTGAGGCTCCATTGAGCTGTGCGCATGTGGAATCGAGCATAAGGAGTCACATGCACTGTGGAGGCCATGTGGCCCAGGAGGCGGAGGAAGACCCTTGCAGAGACTTGAGGGCTGTGCTGGACCTGCTGTTCCAAGTCCAGCAACCACCTTGCCCTGTCCAGTGGTAGGTAAGCCCTTGCCTGAAGCGTGTCCAGTTGTGCCCCTATGAACTCCAAGTTCTGAGTGGGGTGCAAAGTGGACTTTTTGTGATCTATCATATACCCTAGGTGCTGGAGCAGAGTGACTGTGCAAGCAGTGGCCTGCTGCGCCTCCTGTGCCGATTGGCCCCTAACGAGCCAGTCATCGAGGTATGGGAAGACGAAGATTCCCTGGCTTCTGAAGAAGGCCATCACCACTGCTAGGCATTTGGTAAATACTCTGGGAGCGGAAGCTAGGCCAAAGGGAAGCACCCTGTACTGGAAGTGGTTTCCTCCGACAACAAACCTGAGGTATTGTCTGTGGTCTGGGTGTATGAGGATGTGAGTATAAGCATCCTTTAAATCTAAGGAGCATAGCCAGTCTCCCTAGTGGAGGTAAGGCAGTAGGATCCCAAGGGAAAGCATCTTGAACTTTTCCCTCACCAGGAACTTGTTTAGATTTCGTAAGTCCAGGATGGGGCGAAGGCCTCTTTCTTTTTGGTATGAAGAAATACCTGGAGTAAAAACCTTGATCCTGCAGGTGGTGGGGCACTGGTTCCACCGCAGACCTGCCAACTCCTGCAGGAGGAGGTTCCTATGGAGAGGGGGCCTGAGAGGCTCTCCTGGGAAAAAGGAGGTGGGCACCTGGTGGAAGTGAAGTAAGTAGCCCTGCTGGACTACTTGCCGAACCCAGGCGTCGGTAGCAATGGCTGGCAACCTGTGAGTGTACAGGGCCAGCCTTCCTCCTGTGCAGGGCCAAAACACTGGTGGGAGAGGAGCTATGCACTGGGAGTCAAAAACCCCCTCCAGGCTGGGTAGGAGCCGGAGCTGGAGACTTGGGGGTCTTCGGCTTACGTGGGCCATGCCCCTGTCCCCTGGTCTGCTGCCCCTGCTGGGGAGCTGGGGCGGCCTGGTAAGTGGGGTAGTTTCTGTAAGCCGCACCCTTCCTCGGGAAAAAGAGCTTTTTCCCCCGAGGCCTTCTTGTGAGAAGGTGCAGATGTCTTTTTCAACAACCTTGTCCGGGTCAAGTACTCAGACTCGAGTTCTGTAGCTTTCTCAGTCATGGGTTTGCCGAAGAGGTTGTCTCCTCGGCACGGGACATCGACCAACTTGTCCTGAACCCATGGCTCTAGGTCCGACGACATGAACCAGGCCTGACAGCATGCACCGATGCCGGCCGCGGCTACTCGGGCCAAAACCTCAAAGCCGTCGTAAGCTGCTCGAGACATGAACTTCAAGCACTCTCTGATCCCAGTGGACAAGGCCTTGAAGCGCTGCAAGGGTTCCTCGGACAGGCCAGCCGAGAATCCGGCAATCTCCTTTGCCAGGTCTTGCAAGTACATGCCCATGTACAGCTGGTAAGTTTGGACACAGCATGACAGCATCGAGCCTTGGTAGCACTTTCTGCCAAGGGCATCCAGGTTCTGGGCCTCCCGGCAGGGAGGCACCGAGCAGTGCGTCTTTTGGCTTTTCAGCAGGTGCATGGCCGATTCCACAACCATGGAGTTGTGCGACAGCTGTGCTTTCTGGAACCCAGGACTCTTGCGGACTTGATAGATGGAATCAACCCGCTCGCCGAGTACCAGCATCGAGGCCGGGGACTCCCACATGCGGAGCATCAGCCGTTCCAACATCGGAGGCACTGGTACAGAAAGGGCCTCCTTTGGGGGACAGTCATACTGGAGGGCATCGAGCTCTTCGGCTCGAGGCTCCTCCTTGGCATCCGCAGGGAATGCCAAAGCCTTGGCCATGTCCCTGACGAAGTCCAAGAACCGAGTGTCCTCCGGGGGGGACCTAGTCCGAGGCTCTGAACCCGGCGAGTCCGATGGGATACACCGGGTCCGGAAGGTGTCCGGTGAGTCTTCCTCCTCCATCTCCCATGCCGAGTCCTCCGAGAAGGACTCGATAGCCTCTGGCCTTGAGGGCTTCGGGCCCGACCGCCCCGATGCCGAGGACACTGGCGTCGATGACCTCGGTCCCGAACGGGAGGTCGAGGGGGACCTTGGCCGAGGATCAACTCTTACTCCGGCACTGACTTAGACGTTGATGTCCCGGTGGTCGGGGCGGATGGACCGGCCAACAGTGCCCGCTGCTGCTCCATGAAGGCAGCCATGCTGCTCTCTAGGGCCGCCAACCTGAGACCGAGTTCAAAAGGTTCCGTAGCTCCCGGCTCGGGACCAGAAGACGCTGTCTCTCCCAGAGGAGAGTCCACGAGGACAACAGAAGTTACCTTGTCCAACACCTCCAGCTCCCTGCGAGGTTGTTTAGCCGGCCTTTCCGACTCTGAGGACCCGTGGCGGCGGTCCGGGCTCCGCTGCCTGGAACCCGAGGGCCCAAGCCGATCAGAGGCGTCCAGCGACGACGCCCTCACAAGTTTCTTTTTCCTCTGGTGTTCCCTAGAGGGAGACCCCCGCTCAGAGGACCCACAACAGTGCTCAGGCTCCAATTCCCGAGATGTCGAGGCCTCTGACGAGGTCCGGGCCCGACTGGAGGCGGACTCGGAAAAAATCCTGACACGCTGCTGCTGCCTACTTCTCAAAGACTTCGAGGACATCTTACCACATGGCCCACAGACCACCGAGTCATAGTCGGGGCCAAGGCAATGGAGGCAGCAGTCGTGTGTGTCGGTGAGAGACATCAACTTCTTACACTGATCACATTTCTTAAACCTGCTGGCAGCCATCGGGGGAAAAAGCGCCCTTGCGAGGTCAAACAACCGGGCTGCCAGTGAAAACTAAAAAGAGAGCGAACGCTAGTCACGAAAGACAAAAATGAATAATAGGATTGGACTCGATACCGGTGTACCGAGCCGAGGGCGGGAAGGGGAACCGGTGTCGAACCGGGAATGGTGAAAAATCGAATCAACTTTTCTGCTTTTTCCACAGTGGAAACAGGATCACGTCCGTTGGGCTCCGCGGAAAAAAGAAGACTGAGCAAGATGGCACCCTTGGGCAGGAAGGGGACTGCGCATGCACGATGCAATCCCAAAGGCTTTCTTTGAAAGCTGGGGAATTGCTCCGCACGAGAGCTCCATCGGCACTGACGTCACCCATATGTGAGGGCTGACTTCCTGCTTGTTCCTGGAGAATAAATGTTATTAAAATGATTATTCTGCCAAAGTTACTATTTGTATTTATACAACTTCCCATTAGTGTGCCTAGGCATTTTTTTCCAGGAAATTAGAGGGCCTTCTCAAGGTATATATAGGAAGGTAAGAAACCCCAGCTTGCCTTCAGAATGATCTCAACCCTGAAAGATATAGGAGGGGGGGAGGGAGGGTTATCAGATATATTTCAATATTACTGTAGTACTTGTGTGCAGGCACTTAGATGTTGGGCTAGCCCTTGTGGATCCCCTACGTGGGTTCAGATGGAGATGAGATGGGAACACCCTATCCCTTTAGCCCATGCCTCACTTCTGTAGGACAGTACATGGACATCTCCTACTCCAACAGCTCCGTCTTTTTCCTGCAGCAAACTGGCAGCACTGCAGAAGACAGAGTGACAGGAAAGATCATGTTGAGAATATCACTACCACCACAGCAGTGGACAGACTTTTGTGGAGCACACTAGTATGTTATAATATATTAGCTGAGAAGCATTGCTATGGTGGCATCCTAGCAACTGGGTTAACCTGTACCCACAATGTAATATCTTGGAGTTCCTTTCCTTTTTAAAATTTGTTGTAAAACGCTTTGATACTAACCCGTGTGTAAGGTGGTATATCAAATTGTAATAAACAAACAAAGGTAAGGCCTTTTGAACAAAATCAAGGGAAAACAGATCTTCTGGATGAGAAGGTTCCAAGGTAGGGTCAGAAAAATAATTCTCTTTATACGAAACCTCTCATATAAAGGAGACCACAGAATTCTTCAGATTCAAATTCATAAAAATGTACCTAATGGACATCCAGGAATGCAATGACCTTGAAATAGATCTACGATGACCATAAAAGCCTTAAGAGGCAGGTGCTTCCTGTTCCAAACTTTCTTGGTTCCAACACAACATAGACTATATGATATAGACTCTGAATGCCAAACTTGCGATACCAAGAAATGAGTGCCTGGACAGACCAAGAAAAATTGCAGACCCTGATACCGGTACCCTGGTGTGCCATGGGAACGATTTCTTAATTCCCCCCGTTAAACTCTGCCTCAGCGTTCAATTGACAGTACCAGGATCAGCTTAATAGGAAAACCAATGTCCCCCATGATTGCTGGTCCGAAAGCTGAGGAACTTTGGGAAACCATCAGAGAGATGTCTTATCATGGGAAGCCGAGATTGCCATCAGACATGGACACTTTGGATGTTGAGTCCCTTGTATTTCCACGCTCTTGGAAAACTATATAATAAAAAAAAAATGACATCAGATAAAGCACAGTTACTTACCTGTAACAGGTGATCTCTGGGAACAGCAGGAATTAGTCTTCACATATGGATACGTCGGTACCGACGGAGCCTGCACAGGAATGCTCCCCAGCATCCAATCAGAAAGCTTTTGGGAGCATCCCTCGCGCCTGCGCGGTGACTTCCCGCCTTTCCCACTGCCTCTCCTCAGTTGAGTTTCATAGCTGAGACAGAAGGAGAGAACGAGGAAAGGAGATAGATAGATACAACTCCTAGGGGAGGTGGGAGGGTTGTGAAGACTAATTCCTGCTGTTCCCAGAGATCACCTGTTACAGGTAAGTAACTGTGCTATCTCCAGGAACAAGCAGGAATGAGTCTTCACATATGGGGACTCCCTAGCTGTGGATGCCAGGGGAGATCCCATAAAATGCGTATTCCTGGAACAGGACGGCATTTCCCAAACCTGGATCCCCGGCATCCCCTGAGGGATGGGGGGTAGGAGTTGAATAGAGAAGAGCTGCAAGGAACAGCAAATCTAAAGACTACAGGAGAGAGGAGTTTTTAGAAAGTATGTCGAGTATCATTAAATATTTAATGAACTAGTACAATATAGAGCTTACCTACTGGATTGTAGGAAGTAGAACTGTGATGGAGTGTACTGTAGATGCAGTAGCGGAATCTTCAAGGTAACTTCACAGCAGTGAGGATGAAGTTCCAAACCAGGAATGGGCAGGTGACCCAGGTGCCAACTGGGGCAGGAGAAGAACGGCAGGTCTTCAATGGAAAGCTTTATGGGAAAAAGCTGAAAACTCTTTTAGGTACAGAGTTATTAACATTGAGGACTAAAAGAAGAAGACTGACCAATCTGGAGAATTAGCCCAGTCCGGAAGGGAAGAGGGGGTATGGAAAAAAGCCCCTATTCCCAAGGAGAACAGAAGTGTACTCCGAAATACTGAAGATGTACACTGTCTTTCCTAGCTGGTAAGAGATAGGAAGACATTGAAGTTTGATACTTCATAGACAGGGAGATCTATAACAAAAATAGAAGCTGTTGACGTCACAGCAGTAATTGTGTGTATAACCGCTCCCACATACTGAGCCGTACGAGAATAGGCAAGTTGACTGTCTGGACCCCTTAAGAAGGTAAAAATTTTATAGTACAGATGGTTAGGGAGATAGTAGGTAATACCTAGTGTCCTATGGACATCTCCTAAAGGGCACATATATAATATATATATATATGGAGATACATACATGTCTATATATATATGTGCATATATGTCCAGATATGTGTGATATATAAATATATATATAGAGGTGTATATATATATATATATATATATAGATATAGATATATAGATATAGATATAGATGGGCATGGCTTATGCCCATACAGATTACAAAAATATGTATGTATAGGACATATACATACAGGAATATGACTCTGAGAATACATGCCTGCAAATGAACCACAGAAAAACATTCACATGGGGAATGTGATGGGAAAAGATTCATCTAATAATAAGGGGGTGAAAACCACCTGAAGATATATAGAGAATCTATTTCTGTGGTGCAGGAATGTAGTTCAGTGGAATAACCAATATGGTTGCGTGAAAAACAGAGGATAATAGAAGTCTGGTAAGAGCACGTCAGGAGTACTTTAGGACTCTGACATGTCCAAAGGACAAGAAAACGCATAGACTAAGACACCAGGAGGACCCAGTCAAGGGACTCAGAGGTATCATATACAGTAAAAGAGTATGCGTTGTCCAAGTGGAGTAGAAAAGATAATGCCAAGCTGTAAGGAAAAAAGGGGTAGATTCCTGCCAGATTGGGAACTCCTTGGACATTCACGCAGAAAAAGCTTGTCTTCTGTATCACAATAGGAGACAAGAGGGTATAAAGAACCTATATAGCCATGGATGACTATATAAGCTTTTCCTATTATATGAAAAACCCTCAGAGACAAAGTTCAATGCTCTACAGCAAGGGCCCATAGTGGAAAGCTTCTATGAAGATTGCAGAGAGCATTGTGCAGGAGAATTATGAGATAAACTGACAGCAGTCAGATGTGGTGCCACATCCCAGGTAAGGATATGGCAAAAAGAAGATAACCTGCAGTGAGTAGTATGTCAGACGGCTGCCTAGGGTGAGAACTTACACAATCTTGACGATGCATATATTCATATGATTCTTGCAAGGTATTGTGGGTATTGTAGTTCATTCACTCCCAAACACAGCTGATGACAATAATTTGAGTTGTGAAACCAAGTGGTAAGATCAATAAAATACTTCTTTTATTGATGGGGTTTAAGTCACCCAGCACATGTATGCTTGATAGCACTATAAATGAGGTTACTTGCTTGCAGTGTTTAAAATGGATAACAAAAAGTCACAAAGTAAACCAGAAAACAACCTTCAGCTTGTCAGGCAATTAGCTAATGTTTTCTTAGCAAATAATTACCAAATACAAAGGCACAAAGTAAAGAATAAACTTTGCTGGTTAGGTTAACTTCTGCTTATTTTCCACGCCAATCTCAGCAGTGATTCTCCCTTGCTCACACACACAATCAGGTGCAGCCCTAATTACTATCAATGGACCAGCTGAAAGCCTTTAGCTGGCTGGCTGCTACTGTGTGAGCCCAAATCCTGCTTTAAGAGCTGTTTGCAGTGGAAATAAAGAACAAAGTTAGGTTTCTTTGTGATGGCTGATGTGTTTGCTCAAGGAAAACTAGCAATAGCATTTAGATAGAGAACAGTCCATATAAATAGTTTCATTTGCTGTATCTCCCTCTTCATCAATCAGCATATGGTCACTATCATACATTGGCACAGACGAGTCTTTCATTAAGGCACTATCATGAGAATGCTTATTCCCTGGCTGCCATTCTCTATTATAGATAGGGTCTGGATCAGTGTTCATACCTGAGCCTCTCCTGCTATCATTATTTCTCTCTGTATAGCCTGGCCAATATGTAATCCAATTCTGATGTCCAGCCTTCCAATCTTGATCCCTGGACACTGGATCTTCTCTCACATACCTTCTGGCCTTGGTCTGAAAGTCCCTTCCACATGCAGTCTTCTCTCTTCCAGGTAGCCACTGGTGATTCCTATCTCTGCCAATCCATTCCTCTGGCTGAATCCAATGGACTCTGCTGGCATTTGGAATACCTCCCAGTATGGGTACTGCCTTGGAATCTCCCAGACCTTCCAATGGCCTTTCTTCTCTTCCTTCCAGAGAGTTTCCTTCTCTCTCTATCTGCTTGGCTTGGCTTCTGTTTCTCCAGGTGATACTGGTGCTTGTAGCCGTTGCTGAAGCTCTCCCTCAAGCTCTTTCTGTGGCTTCTGCTGAAGCTGTTCTTGAAGTTCTCCCTGAAGCCGGGCTGGAGCTTGTAGTAACTGTTATCTGAAGAATAAGCTCTATTCTTATTCTGTCCTAATGTGTGCTGCTCCCTAACACAGCGCACCTGTGTTGAATCAGGCCCTGCCCTTTGAGATGAGTGCTTAGGGATTACCTCATAGCTCTCTTGATTGCACACACATTCTCTCACTTCAGCCCCTCTCATGGCTGCTGGAAACCTGGTGCATTCTGGGACTGGTAGTCTTTTATGTGAAAACTCTGTTTTCTTGCTTCTACCAGAACTGACAGGTTGCTTGTTCAGAGTCACATCATCTTTTCTATAGCTCCTACCTGAGCTATGATAAGCTTCCTTATCACAAGTATCATGCAAGATAGTTGAAAGTAACTTGCAAGAAACATTAAAGTAAGCACTGGAAGTTCTGCTTGTACAGAAACTGAACAAAAGAGCAGAGGGGATCCCCCTGTATAAAAACAGGGAGAAAAACAGATAGAGGGAGCGGAGATATTCCCGTCCCTGTCTGATGAGTTGTTCAGAGCATGCATTGAAGGATAGCAAAAAGTCTACACTGGAAAGAAAGAGAAGTGTTTCAGTATGGTACCAACTCGAGCTTGGAAGGTGACGTACCATATGGTAAGTCAGCTGAAGGAAAAAATGTCCATGTGGGGACAGAAACTATCATGGGATAATTGTAATCTCCCTTTATAATAAAAAGAAAGGGAGAATTCTGTAACCCATGGACAAAAATATCCAAATAGCTTAGCATACTGAAAAGAAAAACCAGTGTAGGGTTTGAAGAATAACTTCTGGTAAGAAGTTAACTGTAAATTGCAACATACAGGAACCTATGGTTGCTGGCGATGATTAGCCTGGTTAGAGTCTGGAGACTTCAGACGAGGATGAGATGTCCCTTGCTTGGGTACATCTGGAGGATGGGCAGAGGAAGGATGAAACTTTCTTTTCCTAGGGAAAGAAGGTTTGGTAGGACATTTCCTACGCCCTCGGGAAAAAGAAGGCTTAGGACGGTTTCCAGAACTAGGAAAGTCAGTGGAGCAATGAGCAACCTGACGTAAAGCCTCTTTATTGAAGAGATTTTCTCCAGTACAAGGAAAATTACCCAGTGTATGTTGTGCCCATCAGCTCAAGTCTGAAGCCTGCAGCCAGGCTGTACGACGTGCTCCAATGGCAATAGCAGAGGATCTGCTAACAGACTCAAAAGAGTCTAGAGAAGCACGAGAAAGGAACCAAGAGATATTCCTGCTATGATTGAGAAGCAAGGAATAGTCAGAGGCCTTAGGTTCTGACAAAAAAAGAGACAAAAGAGATAATTTCTCTGTGACCTCATGAAGTGTCAGACTCATATAAAAAATATATGAAATAATTTTTGAAGCCAGCATAGAAGTTTGGAAGGTTTGACGTCTAAAGGCATCAAGTGCTTTAGATGCACGACCTGGCGGATAAGAAGAATGCTTCTTCTTGCTTCTTACCTTCCTCATTGCTGATTCCACTACAATGGAATGATGTGGAAGTTGTTTTTTTCTGGAACCCTGGAGAGGGAGGTACCTGATACAGAACGTCAATGGCTGTAGAAGGCAAAGGAACCTTTAAGGGTGATTCCCATATCCTCAGAAGAAGATCCTGTAAAGAATGATGTAAAGGAAGCATTATATTTTCCTTTTCTGCAGGATCTTGATCAAGAGAAAAACCAGGAATAGGAATGGCAAGGAAGGCTGCCATATCAAGGAGAAACTTCTGAAAAGAAGGATTTCCAATAGGAACTAATCCTGGGCAAGCTGAGGTTGAAGGAGCAGCTTGAGCACCAGAAGATATACTGGACTGGTGCAGAAAAAGAATCCTGCTCGATGGACTGTGATACTGACAGTTCTGATTTGAGGCAGTTAGTACTGCATCGTCAGTGCCTGGTATCGATTCCCAACTAGGCATAGAAAGGATCGATGGCACCGATGGAACTGCAGGAATCGATCCCAACACCGGTACCGGTATCGGAGATAACGTCATCGAAGCAGTAATCGAGGGCTGCTGAAGCGATACCGAGGTAACCAGAGAGCCTTGGTGAATATCCTCGGTACTGCGTAGCCGGAAACGATATGGATCGGTTCCGAAACGCGTCGGTACCAAGTCATCTAGACTGGATATCGATTCTAGACTCGGCATCGAAGCGAGCGAGTCTATCAATGCATGTCTAGAAGGTACCGACGTTGGTGGTGGTATCAGCGATGCCGATACATGAAAGTCAATTGGAATCTCATCGAACGGCACCGAAGGTACCGAGGACATTTGAAGACGATGCCCGGCGATGAGAGGAACACTCGACACCGGCACCGATGTCGGGGGTATCGGTACCGCTCGAAGTCGGTACCAACCCCGAGCACGGTGGATATAGGAAAGTCAATCTGGGTCGAATCGAGCGGCCCCGAAGGTACCAAGGATTCCAGATGACGATCCCAGGTAAAAAGTGGAACACTTGATACCGATGCCGATACCGGGGTATCGGTACCGCTCGAAGCCGGTACCAACCCCGAGCATGGCTGGGATACAGGAAAGCCAATCTGGGTTGTATCGATCGGCCCCGAAGGTACTGAGGACACCAGATGATGATCCCTGGTGAAGAGTGCAGCACTCGACACCGATGCTGGTGCCGGGTTATTGGTACCGCTCGAAGCGGATACCACCCCCTGGCACGGCTCAGGTATGTTCTGTGAGGGGTGAACCCCAGGAACAACCTGAAACCCCGTGAATGCTTTGGAGCCCGAAGACTCCCGCCGGGGTTTTATTGCCAATGGTATCTTGAGGGCAAGGCCGGAGCCGTCATCATGCTGTGCATGAGACTTACCCTTCAAGAATTGGCTAGTCTTAACAGACTGTTTGTGGGTTACCTGATCCTGGAGAGAAGAATAAACCGGTGTCCTCACCTCAGGAGGAAAAACGGCATCGAGGGAAACTCGAAAAAGGGAAGGTCTTCTCCCAATAATACAGCCTGATGGATCAGGGAAAAAAGGGTCAGGACCCAAACAGGTTAGACACCAAGCATTGGAGTCTAAAAAGAAAACCATGTTTCCACAGTGAAGGCACTTCTTAGGGGAAGAAGGATCCATGTTGGAGAGGCCTGGTAGGCCCAAAAGTTAAAACAAAAAACTGAGGAGAAATATTTCTCTAAGTTTAGAAAAGGAAAAGAATAAAGCACCGGCGGTACCGGTATCGGTGGGAAATACAGCCGCGACCACAAGAAAACAAGGATTTTAAAGTAAAAAATTTCTGCGGTGACAGGAGGACGTCCTGTTGGCTCCGCGGAAAAACGAAAACTGAGGAGAGGCAGTGGGAAAGGCGGGAAGTCACCGCGCAGGCGCGAGGGATGCTCCCAAAAGCTTTCTGATTGGATGCTGGGGAGCATTCCCGTGCAGGCTCCGTCGGTACCGACGTACCCATATGTGAAGACTCATTCCTGCTTGTTCCTGGAGAAAGACTGTATGGACTATCCAGTCTGCCCTTCCATACCAACTACTAAGCTCTACAGTCCCTTTTTTCCTTTAGAGATCTTTTGGGTTTGTCCCATGGTTTCCTGAATTCCTATTTGGTTCTCCAAAGAAGTGGCTGCTCAAATAAAGGCAAAAAACACAGCTTTCACAAAATTCAAAAGCTTGCAAACAGAGGAATACAGTAAGGAATACAGGAGCAAACTAAAAGAGACAAAAGAAAAATAAGGAAAGCAAAATCAAAGGCAGAGCAAAAGATGGCTAAAGATGTGAAGTGCGGCGACAAAACTTTCTTCGGGTATATTCGGGAGAGGAGGAAAATCAGAGATGGAATTGCAGGACTCAGAAGTGCTGGGAAGGGATTTGTGGAAAGTGACATTGAAAAAGCAAAATTGCTAAACAAATACTTCTGCTCTGTTTTTACTAAAGAAAATCCTGGAGAAGGACCATCTGTGACTCCCAAATATAAAAATGGGAATGAAGTAGATAGCACACCATTCACTGAAGATGATGTGTTAGAACAACTTGCAAAACTGAAAGTGAACAAGGTCATGGGACCGGATGGGATACATCCCAGGATACTGAAAGAGCTCAGAGAGGTTCTTGCAGGGCCGTTAAAGGATGTTTCAACAGATCCTTGGAAACAGGAGTAGTTCCTCAGGACTGGAGGAGGACAGATGTGGTACCTCATCACAAAAGTGGTGACAGGGAAGAAGTGACAAACTACAGGCCCATGAACCTTACCTCGGTGGAGGGAAAAGTAATGGAGACGCTTCTGAAAGAGTGAATAGTGGACTTTCTCAAAACCAACAGGTTGCATAATCCGAGGCAACATGGTTTTACAAAAGGACAATCTTGCCAAACAAATCTGATTAAGTTCTTTGACTGGTTCACCAGAGAACTAGATCAGGGGCATGCGATGGATGTCATCTACCTGGATTTCAGCAAAGCCTTTGATACTGTTCCTCATAGGAGGCTTATCAATAGAAACATAGAAATATGACGACAGAAAAAGACCACATGGCCTATCTAGTCTGTCCTCCCATATCAACAACTACAACAGTCCCCTTTTTTCCTTTAGAGATCCTCTGTGTTTGTCCCATGCTTTTTTTAATTCAGTTACTGTCCTCATCTCTACCACCTCCACTGGGAGACTATTCCACAGATCTACCACTCTTTCCGTAAAGAAATATTTCCGCACATCACACCTGAATCTATCCCCCATCACCCTCATCCCATGTCCCCTCGTAGCAGAACTTGCTTTCAATTGAAAGAGGCTCTCCCCTTGAACATTTATGCCACAGAGGTATTTAAACATCTCAATCATATCACCTCCATCCCGCCTTTCCTCTAAGGTGTATATATTAAGATCCTTAAGTCTGTCCTCATATGTTTTATAGTGAAGACCACTAACCATTTTAGTAGTCACCCTCTGCACCGACTCCATTCTGTTCACATCCTTTTGAAGGTGCGGTCTCCAGAATTGCACACTATACTCCAAACGAGGTCGCACCAAAGACTTATACAGAGGCACTATCACCTCCTTTTTTCTGCTAGCCATTCCTTTCTCTATGCACCAAAGCATCCTTCTAGCTTTTGCCGTCGCCTTTTCTACCTTTTTAGCTACTTTAAGATCATCAGACACAACCATGCCTAGGTCCCGCTATTCTTTAGTGGACAAAATTACTTCACCCCCTATACTATATTGCTCCCTTGGATTGCCGCAACCCAAATGCATAACCTTACATTTTTTAACATTAAATCTGAGTTGCCAAATTCTAGACCATTCTTCAAGCTTAGCTAGATCCATCCTCATGTTATCTACACCTTCCTGGGTGTCTCCTCTATTGCAGATTTTGGTATCATCTGCAAAGAGGCAAACCTTACTTAACAGCCCTTCCGCTATATCACTAACAAAGATGTTAAAAAGAATCGGACCAAGGATCGATCCTTGGGGCACACCACTGGTAATATCCTTCTCCTCAGAGTGAGCTCCATTTACCTGTACTCTTTGTCACCTCCCACCCAACCAATTTCTAACCCAAGCAGTAACTTTAGGGTCCATCCCTAGGGTGCTCAGTTATAAGTCGCCTGTGAGGAACAGTGTCAAAGGCTTTACTGAAATCTAAATACACCACATCTAGGGCTCTCCCTCGGTCCAACTCCCTGGTCACCCAGTCAAAGAAATCAATCAGATTTGTCTGACAAAACCTGCCTCTGGTGAATCCATGCGGCCTCGGATCCTGTAATCCGCTGGACTCCAGAAACCTCACTATTTTCTCTTTCAGAAGTGCTTCCAATAATTTACTCACAACCGAAGTTAAACTAACCGGCCTGTAGTTTTCAACCACATCCTTACTTCCGCTTTTGTGTAAAGGCACCACATGAGCCTCTCTCCAGTCCTTTGGCACCACTCCTGACTCCAATGAGGCATTGAATAGGTCAGTCAGTGGAGCTGCTAGAACGTTCACAAGTTCCCTCAGTATTCGAGGGTGTATTGCATCCGGTCCCATCGCTTTGACTACTTTAGGTTGAGCTAGTTTCTCACGAACGCAGTCTTCTGAAAATTGTTCAAGATGTCCCTCGCTTCTGTTCCTGTTTGTGGGTGTTTTCTGAGGTCCTGCTCTTGGTTCTTCATCTGTGAACACAGAACTGAAATATTTGTTAGGCAATTCCGCTTTATTCTCATCAGCTTCTACATATTACACCCCTTCACCCTTGAGTCTAACAATACCACTTTTGTCCTTCCTCTTCTCACTAACATATCTGAAAAATGTCTTATCTTCCCATTTTATTGCATTGGCTATTTACTCCTCTTTTTGAATCTTTGCTTTCCTGACTACTTTGCTAGTTTCTCTACGTTTTTCCACATACAGATGCCTGTCTTCCTCTCTCTGTGATCTCTTGTATTTCATGAAGGCCGTCCTCTTTCTTCAATTTTTCAGCTACTTCTTTCAAAACCATGGCTGTCTCCTTTTTCTTTTACCTTTATTTACCATTTTAACAAAAAGGTTTGTTGCCCTTAAAATATCTCCTTTCGGTTTTGCCCACTGTTTTTCTACATCCCTCAGCTGTTCCCATCCCGCTAACGACTCCCTGAGGTATTGGTCCATCCTGGCAAAGATAGTCTTCCTAAATTCTAAGACCCTCACCTTTGAATGGATTCTAACAGCCCTGGTCCTAATACTGAACCACACCATCTGGTGATCACTGGATGCAAAATGATCTCCCACTATAACATCAGAAACACTTTCACCATTGGTAAGCACCAAGTCCAGTATGGCCCCTTCACGTGTGGGGTCTGTTGCCAATTGTTGAATAGTTCTCCCTGTAGAAAATCCAGGATCTCTCTACTTCTAGATGATACTGCAGCAGGAATGTGCCAATCAACATCTGGCATGTTGAAATTTCCTATCAGTAGCACGTCCCCTTTCCTAGCAATGCTGCGTATGTCTTCAATTAACTCTCTGTCCACCTTTTCCTCTTGTGAGGGAGGTCTGTATATCACGCCAATGCAAATAGATTTCTTTCCCTCTTTCTAGTTTAACCCACAATGCCTCCTCTCTCCCTTTTAAGCTCTGTAATTCCAAAGCTTTAATAGTATTTTTTACATATAGTGCCACTCCTCCTCCCCTTCTTCCTACCCTGTCCTTTCTGAATGAAGTATATCCCAGTATAGTTACATCCCAGTCATGGTTTTCTGTGAACCATGTTTCTGTAACTGCCATTAAATCCAAGTCGGCCACTCCCACCAAAGCTTCAACATCAGGGATCTTATTCCCCATGCTACGGACATTTATACATACTGCTTTCCATATGTTACCCCTGTTACCCACTTCCATAAAGGTATTTAATGTATCACTTACCTGGGGGCTTTCTTCACCCATCCCCAACAAATCTAGTTTAAAGCCCTCTTCATTAGATTAGCCAGTCTACTACTGAAGACGCGTCAAACTTTCTTGGACAGATGGATGCCATCTCTGCTCTGCAACCCTTGGAACAGCATCCCATGGTCTAGGAAACCAAAAGGCTCTCTATGACACCATCCACGCAGCCATGCATTCATCTCCAGGATGCGAGCCTCTCTGCCTTGGCCTTTACCCTCAACAGGGAGAATTTAAGAGAACACCACCTGTGCACCTAACTGCTTCACCCTCTGTCCCAGAGCCATGAAGTCATTTTTGATACGCTCAGAGGGATACATGGCAGTATCATTTGTTCCGACATGGATTAGCAACATTGGGTAATAGTCAGTGGGTTTGATGAGTCTCGGAAAACTCTCCATAACTTCTTGGATTCTGGCATCTAGCAGACAGCATACCTCTCTGGACATCAAGTCTGGTCGACAGATGGACGCCTCAGTACCCCTCAGAAGAGAGTCACCAACCACCACTACCCTTCGCTTCCTTGTGGTTACTGATTCTGCAACTTTGGGGTACTTGAGCTTTGGTTCTTCCCTTTCCAGGGATGCTTTCACCTCCTCCACTTCCAGGGCTGCATAATGGTTCTCCAATTCAAGGGCTGGAGAAGTTGGATTGGTGATTCTGCAGGCCTTGGTGACTTGTGTTCAACCTTCGTCATTCTGTTGGCACACATCTTCTCCTCTGCTGGAGAGCTTGGTTGCTGCAAGAAGCATCTCATCAATGTACTTCTCACTGTCTTGAATGCTCCTCAGCCCTGCCACCTCCTCTCTGAGTTCCTCCACTTGTTTCCTCAGAGTTTCAGCATGAAAGCACCCTGCACATGGAACAGGTCCTTCAACTGGCATTGGGACCTCTGTCTGGACAGAGGCAGAAGCTGTAATGGGGGCAACAGCTTTAGCGATATGATTTTTCCCAGCCATTGTTCTGTTCGTGGAGCTTAGGTATCTGTTAAAGCAAAGAGAGAGATCTACCAAAGTACCAGCTGGTTTCCCAGCTGTCCTTTCAGAGAAACAGCAGTTAAATCTCCTTAATTATATTCAAAATGCGCTGTTACAAGTTCCTGTGCTTTGTTAAATGGGGAGGTGCCCTATAAACCAAGACTGCCCACTAAGGGTGGGTGGGAGTTAGGGTGTAGAACCCCTGTTAAGAATGCCTCAACAGGGCAGAGCTCTGAAGCCTTTTATGCAGGCCTCAACTGCTCTCAGGTAATCAGGCCCACTAACTCCTGATTAGGTGTCAGTAGTTTCACAAAAGCTGAAAAGGTTACTAGAGTTTAAAACCTAGTCCAACAAAGAAAATAGTTCTACTAAAGCACCACAAAGAATGTAACTTTGCTTTAAAAACATACCAAAACCCTTTTAAGAGCTTCCAGTCAGAGAGCTAGCAATTTAATAAAAATAAACTCTCAAATCCTTACCGTTGTTTGACCTGTAGAACCCCTGTTAGGAATGACTCAGTAGTTTGGTGATGGGTCCCAAGGTGGTGAACTGGATCAGAAATTGGTTGACTGACAGATGACAGAAGGTGATGGTAAATGAAGCTCACTCGGTTGAAAGGAGGGTGATTAGCGGGGTGTCCCAGGGTTCGGTCCTGGGCCCGGCACTGTTCAATGTATTTGTGAGTGATATTGCTGAAGAACTGCATGGAAAAGTCTGTCTTTTTACAGATGACACGAAAATTTGCAACAAAGTGGACTCCCCTGCGGGAGTGGATAACATGAGTAAAGATCTACAAAAGCTGGAAGAATGGTTTAATGCTTGGCAGTTAAGATTTAATGTGAAGAAGTGTAATGTCATGCACTTGGGAAGCAGAAATCCAGGTGAAATGTACGTGATAGGGGGAGAGAGATTGGTGTGCACAGACCAGGAGAAGGACCTTGGTGTGATTATTTCTGCGGATCTCAAGGTGGCAAAACAGTGCGACAAGGCAGTGGCAAAGGCCAGGAGGATGTTAGGTTGCATACAAAGAGGAATTACCAGCAGAAAGGAAGAGGTAATAATGCCACTGTATAAGTCACTGGTGAGGCCTCACTTGGAATACTGTGTTCAGTTTTGGAGACCATATCTTGCAAAGGATATAAAATGACTGGAAACTGTTCAGAGTAAGGCTACCAAAATGATTTGGAGCCTGCGTCAGAAGCCTTATGAGAAGAGACTTGAAGACCTAAATATGTACCCTATTTTTGTAGAACTGAGTGTAAGGGGGATCAGACACGAGGGCCTGCAATTCACTTACGCGTCTAGCGGAAGTGAGGGCTATCAAGAACAGTGTTTTCCAAGACAGAAAACGGAGAGAACAGGTAGCCATAGGTTCAAAAGGCGGACAGGTGATCCGCTGCAAAACCACATTCAGGTCCCAGTCAGGCGCTGGCGGGCGCAGAGGTGGTTTAAGTAGAAGGAGACCTCGGAGAAACCTCGCTACGAGAGGGTCGCTGGAGAGAGGTCTGCCGTCCACCGGCACATGATGTGCCGAAAGAGCACTGAGGTGAACTTTGACGGAGTTGGACTTAAGTCCCAGATTAGAGAGGTGTAGCAAGTACTGCAAGATCACCGACACCGGGCAGGAGAAGGGATCCTGAGACTGTTGGGTACACCAAACGGAAAAGCGACGCCATTTAAGGGCGTAGCATTTGCGGGTAGAAGGTCGTCGCGAAGCCAAGACGACCTCCTCCACCTCTGCCGGCAGGAGAAAGGGAGCAAGGACTACCCTCTCAGCAGCCAGGCCATTAGGTTGAGAGACCTGAGGTTGGGGTGTAGCAGAGACCCCTGATCCTGAGTGAGGAGATCCGGTTGAAACCCCAGAGGGAATGGATCCTCCACCGCTAATTGCAGCAGGAGCGGAAACCACGGCTGTCTGGGCCAGCGAGGGGCCACCAGGATCATGAAGGCTTTGTCCCGGAGAACCTTGAAAAGAGTCCGAGAGACTAGCGGGATGGGAGGGAAAGCATACAGAAGGCTTCCCGACCATGAGAGTAGAAAAGCGTCCGCCGCAACCCGAAGGGGGTGGGGCTGACGAGAGCAGAAGCGAGGAAGTTGCCGGTTGTGAGGACTGGCAAAGAGATCCACCGTGGGGAGGCCCCACTTTAGAAAGAGCTTCTGAACTACCAAGGGATCCAGACGCCACTCGTGCGGCTGAAGGATCCTGCTGAGTTTGTCCGCCAGGTAATTCTCTTGGCCTGGGAGATAAACTGCCTTGAGGAGAATGCCGTGACTGACGGCCCAAGAGCAGAGCTTCTGAGCCTCCCGGCAGAGGAGGAAGGAGCCCGTGCCCCCTTGCTTGTTCACGTAGAACATGGCAACTTGATTGTCCGTCTGGACCAGGACGGACTGATGAGAAGTCAGGTGGGAGAAAGCCTTGAGAGCCAGGCGGATCGCCCTGAGCTCCAGGAAGTTGATCTGCTGAGCAGACTCCCATGTGGTCCAGAGGCCCTGAGTACGTGCCCCTTGGCAATGCGCACCCCAGCCCAGGAGGGATGCATCTGTCGTCAGCACCCGGGCCGGCTGAGGTGACTGGAAAGGCATTCCGAATATCAGGTTCGGCTGCTGAAGCCACCACCGGAGAGACGAGATCAGCGGCTCGGAGACGCGCACTAGTTCTGCTAGGCCGCCTGTGGCTTGTCGCCACTGCTGGCAGAGACACCATTGAGCAGGCCGCATATTCAGGCGGGCATTGGGGGTCACATGGACGGTGGAAGCCATATGGCCGAGTAGTCTCAGGAAGCGCCTGGCGGAGACCAGGGGCTGGCTGCGAAAACGGTCGGCTAGGTCCATGAGCCGTTGAGCCCTGTCGAGCGGTAGGTAAGCTCGTGCCTGAGGAGTGTGCAGCCTTGCGCCGATGAACTCGAGATCCTGTGAGGGGAGCAAAGTGGACTTTGCGAAGTTTATAACAAAGCCCAAGTGCTGCAGAAGAGTCACCGTGCGGCGCGTGGCGTTGGTGACCTCCAGAGCGGACGCTGCTCTGATGAGCCAGTCGTCGAGGTACGGAAAGACATAGAGGCCGTGAAGCCGGAGATGGGCCGCCACCACCGCGAGACATTTTGTGAAGACTCGCGGTGCGGAGGACAGGCCAAAGGGCAGTACTCTGTACTGGTAATGATTTCCTGCCACCACAAACCTTAGGTATTGTCGGTGGCTTGGGTGGATGAGGATGTGCGTGTAGGCATCCTTTAGATCCAAGGAGCATAGCCAATCTCCCTGCTGGAGGTAGGGCAGAAGGATTCCAAGGGTAAGCATCTTGAACTTCTCTCGCACGAGGAACTTGTTGAGGTTGCGCAGGTCCAGGATGGGTCTGAGGCCTCCTGTTCTCTTTGGTATCAGAAAATACCTGGAGTAAAAGCCTTGACCTTTCAGGTGGTGGGGCACCGGTTCCACCGCCTGTTCCTGTAGAAGACCTGCTAACTCCTGAAGGAGTAATTCCCTGTGCAGAGGGGGTCGTGGAGGTTCTCCCGGAAAAAAGGAGGGAGGGACCTGGTGGAAGTGGAGAAGATAGCCTTCTCGCACGACTTGAAGCACCCAGGCATCTGAGGTGATGCTGGACCACCTGTGGGCGAAGTGAACCAGCCGGCCTCCGGTGCTGGGAGGAACCAGCGGGGGGGGGGGAGAGGCTATGCTTAGTGAGTCAAAAGCCCCCACCCTGCTGAGCAGGGGCTGGTGGTGCAGGCTTGGGGGCTTGCTGCCTACGGGACCCGTTACCCCGTCCCTTGGCCTGCTGGCCCTGTTGGGGAGCTGCAGGGGCCTGATAATGGGGGTATTGTTTGTAGGCAGCCGCCTTCCTCGGGTAAAAGGACTTCTTTCCCGAGCCCTTCTTTTTCTGGGAAGGGGCGGAGGTCTTCCTAGAAAGCCTAGTCCTGGTGAGAGTCTCCGTCTCAATTTGTGCAGCCTTTTCAGCCATGGGCTTGCCAAAGAGGTTTTCGCCTCGGCAGGGGACATCGACCAACTTGTCCTGCACCCAGGGCTCAAGGTCAGATGACTGAAGCCAAGCCTGTCGGCGGGCACCGATGCCGGCTGCGGCCACTCGAGCCGACGCTTCAAAGCCATCATAGGCTGCTCGGGATATGAATTTTGAGCATTCCCGAATACCAGTGGACAAGGCCAGGAACCTCCGCAAGGGTTCCTCGGACAAACCAGCGGAGAATCCGGCTAGCTCTTTAGCCAGGTCTCGGAGATACATGCCCATGTATAGCTGGTAGGTCTGGACACGACACGCAAGCATAGAGCCCTGGAAACACTTCTTGCCAAGGCCATCCAGGTTACGGGCCTCCCTGCCAGGAGGCACCGAGGAGTGCATCTTCTGGCTCTTAAGACGATGCATGGCCGATTCCACTACCATGGAATGGTGTGGCAGCAGTGCTTTTTGGAAGCCAGGGCTCTTGCGGACTCGATAGATAGAATCGACCCGCTTGCTCAGGACCGGCGAGGTGGCCGGACTCTCCCACATGCGGAAGAGTAGTCGTTCCAGCATGGGAGGAACCGGTACAGTAAAGTGTTCCCTTGCGGGAGAGTCATACTGGAGGGCGTCAAGCTCTTCGGCTCGAGGCTCCTCCTCGGGGTCCGCAGGGAAGGCCAAAGCCTTGGCCATATCCCTGACGAAGTCCGAGAACCGGGCATCCTCCGGGGGGACTGCTTCCGAGGCTCGGACTCCGGTGAGTCCGAGGGGACACACCGAGTCCGGAAAGAATCAGGCGACTCTTCCTCTTCAGACTCCCAGACCGACTCCGACGAGGACTCGGTGGGGTCGGCCCGGGCAGGGCGCGGCGCCTGCCGCCCCGACGCCGAGGGAGTCGGCGTCGGCGACCTCGGTCCCGAACGGGAGGCCGAGGGTGACCTCGACCGAGGATCGACTCGAGTTCGCATCGACTCGAGGATCGGCTCGGTTTCCGGGGTCGACTTGGACGTCGACGTCCCGGCGGTCGGGGCAGCGGCGCCAGCGAAGCCAGCGAGCAGTGCCCGCTGCTGGTCCATGAAGGCAGACAATCTGCTCTCCAAGGCCGTCAACCTAAGTCCGAGCTCAGGTGACCCAGCAGCCCCCGACTCGGGCCCCGACGGCGTCGGGCCCGACGTCGGCTGTCTCGGAGGCGAGTCCAGGAGGACCACAGGACTTACCCGAGCAGGCAGCTCCGACTCCAGGCGAGGTCGCTTCGTGAGATGCTCCTTCTCCAAGGACCCGGGACGGCTATCGGGGCTATGCGACCTGGCCCTCGCGGAGCCAGGAGCGTCCACCGACGCCGCCCTCGCGGGTTTCACCTTACGACGATGGTCCCCGAAGGGAGAACCCCTGTCGGAGGAACTCCGGCGACGGTCCGAGCTGGAAACTTTGGACGCGGAGGCCTCCGACGAGGTCCGGGTACGGCTGGGGTCAGCGAAGATCCTATCCCGCTTATGCCGCCGACTTCTCAACGCTTTGGAGGACATTTTGCCGCAGGGCCCACAGATCATTTCTTCATGATCCGGGCCCAGGCAGCGGAGGCAAAAGTCGTGTGTGTCAGTTAGTGACATATTTCGGTCACACTGACCACACCGCTTGAAACCACTGGCAGCCATCGGGGGAAAAAGGGCCCCGGCGAGGTCAAAGGACCGGGCTGCCAGGGAAAAACCGAAACGAAAAACTGACTAAGTCAGAAAAACCGAAAAATAAGAAGAGGACTCGAGACCGGCGTCGCGAGTCCGGCGGGAAAAAGACCGGCGTCGAACCGAATGGAAAAAAAGAGAAATTCTGAAGAAAAAATCAACTTTTTCGCGGGGACACGACGGGTACGTCTGTAGGGCTCCGCGGAAAAAAGAAGACTGGCTAAGATGGCACCCTTGGGCGGGAAGAGGACCGCGCATGCGCGCTGCAATTCCCAAAGGCTTTCTTTGAAAGCTGGGGAAAATTGCTCCGCGAGGGCTCCGTCGGCGCCGACGTCACCCATAAGTGAGGACTGACTTCCTGCTTGGTCCTGGAGAACTTTAAATACTTAAAGGGAAATAATGAACAAACCTCTTCCAAAGACGGGGAAGCTGTAAAACGGAGCGGTGGGTTCACCCGTATAACAAAGACATGGGGAGGGTTCACCCCTAAAACAAAGACATGGGGAGGGGTGGCCTGCACGGAGCGGCAGGTGCACCTAATCTTGCCATCTTACTGGGCAGACTAGATGGACCATACTGGTCTTTATCTGCCGTCATTTACTATGATACAGTCTTTGTCTCTACAACTTCCACTGAGAGACTATTTCACACATCTACCATTCTTTCCATAAAAAAATATTTCTGCAAATTAGTCCCGAATCTATGTCCTTTCACCTTCAACCTATGCCCCCTCATTGTAGAGCTTTCTTTCAACTGAAAGAGGCTCTCCTCCTATGCATTTATGCCACAGAGGTATTTAAATGTCTCTACCGTATCTCCCCTCTCCCTTCTAAACTACACATATTGAGATCCTTAAGTCTGTCTCTATATGCCTTATGACAAAGCCCACTGACCATTTTCATGGCCATTCTCTGCACCACCTCCATCCTGTTTATATCCTTTTGAAGATGGGGTCTTCAGAACTGCACCTAATACTCTAAATTAGGTCTCACCAAAGAGACACTAGAGGCACTATAACCTCCTCCCTTCCTGCTGGCCAGTCCTCTCCCTATGCAACCAAGTGCAGTTTTCCAGGTCATGCTGCATTTTTGTAATCGGAACAGATGTTTCAGCCACCATATTGTGGTTTTCCTTCAGGGCAAAGTGGTTAAGCAGTAGATAACTGTTCTTTTATATAGTAGTCTTCAAACAGAATTGGTGGGACTGAGGCAGGAAATTTGAATTTCAATTTTGGTGTGAAAGTCCAATGGGGAAAGGCTGGAGATCTATTTTCCCATAGATCAGAAGGTTCTCTGGTGAATTCAAAGATGCTCTCCCTGTAGAGTTTCTTTAAATGTTCTCTTGGGTTTCCGCAGCTAGTATGATGATTCATTATAGTTTTCCGGTTTGAGGATTACTATATAAAAGACCAGACACCCACTACTTAACCACTTTACCCTGCAGAAAGCCACAGTATGGTGGCGGAAACATCAGTTCCAGTTACACAGACACAGCATGACCCGGAAAAATGCAAAAATCATCATATTAGCTGCGGACGCCCAATAGAACTTCCTTCTGGCTTTCACCATCACCTTAATCTACCTGTTTAGTCACCTTATCATAAGATCCCACTCTTCTTTTGTGGACAGAAATACTTCCCACCCCTTATACTGTACTGCTCCCTTGGAGTTTTGCAGCCCAAGTGCATGACTCTGCATTTCTGAGCATTAACTCTCAGCTGCCAAATTCTTGACCATTTTTCTAGCTTCACTAGATCCCTCATCATGTTATCTACACCATCCCGGGTGTCTATTCTATTGTAGATTTTGGTATCATCTGCAAAAAGGTAAACCTTACCCAATAGCCCTACCACAATATCACTAACAAAAATGTTAAAAAGAATATGACCAAGGACAGATCCTTGCGGCATACCACTGATAATATCCTTTTCCTCAGAGAGAGTTCCATTTACCTGTACTCTTTGACACCTCCCACTCAACCAATTTCTAACCTAGTCAGTCACTTTAGGGTCCATCCCTAGGAGGCTCAATTTATTTACAGGACGCCTGTGTGGAAAGATGCCAAAGGCTTTACTGAAATCAAAGTACACTACATCTGGGGCTCCCCCGTGGTCCAACGCTCTAGTCACCCAGACAATCAGATTTGTCTGACAAGACCTGCCTCTAAGTAAAACTATGCTGCCTCGAATCCTGCAATCTACTGGATTCCAGAAACTTCACTATCCTTTGTTTTAGCAGCGTTTCCATTAGTTTACTCACCACAGAGGTCAGACTAACTAGTCTGTAGTTCCCAACCCCATCCTTACTTATGTTTTTGTGTAAAAGGATCATATGCACTCTTCTCCAGTCCTCTGGGGCCATGCCTGAAGAAGCATTGACAAGATCAGATAGTGGAGTTGCTAGAACTTCCCTAAGTTCCTTCAATACTCTCAAATGTATCCCAACCAGCCCCATCACTTTATCTACTTTTAGTTTAGCTAGCTCCTCACAAACCCAATCTTCTAAAAATTGTTCAAGATACTGAAGAACACTGATGTTTCAGGACTTCTGCTTGACACTGACCTTCTCTGTTTCTGTGCTTGGGTACCTGGAACACTTGTCTCAGCTTGTGCAGGTGACGTGAAACTTGTCTTGATGCCTAAGCCTATTCTCCAAAGAGTTGAAGAGATCAGTGTTGCCTTGGCATAGTAAATGCATCAATATTTGATGCTGCTCTTTAATCGATGCAGTGAAACCTCAGTCACTTTTCTTCATGTTTAAAACATCCATGCATAGATACTGAAACCTGTGCTGTGGCCCTGCTCCAGACAGCTGCAGAATAACTTGTGATGGTCAATGATTAAGCATTGTTACTCACCTATAACAGGTGATCACCAGGAACAGCAGGAATCAGTCTTCACATATGGGTATTGTCAGTACCGACAGAGCCAATGTGGGAACGCTCCCGAATGGCCAATTGGAAAGATTTTGGGAGCAAGCCACTGTACCTGCGCATCTGCCTTCCCAAGTCTTCTCCTCAGTTGAGTTTGTAGCTGAGAGATAGAGGAAAGAAAGAATACCCTACAACTTCTAGGGGATGAGGGAAGATTGTGAAGACTGATTCCTGCTCTTCCCGGAGATCACCTGTTACAGGTGAGTAACAACGCTATCTCCAGGAACAAGCAGGAATGCAGTCTTCACATATGGGACTCACTAGATCCAAGGTACCAGACTGGAAGTTGTAGCAGTGGCATCCTCAAAGCTAAGAATAGAGCCGAGAAAATATGGCTACAAAGTGGCCCTATTGAACTCCATTGTTGTGATGTAATTATAATGCAATGTATGTTTCCCTCACCTTTGTTTAACTCTGTGCTGTATTAACCGCTTTGATTGAAGGAAAAGGCGGGATACAAAACATGTTAAATAAATAAATAAATAAATTACAATTGGCAAGACCATTGCCAGGGAAGTCTGGTACCAAGAGAAGTCCAGGATGGAAGGTAGGAGTTGCAGTTAAGTCCCAAAAAGGCAGCATCCCAACAGGAGTTCCTGTCAAGGCAGTAGTGTACAGTGAAGGTATGACTGGAGGACTAGGTAGCTGCTCGACAGATTTCGTCACTGGAGATTGAACAAAGGCTGGCAACTGAGGCTGCCATGCCTCACACGTTGCGAGCGGTGACATGAACCTCAAGGGAAAATCCTGCTTGAGCGTAGGCAAAAGAAATGAAATCCGCAATCCAGTTGGGTAGGGTGTACTTCTTTACTGGCAGTCCAAGATGACTTGGATCAAAGGAAATGAATAACTGAGAAGATTTCCTGTGATTCTTGGTTCTTTCCAAGTAGAAAGCCCGTGCACACTTACAATCTAGAGTGTGTAGCGCTGCTTCAGTCCTAGAGGCATGTGGTCTGGGGAAGAAGACCAACAGTATCATCAATTGGTTGAGGTGGGAGAGACTACCTTTGGAAGGAAGTGTGGATGAGTACCGAGAACCACCTTGTCAAAGCAGAACTGACTATATGGAAGATCCGACATTAAAGCCTGCAGTTCACTGATGCGGCGAGCTGAGGTGAGGGCAATGGGGAAGATTACCTTCCAAGACAAGAATTTTAAAGAAGTGGTGGCTAAAGGCTCAAAAGGAGGCTTTATAAGTTGTGCTAAGACCACGTTGAGATCCCAGGCCACCAGTGGTGGTTTGATTGGTAGCTTGGACAGCAGGAGACCCCACATAAATCTTTGCATCAAGGGGTGTGAAGACATAGGATGCCTGTCCATTGGCCTATGATAGGCTGAAATGGCACTCAGATGAACTCTGAGTTAGTCTTGAGACCTGCCAAGGACAAGTGGAGGAGATACTGTAAAAGGAATTCCACCGGGCAGGGAGAGGAGTTAGTATTTTTCAGAGTACACTAGAGCGTGAAGCTTTGACAGTTGAAGGCATAAGAACATCTGGCAGATAGCTTGCGAGATACAAGTAAGATGTCTGACCTGTTGTGGAAGGTCAAGGTCAGCAAAGATTATGCTTTCAGAATCCATGTCGTGAGAGGGAAGGCTTATGGTTTGGGATGGAGAAGCGTCCCATGATCCTGAGAGTGGAGGTTGGGCGCATGTCCCAGGATGAGAGGGAGTCTGCACTGACGAATCAGCAGAGGAAACCATGGCTGATGGGCCAGTAAGGGGCTATTAGGATCATGGAGTTCGGGTCAGCCTGCAGCTTGAACAGAATCTTAGGTATTAAGGGGATGGGCAGGAATGCATGAAGTAAGCCCTTTCCACAATGGAGAAGACAGACATCTGTTGCCTGGCTGTGCCAAGAGTGAAGCCTCGAGCAAAACAGTGGAAGCTCTGCATTTTTCTGGATGGTGAACAGATCTATTCTGGGGGTCTCTCACATGTGGAAGACCCAAGATGCTGTTTTCAGATTTAAAGTTCACTCGTGTGGACATAGAATACAGTTAAGTCTGTCCACAAGGAGACTGAGTTCACCCAGGAGATACACTGCCTTGAGATGGATGCGGTGTGCAATGGAGAAGAACCAGAGATGTAGGGCTTCCTGGCAGAGGGGATAGGATCTTGTTCCCCCCTGCTTGTTCACATAGGACATGGCCGCCTGGTTGCCCATTCAGACTAAGACTTGTTTTGCCTGAAAGTTGGGGCTGAAAAACCCAAAGGGCATTCATGAGAGCACGTAGTTCCAGGAGACTGATCTGCAACTGAGATTCCTGTTGTGTCCACTGCCCCTGTGTGGTGGGACTGTGCAGATGTGCTCCCCACCCGAGTTTGGAAGCATCCATTGTCAGGGTGCATTGAGGTGGAGGCATCTGAAAAGGTAACCTTCCAAGCAGGTTTTGAGGAGAACACCACCACTGAAGGGAGTTTACAAGTGAAGGGGTGATGCAGATCTTGTCAGAGACGCTCGGTTGTTTGGGTCCATTGGGCTTGCCATACGTGCAGGTGGGCATAGGGGATGACATGGACTGTGGAGGCCATGTGTCCCAGAAGGCACAACACTTCTCGAGCTGTCATAGCACTGTGATCCTTTATGCTGTTAGCTAGCTTGATGAGGTGGGCAGAGCGAACCTGTAGAAGGAAAACTTGGGCCTGACAAGTGTCCAGAAACACTCTGATGAATTCGAGCCACTGGGATGGAATCAGGTGCAATTTTGGAAAGTTTAGGACAAATCCCAGATCTTGAAGCAAAGTGATGGTACGATGAAGAGAGTTTTACCTCTTGTGGGGATTCTCCGTTGAATTGCCAGTTGTCTAAGTAGGGAAAGACGAAGACCCCTAAAGTATGAAGGTAGGCAGCAACCACTGCCATGCATATTATGAACACTTGGGGTATAGAGGCTAACCCGAAGGGGAGCACCCGATATTGGTAGTGGATTTGCTGGAATCGAAAACGCAGATGCTGTTTGTGTTGAGGGTGGATCAGCAAATGTGTGTAGGCTTCTTTGACGCTTACAGAACATATCCAGTTGTTCTTCTGAAGATATGGCAGAAGTGTACCGAGGGAAATCATTTTTTATTTTTCTCGAACAAGGAATTTGTTTAGGTTCCTTATATCTAAAATGGCCTGAATCCTCCGGACTTCTTGGGTATAAGAAAATAAAGAGAGTAGAAGCCCCTGCCCTCTTGGATGGATGGATCTCTTTCTATGGCTCCCTGAGCTAACAAGGTGGACACCTCGACTGATAGGAAATTTGTGTGCAAGGGGTTTGCGGTATAATCCCTTGTGGAGGTGGTGGTGGGGGGGGGGAGACAAGTTTTCTAAATGAAGCAGATAGCCCCTTTGAACAATGTTAAGAGTCCACTGCTCTGATGTGATGAGGTGCCATCTGTGGGCATAGGAACATAGACTGCCTGCTATGTGTAGTGTGGGGAACCCTGCAGAGGCAGAGTAGCTATGCTCTCTAGGATGGAGTCAAAACCAGATGCTGGCTGTGGCTGTGCAGATGGTTGTGGCTTAGGTGTCTTAAGTCATTTTGGTGAGGGTCATTTTGGTGAGGGTCCTGCTGTTGCTGCTGAGGTTGGCAAGCAGCTGTAGGTGGATAAGAAGGATACCATCTTTTCTTCCTATAACAGAAACACTTCTTTGGATTAGTCTTTCTCCTAGAGAGGACTGACATCCTTCTGGAGAGGCGTTTTAGAGTGAGATCATCTGTCTCAATCTCTCCGGCTTTCTCCCTCCAACATTTTCCAAAGAGGATCTCACTAGAGCAGGGGATATGGGCCAATTTATCCTGAACCCACTCCTCAAGGTCAGATGCCTGGAACCAAGCAATTCTGCAAGCAACGATGCAGACTGCTGAAACTCTGATGGATGACTCAAAGGCATCAAAAGATGCTATGGTAAGAAATTTGGATGTATTCTGATTTTGCATGATTAAGGCTTGGAATGCATCACGTTTGTCATCAGGAAGGATAGGGGCAAAGTTCTCTAGATCCCTGGAGATATCCTTGAGATACATGCCCATATACAACATGCAGGAAGTAATCCTAGAAGTGAGCATGCTTGCCTGAAAGCACCAATGGCCAAAGACATCAGGAGTTCTGGAGTGATGTGATGCACCGCTAATTCCACCACCATGGAGGGGTGTGGTAATTGAGGCTTTTGGAAGCCAGGACATGATATTAGGTCGTTTGCTGATAGGCGGAACTGTTAGCAGGGCCTCCCACATACTTAGCATTAGATCCTACAGGATACGATGTACCAGTAATGCGTCCACCTCTTTGGGCACTGAGGGGTATTGAAGGATTTCCAACTCCTCTGCCATTGGTTCTGTCTGATGCCATGGTAATCTGCAGGCCTGCTGCCAAGTCTTGAAAAGACATGTTCTCTGGCAGCGACCGATGCTGCTCATGAGGACAGAATGGATCCGAAGGGAGATCCTGGGTTACACTGGAATCATCCAATGCATCATTGGAATCAGAGGAGGCAGAATCGGATTCTGACAGTCAAAGTATCGACGGTCCCGTGCTGATACCGATGATCGGTCGGTGTGGCAGCAGGAACCTGTTGGGTACCAACAATGCCTGTCAGTTCCAAAGGAGGCATCGAAGGGAAAGGGTCCCCCGATGCAGGTTTGAGATCTGGCATCGGGCCCAGAGGTATCGGCAGTGCGCTGGATGCAGATGCCAGCATCTTTGGAGCTGTTGATACCAAGAGTACTGAGGCTGCCAGGAGTGTGGCCAAACTCCTCTCAATAGCCAGGATGCGCTGGTCAAGGGAGGAGGCTAATGCCTGGGTGGAATTCCACATGGGGCTCTGAGCCACTGTCCCAGAGCATGGAACCAGTATCTCTCCGGAGGTCAAAGCCTTGGGAGCATCCTGGAGCTCCTGTTGTGCTTTGGAGGGTTGGTGGTTCTTCCGATGGGGCTGTTTGGCAGGCTGACCTGCATCAGATATAACTTTTGCTGAATCCTGATGAAAGGACTTACCTCGAGATCCGTATCGGGCTTCGATGCCAATGACTTAGACTTATGTTTGGACTTTGAGGAAACCTGAGAACCAAAAGAGGAGGCAGACGTCCTTGACAATGCGGAAGCAAATGATAATTACACTTACCTGGTAATTGTAGTTCCTTGAGTGACGACAGTTCAGTCCGCTACCTCTGGGTAGTCAACCTCCTCCTGCAGCTCTCGAGACTGGCATGTCAAAACTCTGACATCACTGCATATAGCCTGCTGTAGCTTCCCATCAGCCCCAGTGTGAACTATTAACAAAGCAGACTCAAAAGAGTAACAAAGAAGCATCGTAATCAACATTGCAAAACCAATTGAAACTTTCCGAAAATGTTCGGAAACCCCATGACATAATCTCGCGCTACACTCTTCCCTGCTGACCCTACCAGCCAACAAAAGAAGACAGATAAAAATGAGAAATACAGACCTACCTGTGAACCATTTCTTTCTCGCCGCCGAGTACATATGCTGCTGGAAACGTCTCCCGGGTGGGAATGAGGACTGAACTGTCGTCACTTAAGGAACTACAATTACCAGGTAAGTGTAATTATCATTTCCTTATCGTTCCTCCAGTTCAGTCCTCTACCTCTGGGATGTACCAGAGCAGTACTCAATGGGCAGGGCCTTTCCAGCCGGCACATAACACCGCCGACAAAAAACCGGCATCATTCACCGCTGCCACGTCCAGTCGGTAATGCTTGCTGAAGGTATGCAGGGATGCCCAAGTAGCTGCTCTACAAATGTCCCCAGGCGGAACCAGGCTGTGCTCCACCCATGACGCGGCCTGCGCCCTGGTGGAATGCGCATGCAATCCTGGCGGAACCACCTGCCCCTGCAACAAATAGGCGGATGCGATAGCCTCGCGAATCCACCTGGCAATCAAAGCTTTCGCCGCAGCCTCTCCTTTACCAGTACCTCCGAACAGTACAAACAACCGGTCAGATTTGCGAAAGGAATGAGAAACTTTCAAATATTGCCGCAAAGCTCTTTTCACATCCAAGCAACGAAGCCCGTGTTCCCGATCATCTCCGTCCAACAAGCCCAGGACTGGCAGAGATACTGTTTGATTAAGGTGAAAGGGGGAAACCACTTTGGGCACAAAGGACGGAACCGGTTCGCAAAACCACCTTCTCCCTAGAGAACACCAGGAACGGTTCACGGCATGAGAGCGCTTGCAACTCAGAGATACACCTCGCCGAGCATATCGCCACAAGAAACACTGTCTTCAAAGTTAAATCCTTTACGGACACTCGACGCAACGGCTCAAATGGCGGCTTGGTTAAGGCTGTTAACACCAAATTAAGATCCCAAGGCGGAACTGATACCCTACGCGCTGGACGCAATATTGTAATGGCTTTGAGGAAACGCAAGACGTCGGCATGACCCCCCCAACGCCACGCCTTGCACCTTTCCACGAAAACAAGAGAGAGCAGCCAACTGAACGCGCAGCAAACTGGCCGCCAGACCTCTCTCAAACCCTTCCTGAAGGAAGCATATCGAGGGGATGGACACTGTCGCAGCCCGAATTTGTCTCCTCGAACACCAATCCTCAAAGATCCGCTAGATACGAACATACGCCAGCGAGGTGGAACGAGATCTAGCCTTAAGCATCGTTGCAATGACAGAGGGCGAATAACCTTTCTTTCTCAATCTGGCCCTTTCAATGGCCATACCCGTAAGCGAGAACCGATCCAGTTGAGGCATGAATAGAGGCCCTTGCCGCAGTAGATCCGCTCGATCTGGACACCGCCAAGGCGCTCCCGCTAACAGCCGCACCAGATCCGCGTACCACGGACACCGAGGTCAATCGGGGGCCACCAAAAGAACTCTTCCCGGATGAGCTTCGATCCTCTGTATAACTCTGCCGATCAACGCCCACGGAGGAAAAATATACAGAAGACCCGAGGTCGGCCACCACTGCAACAACGTGTCTATGCCCTCCGACATCCGTTCTCTCCTCCTGCTGAAGAAGCGGCTGGCCTTTGCCGACTGGAAGGTCGCCATTAGATCCATTACCGGTGCCTCCCAGCGGGCCACTATCTGAGCAAACACCTCCAGATGTAGCTCTCACTCTCCTGCGTCTACGCGGACTCTGCTGAGAAAGTCGGCCGTCACATTGTCCCTTTCCGCAATGTGCGCCGCCGAAATCGCCACTAACCGTCGCTGCACCCAGGCGAACAAAAGGTCTGCCTCTTCCTCTATGGCTGCACTCCCTGTGCCGCCCTGACGATTGATGTAGGCGACCGTTGCCGAATTGTCGGACAGCACCCGAACCGCCCTACCCACTATCGCCGGCTCGAACAACTGCAGAGCTAGCCAAACTGCCCGAAACTCCAGGCGGTTGATTGACCACGCCATCTCCAGCGGCGACCACAATCCCTGTGCATACTGACCTTCGCAGTGGGCTCCCCAGCCTCCCAGACTAGCATCCGTTATCACTGGCAGCCAATCTTGCTGTTCCAGAGGCATTCCGGCCTCCAGAGAAGCTGGGTGCAACCACCACTGGAGAGACTGCCGGACCTTGAGTGGACAAGGAAGCCGCACACTCAACGAATCCATCTGATGCGACCACCAGTGCAGAAGCGCCCTCTGCAGAGGACGCATGTGCACCTTGGTCCAAGGCACCGATTCCAGTGTCGCTGCCATGGTTCCTAACAGCTGTAGATAAGACCACGCCGAAGGAGCCAGCGTTGCTCTGAACCTGCGCACCAGACCCCTGAGACCCTGAGCCCTGCGCTCCGGTAGAAACACCTGACCGGTCTCCGTGTCAAACAGAATCCCCAGATATTCCAGCCTCTGAGAGGGTGAAAGGCGACTCTTGGCCGAATTGACCACCCAACCCAGACTCTGCAAGAATTGCACTACTCTGGTGGTTGCCTGTACGCTTTCCTCGCTGGACTTGGCTCGGATCTACCAATTGTCGAGATAAGGGTGCACTAGAATTCCTTCTTTGCGCAACGCCGCCGCTACCACCACCATGATCTTGTCCGGGGTGCCGTTGCCAGGCCGAAAGGCAATGCCTGGAACTGATAATGTCCCCAAGGAAAGGCGAACCTGAGAAACCGCTGATAAGCTGTCCGAATGGGAATATGCAGATAGGCTTCCGTGAGATCTAGCGACGTCAAATACTTCCCTCGTCGCACTGCAACAATCACTGGTCGAAGAGTCTCCATCCAAAAGTGCCGGACTCGCAAACACCGGTTTAAGCCCTTCAGATCCAAAATAGGACGCAACGCTCCGCACTTCTTTGGCACCACGAAATAAATGGAGTACCGCCCCTCGCCGTATTCTGCCCTGGGCACCTGCACTACAGCCCCTAATTGTAGCAGACGCTGCAACGTACTTTGAACTGCTAAGGTCCTCTTTGGCCCTCTGCAAGGGGACATGACAAAGGAATCCCGCACTGGCCAAACGAACTCCAGAGAGTAACCCTGCCAAATTACTTCTAGCACGCACTGATCGGATGTGATGTGGGTCTAAGCAGAAAGTAACCCCCTCAACCTCCCGCCGATCGGAGGACCTTCCACTGGGACCCGCCGCATTTCATTGGGGCTTCCGAGACACAGCCGAGGAATTGGAGAATCCCCTAGTCGCTCCCCGAAATCCCTGGCTGCGCGCCGCAAAACGCCTCCTCTGCGAATTTCCATAGCGGGATGGCCGAAATCTTCGGAAACTCCTAAACTGACCATGCGTACTTGGAAAGGATTTACTCTGTTTAGGCTTATCCTCCGGAAGTCTGCCACTCTTGGACTCTCCTCGATCCTTTACCAACTTGTCCAGGTCTTCCCCAAAGAGCAGCCTACCCTTGAAGGGCAATTTTTCGAGTCGAGCCTTGGACGAGCCGTCCGCCGCCCAATTTCGCAACCAAACAGATCTGCGCAGCCACCACTGAGGCCGTGCTATTCGCCAGGGCCCGAATGAGGTTGTAATGGACATCCGCCAAATAGGCCGTCCCCGACTCCAAACAGCCCAGCTCTTTAATCTCTTCCTGTTCTAGATATGGGGAAAGACGCAGCCGTTAAACCCAGCGCAGACAGGCCCGTGCTATCCAAGCACCGCAGATAGACACCTGTAAAGAGAGCGCATCCGCCTCAAAGGCCTGCTTGAGCAAACCATCCACTTTGCGGTCCTGAGCATCCTTTAGGGCCACACTGCCTTCTACCGGTATCGTAGTTTTCTTCATAACCGCTGCCACCGCAGCATCCACTCGAGGTAAACGGAACCTCTCTTTATCCTTATCGGCCAAGGGGTAAAGCCTATTCATCGTGCGGATGCCCCTAAGACCTGCTTCTGGGTGATCCCACTTGTCCTGGATCATCTTATCAACGACTCGGTGAACTGGAAACACCACTTGCGTTTGCCTCACCGCTCGTATCACCGGATCTTCAACCTCCTCTTCATTGACCGGTTGCGTTGCAAGATTCAACATCTGCATAGCCTCCATGATCAATGCGGCTAGCTCATCCCTGCGGAAAACTCTTATGATCTTCACCTGGTCCTCGGGTTCTTGGATTTCTCCTTCTTCGAGACCCTCCAAGCCTTCCTCACGGTCCCAATCCGGGTCTTCAACCTCCGGCCATTCCGCGTCCACGGAGGGTAGAACCTGTGCTCTCGCTCTCTTAGGAGCCGAGGCCCCCTCGACCTTCTCCTCAGTAGCCAAGTGCTGAGACGGCGCCGAGAGTGGCCATGCCGCAGAGGACTTACTTTGCCGCTGCAAGCAAAAGGCCTGATGCATCATTAAGATAAAATCAGGACAAAAGCTCCCCAGGTCTGTTAGACCCTGGACCAAAGCGGCTCCTGAAGGTCCTGCCATCTCCTCCAGCACAGACCCCTGTACCGCCGACTGCACCGACTCTGTCCCCGCTCCATCCAACGCACCTTGCGCTTCAGGAGGGTCCTTGAACTCCATCTGAGATTCCACTGCAGATGAAAGGGAAGCACAGCCGTGGCAAATCCCTGAGTCAGCCACTGTGCCTCTCCGTGTGCCGCAAACAACACACTGCGGTCGCGCCGCCATACCCCTACCAGAGATTCAAACTCCTTGCACAGGTCTCAATGGTCTGGGTTCTTGTGCTTACCCCTTTAACTCTATCAACCTATATTTATATTTAGTTATTGTGTCTTTTCTTGCAATGAAAGAAAATCTCTATGCTGTATCCCGTAGCGCCAAGAAGCCCCTTGCAAATCTGCTGAAACAGGCAGAAAGGAAAACCCTGTCTGAATACTCCCCTCGCAATGAGGAGATTGCGAAAAATCAATTAACAGAAAACAAAGAAAAGAAAGGGAAAAGGACCACCAAATGCTATCCCGACCCCACCGAAAGAGATAAAAAGGCCAACGATCCAAACAGCATAAGTCTCTCCTTTGCACTGCAGCCACGTGGGCTTTGCAAAATGGCCGCCGCAGCTCCGGGAAAGCTGAAAAATAGAAAAGGCGCCAAACGGCTCAGGATCTCCAACAACGCTCCCTGAGCCCGCCCAGCCTCCGGAGCCCCCGCTGCCTGGACCCGGTTCTCTGAACACCGGACAGGACTGCGAAAGAGCCCAAACCGTTGACCCGGCGATCCGCCACTCACCCGCAGAAGCAAGCACCCCTCCAAGCGCTGCTCTCAACGGCACCGGTTACCACACGACTCGCTGCAGCTACATTCCCTCAAGCAGCGCAGAGTCGGTGTGAAGGGCTCATAAGTCAGGAGGCTCTCCCCCGAATTGTCTGGGAGGAGAGAGACCCGAATCCGGACTGCAGTTCCTCAGAAAGGGTAGGGAGCAGGCAAGAACATAACTAGAGACCTTGTCTCCCCCCACCTCGTTTCTCCTTTTTTTTTTTTTTTTAACACTGTAGACCAGGGGTCTCAAACACGCGGCCCCGAGAGACCTTTGTGCGGCCCGCGATGCAGAGGCCAAAAAAAAACCCCCCGGCTTCTGCTGCTGCTGCCGGGATTCCCCCAACTAAAGCTAACGTCCGCTAAACAGCAACATTTCCCCCCCCCCCCCCGGGGCTTCACCGTTCCAGGTTGATGACAGTGTGTGGATCCTCTCCAGTGCCTGAGAGACCGGTCGGTGGCGATTTACAGGTGCGGGAGGAGGAAGAGCGTGCCCCCGAGGCAGGTGCTGCTTTCTGTCACCTGCTGACTGCAACTGTGAGCGCCAGCGGAAAAGCCGCGGATCCCCGCGGTTGGAGCCGCTTCGCTCCACCTGCTGCTACTGTAAGCCTGCCTGAGCCGTGCAGCCCCAGCGATCTCAGGTGAGCACGGTCAAGAGCCTGCAGCCCGGCGAGTGAGCAGCGACCTGCACAGAAAGAAGGCCTGCGGGCCGGGTCGTTGGAGAGCGGATCGCAGGGGGTACTCGGGCCCACAGGGACGGCAGCTATATCCTGTTGACTCTCCTGGCTTCCAGCTTGGGAAAAAGCTACAACTAAATTTACTTGGGCTGATGGGGGGGAGGGGGTTAGGACTAGTAATGGGGGGGGGGTTAGGACTAGTAATGGGGGGGGGGTTAGGACTGAAAATGGGGTGATGGGGGATAGTACTGAAAATGGGGGTTAGGACTGGAGGTGGTCTGATTGGGGGGCTAAGACTGAAAATGGGGTTATGGGGGGGCTAAGAATGAAGATGGGGCGATGGAAGGGTTAGGACTGGAAGTGGGCTGTTGGGGGGCTTAGGACTGATAATGGGCTATGGGGGGGGGGGGCTAGAACTGGTAATGGACTGGGGGGAGGTGTGCTAGGACTGGAAATGGGCCAAGTAGAAGGGGGAGCTTGAACTGCAAATAGCTGATGGGGACAGGGTCTTGGAATGGAAATGGGCTGAGTGGAAGGGGGCTTGGAATGGAAATGGGCTGATGGGAAGGGAGCTAGGACTGGAAATGGGCTGATGATGCGGGGACTAGAAGGGAGCGGATGCTGGGTGGGGCAGGAGCTAGAAGGGAGTTGATGTTGGGGGACGATTAGAATGGGATGGGGCTGGGAGAGTGAAATGGAGAGGGGAAATATATTTTGTGTGGGAGGGAAGAAAAATCTACAATTGGCCGGGTATTGGGAGAGTAAGTGGGGATTGAGGATGGAGGGGTAAAATTTGAGTGGATGAAATAGGAATGAGGAAAGAGCAAAAGGAGAATGATTATTATGTTAAAGCAGATGTAGAGAGAATGGAAAAAAACTAGGAAAGAAGAAAGGACAAATGGACAGCAGACAATGGAGCGTTAGCAGAAGACACGAAGAAACCAAAAGTGGCTGGAACAAAAAATGCACAAAAGGTAGAAAAATATCTCTTTATTTTGAATTTATTAACTGAAATATGTCAGCTCTTGGAAATGTGCATCTTTAACGTCTGCACTTTATTTAATACAAGAGGAAATCAATTTATAGTTTTATTTCTACAGTGTTGTACATTCTAAGTTTGGCTTTTGGGGTTCCCAGTTTAATTGTCTTCCTGTTTCTAAATTGTGATTCCTTGTTTGATGATGGTGTATGTTCTGCATGTTTACTAAAAGTTAGTGTATGGTAACATTATGCAAATATTTATGCAAATGATGCCCTTATGCAAATGAGGCCTGCGTCTTGTGCGGCCCCCGGGTTACTCTACAAGTCCTCATTTGGCCCTCAAAGCAATTTGAGTTTGAGACCCCTGCTGTAGACAATCTGTCTAAACTCCCCAATAAGACCAAAATAGAAGAAATTAAACCATCAACCTATCCTACAGATGCCTTATCTGTTATTCCAGTGAGCCCAACCTGGGCTCACAACGTCCTCCTGCTGCAAGGAGACTGGTCACACTGGGGCTGATGGGAAGCTACAGCAGGCTATATGCAGTGATGTCAGAGTTTTGACATGCCAGTCTCCAGAGTTGCAGGAGGAGGTTGACTACCCAGAGGTAGAGGACTGAACTGGAGGAACGATAAGGAACTGAAATTGAGTCTGGGACAGAGAACCATACTGTCTGGCTCTGTTCTTTAGGCCTCTTTTTGTCATTTGTTGGCACAAAGGACAATCATTCGGTAAATGGTCTGGGTCCAAACATTTTAAACACCAGTCATGTTTATCGGTGACTGATATTGTACCAGAGCACTTGGTATATTTTTTGAAGCCACTGATGTATTTTACCATCGTGGCAGAAAAAGATAGGCCTAAGCCTAATTTAGCAGTAGAAACCACCAAAACTAGAAAAATTGAAAAAAAAAAAAAAAGGTAAAATTAAAAGAAAAATATCAGAGCCACTACCAGGGAAGGTACCGGCGTCGACGGAAAGGCAGATCACAGATTTAAACCAAAAAATTACGTATTTCGGCGGCGACAGGAAGAAAACAACCTGCTGGCTCTGCAGAAAATGAAGAACTGAGGAGAGGACGTGGGAAGGCGCAGGCGCAGTGGATTGCTCCCAAAACCTTTCCAATTGGACACTGGGGAGCGTCCCTGCATGGGCTCCGTCGGTACAGATGATACCCATATGTGAAGACTGCATTCCTGCTTGTTCCTGGAGATGCATCATTTGTCTGCACTTGGAGCAAACTTGAAACCACTGGCCTGCTTCTCTAATAAGATGAACTAAAACAGACACAGAGGGAGAGCAATGGGACCATAGTGTGGCACGTGAAGGCCTGTGATCCACAGTGTCTGACATAAACAGACAGGCCTAACTAGCTTGACCTGTAAATGAAGCCTGTGAAGAGGCCCATAGAAATTGCACATCCCCCAACATGCTGCTATTGTAGAATTAGAACTCAGAAAAAGTATTGGATTAGCTTAGACAAGCAGAACTGAAAGTTGGAAAAATACAGAAAAATATGTTTGAATGCCCCTGATAAGAGAATACAGCTGTAAGGGATTTAATTAAAACTGCTGACAGAAAGGTTACAGAGCCCTGCTTCCCCGCACGTACTAACTAGCCCAATGGCCTTGGAAGAAGGAAAGTAACAAGTTGGTGAACTGGCCATTGTAACTGGGACTAGAAGGGGGGTGAGCAGGTGCTGAGCCCACTCCAAGAACATAATTGGATAATCATATCAGTACCGGGACCAATAGAAGGGGTACGGGAGGTACGGGAGGTTACCGGGACCAATGAAATGTTTTTCTATACCTAGAATGGAGCAAAAGTCTATAAAAGTTGTTGTATTACCAGAGAACATCGCTCAGCCATTTTGAACTTGGTTCTGCTTGAGACATGTGCACAAATAAATGATTTGGACCTTCTGAACAGACTCCTGGTATTATTGGTTTGTCTGCGCTCTGCTGCTACATATTCTTGGTGCGTTGGCCGGGAAGGTGTGGTATTAGAGGGTATATAGGGCAATATACCACGACTTTCCGCCTCTACAGGTTTGGTCCTGCCGGGATCGCGCCCTTCCGACGGGGGCTCGCTCCCTGGCGTCACCGGTCCCTTGTATCGGAGGGAGCTAGTCGGACCTCGGCGGGTGCCGGGCCCGGCTGGAGCCAACACCTCGAACCCGAGTGAGGGGAGTCCGAGGTCCAACTCATGCGCTTGCTTGGGAAGTTTGAGGACCGGATCCGGTGAGTAGAGTTTTGATTTTAGCATGTGTCTAGACAGATAAGAAAGAGCAGTACTGCCAATCTAGCATGAATCTAGCATGAATCTAGCATGAATCTAGCATGAATCTAGCATGAACTTAGCAAACTTCGCACTAGCACTCGCATGAAAGAGAGCTTGATCAACTCTCCAAGACGGACCGACTACCCCTGCGTAAGTAAAGCAGGGCGAAACTCCCATCTTCTAGCATTTGGAACTCGCATGAGACTAGTCAGAATAGATAGCAATGAATGCATTCTGGGATATGTTGCTAGCATGATTGTGTGAATGGAGTGTGAATGAGAGGTCTGGCAGCACGGACCAAGCGAAGGCGGACCCCTGAGTAACGCAGTTCCTGACTGGGCGACCGCGTTCAGGTCGTAAAAAGGGGAAGCGATTGTCGTCTTGTCTTGTTATTTGTTTCCCTTATACGTTTCTAGGGCCGTGTGGACCCCTTACCCACGGTCCGCCCTCCTTTTCCCTTCTGTCTGTTGTTGCGCGCACACATCGAAATGGGAGGGGCGGGGTCTACTAGGAACACTCCGTTAGAATGTATGATCGCACATTTTAAAGAAGGATATTCCGGAGATTATGGTATTAAAATGACTGCAGCCCGTTTACAGATTTTGTGTACTAGGGAGTGGCCCGATCTAGACCCTACCTGGCCCCGAGAGGGAACCTTTAATGTAGGAATTATTCAGTTAGTGCACCATAGAGTGCGAATAGCGCACCCCGATCAGTACCCTTATATAGATTCCTGGTTAAGTATTTGTGAAGATCCGCCCCCTTGGGGGAAGCGCTGTTATGAGGAGCAGTGCAGAATAATGTTAGCAAAGATAGATTATAGTCAGAAAATAGAACAGCCTAGAAGGAAAGGGAAAGGTGAGAAGTCGAGGAAGAAACCCATCCTGGTAATCATGATTCCCCAGAAGTGATTACCAGACAGCCCCAAACCCAGCGCCCAGTGAGAGTAGCCCCACGTCCTGCCCCAGAGCCCCGGAGACAGCGGGAGTGGGACCCAACCCCTGAGCCATCACCCGAAGAGCAGGTAGATGAGCTCCCTTTAAATGAAGAAGATGATTCTACCGAGACTGAAAAAGGAGAATCAGAGACAGAAACAGAACAGGAAGAAATTGAAATTTCCCCGAGTGATACTGACAGTGTAAAAGCGACTGCCAGTGTTAGCTCACCAGTCAAAAGAAAACCAAGAATAAAGCATGTGGGAAAAAAGATAACCCCTGATAGAAAAGTTACGAAAATATCCCTTAGATCCCAAAAGACATCTACTGCCAAGATAATGCCTTTACGGCAAGTACCGGGAATACCCGTAAGAAATGAGGATAATGAGGTGGTGGCGGGACCCCTAAGCTATGTGTATGTTCCCTTCTCTACCACTGATTTGTTAAATTGGAGGACACATTATGCCTCCTATACCAATAAGCCCTAGGAACTTACAGAATTAGTGAATACTATTATGGAAACTCACCAACCAACATGGGCAGATTGTCGCCAGCTCCTGTCCACCTTATTTACTACAGAGGAGCGGACACAAATTAGAAAAGCAGCTATTGACTGGCTGGCAGATAACCCGGTAGCTCCAGGAGAAAGGGGGGAGGAAAGAATAGATAATCGGGAAGCGGCCCAGAGAGAATTCCCGAATGAAGACCCCCAATGGGATCCGAATACAGAAAGAGGATCCAGAGCCCTAGCCCATTTTCGCCAAGGCTTTATACAAGGCCTGAAAAGGGGGGGGCCAGAAAGCTATGAACCTTTCCAAAGTTACTGAAGTTACCCAAAGTATAGATGAGAGCCCAGCAGTGTTTTATGAAAGATTAACTGAAGCATATAGAATGTATACTCCCTATGACCCAGATGCGCCAGGAAGCTTATGCATGGTGAATTCTGCTTTTGTAAATCAGTCTCAACCAGACATTAGACGGAAATTACAGAAATTAGAAGGGTTTGCGGGCATGAATGCAACTCAGTTATTGGAAGTCGCTCATAAAGTGTATGTGAATCGTGATAATGAAAGGCAGAAAGAATGTGATCGAAAGATGAAGAAGAAAGCTGATTTTTTGGCTGCGGCCATAGTTGAACAGAAAAGGGGAGGTTTCCCTAGTCAACGGAGCAGAGGAAGGGGGCGGGGCCAAGGCGGAAGCCAGCCCCAACTAGGCATAAACCAATGTGCCTACTGCAAAGAGGAAGGACATTGGAGAAATGCATGCCCGCAACTTGAAGACGCCCATCAAGATGACGAAAACAATCATCAATGGAGAGAAGGAAGACAAGGAAGTCCCCGAAATCACGGAGGAGCCAATCGAGAGCAATACCAGCGAGAAAGAGGAGAAGCCGTACAAGCATTGGCTGCAACAGCCTATGACGAAGATGACGTGGATTAGGACAGACCGGGCTCCGAGTTTGCTTTAGGTCTCCAGGAGCCTATGGTTGGAATACAAATAGGAGACCAAGTTATGAACTTTATGGTTGATACTGGAGCAGAACATTCAGTAGTAGACAAGAAGATAGCCCCATTTTCCACAAAAGCAATCACCATTGTAGGAGCAACTGGTGCCAAAGCTACAAAGCCTTTTCTTCAGAATCGCATATGCAGTCTAGGAGGACAACAAATAACTCATCAATTCCTGTACATGCCTGAATGTCCAGTGCCACTACTGGGACGAGATATGTTAGCCAAGCTACAAGCCCAAATATCCTTTACTGAAAAAGGAGAAATGTAAATGACCGTGAATTCTCAAGCCAAGCAGGCAGGAATAATGCTGCTTACAGTTCCCCGAGAAGAAGAATGGAGATATTACAGTGATGAATCTGCCCAAGACACCTATTTTGAACAAACTTTGAAAAGCATTGATGCGCCACCTGGAGTATGGGAAGAAGGCAATCCTCCAGGCCTAGCCAAGCATATAGCCCCAATAATTGTAACCCTCAAGCCTAGTGCTACACCAGTACATGTCAAGCAGTACCCTCTCTCAAGAGCTGCAATTGAAGGTATCCACCGCCACTTGCTAAGATTACTAGAACATGGCCTAATAAAAGTATGTCAATCCCCATGGAACACTCCACTTCTGCCAGTGAAAAAGCCTGGAACAGATGACTATCGCCCAGTGCAAGATCTAAGAAGAGTGAATGAAGCAGTTGAGACCATACATCCAGTTGTACCAAATCCTTACACACTTCTAGGACTGATTCCTGCTGAAGCTACCCACTTTATTGTTCTGGATTTAAAAGATGCATTCTATTGCATAAGATTAGCCCCCATAAGTCAGATATTATTTGCATTTGAATGGCAGGACCCTATCTCTGGAAGAGGGGGCCAACTTACTTGGACACGACTACCCCAAGGATTCAAGAATTCGCCTACCATCTTTAGTGCTGCACTGAATCAAGACCTTTCAAGCTATCCAGTGGCCCCGGGGAAGAGAGTGCTTCTCCAGTACGTGGACGATCTGCTGATAGCTGCTGTATCAGAAAGTGAATGTATACAAGCCACCAAAGACCTCTTGCAGTTACTAGATGAAGCTGGATACAAAGTTTCCAGAGCAAAAGCACAGCTATGCCAAAAAGAAGTGAAATACTTGGGCTTTCGTATAACCAAAGGAAGCCGAAAATTAGGCAGAGAGAGAAAAGAAGCAGTATGTAGGATTCCAACCCCAACTACCAGAAAGCAAGTCAGAGCCTTTCTGGGAGCGGCAGGATATTGCCGAATCTGGATTCCCAACTTTGCTCAAATCGCTAAACCATTGTATGAAGCCACAAAAGGAGAAGAAAAGTCGCCACTGGAGTGGGGACCTGAGCAGGATACAGCCTTCAAGACGTTAAAGGAAGAATTGATGTCATCACCAGCCCTTGGACTACCAGATGTTCACAAGCCATTCCACTTGTTTGTACATGAAGCACAAGGAAATGCCTTAGGCATGTTGACTCAGAAATTGGGAAATTGGGAGCGACCTGTGGCATACCTATCGAAACAATTGGACACTGTGGCCAAAGGATGGCCACCTTGCCTGAGAGCAGTTGCAGCTACAGCATTGTTAGTGAGTGAAGCAGACAAGCTCACACTAGGACAGAATATACGAGTCACTGTGCCACATGCAGTCCTTGCCCTTATGGAACAAAAAGCAAATCATTGGCTCACCAATTCCCGAATGTTGAAATATCAGAGTATGTTATGTGAGAACCCACAGATACAACTGGAAGTGAGCCATGCCTTGAATCCAGCCACATTGATACCTATTAGTGAAGAACTCCCAGAACATGACTGTATAGAAGTCATGGACACTGTATTTTCAAGCCGACCTGACCTGACGGATGTGCCCATAGACAATCCTGACCAAATTTATTACGTAGATGGAAGCAGTCTCATCATCAATGGACGACGCTGCTCCGGATATGCAGTAGTCACACAACATGAAGTCGTTGAGTCATCAGCTCTAGCCTCAGGTACATCAGCCCAGAAAGCAGAATTGATAGCACTTATTCGAGCACTACTGCTAGGTGCAAAACTTGTGTTAAATGTATATACAGACTCTAAATATGCCTTCACTACCCTACATGCCCATGGAGCTCTCTATAAAGAACGAGGACTCATCACGTCCGGAGGAAAATCAGTCAAATACGGCCCAGAGATACTGATGTTACTTGATGCAGTATGGGCCCCAACTCGTGTAGCTGTCATGCACTGCAGAGGACATCAAGCAGGAAAAGGAGAAGTTGCTCGAGGAAATAGGTTTGCAGATGCCTCAGCACGACAAGCAGCCATGACAGGACAAATTTCGCCACAAGCCATGCCGATGCAGGCAGCATTGTTTCCAGTACCCTTGAACTTATGGACACCATGATATACCACCAAAGAATTAGATTACTATTGTAATAAGGAAGATGGAGTGCTGAGAGATGGGTGGATTGAGCTGCCACCAGCAGAGGGCAGTCAACCCCCAGGACGAATAGTAATCCCTGAATTGTTGTGCCCATCCTTTGTCAAAGCCTTCCACGAAGCCACACACTATGGAAAAAGTGCTATGGAAAAAGCACTCAGACCACACTTCTGCATCACCATGTTAACAGCCCTATCAGCTTCAGTAGCAGGACAGTGTCTAATTTGGGCCAAAAATAATGCCAAGCAAGGTCCCACACCACCACCCCGAGTTCAGTCAGGAGGCGTAACCCCCATGCACCACCTGCAAATTGACTTTACTAAAATGCCAAAAGCTAATGGATATCGCTACCTATTAGTATTAGTTTGTACTTTCTCTGGGTGGGTAGAAGCCTTCCCAACCAGAACTGAGAAAGCCCGAGAAGTCACCAAAGCTTTACTGAGAGAGATTGTTTCTAGATTTGGAATTCCAGCAGTAATAGGGTCAGACAATGGGCCCTCATTTGTTTCTCAGATTACTCAGCAGTTAGCAAAAGCCCTACAGATACAGTGGAAACTTCACACTGCATACAGACCTCAGAGTTCAGGGAAAGTTGAGCGAATGAATCGTACCTTAAAAGCCCAAATGTCTAAGCTTTGTCAGGAGACTCGCCTGAAGTGGCCCCAAGTACTCCCAACAGCTTTACTCAGAATACGCTCAGCTCCTGTAAAGTCAACAGGATTTTCCCCTTTCGAAGTTTTGTATGGTAAACCCCCACCAATAGTGCAGGGAATTAAAGGGAATTTAGCCCAGATTGGTTCAGAAATAACCAGGCAAGAACTCCTAGCTCTTAGTTTTGTTCTGCAGACTCTCCATGCGTGGATCCAAGACCAGTTGCCTATCAACTTGACAGAACCCTTGCATCCCTACCAGCCTGGTACCTCGGTGTGGATCAAAGATTGGAAGAAGACACCGCTGGAACCTCATTGGAAGGGACCATACACTGTCATCCTGTCTACCCCAACTGCAGTAAAGGTAGCGGAGATCGATTCCTGGATCCACCACAGCAGAGTCAAGCCCGCAGCTGATCCAGAACCCGAGCAGTGGACAACAGAGCAGCATCCTGATGCACCTTTGCGAATCATCTTGAGACGGCAACCGGCATCCTAGAACACTTTTTGGGATTATCCCAGCAACTACAGTGCCTTGCAGTAGCCAAGTCTTTCGAAGAGGATTGCTGTTTCCCAAACAGCAAGAGTTTGTTTCAACGAACCTCATGTGTGTGATTTTTACACACTACTTTGATGCTACATTGATTGACCATATTTCAGAGCCAACTAAGACTGATAAGTTGGTTAATGTGTGATGGACAACTTGAGGATCTTCAATCAACACTCAGCACCCGTTGAATTGCTTCATTAGCAAACGGGACGAAGAAAAGAACGTCGTGGTCAAGATTTGCAAGCTGAGGATTCAGAAGAACTCCAATCAACATGTATCTTTGTCTTTGCTTTGCCCTGGCTGCCTGTTTTGGAGGCATTGAATTGACTCATGCTTTGCCTCCATGCACTGCTTGTATTACTTCTACTCGGACTGGACTGAAAATAACTCAGACTTTGATTTATCACTCTTACTATTCCTGCACTGGTAAAGTGACTCGGTGTATTTATAACACCACTGAACTGAGTGTTTGTACCAAAGGCAAATCTAAAGTATGCTTTAATCCGCATCAGAATCCATCCTATTACACCTTAGAAATGCGATGGAAAGATGCAGATGGACCTTTGATCAATGCCACACGCCCACTCACAGATCCTAGTAAATCTGCTATTTTGTATTTTGATGCTTGTGAAGTAATCAACAGAGATAGTCGTTCTAAGTGTGGTAATTGGGAAAAAACATACTCAAGGGATGACAAATATATGTGTCCAGAAGGGACCACTGGAAGGGGAGCATGCACAGGAAAGAAAGTCTCAGCCGATGTATATAGTACAGCCCCAGAGTCAGATTACTTCTGTCCAAAATGGGAATGTGTCTTTTATGCCACCTGGATTGGTATGGTAGAGAATACCAAAGATAATCGAATGGCTGCATTGCGAAGGCCATATGTCAAAGATCTAGACAAATGCAAGAAAAATGCTTGCAATCCCTTAGAGCTTGTTGTTCTGAGACCTGAAAATTGGAAAAAAGGATTCCGATTTGGTCTACGAATTGCAGGGTCTGGATCAGATCCAGGAACCATAATATATATAAGATTAAATACCCAAGCCCATAAATCATCTAAGTACCATATCCACGACACATTCTATGAAGCCATGCATGTGAATAAGTTTGAAATTCCCCATCCCTTTCAGAACTTATTTCTAGAATTAGCTGGAGCAGTAGTATCCAGTCTAAAAATCTCAGATTGTTACTTTTGTGGGGGGACACAAATGGGTGACCAATGGCCATGGGAAGCCCAAGAATTGAATTACTCAATGACTTACAATTAAACTGAATTACATAAGACTACCAGCGAATGGGTGTTAGCGCACTCAATAGTTGGACGTCTTTGCTATGCACGAACTGGACCCCAGTTCAAACAACAGGTAGGACAGCTGGTCTGTCTTAGCCAGAAGTTCTATAATGACACCACCAAAAAGACATCTTGGTGGACAGGAATTAAAGAACCTGAACCCCCTAACCCATTAGCCAGATTCCCTGAGCTTGCTCATTTATGGACTAATCTTGCCAAACCTCAGGCCTGGCAAGCCCCACCTGGCCTATACTGGATCTGTGGAAACCGAGCATATGCCCGACTCCTTACACACTGGGGAGGGGCATGTATCTTAGGGACCATCAGACCTTCTTTCTTCCTTTTAAACACAGAACATGGAGAACAATTAGGATACCCAGTGTACACTACTAATCATAGACACAAAAGAGCACTGAGACAGAAGAGAGCACCCCTCCAGGTAGGCAAGTGGGAGAAGTGGAAGGGTGATGATTGGCCACCAGAGAGAATCATTGAATACTATGGGCCTGCCACTTGGAATGATGATGGTATGTGGGGATATCGAACCCCAATCTATATGATTAATCGTATTATTCGCTTACAAGCCGTAGTTGAAATAATAACCAATGAAACTAGCCAAGCTCTTACACTTCTCGCTAGACAGAGTACTCAAATGCGCACTACTATATATCAGAACCATTTAGCATTAGATTATTTGTTGGCAGCTGGAGGAGGAGTATGTGGTAAGCTGAATTTGACTAATTGTTGTTTAAAAATAGATGATAAAGGTCAAGTAGTTGAAGAAATTGCTGAAACTATGCGAAAGCAAGCTTATGTGCCAGTACAAACTTGGCATTCACTAAAGTTTCCTAACTGGTTTGCAGGTCTTTTCTCATGGCTAGGAGGACTTAAAACTTTCCTTATACTAGTACTAATAATCATTGCTGTCATTTTACTGTTACCATGTATAATCCCATGTTGTATGCGTTCTATTCATAGTGCTATTGAAAGTACAGTAGAGCGGAAGACCGCAACTAAGATTATGGCCTTATACCAACCTAAACCTCCTGCATATAGTCGGAATCCTCTGACCATGATATAACCATTTTAAGTGATTTAATTCTCACACCTTATTAAGTAATAGGGTGAGATTAATCAAAGGGGGGAATGTGGCAGGTGAAGGCCTGTGATCCACAGTGTCTGACATAAACAGACAGGCCTAACTAGCTTGACCTGTAAATGAAGCCTGTGAAGAGGCCCATAGAAATTGAACATCCCCCAACATGCTGCTATTGTAGAATTAGAACTCAGTAAAAGTATTGGATTAGTTTAGACAAGCAGAACTGAAAGTTGGAAAAATACAGAAAAATATGTTTGAATGCCCCTGATAAGAGAATACAGCTATAAGGGATTTAATTAAAACTGCTGACAGAAAGGTTACAGAGCCCTGCTTCCCCGCACGTACTAACTAGCCCAATGGCCTTGGAAGAAGGAAAGTAACAAGTTGGTGAACTGGCCATTGTAACTGGGACTAGAAGGGGGGTGAGCAGGTGCTGAGCCCACTCCAAGAACATAATTGGATAATCATATCAGTACCGGGACCAATAGAGGAGGTACGGGAGGTTACCGGGACCAATGAAATGTTTTTCTATACCTAGAATGGAGCAAAAGTCTATAAAAGTTGTTGTATTACCAGAGAACATCGCTCAGCCATTTTGAACTTGGTTCTGCTTGAGACTTGTGCACAAATAAATGATTTGGACCTTCTGAACAGACTCCTGGTATTATTGGTTTGTCTGCGCTCTGCTGCTACAATAGTAGTTTGGGAAATCCAATACCCAGGAAATAAAGGCCTTTAGGTGTTTCAATAAAGCTCTGGAATAGCCGTCCATTTAGAATTGTGAGTGGTCATAAAAGCTACCTATGACACTCAGTGAACCTGCCTGACCTCAGAGAGGGTTCTGCTTGAATACATCCGACTCCTGGCAAAATCCATTTTTTTCAGCACACATCCATCAAAAATAATAGGATACTGTAGAATATCATAATGCACAGCACCATATTGGATACACTATAAGCAAATTTGTCTGTTTTCATTATATATTATGCATTTACAGATAGTTCTTACCCTTCTTTTTAACCTCTCCCGTTCTTTAAGAGTTAGAGTATCAGCTTTAGCAATTACAGGGACAATATTCACTTTGTTGTGTATGGCCTTCATGAACTGAACATCAAGAGGCTTAAGGCTGAAACAAAACCAAATATAAAGAATTCATGTATTCATATACACTACAAATCACTTAATCTAAAAAAAGATATAGAATTATCCATATAATCCAACATTAGTGAAAAGTGCATGACCACATCTCATTATGCAGATTCTTCTGGATTTTTACTTTAAAAATTACTTCAGGAAAACTATACACATGTCTGTATCTGCTCCTTGGTGCACATTAGTTGACCTAGGAAAAACTCACATATACATTTGATTTTTTTAAGACTGTTGTACACCTATGTGTAAATCTGTCCCAAGCCTGCCCTTGGGACTACTGCCTTAAACAGCAGGTAAACTTATGCACAGAACTTTATCTGCACACAGGGTGGGCAATATTTTTTTTTTAAATCCACTTCGCCAATAGGCTTATAAATAAAAATAAAATGAAAAAAAGAATATAAAGTGGTAACTTTGTAATAGACTAACTTTAACTAACTTTTGGATATTATTACTTTATATTCTTTACATATGTTTATTAAACCTTTAAAATAGATTAACATGGCAACCACACTACTTTGGCCAATGGCTTTGAAATTAGCCTCCTAAGCCTAAGACCTGATCTTTATCTTTATTTCAGCATTTGATATACCACCCAAGCAATAGCGTCAGGGTGGTGTACAAAATCAAATTAGGCTGTAAACAAGGAAAATGGAAAGGAACTCCATTGAAAGCCAGGAAACAGGAAAGAAAAACAGATAGAAAGGTATGGTTAGGAGATATAGGGATAGGTACAATACTAGATATCAAAGAAAAAAGAAAAGGAAAGCCAAACAGGCGGGAGAGGAGGGCAGTAAGGGGTGGGGAAAGGGTAGGTCAAAAGCAAGATGAAAGATGAGTTTTGAGCATGGCTTTGAAGCTGGGAAAAGACAATTCAGTACAAAGCGTTAGTGGCAATGAGTTCCAGAGTGCAGGGCCCAGGAAGAAAAACGCAGTGTGGCGGGTAAGCTCAAGGTGTACTTGTGTGGGGAGGGAAGGGAAAGATGGTTCAAATGGATGACGGAGTAGACGTGGGGAAGCATGAATGTGAATAAGATCTGCATGATACTGAGGGGTATCAGCATGAATAACCATGTAAACAGTGCTGAGCATTTTGTATGTGAACCTGAATTTAAGGGGGAGCCAATGTAGATGTATGAGTAGAGTGGTAACATAATCAAGTTGGGAGGAGTAAGTGAGAAGGCGAGCTACAGTATTCTGGATAAGCTGTAATCAGCGAAGTTGATATTTAATTGCTCCAATATTCACGTCCAAGTACAAACCTGACAAAGAATTCTGTTTTGAATTTAATACTATAAGCAAAAACATGACATTTTACTTAACAGATAATGTCCTTTCCTGGAGTCCTGCTAGACAAGTCCAGACAAGTGGGTTGTGCTCCCAAATCAGCACATATGGAGACAGAGAAAACACTAGAAACTTACTGTGACATCATCACTGCTACTACTGCTGATGCAAACTTAAGTATTTGTACCCAAGCAGAAAGTCAAGAACCCCTGACCGCACACAACTTCAATGAGGATACTAAAGGAAACACAGAAACATGACGACAGAAAAAGACCACATGGCTTATCTAGTCTGACCTTCCATATCAACCACTACAAGAGACTTTTTTCCTTTAGAGATCCTCTGTGTTTGTCCCATGCTTCTTTGAATTCAGACAGTGTCCTCATCTCTACCACCTCCACTGGGAGACTATTCCATGGATCCACCACTCTTTCCATAAAGAAATATTTCTGCATATCACTCCTGAATCTATCCCCTTTCACCCTCATCCCATGTCCCCTCGTAGCAGAACTTGCTTTCTCAAATACCGTGGTCCGATCATCACCTTATCAAACTAAACCTCAACTACACTATTAACTGTACCATAACACACACAAGAAAAGACCAAACAACAAAATTTAAAAAATTTAATGAAAACGAGTTCCTAGATTCCACAATTCCATACCTTACCCTATCACCAACAAATCTGGATGAAGCCGTCAAAAACTGGCATACTACCATAAACAATGCAGCCAAAATAACTCAATGTAAGAAAAAACCAACTCACTCAAAAAACAACTGCACACCGTGGTTTAATAGCACATTAAAACAAATGAAAAGAGTACTAAGAAATCTAGAACGTAAATGGCGTAAAACCAAATCCAATATTGAGAGAGAAATATATTACAACCACCTCACACTCTATAAAGACGCTATAGATAACTCAAAGAAAAATTATTACGCTACAATCCTTTCAAAATCATATAATAGACCAAGAGAACTATTTTCCATTGTTAGCAACCTTACAAACACTTATCAAACCTCTAGCAACGAAATCACTGACATCTCTGCACAAACTCTAGCCAATTATTACCAAAAAAATACAAAATACTCACCAATGACCCTAGACCCTAGCTACAAACCCCTCCACATACTAAATGAATGGCCAGAATTTAACCCCATATCCAAAACTTCATTAAAAAATATCATTATCAATCTCAACACCACAACTTCCTATCTCGACCCCTGCCCAGTAATCTGGATAAAAAACACACTCCCAACTCTTTTATCCTTCATACTCCCCTTGGTCAATCTATCACTACTCCAAGGTTACCTCCCACCTGCACTTAAACATGTACAAATCAGACCAATCCTGAAGAATACCTCACTTGACAAAACTTCCCCAAAATCTTACCGACCTATCTCAAGTATACCTTTCTTAGCAAAAGTCATTGAAAAAACTGTACAAATACAGACACAAGATTTCCTTGATTCATCCTACCCACTTGACGACCAACAATATGGATTTCGTCCCATGCACGGAGTTGAAACTCTACTGACTGTTCTAACTGATACACTCCTAAGAGGAATAGACAACCACAAAAAAGCCTTCATCCTCTTATTTATCGACATCTCAGCCGCTTTTGATAGTGTTCTCCACTCAATAATGCTTAACAACTTAAGACACATAGGTATCTACTCTACAGTTCATAAATGGTTCACCTCCTATCTGAGCAATAGAACCCAAAATGTCAGAATAGGCGATCAAACATCAGAATCATATAAATTTGAAACAGGCTTACCACAAGGCTCTGCGCTCTCAGCTCTTCTATTCAATATATACATAAAACCAGTTTGTGACATATTTAAAAAACATGGTGTACTCTATCATCTTTATGCAGATGATATTATGATGTACATCCCTTTCACAATTCCTAACATACCGTTGCAACTCCTATCAGATTGTTTTAATGAAATAACTTCATGGCTAAATGCCCACAATCTTCAAATAAACCAATCAAAAACCGAAGTACTAATAGTCACTAAAAACCAAGATTACACCCCACCAACACATATAACACTTCAAAACCAGGAAATTAAAATAAAAAATGAAGTAAGATACTTAGGTGTCATAATAGATAAACATCTTACATTAGATACCCATATCAGGAACACCACAAAGAAAATTTATTTCAAACTCAAAACGCTTAAACAACTTAGACCGCTTGTATACATACATGATTTCATCAGTATAATCCAAGCCACCATAACCCCCCACTTTGACTTTGCTAACCTGATATTATTAGGTACATCAAAAAATAACATTAAAAGACTTCAAATTGCACAAAACTCAGCAGCTAGGATTATAACGAAAACACACTCTCATCAACATATAACACCAATACTAGCTTCACTTCACTGGCTACCAATTCAAAGCCGGATAGAATACAAAACACTAATAACTGCTTTTAAAACACTATTTGATATGGCACCAGACACATTAAGTAACTTAATTACCAAAGAACATTCAAAACCTACTCAAAGAAATGCTCAACTGAACAAACTCAAAACCCCCAAAGACTTCATAAAATCAAATAAATCCACAAACTACAGAGCGTTCTCACATGCAGCCCCAATAGCCTGGAATGCCCTCCCTGTCGAGCTAAGAACGTTAACAGAGATTAATGAATTCCGCAAAAAACTGAAAACACACCTTTTCACAATACACTACAACAACATAGATCAACCCTCAAAAGAATTTGATAATGGATAATCACTCTCTACTCATCATCTCACTATACTTTCTGCTCAATATATCACGACAATAGAAAAGATAATCCACCCTACCTGAACCTGATCCAATCATTATGTCTATATCTCACATAAAATGTAAATGTATAAATAATGTTTATAGTGTTGCACTGTCCTGTGCCAATCTGTTTAACATATCCTAGTAACTTTACATTGTATATAGTTATGACGTTTCATGTAAATGTATACATAATGTTTATAGTGTTGCACTGTTCTGTGCCAATCTGTTTAACATATTCTATTAACTTTACATTGTATATAGTTATGACGTTTCATGTAAAACAAACAATGTTTTGTTGACTGTTGTTAATTGTGAACCGCAGCTGATCTCTGGAAGCTGCGGTATATAAATCCTTGTTAAATAAATAAAATAAAATAAATAAATAAAGAGGCTCTCCTCCTGTGCATTTATGCCACGGAGGTATTTGAATGTCTCAATCATATCACTTCTATCCTGCCTTTCCTCTAAGGTGTACATATTAAATCCTTAAGTTTGTCCTCATATGCTTTATAATGAAGACAACTAACCATTTTAGTAGCCACCCTGAAGGTGCGGTTTCCAAAACTGCACACAATACTCCAAATGAGGTTGCACCAAAGACTTATAAAGAGGCACTATCATCTCCTTTCTTCTGCTGGCCATTCCTCTCCCTATGCACCCAAGCATCCTTCTAGCTTTTGCCGTTGCCTTTTCTACCTGTTAGCTACTCTAAGATCATCAGACACAATCACGTCTAGGTCCCGCTCTTCTTTAGTAGACAAAAGTACTTCACCCCCTATACTATATTGCTCCCTTGGATTGCTGCAGCCCAAATGCATGACTTTGCATTTTATAACATTAAATCTCAGCTGCCAAATGCTAGACCATTCTTCAAGCTTAGCTAGATCCCTCCTCGTGTTATCTACACCTTCCTGGGTGTCTACTCTATTGCACATGTTGGTTTCATCTGCAAAGAGGCAAACCTTACCCAACAGCCCTTCCGCTATATCACTAACAAAGATGTTAAAAAGAATCGGACCAAGGACAGATCCCTGGGGCACACCACTGGTAACTTTCTTCTCCTCAGAGTGAGCTCCATTTACCTGTACCCTTTGTCGCCTCCCACTCAACCAATTTCTAACCCAAGCAGTAACTTTAGGGTCCATCCCTAGAGTGCTCAGTTTGTTTATAAGTCGCCTGTGAGAAACAATGTCAAAGGCTTTGCTGAAATCTAAATACATCACATCTAGGGCTCTCCCTGGGTCAAACTCCCTGGTCACCCAGTCAAAAGAAATCAAACAGATTTGTCTGGCAAGACCTGCCTCTGGTGAATCCATGCTGCCTCAGATCCTGTAATCATATAGAACTATGTACAGCATGTGAAGGACAGTCTTTGAATGGGTCTGTGAAGAAGGATATAAGCCCGCAGGGCCAAACCACAGAGTAAAAAGACAGAACACAAGTGCAGGTTCTGGAATGGTCTAGCAGGACTCAAGGAAAGGGCATTATCTAGTAAGTAAAATGTCACCTTACAGTTCTTCCTGCTAGATCAGTCCAGACAAGTGGAAAAGTACCAAAGCTATGACTCCACTGGATGGGAAGAAGACATGGCATCCTTCAAACTATCTGCATTGAAGACCATGTCCGCCCTAGCGTGGATATTCAAAACAAAAGTGGAACAGGATGACCACATCACTACCCTACAAATGTCAATGGGAACAAAATAACTATGCTTCAACCCAGGATGAAGCCTGCACCCGGATGGAATGCGCATGCAATCCCTCTGGGACTGGTTGGTTCCTCAACAAATAAGATGAGGCCACTGCCTCCTTTATCCAGTGGCATAGGGTAGCCTTAGTGGCCGCCTCACCCTTACACATTATCACAAAGACGACAAAGAGCTTTTCTGACTTCCAGTTGGCAACCTTCAGGTACCTAAGTAGTATGGTTTATGGTTCATTAAAACTTTTTGTAGCATCCTTCAAGGTCAACATAGCAGTTTACATAAAATCAAATGAAGCTAAAATGAAGGAAAAAAACTCCATCTAAACAAATAGGAAAGCAGAAACCATGCATACTACAGGAGAGAGAAAGAGAGAGGCAGGTTAACTTCACTTGTGAGTTTTGTGTTTTTCGTACTTTCTAACTTTTTTTTTTATTTTTGCTTTAGTCCAGCATCTTTCTACCACATTAAAAGAGATACATTTGGCTATTAGAGTTGACTTTTTTGCATTCCTTGCTTCCAATTTAAATACCTTACAGACACTGGGAAATAGCTACTGCGATTTTTGTGGATCCTGCGTCAAAACTGGATCGAGATTATCAAATATGCACACGTTATTTCTGACCAATCAGGAGGCTGGTTTAACTAACCAATCACAATGCAGATATCTAGCCAACAGTGCAGCTATAAAAACACGCAGAATTTTTGAATTTCATATGCTTTCTGGATCGACCATGAAGATGACTCGGATCCTGACAATGAAGGAGCATGTTTGTGTTCCTTTATGAGTGAGAAAGGATTTTCAAGCCGTCAGATAGCCAGGAAAATTGGCTGCAGTCAGAGCGCTGTTAAGATTGTACAGAAGAAGAAAGAAACGGGTTCAGTGGTGGACAAGCCTCGTTCAGGTTGTCCATGTGCATCATCATCAGGCCAGGACCGCACACTACGATGCATTTCACTGACTAATTGCAAGTTGACCTCTCCTCAGCTACTTTGAAAGTGGTCAGACAAGAGTGAGGTCAGTGTCAGTTCATCAACAGTTTGTCACCGGTGCCTGCAGTTTGGTCTCCGGGGCTGCAAAGCACGGAATAAGCCACTGATGACTGACATTCAAAGGCACAACTGGATAGTGTGGGCAAGAAAGCACTCAACCTGGTGGACTGAAATGTGGGAAAAGGTGCTAGTCAGCGATGAAAGCACCTTCTGCCTGTTTGGTAACCAGGCCCACACCTATGTGAGGAGATTCAAGCCCCGAGTATCTCAACCTCACTGTGAAGCATCTTTTGAAGGTCATGGTCTGGGGCTGCATCGCTGCCAGTGGCGTTGGACGTCTTCACATAGTTGATGTACTTGGCCCCGTTGACCATTCCATCACCATACTGCAAAAGTGCATGGTGCCATCAGCACACCAGCTGTTTCCTGGCCAGTTGCTGTTCGAAGATGACAATGCACCCTACCATTGCTCCAGACAGGTGATCAGCTCGAAGCAGCGGAACAACATCAAGTCAATGGACTGGTCTGCCCAGTCTCCAGATCTGAATCCAATCGAGAACCTGTGGCACAAGGTGGCCTTGGAAATATCCAAGAGGCATCCGACATCAAAGCGTGAGCTGATTGAGTCACTCATTGCAGTTTGGAACCGCGTTGTCACCAACGATCACCTTGTCAGACTGGTTCATTCAATGCCGACAAGGTGCAATCAGGTGATCAAGAACAAAGGGTGGCCCATCAAATACTGAGCCATCACTGACATATAAAAAAGGGCCTTTATCAAGGCCACATACATTAATTTGAAGGAAACCTGGGGTGCGTCCATAATATTTTAAAGCATACTTATAATAATGTATCGTTGACCAACGATGTACATTACGCAATTTTCACAGAAAATCTATCAACAGGACAACTATGGGGAACAAACTCAGAAAATAAGGGCCAAACCAATACTAAAAGTTGGCATTAATAGCCAAATCTATCATTTATCATGAGATACACAGAAAAAGTCACTGGGAGGAAAAAGAAATTAAGATATAAGGTCACAAAGTTGAAAAACCGCCAAATCTACAAGTGATTCCAGACCTTTGCACACCACTGTAAATACTTCTAAGGGGCAACAGGTGTTATCAGTAAAGGCCTTTTGGAAAAGATATCTTGAGACTTGGTCTTGAATTTGGTAAGAAAGTTCTTGTCGGAGATGAGAAGGGAGGTTATTACAAAGGTTAGGAGCACAAAAAAAATGCTGAATGTCTGGTAGATTCATAGTGAGCATGAGAGGGAGGGGGAAGATAGAGGCAATTTGCATGGAGAGATTGAACAGCCAAATACAGAGTGTGAATAATGATTAGCAATGAAAGGTAAGGAGGGGTCCCAATGTGTAAAACTTTATGAACCATAATAAGGATTTTATACTGGATGCCAATGAAAATGAAACAGAAAAGGCAGGACATGAGTAAATTTAGATGAATTAGCTAGCAGTCTAGCAGCTACATTTTGTACAATTTAACACCTTTTCAGTTCATAAGCAGGAAGACCAGAATAAATCGTTACTCACCTGTAATAGGTGATCTCCAAGAACAGCAGAAATCAGTCTTCACATATGGGTAACGTCAGCATGGGAACACTCCCTGGCATCCAATAGGAATGCTTTTGGGAGTGTTCCTCCACACATGCATGGAGGAATGCTCCCCAAAGCATTCCTAGTGGATGCTGTGGAGTGTTCCCGCGCCGGGCTCAGTCGGTGCCGATGTACATGTAAAGACTGACTTCCTGCTTGTTCCTGGAGATACAATATTACAATAGTTTAGTCTGGACATTACTAAGCTGAAGATGATGGCGAGTTGTGCAGATGATTAAAGGGTGTATGTCATCTGCATAGAAGTAGGCTGAGATTCTGAATTCTTGGATAATTGTCAGAGGAACAAAAAAAATATTGAATACAAGTAGGGTGCGTTCTGAGCCCTGGGGAACACCACAAATTAAGGGACAAGAAATAAACCCAAAGGAAACAGTGGAGGAGCAGCTAGTCAGGAGGGAGGAAAACCATTACAATACAGTGCCGTGGAGACCAAGATCATAAAACAAGGAACATCGGGTTGAGTGTTAATGAGATCAAAAGCGGAAGACAGGTTACGAGAAACAGCTAAAAAGATGTTACCTTGGTCAATATTACTATGGACCTCACTAAGGAATGAGGACAGGATGGTTAAAATGGTATATCCTGGTCAAAAGCCTGACTGTCGAGTAAGTAGTGTGTTGGTTTTCTCCAAGTGATCAAATAGTTGAGAAGAGACTAATTTTTCCAGAATTTTGGAGAGAAATGGAAGGTTTGATATGTGTCTATAATTGACCGATATAGATGTGTCGGAAGTAGGCTTCTTAAGTATAAGGCAGGCAAGAGCCTGTTTCTATGGAGAGGGGACAATTCTGGGTGAAAGTATTGATCATAGAAAGGATGATAGAAAATAAATAAAGGGAGTCCGCATCAAGGCAGGAAGATAGGAGATCAAGGGGATACGTGTTTTTCTGGGATGAAGATATGAGTTTGGATAAGGATAAGGAAATGAGATCTAATGAACTCCAGGCGTGTGATGCACCTAGGAAAGAACTGCAAGGGAGGAAGTGACATCACCAGGGCGCATGGCCGAGTAAGTGAGAAGCTCCGAGGACAAGATTCGCAAAGTGGGGATAAAGGTGCACAAATTCCCAGAACTAACCCCCTCACTTGTGAAAGAGAATGGTGGTGACAGGTAGGGAGCCAAATATGGCTGCAACAAGGAGAAAAAACACGTGGAATTAAAGGAATTTGCATTTTGAAAGACTAAGCAACAGGAAAAAGAGTGGCAAGATGGCGGACACCCGGTCAAAGGTGAGCGATCAAGGGGGTGACAGAGGCAGATGCCCTTGGGCAAATCAAGAGGGCTGACATGCAGCACAGGTTCGCAAGTAAGGAGAGACATTGCGAACATAAAAGAGGTGGTGACAGATATGGTAGCAGGCCTCATATCAGAGGTTGAGGAGGTAGGACAGTACGTGGAGGAGCTTGAAGGTAGGGTGGAGGAGATGGGGTAGGCAATGGAGGAACTGTGAAAGGAGCTGAATTACCCGGAAGGAGAGAATAAGAAGCTATAGCCCTAAAATTGGAGGACCTCAAAAATAGGTTGAGGAGACAAAACCTCCGTATTAAGGGCATCCCAAAAGGTGAAGAATTTTGGGACTTTTCCATGATAAAGAGAGAAACTTTTGGGCAACTGCTGGACAATGAGCAAGAGGGCACAATGGTGGAGATCATAAAAATAGATCAGGCCCATAAGACCCTGAACCCATCAAAGAACCAAAAGCCATCAGACATTGTGGTATGTCTTCAAGATTATGGTACAAAAGAGCAAATAGCCACCCAAATGAGAAAGGTAGGCAAATTCATCTGGAAAGGGCATACCACTGCGGTTTTTCTGTATCTTGCTACAGTTACACTGGTGAGAAGGCGGACTTTGAGTGGCTACACAACATACTAAGACAAGAGAAAGCATAGTTACTCACCTGTAACAGGTGATCTCCGGGAACAGCAGGAATTTAGTCTTCACATATGGGTATCGTCGGTACCGACGGAGCCTGCGTGGGAACGCTTCCCAGCGTCCAATTAGAAAGCTTTTGGGAGCATCCCCCAGCGCCTGCGTGCTGCATTCCCGCCTTTCCAAACTGCCTCTCTCCAGTTGAGTTTTAACGCTGAGACAAAGAGAGAGAGAGAGGGAAAGGAAAGAAAAGAGAGATACAACTTCTAGGGGAGGTGGGTGGGTTGTGAAGACTAAATTCCTGCTGTTCCCGGAGATCACCTGTTACAGGTGAGTAACTATGCTATCTCCAGGAACAAGCAGGAATATAGTCTTCACATATGGGGACTCCCTAGCTACAGATGCCAGGGAGAAACCCCAGAAGTTGTGTGCCCGTGTGAAAGGGCTCCACTTCCCCCCATGGATCTCTGGCATCCTACCAGGGATGGTGGGTATGAGTTGATTAAGTATGGAACAGGTGCTGTAGAACAGCCTGACCAAACAAGGCATCCCGGCGGGAGTCCTTGTCTAAGCAGTAATGGGCTGTGAAGGTATGAACCGAGGCCCAAGTAGCTGCTCGACAGATGTCATCAATAGACACAGAGTGTAGATGAGCCATTGAGGCTGCCATGGCTCTCACATTGTGAGCTGTGACATGGCCTTCCAGAGAAAGGCAAAAGAAATACACTGTGCAATCCAGTTGGATAATGTTCTCTTGGAAATTGGAAGTCCCAAATGAGAAGGATCGAAAGCAACAAAGAGTTGGGAGGACTTTCTATGTTGCTGTGTCCTCTGTAAGTAAAAGGCAAGTGTTCTTTTACAGTCCAAAGTATGAAGATTCCTTTCTGCATTTGAAGCATGAGGCCTTGGAAAAAATGCAAATGCAATGTGTGCCTTTGAGTCAGTCCTGAAAATACAGGCAGGTAAACCACCTGGTTTAAAAGAAAAGGTGAGACCACCTTTGGCATAAAGTGTGGATGAGTCCTAAGGACTACCTTATCATGATGGAACCTCGTGTAAGGAGGATCAGCAACTAATGCTTGCAATTCACTGATGCGACGTGCTGATGTGATTGCAATGAGAAAGATAACGTTCCAGGAAAGGAATTTCAAGGAGGTAGTAGCTAAAGGTTCAAAAGGTGGCTTCAAGACCTGCCCCAGAACCAGATTCAGGTCCCATGCCACTGGAGGTGGCCTAATGGGAGGCTTAGTTAGAAGAAGGCCCGTCATAAATCTCGCTATGAGAGGATGCAAGGAAATAGGTTGAACATTTAGAGGCTTTAAAGAAGCTGAAATAGCACTTAAATGGACTCTTACTGAGCTAGTCTTAAGTCCTGCATTAGATAAATGGAGATATTCTAGTAATGATTCCAGAGGTATCGCAGAGGGGTGAAGACCCTTTTGCGAACACCATATGGGAAACCTTTTCCACTTGAAAGCATAAGAACGTCTTGTGGAAGGTTTCCTGGAAGCACAAAGGACATCCCTTACTTGCTGAGAAAGGTTAAGACCATGAAGGTCTAGGCTCTCAGCAACCAGGCCCCGAGATGCAGAGAGTGGGGATTGGGATGCCACAACATCCCGTCCTCCTGAGACAGGAGATCTGGAGCAGATCCTAACTCTAGAGATGGAGCTTGAGAGAGATGCAGGAGCAGATGGTACCACACCTGCCGTGGCCAATGTGGAGCTATGAGAATCATGTGGCCCTTGTCTCTCTGAAGCTTGAATAGGATCTTGGGAATTAGGGGAATGGGTGGAAAGGCATATAGGAAGTCCTGACCCCAATGGAGGTGGAAAGCATCCCTGGCCTGACAACCCTGAGCCGGAATTCTGGAACAGAACCGGGGAAGTTTGGCATTCAACAGACTTGCAAAGAGGTCTATGTCCGGAGTTCCCCAAATTTGAAAAATGTTTGCTACCTGGTCTGCATGGAGAGACCATTCGTGTGGAAGCAGAACTCAACTGAGTCTGTCTGCCCAAGAGTTTTGAATGCCTGGCAGATACACCGCAAGGAGATGAATCTGATGCTCTCTGGTGAGGGACCATAGTCGCAAAGCTTCATTGCAAAGCGACAGAGAGCCTGTTCCTCTCTGCTTGTTCAGATAGAACATAGCTACTTGATTGTCCGTCTGAATTAGGACTGTCTTGTAGCTGAGCTGAGTATGGAACACTCGAAGAGCAAGGAAGATTGCTCTGAGTTCTAGGAGATTGATATGTAAGTGGGTCTCCTGTGGAGACCAGGTGCCTTGGGTAGAGAGATCTTGCAGATGAGCTCCCCAACTCAACTGTGAGGCGTATGTTGTTAGAGTGACCTGGGGTATGGGTTGCTGCAAAGGGGACCCCACCAACAGGTTTTGGGTTGACTGCCACCACTGTAGAGACAAAATAAGGCGACTTGTGTTTGCTATTTTGTCTGATAGGCAGCCTGATGCCTGAGTCCACTGAGTGGATAGAGTCCATTGGGCTGCTCTCATATGGAGGCAAGCATAAGGAACCACGTGCACGGTAGATGCCATGTGGCCTAGTAGTTGTAACATTTCCCGAGCAGTGAGATGAGTTTTTAACACTGCTTGGGAGGCTAACTGCACAATGCGAAGGCAGCGGGCCTGTGGAAGATAGGCCCTTGATTTTCTGGTATCCAGCAGAGCTCCTATAAACTATAGAGACTGAGTTGGAGTTAGGCTGGATTTTGGGATGTTTATGACCAGGCCCAAATACTGAAGGATACGCATTGTGCAAGATAGGGAAATTCTGGCCTCTGACTCTGATGGGGCTCGAATGAGCCAGTCGTCTAAGTAGGGGAAGACTTATATTCCTAGAGTGCAAAGAAATGCTGCCACTACAGCCATGCATTTAGTAAACACCCTTGGTGCTGAGCCCAGGCCAAAAGGAAGAGCCCTGTACTGGTAGCGCTTCCCCTGAAATAGAAACCAAAGGAATCTTCGGTGAGTTGGATGGATGAGAACATGAGTGTATGCATCCTTCAGAACAAAGCCAATCCTGACTCTGAAGGTATGGCAGCAGAGTTCACAGAGAAATCATCTTGAATTTCTCTTTCAACAGGAATTTGTTCAGTTCTCTGAGGTCTAAAATGGGTCTGTGTCCCCCTGTTTTCTTTGGAATAAGGAAATAAGGGGAGTAAAATCCTGTACCCTGTTGGGAAATGGATACGTGTTCTATTGCTCCATGGGCAAGAAGTAAATTGACCTCTTGACTCAACTAAGTGTTGAGAGAAGCCTGAGAATTGAACTGTCTTACCACTGTAGGAGGGGGCATGTTGAAGAAATGAAGCTTGTACCCCTCCCTTACAATGGAAAGAGTCCATTTTTCTGTTGTTATCTGCCCCCATCTGGGGGCAAAATGACACAACCTTCCTGGGATGGTGGAAGGCTCTGGCCCATTCAGGGCCAGAAAGGCCAAGTTCTCTAGATGGGAGTCAAAGCCCCTGTGGAGGCTGAGTCTGCTGGTCCGGTTGAGGCTTAACAGTCTTTGATTTCTTTTGCTTTGGGGGCTGCTGTCCCTTTCGGGCAGACTGACCTGCAGAATGCACCCGCTGGGTATAGGAGGCGTAAAACCTCTTCTTTTTAGAGAAGAATTGTTCCTTGTAGGATTTTCTCCTTGCAGGATCAGCTGTAGCCTTGGAGAGTCTATCCAAAGTGGTGTTATCAGCATCCAGCTCATTAGCTTTCTCTTGCCAATTTTTGCCAAAGAGATTTTCGCCTGTACAAGGGATATTCCCCAGTTTGTCCTGTACCCAGAGTTCTAAGTCAGATGCCTGGAGCCAGGCAATGCTACAAGCCCCTATGGCAATGGCAGAGATTCTGCTTATGCACTCAAAGCAGTCAAAAGCTGCACGATTAACAAACTTGGAAACATCCTGGGCATGTTTGACAAGTGTAAGATAATCCTGCCTTTTATCATCAGGAAGGAGATGGCTCATAAGTTCTAGATCTCCTGTAACCTCCTTAAGGAATATTCCCATATATAAGATGTAGGAACTAATCCTGGCAGAAAGCATAGAGGCCTGGAATGTTCGACGCCCAAAGGCATCAAGAGTCCTACATTCACGTCCTGGAGGATTAGATACATGTCTTTTTGCACTCTTGATACTTCTCATAGCTGACTCCACCACTATGGTGTGGTGTGGCAACTGAGTTTTTTGAAATCAGGACAAGGAGGCACTCGATACATGGTATCCAGCCTACGGGAATGAGGAGAGGAAGTAAGAGGTGTTTCCCACATTCTTAACATGAGATCATGCAAGATCTCATGAATAGGCAAAGCAGCCGCTTCCTTGGGAGCTTTAGGATATTGTAAAATCTCCAACTCCTTTGCCCTGGGCTCTGTTTCAGGAGCCACTGTGATGGAAAGACCTCTAGCCACCTCCCTGATGAAATCCTGAAGGGATATATCCTCTGGAGGAGACATCCTACGTTTAGAAGAAGGCTCCTCAGAGAGAAGTACTCTGGCATCGACAGAGCTGTCAGAGTCCTCAGAGTCCTCGGAGGATTCAAAATATCTTCTGTCCGGGTGCTCTTGGAGGAGGTCCGGTACTGGCCTGTTGATACCGGAGGAAATAGCAAGACTCGGTGTTGGAAGCACACTTGCCGATGTCGATGCTGTCGGTACCGGTACCAATATCGGTGCCGGAACCGGTGTTGATACTGGTTGAACTGTCTGAAATGGACCCGAAGGCACTGATGCCGCAAGGAGAGCTGCCAAACTGCACTCAATAGCCAGGAATCTCTGATCAATTGACGCTGCTGATGCCTGGGTGTCAGTACCGGATGAAGCGGCCGGTACCCCAGAGCATGGCACCAGTAGTTCTGCCGAGGATTGTGGAAAATTGCAAGAGAATTGCAAGAGGATTGTGGAAAACTGCAAGAGGATCTTGATAAATTATTAGACTGGGCATCAAAATGGCAGATGAAATTTAATGTGGACAAGTGCAAAGATATGCACCTAGGGAAGAACAACCCAAACTATGGTTACACAATGCAAGGTTCCACATTAGGAACCACCACCCAGGAAAAAGATATAGGCGTCATTGTGGATAACATGTTAAAACCCTCGGCCCAGTGTGCAGCGGCAGCCAAAAGAGCAAATAGAATGCTAGGTACCATAAGGAAAGGAATGGAAAATAAAACAAAAGATATTATAATGCCTCTATATCGTTCCATGGTGAGACCGCACCTTGAATATTGTGTGCAATTCTGGTCGCCGTATCTTAAAAAGGATATAGAGTTATTAGAAAAGGTTCAGAGAAGAGCCACCAAAATGGTAAAGGGGATAGAAGGATACTCCTATGAAGAAAGGCTAAAAAGGTTAGGGCTCTTTAACCTGGAAAAGAGATGGCTGAGGGGAGATATGATAGAAGTCTATAAATTAATGAATGGAGTGGAACGGGTAAACGTAGATCGACTGTTTACGTTATCAGACTATAGAAAGATTAGGTGACATGCAATGAAGCTACAGGGTAAACTATTTAAGACTAATAAAAGAAAATATTTTTTCACTCAACGTGTAATCAAACTCTGGAATTTGTTACCGGAGGATGTAGTAAAGGCTGTTAGTGTAGCTGGGTTTAAAAAAGGTTTGGACAAGTTCCTGGAGGAAAGGTCCATAAACCATTATTAAGGAGGGACCCAGGATATCAATGCTTGACCCAGTACAAGCATTGCGGAACCTGTGTCTTTTGGGGAAACTGCTAGGTAAGTATGACCTAGATTGGCTACTGTTGGAAACAGGATACTGGGCTTGATGGACCTTGGTCTGACCCAGTATGGCTGTTCTTATGTTCTTATGAGGTTGAGGCCTCGAGAACATCCTGGAGCCCCGATAGTGCTTTGGAAGCTGAAGCCTCCCACCGGGGCAATTTTGCCGGTACAAGTTCCTCAAAGGCAACGCCAGAGGCATCTCGATGCTTGGAAGGAGATCTACTCTTTGAGGACCGGCCAGATTTATGTTTGGTTACCTGAGATCCATGGGGGGAAGACGAAGCCCTGGAAGACGTTGATGCCATGGATGCTGCATCGGAGGGAAAAAGGGTGCTAAGCTTAGCAGCTCGGTTCTGCCGACCCCTCTTTGACATCATCCCACAGGCAACACACTCCGAGATGGAGTGGTCAGGACCTAAACATTTGAGGCACCACTCGTGAGTGTCGGTGATGGAGATGGTACCGCCACACTTTGAACACTTTTTAAAACCCGAAGCGGGTTTTTCCATGTTGAGGAAAAATTGGGCCTAGTGCCCAAAATGGGGCGTGGCACCCGAGCGAAAAAAAGGCTGGAAAATCCAGAGAAAAGATTAGAATTTTTTTTTTTTTTTAAAGAAAGAACCGGCGGTACCGGTATAGCGTCGAGGAAGGCAGACGCTACCACAAAAAAGAATGAAAAATATGGGATAATTTCTGTGGTGACAGGAAAAATGACCTGCTGGCTCCACGGAAAACGAAGAACTGGAGAGAGGCAGTTGGGAAAGGCGGGAAGGCAGCACGCAGGCGCTGTGGGATGCTCCAAAAAGCTTTCAAATTGGATGCTGGGGAGCGTTCCCACGCAGGCTCCATCGGTACCGACGATACCCATATGTGAAGACTACATTCCTGCTTGTTCCTGGAGATTGTGAGATAAAGATGGTTGTACCTTCAAGGACAAGATTTTACAAAAACGGGACCATCACGAGAGCGTTGACCGAGGAGGACTTGTAGGCAGCAATGTTGGAGATGGGTTTTAAGGATCTGCAGGGAGTACAGAGAGCCCGAGTACTTCTCGAAATTGGAGGGATCTGCAAAGGAAGTGGGAGACCGCAGAGCGCAAATGAATTAGGAAGGCGCCTCTGGGGGGGTAGACAGCTCCTAGAACAGGCCTGGGACTTTTCTTTGTTCCTTTCTCTAGTTCTTTTTGCAATTTCAGCTATTATTGCTATGCTGGAGGGGAGAAAAAAGGTTGGTAAATGGGGTTGAGTGAAAGGTGGAGTGTGAATTATGCATGAGTGAATAATAGGAGGATGGAGAACTGGGAAGAGGGTTCTGTCAACAGTATGGATGGGAGAAAAAATTTACTGGTTTGAGAAGGGACGTGGGGAGGGATGGGGGAGCGAAGGAAGGGAATAAGTAATGGATGGTGGTAAGCAGGATGGGGCTGGCATGGGGCTTGGTGAGTCACCCCACAATGACGACGACTGCTAGGAAATAAAACGGAGTAGAGGGAGGGAAGAGGGAAGGGAGGATGGGCATGGTAGGGGGGAGATTCGACGGGAGAGGGGTCAGGGAAAGGGGTAGTAATAATGTCACTTAATATTAAAGGCTTACCATCCTGGCAAAAGCAGTGTAGCCTGATTGGGGGGGGGGGGCGGGGGGAAGAGCGGACATACTTCTCATACAAGAGACACATTTGAAGTCAAATCAGGAGGGTATGCTCCGCACAAAGGAATACCCCCAAGTGTATCTGGCTGGTAAGAGTCAAGGCATGCAGCAGAGGGGTCAGGATACTGTTCTCTAGAAACCTACATATTGAGGAACAGAAAATTCAGAAAGATGGGAAGGGAAGTTGGTACCTGCTTGTAATGTGTGTAAACCGCTCTGATGCCCTTCAGCCTGAGTGGTATATCAAGAAATTGCATAAACAAACGTAAAAGATTAATGCAAAACCCATAGTGACAGTCAATGTGGATGCGCCTAATGAAGGTCAAGGGAATTTCTTTGAAACACTGTGAAAAAGGATGGCAGAGGAGGCCAAGGTCCCCATTGTGCTGGGGGGGGGGGGGTGATTTTAATTTGATGTCGAACCCTCGGCTAGGTAACTCCGGTGGAGGAGGGATAGGGAAGGGAAACCACAACAACAAATTGAAATGCATGGTGGCATCCTTGGGATTGGTGGATGTGTGGATATGGAAAGTAGGTAATAAAGAAGATTATACCTATTATTCCCCAGTCCATAACACATATAGCCGAATAGATATGATTTTGATAGATGGAACTTTTCTCCCCCAAGTTCAAGAGATGGAAGTAGACCAGAATGATTTGTCTGACCATACTCCAAGTAGGGGTTACAGTAGAATGGAAGATGAAAGAAGAGGGCCTTCAGTTCTGAAGACTTAATGAATCTCTCCTTGAAGATAAAGAAGCAGTTGAGAAGTTGAAAGTCGTAGGTAGAGATTTCTTTCAAAAAAATTGCACCTCTGGGATGGGGATAGAGGTCATGTGGGATAGCTTTAAAGTTTTTATACGGGGAGAGTTCATAAGGCTAGGAGCGTGCAAAAAGAGGGAAAGTGGAGGAACAGTTGAGGATAGAGCTAGCCTACCGGACTACTAACATAAGAATGAGGGGGGAAGGAGATCATTGAGGGAAAGGGGGAGGATTTGAGAGGCTTTGAGGGAGTTACATCTGGAGGCATGGGCCTTTTGGCTGGAGAAATTACAGTAACAACTATGAACATCTCTGCTGTGGATCTTTGCTGCTCCTTTAGTGTTATCCTTGGTGTCTTTGTAGCATTTCTGATTAATGCCTTCCTTGCCCCCTCTGTGAGTTTTGGTGGGCGGCCTTCTCTTGTCAGGTTTATAGTGGTGCCATATTCTTTCTATTTTGATATAATGGATTTAATGGTGCTCTGTGGGATATTCAGAATTGGGATTTTTTTAAAATAACCCAACCCTGATCTATACTTCTCCACAACTTTGTCTCAGAACTGTTTGGAGTGCTCCTTGGTCTTCATGTTGCTTGCATAGTTGTGTTGCAGAGTCAGGGGGCTTTCAGAACAGGTATATTTATACAGGCATCATGTGACAAATCAGGCAACACTGATTGCACACAGGTGGACCCTAATCAACTAATTATTTGACTTCTGAGGTTAATTGGTAGGACCAGATATTATTTAGGGGTTTCATAGCAAACGGGATGAATACATATGCACTCACAACCTTTTAGTTTTTACTTGGTTTTTTTTTATATATTGTGATAAGGAAGCTTATCATAGTTCAGGAAGGAGCTATAATAGAGGTGAAGTGACTCTGAACAAGCAACCTGTCTGTTCTGGTAGAAATAATAAAACAGAATGTTTCCATAAAAGACTACCAGTCCCAGAATGCACCAGGTTTCCAACAGCCATTAGAAGAGCTGAAGTGGGGAAACGTGTGTTCAATCAGGAGGGCTATGAGGTAATCCCTAAGCACTCATCTCCAAGGGCAGGGCTTGATTCAGCACAGCTGCGCTGTGCTGTGCTAGGGTGGAGCATTCATCTAAGCAGGATAAAAGAAAAGCTTATTCTACAGAGAATCATCATCTTGATCATCAGAAGCACCTTGATCATCCTGACCATCATCATCAGCAGAAGCCAGAGCTGACGGCCAGAGAGAGCAAGAAACACTTTGGAAGAAAGAAGAGAAAAGCATTTGGGAGGTCTAAAGGAGTCCATAGCAGTACGTATACTGGGAGGCATTCCAGAGGCAAACATACACCATTGGACTGGGGAAAACCAGAGAAGTGGGGCTGCAGAGCCAGGAATCCCAGGACGGCACCTGTGAGGGAGACGGCTGCACTTGGAAGGGACCCTAAGACCAGTGCAAGAAGGTATGTGAAGAGAGATCCAGTGTCCAGGGATCTTGATTGGAAGGCTGGACATAAAAACTGGACTACATACTGGCCAGGATATTTAGAGAGGAACTCTAACAGCAATGGAAGCTCAGGTATGAACACTGATCTATGCCCTAGCTCTTCACTGGGAAGACAGCAGGGAAACAAGTATTGTCCTGAGAGTGTTCCATTGAGAAATTCCTCTGTGCCAATCCATGATATTGAACCCATGATAGTTGAAGAAGGGGAAGATGTTATAAATGGGGACTTTGAATACATGGATTGCTCTCTGTCTAAACTTCTGTGGTAATATGCTGTTACAAAATACAACAACTATCACAAAGAAATATAAACCTGTTCTTTAATCTACTCAGAAAAGCTTCTGAGTAGGATTTGAGCCACATAATAGAAAGTAAACCAGCCAAGAGGGTTTCAGCTGGTAATGGTTAGCAATTGAGCCTTGCCTAATTGCCTGTGAGCTCTGGAGGGACACTTCTGAGTGTGTGAAGATACAGGAAGATATCCCTGAAAAAGAACAGTTTTTTCCTACTTTGTGGGTTTTGTTTGTTCTTTGAAGCACTGCTAAGGAGAATTAGCAGGAGCTTACAGAAAAGACCTTTCTGTTCCCATCAAGGTCTTTATGCTTTGATTTGATTGCTTAACAAGTTCAGCTGTTGTTTTTCCTTATTTGTTTTTCTAAGTATAATACTGAAAACAAGTATTCCTTTTTATGTGCTACCAAGTATATCTGTGTTGGGAGAAATAACCCCATAAATAAAATATCTTCTTTGCTTTACATTCGAGCAAGCACAACTAATTTATTGTGAACAGCTGAGTCTGGTATGAATGGACTACATTTCCCACAATCCTTTGCAAGTCATATTAATATTTGCCTTTGCCAAGACTGTGGACATTCTCACCCAGCGCCCCCGTTTACAATATACAAGATATTTATTGTCATTTCACTTCACCAATTTGGACTATATTGTTAGGTCCATTACCTAACATCCAAATAACCTCAATTTTCATTCCAGGTTGTACATAATGCCAAAAAACAAGAATAAACCAGGGGAATGAATACTTTCGCAAGGCACTGTATTAGATATAAAGGTTTTTCATTTTTCTAGGTCAGTCTTGTGGCCTACAATCTGTTGAGAATTTAAGTTAGATACACTCCTAGCGCAATCTGCTGTCAAAATATTATATAGCTTTTTTTTTAAAAGGTATTTTACCTCACAATCTTTACACCTTGGTTTTTCCTTCCCCTTGCCACCTTTATTTTTATCCCCCCCCCCCTTTAGGTTTTTCATTTATAATATAAAGCATAGTTACTCACCTGTAACAGGTGATCTCCGGGAATAGCAGGAATTTAGTCTTCACATATGGGTATCGGTGGTACCGACGGAGCCTGCGCGGGAACGCTCCCCAGCGTCCAACTAGAAAGCTTTTGGGAGCATGCCACAGCACCTGCGTGCTGCCTTCCCGCCTTTCCCAACTGCCTCTATCCAGCTGAGTTTAAAGCTGAGACAAAGACAGAGAGAGGGAAAGAGAAAGAGATAGAGAGATACAACTCCTAGGGGAGGTGGGTGGGTTGTGAAGACTAAATTCCTGCTGTTCCCGGAGATCACCTGTTACAGGTGAGTAACTATGCTAAGTCCAGGAACAAGCAGGAATGTAGTCTTCACAAATGCTTTAGATGCCAGGGAGAGACCCCAGAAGTTGTGTGTCCCTGTGAAAGGGCTTCACTTCCCCCCATGGATCTCAGGCATCAAACCAGGGATGGCGGAAAGGAGTTGATTAGGTATGGAACAGGTGTTGAAGAACAGCCTGACCAAACAAGGCATCCCGGCGGGAGTCCTTGTCCAAGCAGTAATGGGCTGTGAAGGTATGAACCGAGGCCCAAGTGGCTGCTAGACAGACGTCGTCGATAGACACAGAGTGCAGATGAGCCATTGAAGATGCCATGGCTCTCACATTGTGAGCTGTGACATGGCCCTCCAGAGGAAGATTCTTACTCTGATAGGCAAAGGAAATACACTGGGCAATCCAGCTGGACAGTGTTCTCTTGGAGACTGGAAGTCCCAAATTAGAAGGATAAAAAGCAACAAAGAGCTGAGAGGACTTTCTATGTTGCTGTGTTCTTTGCAAGTAAAAGGCTAAAGCTCTTTTACAGTCCAAAGTATGAAGATTCCTTTCTGCAATTGATGCATGAGGCCTTGGAAAGAACACAGGCAGGTAGACCGCTTGGTTAAGATCAAAAGGCGAGACCACCTTTGGCATAAAGTGTGGATGAGTCCTAAGGACTATCTTGTCATGATGGAACCTTGTATAAGGTGGATCAGCCACTAGTGCCAGCAACTCACTGATGCGACGTGCTGATGTGATTGCAATGAGAAAGATAACTTTCCAAAAGAAAGGAATTTCAATGAGGTAGTAGCTAAGGGTTTGAAAGGTGGCTTCATGAGCTGACCAAGAACCAAATTTAAGTCCCATGGCACCGATGGTGGCCTAATGGGAGGCTTAGTAAGAAGAAAGCCTCTCATAAATCTTGCTATAAGAGGATGGGAGGAAATAGGTCGTCCATTTAGAGGCTTGAAAGAAGCTGCAATAGCACTCAAATGGACTCTTGCTGAGTTAGTCTTAAGTCCTGCATTGGATAAAGGAAGGAGATACGCCAGTAATGATTCCAGAGGTATCGCAAGGGGATTAAGACCCTTCTGCGAGCACCATATGGTAAACCTCTTCCACTTAAAAGCATAAGAACGTCTTGTGGAAGGCTTCCTAGAAGCATAAAGGACATCCTTTATTTGCTGAGAGAGGTTAAGATCATGAAGATCTAGACCTTCAGCAACCAAGCTCTGAGATGCAGAGACTGGGAATTGGGATGCCATAACATTCCGTCCTCCTGTGACAGGAGATCTGGAGCAGATCCTAACTCCAGGGAGGGAGCTTGAGAGAGATGTAGAAGCAGAGGGTACCACACTTGCCGCGGCCAATGTGGAGCTATGAGAATCATACGCCCTCTGTCTCTCTGAAGCTTGAACAGGGTTTTGGGAATTAGGGGAATGGGTGGAAAGGCATAAAGGAAGTCTTGCCCCCAATGAAGGAGGAAAGCATCCCTGGCCTGAGAGCCCTGAGCCGGAATTCTGGAACAGAACCGGGGAAGTAAGGCATTCCATGGACTTGCAAAGAGGTCTATGTCCGGGGTTCCCCAAATTTGAAAAATCTTGGCCACCTGGTCTGCATGTAGAGACCATTCGTGTGGAAGCAGAACTCGACTGAGTCTGTCTACCCAAGAGCTTTGTATGCCTGGAAGATACACTGCCAGGAGATGAATCTGATGCTCTCTGGCGAGGGCCCATAGTCGCAAAGCTTCGTTGCAAAGCGAAAGAGAGCCTGTTCCCCCCTGCTTGTTCACGTAGAACATGGCTACTTGATTGTCCGCATGAATTAGGACTGTCTTGTAGCTGAGCAGGGTGTGGAACACTCGAAGAGCAAGGAAGATTGCTCTGAGCTCTAAGAGACTGATATGTAGATGAGTCTCCTGTGGAGTCCAAGTGCCTTGGGTGGAGAGGTCTTGCAGATGAGCTCCCCAACCCACTGGTGAAACATCTGTTGTGAGAGTTGCCTGGGGTAAAAGTTGTTGAAATGGGGACCCCAGCAACAGGTTCTGAGTGGACTGCCACCATTGGAGAGACAAAATAAGGCGATTTGAGTTTGCTATTTTGTCTGACAGGCAGCCTGATGCCTGGGTCCACTGAGTGGATAAAGTCCACTGGGCTGCTCTCATATGGAGGCGAGCATAAGGAACCACATGCACTGTAGATGCCATGTAGCCTAATAGTTGTAACATTTCTAGGGCAGTGAGATGAGGTTTTAGCACCGCTTGAGAAGCTAACTGCACCTTGCGAAGGCAACGGGCCTGAGGAAGATAGGCCTTGCTTTTTTGGTATCCAGCAAAGCTCCTATGAACTCTAGAGACTGAGAGGGAGTTAGAATGGATTTTGCTATGTTTATGACCAGACCCAAATACTGAAAGATACGCATAGTGCAAGATAGGGAAGTCCTGGCCTCTGACTCTGATGGGACTCGAATGAGCCAGTCATCTAAGTAGGGGAAGACGAATATCCCTAGAGTGCGGAGAAATGCTGTTACCACAGCCATGCATTTCGTGAACACTCTTGGTGCTGAGGCCAGGCCAAAAGGAAGCACCCTGTATTGGTAGTACTTTCCTTGAAAAAGGAACCGAAGGAACTTTCTGTGAGTTGGATGGATGAGAACATGAGTGTACGCATCCTTAAGATCTAGAGAACAAAGCCAATCCTGACTCTGAACGTATGGCAGCAGAGTTCCCAGAAAAATCATCTTGAATTTCTCTTTGAACAGGAATTTGTTCAATTTTCTGAGGTCTAAAATAGGTCTGTGTCCCCCTGTTTTCTTTGGGATAAGGAAATAGGGGGAGTAAAACCCCGTACCCTGTTGATGAATGGGTACTTCTTCTATTGCCCCTTGGGCAAGAAGCATAGTGACCGCTTCATCTAACAGGTTGATGAGAGAGGTTTGAGAATTGAACTGTCTTACCATTGTGGGAGGGAGCATGCACAGAAAGTGAAGCTTGTACCCCTCTTTTATAATGAAGCGTGTCCAATGCTCTGCTGTTATTTGCCCCCACCTCGGGGCAAAGTGACAGAACCTTCCTGGAATGGTGGAAGGCTCTGGTCCAATGAAGGCCAGGAAGGCTAAGTTCTCTAGATGAAAGTCAAAGGCCTTGTGGAGGCTGAGACTGCTGAGACGGTTGAGGCTTAGCAGTCTTTGCTTTCCTTTGTTTAGGAGGCTGCTGACTTTTATGGGCAGGCTGACCTGCAGAACGTCCCTGCTGGGAATAAAGATAAAACCTCTTCTTTTTTGAGAAGAATGGTTTCTTGAAAGATTTCTTTCTTGCAGGATCAGCTGTGGCTTTGGATAACCTATCCAAAGTGGAGTTGTCAGCATCCAACTCATTGGCTTTTTCTTGACAATTTTTGCCAAATAGGTTCTCACCTGTACAAGGGATACTATCCAGTTTGTCCTACACCCAGAGCTCCAAATCAGATGCCCGGAGCCAGGCAATTCTACGTGCACCTATGGCAATGGCAGAGGTTCTACTTATGCACTCAAAACAGTCAAAAGCTGCACGATTGACGAACTTAGAAACATCCTGAGCATGTTTAACCAGTGTGAGAAAGTCCTGCCTCTTGTCATCAGCAAGGAGAGGGCTTAAAATCTCCAAGTCTCCTGTGACTTCTTTAAGGAACATTCCCATATATAAAATATAGGAACTGATCCTGGCAGAAAGCATGGAAGCTTGGAAAGTACGACATCCAAAGGCATCCAAAGTTCTACACTCACGTCCTGGAGGATTAGAGGCATGCCTCTTTGCACTCCTGATCCTTCTCATAGCTGATTCCACTAGAATAGAGTGGTGAGGAAGCAGAGTTTTCTGGAAACCAGGACAAGGAAGGACTCGATACATGGTATCCAGTCTGCGAGAGTGAGGAGAGGTGATAAGAGTTGTCTCCCACATTCTTAACATGAGATCATGTAAGATCTCATGGACAGGCAGAGTAGCTGCCTCCTTAGGAGCTTTGGGATATTGTAAAATCTCCAACTCCTTAGCCCTGGGCTACGTTTCAGGAGCCACAGTAATGGACAGACCTCGAGCCACTTCTCTGATAAAATCCTGAAAGGAGATATCTTCTGGAGGAGACATTCTACGTTTAGGGGAGTAAGGCTCCTCCAGGAGAAGTATCCTGGTACCGGCAGAGCTGTCAGAATCCTCGGAGTCTTCCGAGGATTCGAAGTACCTGCTTGGAAGGAGATCTACTCTTTTAGGACCGGCTAGACTTATGTTTAGTTACCTGAGATCCATGGGAGGAAAACGAAGCCCTGGAAGACGTCGATGCCACAGAAGCTGCATCAGAGGGAAAAAGGGCGCTGAGCTTAGCAGCTCAGTTTTGTCGACCCCTCTTGGACATCATGGCACAAGCCATACACTCGGAGATGGAGCAGTCAGGACCTAAACATTTAAGACAACACTCATGGGTGTCGGTGACGGAGATGGTACCGCCACACTTGCTGCACTTTTTGAAACCCAAAGCGGGTTTTTCCATAGTGGAGGAAATTTTGGGCCTAAGGCCCAAAATGGAGCGTGCATCTGGGAAGAAAAGTTTGGAAAAAAATAGAATATATATATTTTTTTTTTTTTAAACGAAAGAAAGAAAAGAGAACCGGCGGTACCAGTATAGCGTCGAGGAAGGCAGACGCGACCACAAAAAAGAAGGAATAAGGAAAACATTTTCTGCGGTGACAGGAACAACGACCTGCTGGCTCCGCGAAAAACGAAGAACTGGAGACAAGCCATTGGGAAAGGCGGGAAGGCAGCACGCAGGCGCAGTGGGATGCTCCCAAAGGCTTTCTAATTGGACACTGGGGAGTGTTCCCGCGCAGGTTCCGTCGGTACCGACGATACCCATATGTGACGACTACATTCCTGCTTGTTCCTGGAGATAACATTGAGACAAATGTAAGTATATTTTTCTATTGTTTATTATACATAGTTCAACTTAGCATAGTTACTCACCTGTAACAGGTGTTGTTCAGGGGCAGCAGGAATCAGTCCTCACATATGGGTGACGTCGGTGTCGACGGAGCACTCGTGTGGAGCATTTCCCCAGCTGTCAAAGAAAGCCTTTGGGAATGCAGCGCGCATGTGCAGTCCCCTTCCCGCCCAAGGGTGCCATCTTGCTCAGTCAGATGACATAGCTAAAAGACAGCAAAAACAAAAATGAAATATATAGGACTGCAACTCAAAGGGGAGGAGGGAGGGTAGTGAGGACTGATTCCTGCTGCTCCTGGAGAACACCTGTTACAGGTGAGTAACTACTCTTTCTCCAGGACCAAGCAGGAAGTCAGTCCTCACATATGGGACTTCCCAGCTCTAGGCTACCGAGAACCCAAAGCTGAAAAATAAGCTCCCTCTAAAGCATCAGCATGCATGATAAGAATCTTCTCAGAGAATGCCCCCGAACGGTATCCCAACAGAGGAGTTGCCTAAACCTCAAAGAGATTACGGAGTACCGCCTGTCCAAAAGCACTGTCCCTGCGGGACTCCCTCTAGAGGCAGTAATGGGCCGCAAACGTCTGGCTTGAAGACCAAGTAGCGGCCCGGCAGATGTCTGCCAACGGAACAGAACGGAGATGAGCTACTGATGCAGCCTTCGCCCTGACATGATTCGCCGTGACTCAACCCTGCAAGGAGAGGCCGGCTGCCCTGTACGCCCAGGCGATACAGTCTGCTACCCAAATGGACAGGGTACGCTTGGACACAGGCAACCCCAGCTTATTAGGGTCAAAAGATACGAAGAGCTGAATAGCCCTTTGATGCCCCTGCGTAGGTCAATGTAGAAAGACAACGCCCTCCTACAGTCCAGGGTAAGCAAGACCATTTCGGCCCAGCTGGCATGCGGCCTGGGAAAGAAGGTCGGAAGAATCACCTCCTGATTGAGGTGGAAAGAGGAGACAACCTTTGGAAGGAACTTAGGATGAGTCCGTAAGACCACCCTGTTCCTATGGAACTGTCTGTACGGTCTATCAGAAACCAGAGCCTGTAGGTCACTCACACGCCTAGCCAAGGTAAGAGCCACAAGAACGCCGCCTTCCAGGAAAGGAAGCGTAAATGACAGGTAGCCATCGGTTCAAATGGTGGGCGAGTAAGTTGTTGCAAGACCACATTCAAATCCCACTCAGGGGCTGGTGGACGAATCGGAGGCTTGAGCAAAAGCAGGCCTCTGAGGAAGCGGGTCAACTAAGGGGTGGACCGACAGAGACTGGCCCTCCACCAGCGAGTGGTGCACTGACAGAGCACTGAGGTGGACCCGAACAGAGTTGGATTTAAGGCCTAGGTCCGACAGGTGAAGCAGATACTGCAGCACCACTGGTACCAGGCACGAAAATGGATCCACTTGGCATTGAGCACACCAGGTGGAGAACGTACGCCACTTGAGGGCATAAGATTTCCGGGTGGATTGTCTCCTAGAGGCCAAAACCACCTCCTCCACTTACCTAGGTAGAAGTAAGGGGGCTAGAACTACCCTTTCAGCAGCCAGGCCATCAAATGGAGGGACTGGAGGTTGGGGTGCAGGAGAGATCCCTGATTCTGAGACAGATCAGGTTGCACCCCCAGAGGGAGTGGAGTGTCCACTGCCAATTGCACAAGGAGTGGAAACCACGGTTGCCTCGGCCATCTGGGGGCTACCAGGATCAGCGAGGCCCTGTCCCGAAGAATCTTGAAAAGGGTTCGGGCTACTAGAGGTGTTGGAGGAAACGCATACAGCAGGCCCGTAGACCAAGAGATTAGGAAGGCATCTGCTGCTATTCGCAGAGGATGCGGTTGTCTGGAACAGAACCTGGGTAGCTGACGGTTCAGTGATCTATGGTTGGAAGACCCCATTTCAGGAAAATCTGCTGGACCACTAGGGGATTCAAATGCCATTCGTGAAGCTGTAGAATCCTGCTCAACCTGTCTGCCAGGCAATTTTCTTGGCCAGGTAGATAAACTGCCTTGAGAAACATGCCCCGCTTGACTGCAAAGTTACACAAGGCCTGCGCTTCCTGGCACAGAAGCTTGGACCCTGTGCCTCCTTATTTGTTCACATAGAACATGGCCACTTGGTTGTCCATCTGAATCAAGACAGACTGGTGAGAGAGGGCATGGGAGAAAGTTTGTAGGGCCAATCTAATAGCTCTCAACTCAAACAGATTGATCCGCTGTGTGGCCTCCCAAGGGGACCAGAGGCCCTGAGTGCATGCCCTCTGGCAATGTGCACCCCACCCTTGGAGAGCGGCATCGGTCATGAGCACCTGTGTGTGTGGTGGTGCCTGGAAAAGCACCCCTCTTATCAGGTTCGGGAGATGCAGCCACCACTGCAGGGAGGCTGCTAGCAGTTTGGACACTCTTACTCTGTCTCTTAAGTCTCCTGTGGCTTGTATCCACTGAGCTCTGAGGCACCATTGAGCAGGCCGCATATGCAGACGAGCATTTGGAGTTACATAGACTGTGGATGCCATGTGGCCCAAAAGCCGCAGGTAATGTCTGACAGAGACCAGAGATCCCCTGCAAAACTGCTGGACCAGAGCCATCAGTCTGTAAGCCCTGTTCCCGGGCAAATAAGCCATTGCTTGCAAGGTATCCAACCTCGCCCCTATGAACTCTAGGTCCTGTGAAGGGAGCAAAGTGGACTTTGTGAAGTTTATGACGAAACCCAGGTGCTGGAGAAGAGAGACAGTGTGAAGAGTGGTTTGTCTGGCCTCCTGTGAAGACTGACCCCTGATGAGCCAGTCGTCCAGGTATGGAAAGACAAAGATGCCCTGGTTTCTGAGATAGGCCACCACCACCGCCAGGCATTTGGTGAAAACCCTGGGTGCGGAGGTTAGGCCAAATGGAAGTACTCTGTACTGGAAATGATTTCCTCCCACTACAAATCTGAGATATTGTCCGTGGTCTGGATGAATGAGGATGTGAGTGTAAGCATCCTTCAGGTCTAAGGAGCATAGCCAATCTCCCCTGCTGGAGGTAGGGCAGCAGTATTCCAAGGGTAAGCATCTTGAACTTTTCCCTCTTCAGGAACTTGTTGAGATTTCGCAAGGCTAGGATGGGCCTGAGGCCTCCTGTCCTTTTTGGTACCAGAAAGTACCTTGAATAGAAGCCGTGGCCTCTCAGGTGGTGAGGCACCGGTTCCACCGCCTGCTCCCTGAGAAGACTTGCCAACTCCTGAAGGAGGAGGTTCCCCTGGAAAATAGGAGGGGGTAACTGGTTGAAGTGGAGCAAATAGCCCTTCTGGACTATGCTCAGTACCCAGGAATCCCCTGTTATGGCCGACCACCTGTAGGCGTACAGTGTCAGCCGGCCTCCTGTGCTGAGAAGAGCCAGCTGAGGAGGAGAGGCTATGCAGTGGGAGTCAGAACCCGTTCCCTGCTGTGCAGGAGCCGGAGCTGGCGGCTTGGGAGTTTTCTGCCTACGGGGCCCATGTCCCTGCCCCTTGGCCTGCTAAACCTGTTGGGGAGCTGCAGAGGCCTGGAATTGAGGGTAGGATTTGTAGGCAGAGGCCTTCCTCAGGTAAAAGGGCTTTTTCCCCGAGCCCTTCTTCTTCTCAGAAGGGGCAGAAGTCTTCCTGGACAGCCTTGTCCTGGTGAGAGTCTCGGTCCCGATTTCTGCAGCCTTTTCAGCCATGGGTTTGCTGAAGAGGTTCTCACCCCGGCAAGGGACATCGACCAACTTGTCCTGGACCCATGGCTTGAGATCCGATGACTGTAGCCAGGCCTGACGGCATGCACCGATGTCGGCCGCTGCTACTCGGGCCGAAGCCTCAAAGCCATCATAGGCTGCTCGAGATATAAACTTCGAGCACTCTCGAATCCCCGATGACAAAGCCTTGAACCTCTGCAAAGGTTCCTCGGAAAGGCCAGCAGAGAACCCGGCAGTCTCCTTTGCCAGGTCTCGGAAGTACATGCCCATGTACAGCTGGTAAGTCTGGACACGGCAAGCCAGCATAGAGCCCTGGAAGCACTTTCTACCGAGGGCATCCAGGTTCCGGGCCTCCCTGCCGGGGGAGCACCGAGGAGTGCATCTTCTGACTCTTCAGATGATGCATGGCCGATTCCACAACCATAGAGTGGTGCGGTAGCTGTGCCTTCTGGAACCCAGGGCTCTTAAGGACTCGATAATGGAATCGACCCGTTTGCCGAGAACTGGCGCCGAAGCCGGTGCCTCCCACATGCGGAAGAGCAGCCGTTCCAACATCGGAGGAACCGATACAGTAAAGGCCTCCTTTGGGGAAGAGTCATACTGGAGGGCCTCGAGCTCTTCGGCTCGAGGTTCATCCTTGGGATCCGCGGGGAAGGCCAAGGCCGTGACCATATCCCTCATGAAGTCCGAGAACCGGGTATCCTCTGGGGAGGACCTTCTCTGAGGCTCGGACTCCGGTGAGTCCGATGGGACTCCTCGTCCTCCGTCTCCCACCCCGACCCCTCCAAGGAGGAATCGAGTGGCTATGGCTGGGCGGGCACCGATGCCATCTGCCCCGACGCCGAAGGTACCGGCATCAACGACCTCGGCCCCGTACGGGAGGCAGAGGGAGACCTTGGCCGAGGATCGACTTGAGACCGCATGGACTTGAGGATTGGCTCGGCCTCCGGGGTTGACTTGGACGTCGAGGTCCTGGTGGTCTCCGAGAACCCGGGACGGCGATCAGGGCTATGCGACCCGGCCCTCGAGGGACCAAGAGCGTCCACCGACGCCACCCTCGCGGATTTCTTCCTCCTTTTGTATTCCCGTGAGGGAGATCCCCGCTCAGAGGAGCCCCGACGATGCTCGGGTCCAGGCAGGAAGGGGAACCGGCATCGAACCAGCAAAAAAGCGTAGTTACTCACCTGTAACAGGTGTTCTCCAGGAGCAGCAGGAATCAGTCCTCACATATGGGTGACGTCGGCGCCGACGGAGCCCTCGTGGAGCAATTTTCCCCAGCTTTCAAAGAAAGCCTTTGGGAATTGCAGCGCGCATGCGCGGTCTCCTTCCCGCCCAAGGGTGCCATCTTAGCCAGTCTGATGACATAGCTAAAAGACAGCATAAAAATTTGCAAAAAACTTAAGCAGATGATTGCAAACTCCAAGGGGAGGAGGGAGGGTTGTGAGGACTGATTCCTGCTGCTCCTGGAGAACACCTGTTAAAGGTGAGTAACTACGCTTTCTCCAGGACCAAGCAGGAAGTCAGTCCTCACATATGGGACTCCCAAGCTTAAGGCTACCGGAGACCCTAAGCACAAAAATGAGCTCCCTCTAGCTCAGCGGCACAGAAGGAAGGAATCTTCACTGAATTATTACCCACCGGTAGCCCCCATCCGGGATGGAGGGTAGGAGTTGCTCAAACCTCGAAGAGATTTCGGAGAACTGCCTGTCCGAAAGCACTGTCCCTGCGGGACTCCCTCTCGAGGCAGTAATGGACCGCAAATGTCTGGCTCGAAGACCAAGTAGCGGCCCGGCAGATGTCTGCCAACGGAACAGAGCGGAGGTAAGCCACTGACGTAGCCTTCGCCCGAACACAATGAGCCGTGACTCGACTTTCTAACGAGAGTCCAGCTGCCCCATAAGCCCAAGCGATACAGTCAGCAACCCAGATGGACAGAGTACGCTTGGAGACCGGGAGCCCCAATTTATTGGGGTCAAAAGACACAAAAAGCTGAGCAGCTTTACGGTGCTCCCGCGTACGGTCAAGGTAGAAGTTCAATGCCCTTCTACAGTCCAGGGTATGCAGGACCATTTCAGCTCGGCTGGAGTGTGGCCTGGGAAAGAAGGTCGGAAGTACCACCTCCTGATTGATGTGAAAAGGGGAGACCACTTTTGGAAGAAATTTTGGGTGAGTCCGTAGGACTATCTTATTTTTGTAGAACCGAGTGTAAGGGGGATCAGACACGAGGGCCTGCAATTCACTTACGCGTCTAGCGGAAGTGAGGGCTATCAGGAATAAAGTTTTCCAAGAAAGAAAACGGAGAGAACAGGTAGCCATAGGTTCAAAAGGCGGACAGGTGATCCGCTGTAAAACCACATTCAGATCCCAGTCAGGTGCTGGCAGGCGCAAAGGTAGTTTAAGCAGAAGGAGACCTCGGAGAAACCTCGCTACGAGAGGGTCGCTGGAAAGAGGTCTGCCGTCCACCGGCACATGATGTGCTGAAAGAGCACTGAGGTGAACTTTGACGGAGTTGGACTTAAGTCCCAGATTACAGAGATAGAGCAAGTACTGCAAGATCACCGACACCGAGCAGGAGAAGGGATCCTGAGACTGCTGGGCACACCAAGCGGAAAAGCGACGCCATTTAAGGGCGTAGCATTTGCGGGTAGAAGGTCGCCGAGAAGCTAGGACGACCTCTTCCACCTCTGCCGGCAGTAGAAGGGGAGCAAGGACTACCCTTTCAGCAGCCAGGCCATCAGATGTAGAGATCTGAGGTTGGGGTGTAGCAGGGACCCCTGATCCTGTGTTAGGAGATCCGGTTGAAACCCCAGAGGGAACGGATCCTCTACCGCTAATTGCAGCAGGAGTGGAAACCACGGCTGTCTGGGCCAGCGAGGAGCTATCAGGATCATGGAAGCTTTGTCTCGGAGAACCTTGAAAAGAGTTCGAGAGACTAGCGGGATGGGAGGAAAGGCATACAGAAGGCTCTTCGACCATGAGAGCAGAAAAGCATCCGCCGCTACTCGAAGGGGATGCGGCTGACGAGAGCAGAAGCGAGGAAGTTGCCGGTTGAGAGGACTGGCAAAGAGATCCATCGTGGGGAGGCCCCACTTCAGGAAAAGTTTCTGAACTACCAAGGGATCCAGGCGCCACTCGTGCGGCTGGAGGATCCTGCTGAGTTTGTCGGCCAGGCAATTTTTTTGGCCTGGGAGATAAACTGCCTTGAGAAGAATGCCGTGGCTGACGGCCCAAGAGCAGAGCTTCTGTGCTTCTCGACAGAGAAGGAAGGAGCCCGTGCCTCCCTGTTTGTTCACGTAGAACATGGCAACCTGATTGTCTGTCTGGACAAGGACGGACTGGTGAGAAGTCAGGTGGGAGAAAGCCTTGAGAGCCAGACGGATTGCTCTGAGCTCCAGGAAGTTGATCTGCTGAGCAGACTCCCACGTGGTCCAGAGACCTTGAGTACATGCCCCTTGGCAATGCGCTCCCCATCCCAGGAGAGAAGCATCGGTCGTCAGCACTTGAGCCGGCTGAGGTGACTGAAAAGGCATTCCGAGCACCAGGTTCGGCCGATGAAGCCACCACTGTAGAGAAGAGGCCAGCGGTCCGGAGACGCGCACTAAGTCGGCTAGGCCGCCCGTGGCTTGTTGCCACTGCTTGCGAAGGCACCATTGAGCAGGCCGCATATTCAGGCGGGCATTGGGGGTCACGTGGACGGTGGAAGCCATATGGCCGAGTAGTCTCAGGAAGCGCCTGGCTGAGACCAGGGACTGGCTGCGAAAACGGCCGGCTAGGTCCATGAGCCGTTGAGCCCTGTCGGGAGGCAGGAAAGCTCGTGCCTGAGGAGTGTGCAGTCTTGCGCTGATGAACTCGAGATCCTGTGAGGGGAGCAAAGTGGACTTTGCGAAGTTTATGACAAAGCCCAAGTACTGCAGAAGAGTCACAGTGCGGTGTGTGGCATTGGTGACTTCCGGAGAGGACGATGCTCTGATGAGCCAGTCGTCGAGGTACGGAAAGACATAGAGGCCGTGAAGCCGGAGATAAGCCGCCACCACCGCGAGACATTTTGTGAAGACTCGCGGTGCGGAGGATAGGCCAAAGGGCAGTACTCTGTACTGGTAATGATTTCCTGCCACCACAAACCTTAGGTATTGGCGGTGGCTTGGGTGGATGAGGATGTGCGTGTAGGCATCTTTTAGATCCAAGGAGCATAGCCAATCTCCCTGCTGGAGGTAGGGCAGAAGGATTCCAAGGGTAAGCATCTTGAACTTCTCCCTCACGAGGAACTTGTTGAGGTTGCGCAAGTCCAGGATGGGTCTGAGGCCTCCTGTTCTTTTTGGTATCAGGAAATACCTGGAATAAAAGCCTTGACCTCTCAGGTGGTGGGGCACCGGTTCCACAGCCTGTTCCTGAAGAAGACTTGCTAACTCCTGAAGGAGTAAGTCCCTGTGCAGAGGGAGTCGTGGAGGTTCTCCCGGGAAATAGGAGGGAGGGACCTGGTGGAAGTGGAGAAGATAGCCTTCTCTTACGACTTGAAGCACCCAGGCATCTGAAGTGATGTTGGACCACCTGTGGGCGAAGTGAACCAGCCGGCCTCCGGTGCTGGGAGGAACCAGCTGAGGGGGAGAGGCTATGCTGATGAAGTCAAAAACCCCCACCCTGCTGAGCAGGGGCCGGTGGTGCAGGCTTGGGGGCTTGCTGCCTACGGGACCCGTTACCCCGTCCCTTGGCCTGCTGACCCTGTTGGGGAGCTGCGGAGGCCTGATATTGAGGGTAGTGTTTATAGGCAGCCGCCTTTCTCGGGTAAAAGGACTTCTTTCCCGAGCCCTTCTTTTTCTGGGAAGGGGCGGAGGTCTTCCTAGAAAGCCTAGTTCTGGTGAGAGTCTCCATCTCGATTTGTGCAGCCTTTTCAGCCATGGGCTTGCCAAAGAGGTTCTCACCTCGGCAGGGGACATCGACCAACTTGTCCTGCACCCAGGGTTCAAGGTCAGACGACTGAAGCCAAGCCTGTCGGCGGGCACCGATGCCGGCTGCGGCCACTCGAGCCGATGCTTCAAAGCCATCATAGGCTGCTCGGGACATGAATTTGGAGCATTCCCGAATACCAGTTGTCAAGGCCAGGAACCTCCGCAAAGGTTCCTCGGACAGCCCAGCGGAGAATCCAGCTACCTCTTTAGCCAGGTCTCTGAGATACATGCCCATGTAGAGCTGGTAGGTCTGGACCCGACAAGCAAGCATAGAGCCCTGGAAACACTTCTTACCGAGGCCATCCAGGTTACGGGCCTCCCTGCCAGGAGGCACCGAGGAGTGCATCTTCTGGCTCTTAAGCCTATGCATGGCCGATTCCACTACCATGGAATGGTGCGGTAGCTGTGCTTTTTGGAAGCCGGGACTCTTGCGGACTCGATAGATGGAATCGACCCGCTTGCTTAATACCGGCACGATGCCGGACTCTCCCACATGCGGAAGAGTAGTCGTTCCAGCATGGGAGGAACCGGTACAGTAAAGTGTTCCTTGGTGGGAGAGTCATACTGAAGGGCGTCGAGCTCTTCGGCTCGAGGCTCCTCCTCGGGATCCGCAGGGAAGGCCAAAACGTTGGCCATATCCCTGACGAAGTCCGAGAACCGGGCATCCTCCGGAGGGGACTGCTTCCGAGGTTCGGACTCAGGTGAGTCCGAGGGGACACACCGAGTTCGAAACGAATCAGGTGACTCTTCCTCTTCAGACTCCCAGGCCGACTCTGAGGAGGAATCGGTGGGCTCGGCTCGGGCAGGCGGAGGCGTCGGCTGCCCCGACACCGAGGGAGTCGGCGTCGACGACCTCGGTCCCGAACGGGAGGCCGAGGGTGACCTCGACCGAGGATCGACTCGAGCTCGCATGGACTCGAGGATCGGCTCGGTCTCCGGGGTCGACTTAGACGTTGACGTCCCGGCGGTCGGGGCAGAGGCGCCAGCGAGGCTAGCGATCAGTGCCCGCTGCTGGTCCATGAAGGCAGATAGTCTGCTCTCCAAGGCCGTCAACCTGAGTCCGACCTCAGGTGACCCAGCAGCCCCCGACTCGGGCCCCGACGGCGTCGGGCCCGACGTCGGACCCCTCGGAGGCGAGTCCAGGAGGACTACAGGACTTACCCGAGCAGGCAACTCCGACTCCAGACGAGGTCGCTTCGGGAGGTGCTCCTTCTCCAAAGACCTGGGACGGCTATCGGGGCTATGCGACCTGGCCCTCGCGGAGCCAGGAGCGTCCACCAACGCCGCCCTCGCGGGTTTTACCTTCCGTCGATGGTCCCCGGAGGGAGAACCCCTGTCGGAGGAACTCCGGCGATGGTCAGAGCTGGAACCTCTGGACGCCGAGGCCTCCGACGAGGTCCGGGTACGGCCGGGATCAGCGAAGATTCGTTCCCGCTGGTGCCGCCGACTCCTTAACGCTTTGGAGGACATTTTGCTGCAGGCCCCACAGATCAGTTCTTCGTGATCCGGGCCGAGGCAATTATCATGTGTGTCAGTGAGTGACATATTTCTGTCACACTGAACACACCGCTTGAAACCACTGGCAGCCATCGGGGGAAAAAGGGCCCCTGCAAGGTCAAAGGACCAGGCTGCCAGCGAAAAACCGAAAACGAAACTGACCAAAATTCAGAAAAACCGAAAAATAACAGAAGGACTCGCAACGGCGTCGCGAGTCCGGGCAGGAAAAAGACCGGCGTCGAACCGAAGAAAGAAATAGAAATAAATCACTAAAATCAACTTTTTCAGCGGGGACACGACGGGTACGTCTGTAGGGCTCCGCGGAAAAAAGAAGACTGGCTAAGATGGCACCCTTGGGCGGGAAGGAGACCGCGCATGCGCGCTGCAATTCCCAAAGGCTTTCTTTGAAAGCTGGGGAAAATTGCTCCGCGAGGGCTCCGTCGGCGCCGACGTCACCCATATGTGAGGACTGACTTCCTGCTTGGTCCTGGAGAACACGACGAATCTTTCGAAGGAAAATCAACTTTTATCGTGTGACTAGGACAGACGTCCGTCAGGCTCTGCGGAAAAAAGAAGACTGAGTAAGATGGCACCCTTGGGCGAGAAGGGGACCGCGCATGCGCGCTGCATTCCCAAAGGCTTTCTTTGAAAGCTGGGGAAATGCTCCGCACGAGGGCTCCGTCGACGCCGACGCCACCCATATGTGAGGACTGACTTCCTGCTTGGTCCTGGAAAAATTCACTTTACACTGTGGTTGCTTATACACCATATATTTTTATTACATTGACTGTGAAATACTCGAAGAGCAAGGAAGATTGCTCTGAGCTCCAGGAGGTTGATATGTAGATAGGCTGATGTGGAGGTTGATGTGGAGTCCAGGTACCCTGGGTAGAGAGGCCATGGAGGTGGGCTCCCCAACCCACCTGTGAAGCATCTGCTAGAGTGGCCCCACCAGAGACCCCACCAGAAGGTTTCTGGGTGATTGCCACCATTGGAGGGACAAAATAAGGCGATCTGAATTTGCTATTTTGTCTGACAGGCAACATGAGGCCTGAGTCCACTGAGTGGATAAGGTCCACTGGGCTACCCTCATATGAAGGCAAGCATAAGGAACCACATGCACGGTGAATGCCATGTGGCCTAGCAACTGTAGCATTTCCCGAGCAGTGAGGTGAGGTTTTAGCACTGCTTGGGAAGCTAGCCACACAATGCGAAAGCAGAGGGGCTGTGGAAGGAAGGACCTTGTCTGTCTGGTATCCAGAAGAGCTCCTATAAACTCTAGGGATTGAGTGGGACCAAGGTTGGACTTTGGGAAGTTTATGACAAGTTCCAAATACTGAAGGATGCGCACTGTGCGAGACAGAGCCATCCTGGCCTCTGGTTCTGAAGGGGCTCGAATGAGCCAGTCATCTAAGTAAGGGAAGACGAATATTCCTAGGGTGCAGAGAAATGCTGCTACCACAACCATGCATTTTTGTGAACACCCTTGGTGCAGAAGCCAGGCCAAAAGGAAGAACCCTGTATTGGTAGTGCTTCCCTTGAAACAGGAATTGAAGGAATTTTCGGTGAGTTGGATGGATGAGAACATGAGTGTACACATCCTTGAGATCTAGAGAACAAAGCCAATCCTGACTCTGAAAGTATGGCAGCAGAGTTCCTAGAGAAATAATTTTGAATTTCTCTTTCAACAGGAATTTGTTCAATTCTCTGAGGTCTAGAATGGGTCTGTGTCCTCCTGTTTTCTTTGGAATAAGGAAATAGGGGGAGTAAAACCCTGTACCCCGTTGGGGAATGGGCACCTCTTCTATTGCTCCTTGAGCGAGGAGCATAGTGACTTCTTGACCTAACTGGTCATTGAGAGAGGTCTGAGAATTGAACTGTCTTACTACTGTAGGAGGGGGCATGCTGAGGAAATGAAGCTTGTACCCCTCTCTTACAACAGACAGAGTCCAATTTTCTGCTGTTATCTGACCCCATCTGGGGGCAAAATGACATAACCTTCCTGGGATGGTGGAGGGTACTGGGCCGTTTAGGGCCAGGAAGGCAAGGTTCTCTAGACAGGAGTCAAAGCCCCTGTGGAGGCTGAGTCTGCTGAGCCGGTTGAGGCTTAGCTGCTTTTGGCTTCCTTTGTTACCTAGGTTGTTGCTGCTGTCCCTTTTGAGCAGACTGACCTGAATGATGTCCCAGCTGGGTATAGGCAGGATAAAACTTTTTCTTCTTGCTGAAGAATGGTTTATTAGAGGATCTTTTCCTCACAGGATCAGCTGTAGATTTGGACAATCTATCCAAAGTGATATTGTCAGCATCAATCTCATTAGCTTTTTCCTGCCAATTCTTGCCAAAGAGATTCTCTCCTGTGCAAGGTATATTCCCCCGTTTGTCCTGTACCCAGATTTCCAAGTCAGATACCTGGAGCCAGGCAATTCTACGTGCACCTATGGCAATGGCAGAGGTTCTGCTTATGCATTCAAAGCAGTCAAAGGCTGCACGATTCACAAACTTGGAAACATCCTGAGCATGCTCAACAAGAGCAAGATAATCTTGCCTTTTATCATCAGGAAGGAGAGGGCTCATAAGCTCTAAGTCTCCTGTGACTTCCTTAAGGAACATTCCCATATACAAGATATAGGAACTGATCCTAGCAGAGAGCATGGAAGCCTGGAAAGATCGATGTCCAAAGGCATCAAGAGTCCTACACTCATATGTTCTGGAGGATTAGATGCATGCCTTTTTGCACTCTTTATCCGTCTTATGGCTGATTCCACCACCATGGAATGGTGAGGTAATTGAATCTTCTGAAACCCAGGACAAGGAGGAACTCGATACATGGTGTCGAGTCTTCAAGAATGAGATGTGGTCAGAGGTGTTTCCCACATCCTTAACATAAGATCATGCAAGATCTCATGAATAGGTAAGGTAGCTGCCTCCTTGGGAGCTTTAGGGTATTGTAGGATTTCTAATTTCTTTGCCCTAGGCTCTTTTTCAGGAGCCACTGTGATGGAAAGACCTTGGGCCACATCTCAGATAAAATCCTGAAAGGACATATCCTCTGGTGGAGACATCCTATGCTGAGGAGAAGAAGAATCCTCGGGAAGAAGTACTCTGGTATCGGCAGAGCTTTCAGAGTCTTCAGACTCATCCGATGATTCTAAGTATCTCCAATCCGGGTGATCGTGCAAGGCACGTGTACCGGTACCGATCGAAGTCGGCATCGGAGTGATCCGGTACTGACTTGTCGATGCCGGATAGAGACGCATGACTCAGTCCCGGCAGAATACCTGCCTATGTCAATGCAGTCGGTGCCGGTACCGGCTGAAATGTCTGAAGCGGTTTCAGGGGCATCGAGGCCGTGAGAAGAGCCGCCAGACTGCGTTCAATAGCCAAGAATCTCTGGTCTATAGATACTGCCGATACTTGGGTATTGGTGCCAGATAAAGCGGACAGAACCCCAGAGCATAGCACCAGTAGTTCTGTCGAGGTTGAAGCCTCGAGAACATCCTGGAGCCCCGTTAGTGCTTTGGAAGCAGAAGCCTCCCGCCGGGACAATTTTGCCAGTGAAAGTCCCTCAAGGGCAACGGCAGAGGCATCTCGATGTTTAGAAGGAGATCTACCCTTTGAGGACCGGCTAGATTTATGTTTAGTTACCTGAGATCCATGGGAGGAAGATGAAGCCCTGGAGGACGATGATGCCATGGAGGCTGCATCAGAGGGAAAAAGGGTGCTAAGCTTAGCAGCTCGGTTTTGCCGGCCCCTTTTTGACATCATCCCACAGGCAACACACTCTGAAATAGAGTGGTCAGGACCTAAACATTTGAAGCACCACTCATGGGTGTCGGTGACGGAGATGGTACCGCCATACTTATAACACTTTTTAAAACCCGAAGCAGGTTTTTCCATTCTGAGAGAAAAGTTGGGCCTAGTGCCCAAAATGGCACGTGGCACCCAAAAAGAAAATTACTGGAAAAAGACTCCTGAAACAAAGTTGGGTTTTTTTGTTTTAGAAAAAAGAAAAGAACCGGCGTTAGCAGAAAACAAAGAACTGGAGAGGGACAGTTGGGAAAGGCGGGAAGGCAGTACACAGGTGCTGTGGGATGCTCCCAAAAGCTTTCCTATTGGACGCTGGGGAGCGTTTCCGCGCAAGCTCTGTCGGTACCGACAATACCCATATGTAAAGACTACATTCCTGCTTGTTCCTGGAGATGATTTTCCATGTTACTTCGTTCTTTGAAGATAAAAAGCCAAGGCTCTTTTACAATCTAAAGTATGAAGGTTCCTTTCTGCATTAGAGGCATGAGGCCTAGGGAAGAATATAGGAAGGTAAACTGCTTGGTTTAAATGAAAAGGCGAAACCACCTTTGGCATAAAGTGGGGATGAGTCCTAAGAACTACCTTATCATGGTGAAATCTTGTACAAGGAGGATCCGCCACTAAGGCCTTTAGCTCACTGATGCGTCTTGCAGAAAGTGAGGGCAACTAGGAAGATGACCTTCCATAAAAGAAATTTAGGGCTGTGGTGGCTATGGCTTAATGGTAAGTTTTGTTAAGAGTAGACCTCTCATAAATCTTGCTACGAGTGGATGACAGGAAATAGGTTGTCCATCCAGAGGTTTGCGAAAAGCAGCAATGGCACTAAGATGGACCCTTACTGAATTGGTTTTAAGATCTGAATCTGATAAATGGAGGAGATACTCCAGAAGCGATTCCACAGGCACTGTATGGGGGTTAAGTCCCCTTTGAGAGCACCATGCAGAGAATCTCTTCCACTTAAAAGCGTAGGATCACCTTGTGGAAGGTTTCCTGGAAGTTACAAGGATATCCTTAACCTGTTGAAACAGGTTGATATCCGGGAGTCCTAGTCTTTCAGTAACCAGGCCCTGAGGTGCAGGGACTGGGGATTCGGGTGCAATAGCATCCCGTTCTCCTGGGAAAGAAGATCTGGAGCACATCCCAAATTCAGAGGTGTGGCTTGAGAGAGACGCAGAAGCAGAGGATACCATGTCTGCCGTAGCCAGCATGGAGCTATGAGTATCATATGACCTCTATCTCACTGAAGCTTGAACAAAGTTTTGTGAATGAGGGGAATGGGTGGGAAGGCACAGAGAAAGTCCCGACCCCAGTGGAGGAGGAAAGCATCCCTTGCCTGACAGTTTTGAGCCGGAATTCTGGAACAGAATCGGGGAAGTTTGGCATTCTGTGGACTTGCAAAGAGGTCTATATCTGGCGTTCCCCAGATTCAAAACACTCGAGCAAGCTGGTCTGAGTGCAGAGACCATTCGTGTGGCAGCAGTAATCGACTGAGTTTGAATGCCCGGATTTTGAATGCCCGGAAGATATACCACTAGAAGGTGGATTTGAAGCTCTCTGGTGAGGGCCCACAGTTGCAAAGCTTCATTGCATAACGATAGACAGCCTGTTCCGCCCTGCATGTTCACATAGAACATGGCTACTTGATTGTCGGTCTGGACCAGAACAGTCCAGCTGAGATGGGCCTGAAAAACTCGGACAGCATGGAAAATGGCTCCGAGTTCTAGGAGGTTTATGTTAAGACAAGCCTCCTGTGGGGTCCAGAGACCTTAAGTTGATAGACTGTGCAAGTAAGCTCCCCACCCAACTTGGATGCATCTGTTGTTGGGGTGGTTTGGCATAGAGGCTGCTGGAAAGGAGAGCCCATGAGAAGGTTTTCCAGTGACTGCCACCATTGCAGGAACAAAATGTGGAGTTTCTAATTTTGTCCGTTAGCCGACCCAAGGCCTGTGTCCACTGACAGGATAGGGCGGACAGTGGATGCCATATGCCCCAGAAGCTGAAGCATCTCCCGAGCAGTCAGGAGGACTTTCATAGCAGCTTGGGAGGCCAGCTGTACTATACGAAGACAACGTGGCTCTGGCAGGTAAGCCCTTGACTGCCTTGTGTCTAGACAAGCCCCTATGAATTCTAGAGACTGAGAAGGGGTGAGATGAGATTCTGGGAGTTTTATGACTAGTCCCAAATACCGGAGGATTCGCATAGTGCGAGAAAGAGCGAAGCTGGCTTCTGGAGCTGTTGATGCTCGAATGAGCCAGTCGTCTAAGTAGGGGAAGATGAATATTCCTAGAGTTCTCAGGAATGCTGCTATTACTGCCATGCATTTTGTGAAGACTCTTGGGGCAGAAGCCAGACCGAAGGGAAGAACCCTGTATTGGAAGGGTCTTCCCTGGAAAAGGAATCAAAGGAATTTCCTGTGATCTGCATGGATGAGAATATGCGTATATCCATCCTTTAGATCTAGAGAACATAGCCAGTCCTGACTCCGAAGGTATGGCAGTAGTGTTCCGAGGGAGATCATCTTGAATTTTTCCCGAACAAATACTTGTTTAATTGAAGTCTGTACCCCTCTCGTACAATGGACAGGGTCCAGTTTTCTGATGTTATTTGTTGCCATCTTCTGGCAAAATGGCATAATCTGCCCGGGATGGTAAGGGGTTCTGGACCTTTCAGGGGCAAAATGACTTAAGTTCTTTAGGAAGGAGTCAAAGCCCCTGAGGAGGCTGAGTATGCTGAGCCGGATGAGCTCTTGGAACTTGTGGATGGATGTAGTAAGAGCTGTTAGTGTAGCTGGGTTTAAAAAAGGTTTGGATAAGTTCCTGGAGGAAAGGTCCATAAACCATTAAAAAGGGACCCAGGATATCAATGCTTGACCCAATACAAGCATTGTGGAACCTGTGTCTCTTGGGGATACTGCTAGGTACGTATGACCTAGATTGGCCACTGCTGGAAACAGGATACTGGGCTTGATGGACCTTGGTCTGACCCAGTATGGCATATCTTATGTTCTTATGGTTTCCTCTGCTGTCTGGTCTGTTGCTGCCCCTTTTTGGGTAACATGAACTGGACAGTGGCCCTGATGGGTGCAAGATGGGTAAAACCTCTTTTTCTTGTTGAAAAAGGGTTTCTTGACTGACTTTTTCTTTGCTGGGTTGGCTGTAGACTTTGATAGTCTGTTCAAGGTAGTATTTTCAGATTTAATCTGATTAGCCTTGTCTTGCCAATCCTTGCCAAAGAGATTTTCTCCTGTGCAAGGAATATTTCCCAATTTATCTTGCGCCCATTGTTCTAAGTCTTATGCTTGAAGCCAGGCAATATGACATGCACCGATGGAAATAGCAGAGGTTCTGCTAATGCATTCAAAGCAATCAAAGGTTGCAAGGTTTACGAACATAGAGACATCCTGGGCATGTTTGACCAGAAAGCACAGTTACTTACCTGTAACAGGTGATCTCTGGGAACAGCAGGAATTAGTCTTCACGTATGGGTACGTCGGTACCGACGGAGCCTGCACGGGAATGCTCCCCAGCATTCAATCAGAAAGCTTTTGGGAGCATCCCTCACGCCTGCGCGGTGACTTCCCGCCTTTTCCACTGCCTCTCCTCAGTTGAGTTTCCTAGCTGAGACAGAAGGAGAGAAAGAGGAAAGGAGATAGATAGATACAACTCCTAGGGGAGGTGGGTGGGTTGTGAAGACTAATTCCTGCTGTTCCCAGAGATCACCTGTTACAGGTAAGTAACTGTGCTATCTCCAGGAACAAGCAGGAATGAGTCTTCACATATGGGGACTCCCTAGCTGTGGGTGCCAGGGGAGATCCCATAAAATGCGCATTCCTGGACAGGACGGCATTTTCCAAACCTGGATCCCCGGCATCCCCTGAGGGGGATGGGGGGTAGGAGTTGAATAGAGAAGAGCTGCAAGGAACAGCAAATCTAAAGACTACAGGGGAGAGGAATCCTTAGAATGTATGTCAAGTATCATTAAAATATTTAATGAACTAGTACAATATAGAGCTTACCTACTGGATTGTAGGAAGTAGAACTGTGATGGAGTGTACTGTAGATGCAGTAGCGGAATCTTCAAGGTAACTTCACAGCAATGAGGATGAAGTTCCAAATCTGGAATGGGCAGGTGACCCAGGTGTCAACTGGGGTAGGAGAAGAACGGCAGGTCTTCAATGGAAAGCTTTATAGGAAAAAGCTGAAAACTCTTTTAGGTACAGAGTTATTAACATTAAGGACTAAAAGAAGACGACTGACCGATCTGGAGGATTAGTCCAGTCCGGAAGGGAAGAGGGGATATGGAAAAAAGCCCCTATTCCCAAGGAGAACAGAAGTGTACTCAGAAATAGTGAAGATGTACACTGTCATTCCTAGCTGGTAAGAGATAGGAAGATATTGAAGTTTGATACTTCATGGATAGGGAGGTCTATAACAAAAATAGAAGCTGTTGACGTCACAGCAGTAATTGTGTGTATAACCGCTCCCACTTACTGAGCCGTATGAGAATAGGCAAGTTGACTGTCTGGACCCCTTAAGGAGGTAAAAGCTTTATAGCACAGACAGTTAGGGAGATAGTAGGTAATACCTAGTGTCCTAAGGACATCTCCCAATGGGCACATATATATATATATATATATATATATATATATATATGGAGATATATAGATATCTAGATATATGTGCATAGATGTCCAGATATGTGTGATATATATATAGGTATGGATACATATATATATATATATATATATAGATAGATAGATAGATAGAGATATAGATAGGCATGGCTTATGCCCATACAGATTACAAAAACATGTATATATAGGACATATACAGACATGACTAGAAGTTTGAGGATACATGCCTGCAACTGAGCCCCACAAAAACATTCACATGGGGAATGTGATGGGAAAAGATTCATCTAATAATAAGGGGGTGAAAACCACCTGAAGATATATAGAGAATCTATTTCCGTGGTGCAGGAATGTATTTCAGTGGATAACCAGTATGGTTGCGTGAAAAACAGAGGATAATAGCAGTCTGGTAAGAGCACGTCAGGAGTACTGGAGGACTCTGACATGTCCAAAGGACAAGAAAACGCATAGACTAAGACTCCTGGATGACCCAGTCAAGGGACTCAGGGGTATCATGTACAGTAAAAGAGTATGCGTTGTCCAAGTGGAGTAGAAAAAGTAATGCCAAGCTGTAAGGAAAAAAGGGGTAGATTCCTGCCAGATTGGGAACTCCTTGGACATTCACGCAGAAAAAGCTTGTCTTCTGCATCACAATAGGAGACAAGAGGGTATAAAGAACCTATATAGCCATGGAATGACTATATAAGCTTTTTCTATTATATGGAAAACCCTCAGAGACAAAGTTCAATGCTCTATAGCAAGGGCCCATAGTAGAAAGCTTCTCTGAAGATTGCAGAGAGCATTGTGCAGGAGAATTATGAGATAAAACTGACAGTAGTCAGATGTGTTGCCACATCCTAGGTAAGGATATGGCTAGAAGAAGATAACGTGTAGTGAATAGTATCATGCAAGATAGTTGAAAGTAGCTTGCAAGAAGCATTAAAGTAAGCACTGGAACTTCTGCATGCACAGCAACTGAACAAAAGAACAGAGGGGATTCTCCTGTATGAAAACAGAGAGAAAACAGATAAAGGGAGCGGAGATATTCCCGTCCCTGTCTGATGAGTTGTTCAGAGCATGCATTGAAGGATAACAAAAAATATACACTGGAAAGAAAGAGAAGTGTTTCAGTATGGTACTAACTCAAGCAGGAGAACCCCTGGAAGAGAGAGAGTTGGAAGGTGACGGACCATATGGTAAGTCAGCTGAAGGAAAAAATGTCCATGTGGGGACAGAAAGTATCATGGGATAATTATAATCTCCCTTTATGATAAAAAGAAAGGGAGAATTATGTAACCCATGGACAAAAATATCCTAACAGTTTAGCATACTGAAAAGAAAACCCAGTGTAGAGTTTGAAGAATAACTTCTGGTAAGAAGAAGTTAACTGTAGATTGTAACATACAGGAACCTATGCTTGCTGGCTATGATTAGCCTGGTTAGAGTCTGGAGACTTCAGACGAGGATGAGATGTCCCTTGCTTGGGAAAATCTGGAGGATGGGCAGAAGAAGGGTGAAACTTTCTTTTCTTAGGGAAAGAAGGTTTGGTAGGACATTTCCTACGTCCTGGGGAAAAAGAAGGCTTAGGACGGTTTCCAGAACTAGGAAAGTCAGTGGAGCAATGAGCAACCTGACGTAAAGCCTCTCTATTGAAGAGATTTTCTCCAGTACAAGGAGAATTACCCAGTATATGTTGTGCCCATCTGTTCAAGTCTGAAGCCTGCAGCCAGGCTGTACGACGTGCTCCAATGGCAATAGCAGAGGATCTGCTAACAGACTCAAAAGAGTCTAGAGAAGCACGAGAAAGGAACCAAGAGATATTCCTGCTATGATTAAGAAGCAAGGAATAGTAAGAGGCCTTAGGTTCTGACAAAAAAGGAGACAAAAGAGATAATTTCTCTGTGACCTCCTGAAGTGTCAGACTCATATAAAAAATATGAACTAATTCTTGAAGCCAGCATAGAAGTTTGGAAGGTTTGACGTCCAAAGGCATCAAGTGCTTTAGATGCACGACCTGGCGGATAAGAAGAATGCTTCTTCTTGCTTCTTAACTTCCTCAATGCTGATTCCACTACAATGGAATGATGTGGAAGTTGGTTTTTCTGAAACCCTGGAGAGGGAGGTACCTGATACAGAGCATTAATGGCTGTAGAAGGCAAAGGAACCTTTAATGGTGATTCCCATATCCTCAGAAGATCCTGTAAAGAATGATGTAAAGGAAGCATTATATTTTCCTTTTCTGCAGGATCTTGGTCAAAAGAAAAACCAGCAATAGGAATGGCAAGAAAGGTTGCCATGTCAAGGAGAAACTTCTGAAAAGAAGGATTTCCAATAGGAACTAATCCTGGGCAAGCTGAGGTTGAAGGAGCAGCTTGAGCACCAGAAGATATACTGGACTGGTGCAGAAAAAGAATCCTGCTCGATGGACAGTGATACTGACAGTTCTGATTTGAGGCAGTTAGCAATGCATCGTCAGTGCCTGGTATCAATTCCAAACTAGGCATAGAAAGGATCGATGGCACCGATGGAACTGCAGGAATCGACCCCGACACCGGTAACGGTATCGGAGATGATAATGTCATCGAAGCAGCAATCGGGGGCTGCTGAAGCGGTACCGAGGTAACCAGAGAGCCTTGGCGAATATCCTCGGTACTGCGTAGCCGGAAACGATATGGATCGGTTCCGAAACGCGTCGGTACGAAGTCATCCAGACTGGATATCGATTCTAGACTCGGCATCGAAGCGAGCGAGTCTATCGATGCAAGTCGAGAAGGTACCGACGTTGGAGGTGGTATCAGCGATGCCGATACATGAAAGTCAATTGGAACCTCATCGAACGGCACCGAAGGTACCGAGGACGTTCGAAGACGATGTCCGGTGAAGAGAGGACCACTCGACACCGGCACCGATGTCGGGGTGTCGGTACCGCTGGAAGCCGGTACCAACCCCGAGCATGGTGAAGGTATAGGAAAGTCAATCTGGGTTGTATCGATCGGTCCCGAAGGTACCGAGGATTCCAGATGACGATCCCAGGTAAAGAGTGGAACACTCGATACCGATCCCAATACCGGGGTATCGGTACCGCTCGAAGCCGGTACCAACCCCGAGCATGGCTGGGATACAGGAAAACCAATCTGGGTCATATCGATCGGCCCCGAAGGTACCGAGGACACCAGATGATGATCCCTGGTGAAGAGTGCAGCACTCGAAACCGATGCCGGGTTATCGGTACTGCTCGAAGCGGATACCACCCCCTGGCACGGCTCAGGTATGTTCTGTGAGGGGTGAGCCCCAGGAACAACCTGAAACCCTGTGAATGCTTTGGAGCCCGAAGACTCCCGCAGGGGTTTTATTGCCAATGGGATCTTGAGGGCAAGGCCGGAGCCGTCATCATGCTGTGCATGAGACTTACCCTTCAAGAATTGGCTAGTCTTAACAGACTGTTTGTGGGTTACCTGATCCTGGAGAGAAGAAAAAACCGGTGTCCTCACCTCAGGAGGAAAAACGGCATCGAGGGAAACTCGAAAAAGGGAAGGTCTTCTCCCAATAATATAGCCTGAGGTATCAGGGGAAAAAGGGTCAGGACCCAAACAGGTTAGACACCAAGAATTGGAGTCTAAAAAGAAAACTAAGTTTCCACAGTGAAGGCACTTCTTAGGGTAAGAAGGCTCCATGTTGGAAAGGCCTGGTAGGCCCAAAAAAGTTAAAACAAAAAAACTGAGGAGAAATATTTCTCTTAAGTTTGGAAAAAAAAAAAAAGAATAAAGCACCGGCGGTACCGGTATCGGCGGGAAAGTCAGCCGCGACCACAAGAAAAATAAGGATTTTTTTTTCTGCGGTGACAGGAGGACGTCCTGTTGGCTCCACGGAAAAACGAAAACTGAGGAGAGGCAGTGGAAAAGGCGGGAAGTCACCGCGCAGGCGCAAGGGATGCTCCCAAAAGCTTTCTGATTGGATGCTGGGGAGCATTCCCGTGCAGGCTCCGTCGGTACCGACGTACCCATATGTGAAGACTCATTCCTGCTTGTTCCTGGAGATTAAGGAATTCCCCCCTTTTAGTCATGGAGAAGAGGGCTCATGAGCTCCAAGTCTCCTGCAACTTCTTTGAGGAACATTCCCATATAGAGAATGTAGGAGCTAATCCTGGCTGCCAACATGGAGGATTGGAACAAAGTGTTTTAGCACTCTTAATTCTATGCATCGCCGATTCCATTACCATTGAATGGTGTGGTAACTGGGTCTTTTGAAAGCCAGGACAGCTTGGAACTCGGTACATGGTATCGAGTCGTCGAGAGTGTGGAGACACCGTTAAAGGAGTTTCCCACATTCTTAGCATGACATCATGCAAGATTCTGTGAATGGGCAGGGTAGCTGCCTCTTTAGGAGCCTTAGGGTATTGAAGAATTTCTAATTCTTCTGCTCTGGGTTCCTTTTCTGGAGTCACCGTGATTGCCAAGACCTAGAGCTAAATCACGTATGAAATCCTGGAAGGACATGTCCTCTGGAGGAGATACTCTGCGTTGAGGAGAAAATGGATGATCCTCCAGAAGGATTGCTCTCGTACCGTCAGAGTCATCGGAATCAGAGGCTTCGAAGTATCTCTGTGCCGGGTGTTCCTGCAACGCACGGAACCAGTACCTTTCGAAGTCAGTATCGGGGGTCTCCGTACCGATCTTTCGATACCTGAGATAGACTCAAGGCTCGGCATGGGGGGAAGCATACCGGCTGAGTCAGGTGCAGTCAGTACAGGCACTGATGTCGGTACCGATACCTGTGGAACCATCTGTAGCGGTCTTGGCGGTACCGAAGCTGCTAAGAGAGCCGCTAGACTGCGTTCAATAGCGAGGATTCTCTGATCCATTGCCCCTGCCGATGCTTGAGTGCCGGTACCGGTGGAAGCGGCTACAACCCCAGAACATGGCACCAATAGTTCTGCAGAGGTGGAAGCCTCTAGAACATTCTGGAGCCCCGTTAATGCTTTGGAGACCGAGGCCTCCCGCCGGGGCTGTTTTGCCGGTGAACTTTCCTCAAGGGCAACGCCAGTGGCATCTCGATACCTAGAAGGAGATCTACCCTTTGAGGACCGCCAGTCTTAGAAGACTTAGGTTTAGTTACCTGAGATCCATGGGAGGAAGATGAAGCCCTGGAAGACGTCGATGCAACGACATTGTATCTGCGGCAAAAAGGGTACCGAGTTTTGCAGCTCTATTCTGCAGGCCCCTCTTGGTCATCTTACTGCTGGAGAGACACTCTGATGGAGAATGGTCAGGACCTAAACATTTAAGACACCAGTCATGGGTGTCGGTGACGGATATGGTACTGCCACACTTAGAACATTTCTTGAAACCACTAGCTGGTTTCTCCATGTTTGAAGAAAAGTGGGCCTAGTGCCCAAAATGGCGCCTAGCGCCGAGGGGAAAGGCCCCTGAAGAAAGAAATCTTTCAGAAAGATAGGTGGGGTTTTTTTTGGAAAAAGAAGAAAAGAGAACCAGCAGTACTGGTAGGCGTCGAATGAAGGCAGACGTGACCACAAAAAACTGAAAGAATAAGAATAGATTTTCTGCGGTGACAGGATATGCGTCCTGTCGGCTCCACGGAAAACGAAGAACTGAAGAGGGAGAGTTGAAAAGGCGGGAAGGCAGCACGCAGGCGCTGTGGGATGCTCCCAAAAGCTTTCCTATTGGATGCTGGGGAGCGTTCCCGCAAGGCTCCGCCGGTACCGACGAAACCCCATATGTGAAGACTACATTCCTGCTTGTTCCTGGAGATAACCTTTTCTTCTTAGGGAAGAAAGGTTTCTTAATGGTAGTCTTCTTCTTAGAAGAGTCTGCTATCTTCCTTGAAAGCCTCTTCATGGTGAGATCATCAGTTTCTATCTCACCGACCTTCTCCCTCCACCTCTGACCAAATATGTTTTCGCCATTATAGGGTTTGTTGATTAATTTGTCTTCGACCCATTGTTCCAGGTCAGATGCTTGGAGCCATGCCGTTCTCCTAGCCCCTATGCAGGCTGCAGCAGATCTGCTTTTGGCCTCAAATGCATTGAATGCTGCTCTTGTTAAGAACTTTGATGTATTCTGGGCATATGCTACTGATGAGCCGCCTGCTTGTCAGAGGGCAGCAGGGTGGCAACACATACTTGTAAATAATTGCCCCGGTTATCCAAGTTTTTGTTCCTTGTTCTATGTAAAAAACAGATAACATGTACCTTATCTGATGTTTTCTTGTTCTATGTAAACCGCGCTGATTATAAATAGAGCGGTATATAAAGATGTTAAATAAATAAATAAAATAAATAAATACTTGAGAAACATGCCCATATCTAGCATATAGGAGTCTATTTTAGAGGCTAACATGGTGGCTTGGAATGCCTTCCTGCCGAATGCATCCAGGGTCCTGGCCTCTTTCCCAGGAAGCTCTAAGTGTGATTTTTCTGGCTTTTTATCCTCTTCATGGCAGACTACACAACCATGGAGTGGTGGGGGAGTTGTGGCTTCTGGAAACCTGGGGAGGGAGAAACTCTATAAAGGGTATCAAGCCTTTTATTCACCGCAGGGATTGACATGGGTGCCTACCACATCCAAACCATTAGGTTCTTTACGATGTTATGCACTGGGAGGGTAAGCAGACTCCTTTGGTGCCGATGGGTATTGGAGAATATCAAGCTCTTCAGCTCTTGGTTCCATTTCCATAGCCACTGAAACATCAAGCACTGCCGCCATATCCTTAATAAAATCCTGAAAGGACATGTCCTCGGGAGGCAAACGTTGACATTCATAAGGTGGCGATGGATCCGACATTACGTCCCTATGGGTATCGGAATCGATGGATTCCACCTCGGATGCTTCTTTGGAATCAGAGTCCAGAAGGAAGTCAAAATAATCCTTATGAGATGTTCGATACCTTTGCTGTTCAGAGCTTCATGTTTGGATATAGAGGGTATTGGACACTGTGGTGCCGTGGCTGTGGTATCGACTGCTTTATGGGGCTATGTGAGGCAGGGGATTTGCCAAGCTCTTTGGCTGTCGGCATCGGCGGAACCGGTCCCGGAGCCCTTGATGTCATCGGCATTACTGCTGCTAAGAGCTTAGCGATACTGCGCTCGATGGCAATGACACGGTCATCCAATGATGATACCGGGGGAGGAATGGCTCCAGACACAGCTGTGTGGGCCACAACTCCCGATGCCGATATCGGGAGGTCTACAGAGGATTGGAACTCTGGGGCATCCATGAACCCCTGTGTGGCTTTGGAAGGTGACACCTCCCACCGGGGTTGCTTCGATGGACGATCAGCATTGGAATGCGATGAATGATGGTGCCGATGCTCAGTTTCTGAGGCTGACAACGAGCTGGAAGTCGATGACCTCGATGCCAAGGCAGATGTCTTCTTTTTCTTAAGCACTGGTGACTTCAAGCGATGCTTTTCCTTTGCTGATGAGGACTTGAATGCATGGGAAGACTTTGAAGGAGTCAACGGTCCCAAACAGTGCACCAAAGGAGCTAAGTCTGAAGGAAACAGCTTAGCCTTCTGTTTGTCCCAATTCTTTCTACCTCTAGAAGTCATGTGACGACAGGAGGGACAAGAATCAACATAATGGTCTGGGCCTAAACATATTAGGCACCAAGAATGCTTATCAGTGATAGAAATTATGCTGGAACACTTGGAGCATTTTTTGAAACCACTTCAGTGCTTCTCCATATCAATGAATAATATGGAAGCAAAAATAGAACTGGGCAATGGTGCCCAATGAGGTCACAGGCCTAAAACAAAGCTTGTGAAAAAAAAAAAAAGAAAATAAAAATTAGATAAAAGAAAATAAAAAGGGGAACCAGAATCGACAGGGAGGTAACCTAAGTACTTTTGACAGTACTAGTGAAAAACCTTTGAAGTCTCTAGACGCGGCTGAGAGGGACGAGGTCCTGATGGCACCGCAGAAAAAAGATGACTAAGGAGACCAGGAGGGAAGGCGGGAAGGCAGCCACGCATGCGTGGAGGAATGCTCCCAAAAGCATTCCTATTGGATGCTGGGAAGTGTTCCTGCGCTGGGTTCTGTCGGTGCCGACATCACCCATCGGTGAAGACTGACTTCCTGCTTGTTCCTGGAAATACTGAGATAACCGAAGAACTCTGTGCCAGCCAGAGACCCTCAGCAAAGAGAGCCAAGAGCGCTTCTCGAAGTCCAGCACTAACTGAACCAGCAAAACTAGCTACATAGAAAAAAGCGAACTCCCAGCATTGAGCGTGCAAGACAGAACAAAAGCCCAGTGCAGATGACTAAAGAAAATATTTCCCATAGGTCTTCCTTGCCTTTCTTCTCATCCTGAGTTTATTCACTTATAAGTACTCTGTATAAATGGCACCGTGGTAGCCAGTACCAGGGTCATCCTCTGTTATTACGGAGGATAAACAGATAGTATGATGTTAACAACCGAATACTTTCCACCTTGAGTAAGGCTCACAGCAAAAGAAGGTACTGAAAATGCCATGGATCCCGCTCTAGTACCTCATTATGAGGAGACCATCTCCAAAATGAACACCTTAAGAGGAAAATGATTAACATTTTCAATGTGAGCAACTGTCCCACAAAGAAAAATCCAAACTTCTAGTGTAGAACCTACACATAATAACATAGTATATAACGGCAGAAAAAGACCAGCATGGTCCATCTAGTCTTCCCAGCAAGGTGGCAAGAGTAGGTGCGCCCGCCACACTGTGCAGGTCACGCCTTTCCTTTCTTTGTTTAGGGGTGTACCCACCTCCACATGCAGGTCACCTCTACTTGTTGATATCAAAGACATTTAGTTTGATTTTACCCTATTTCTATAAAGGGATCCACCTGTGTCTGTCCCATGCCATTTTGAATTGTCACTGTATTTGCCCACAACACTTCCATCAAGAGGGCATTTCAAGCATCCACCACTCTTTCAGTGAAAAAGTATTTCCTGATGTTCCCTTTCAGTTTACCCCCTTGTAGCTTCATGTTATGCCCTCTAGTATTACAGCTTTCCCGTCTTTGACAAAGGTTTATTTGTTCATTAATACTCCTTAAGTATTTAAAGGTCTGTATTATATCTCCTCTGTCCCTCCTCTCCTCTAGAGTATGCATATTTGGGTGTTGGAGTCTCTTTTCCTACATCTTCTGGTGCAGGCTCCAAATCATTTTAGTCGCCTTCCTCTGAACCGTTTCCAGTCTTTTTATATCCTTTGTGAGATATGGTCTCCAAAACTGAACACAATATTCCAAGTGAGGCCTCACCAGCGACTTGTTCAGTGGCATGAAAACCACCTCTTTTCTGTTGGTAATTCCTCTCTGTATGCAACCCAGCATCCTTTTGGCTTTGGACACCGCCTTGTCACACTGTTTCGCCACTTTGAGATCCTCAGAAATAATCACTCCGAGGTCCTTCTCCTGGTCTGTGCACACCAACCTGCTCATACAATTCCCTTGGATTTCTGCATCCCAAGTGCATGACACTGCACTTCTTCACATTAAATCTTAACTGCCAAGCATTAGGTCATTCTTCCAGCTTTTGTAGATCTTTCCTCATGTTATCCACTCCCTCAGGGAAGTCCACTCTATTGCAAATTTTCATATCATCTGTAAAACAACAGACTTTCCCATTCAGTCTTTCAGCAATATCACTCACAAATACATTGAACAGTACCGGTCCCAGGACCGATCCCTGGGACACACCACTAATCACTTCCATTTACCATCTCCTTCTCTCGTCTACCAGTCAACCAATTTCTGATCCAGTTCACCACATTGGGAACCCATTCCCAGGTTGATCAGTTTATTGATAAGTCTCCTATGATGAACATTATCAAAGGCTTTGCTGAAATCTAGGTAGATCACATCCATCACATGCCCTTGATCTAGCTCTCTGGTCACCCAGTTAAAGAACTCGATCAGATTCGATTGGCATGATCGTCCTTTGGTAAAACCATGTTACCTCGGATCATGCAACCTATTGTTTTTGATAAAGTCCACTATTCTCTCTTTCAGGAGTGCCTCCATTACTTTTCCCACCACCGAGGTAAGGCTTACTGGCCTGTTGTTTGCCACTTCTTCCCTATCATCACTTTTGTGAAGAGGTGCCACATTGACCCTTTTCCAGTCCTGTGGAACTTCTCCTGTCTCCAAGGATCTATTGAAAACATCCTTTAAAAGCCCTGCAAGAACCTCTCTGAGCTCTTTCAGTTTCCTGGGATGCATCCCATCTGGTCCCCTTGACTTGGTCCACTTTCAGTTTTGCAAGCTGTTCAAACACATCATTTTCTGTGAATTGTGTATTATCTACTCCATTTCCATTAGTATATTTGTCAATCACAAGTAGTCCTTTTCCAGGATTTTCTTTAGTAAAAACAGAAGTTTTTGTTTAGCATTTTCGCTTTTTCAACATTACTTTCCACGAATCTGTTCTCAGCACTTTTGAGTCTTGCAATTTCACCTCTGATCTTCCTCTTCTCCCACATATACCTGAAAAAAGTTTTATAGTCACGTTTTAGATTTTTAGCCATCTTTTCTTCTGCCTTTCATTTTGCTATCCTTATTCCTCTTTGTCTTTTAGCTTTATCCTGTATTCTTTTTGGTGTTCCTCTGTTTGCGAACCTCTGAATTTTGTGTTTTTTGCCTTTGTGTGTGCAGCCACTCCTTTAGAAAATGAAATAGGCTTCCTTTTCCTCTGTTTTTTATTTACTTTCCTTATATATGTATCTGTTGCCCCTTTTAGTGCCTCCTTTAGTTTAGCCCACTTCAATTCCACTTCCTTTACCTCCTCCCAGCCTGCCAACTCCTCCTTCAGGCATTTGGCCATTTATTGAAGTCAGTGTTTTTGAAGTCTAGGACTTTGAGCTTGTTGTGAGGGGACGCTGCCTTGTTTTTTTTTAATCCCAAACCATACCGTGTGATGATCACTGCTGCTCACATAGGCAACCACACAGACATTCGACACACTTTCTCCGTTGGTCAGTACTAAACCCAGTATCGAACTTTCCCTGGTCGGTTCCATCACCATTTGTCTAAGTAATGCTTCTTGGAAGACATCCACAATTTTTTAACTTCTTTCCAGATTTGCAAAAGGAATACTCCAATCTATATCTGGTAGATTAAAGTCACCCAATCCACAGTGCATCTTCTTTTCCCCACGTTTCCTGCATTTCAGCAGCTTTAATATTGCTTTTGACATACAGGGCTACTCCTCCTCCTTGTCTGCCTTCTCTGTCTCTTCTAAATAAATTATAGCTAGCTATGCTACATTCATGTGATTTGTTAAACCATGTTTCTATAATGGCCGCAATGTCCAAATCCATTTCCTTCATTAGGGCTTCCAGATCAGGTACTTGGTTGGCTAGGCTTCGAGTATTTGTGCTCATTGCTTTCCAGCATGGCTTGCCTGTATTTTGCATGGATAGCGTAGTTACTCACCTGTAACAGGTGTTCTCCAGGGACAGCAGGATTCAGTCCTCACATATGGGTGACGTCGGCGCTGAAGGAGCCCTCGTGCGGAGCAAATCCCCAGCTTTCTAAGAAAGCTTTTGGGAATTGCATCACGCATGCGCGGTCCCCTTCCCGCCCAAGGGTGCCATCTGGCTTAGTCAAATGACATAGCTAAAAAGATGCAAAAGGAACAAAATAATAATAATAATAATAGGATTGCAACTCCAAGGGGAGGAGGGAGGGTTGTGAAGACTGATTCCTGCTGTCCCTGGAGAACACCTGTTACAGGTGAGTAACTACGCTTTCCCCAGGAACAAGCAGGAAGTCAGTCCTCACATATGGGACTCCCCAGCTATAGGCTACCAAGAACCCACAGCTGAAAAATAGGCTCCCTCTACGAGAGCCGCAAGCAGCCACAATAGGAATCTAACTGAGAGAGTATCACTCCAGTAGCCTGACACCAAAAGGTCAGAGGGTAGGAGTTGTCTAGACCTCGAAAAGGTTACGGAGTACAGCCTGGCCGAAAGCACTGTCCCGTCAGGACTCCCTATCCAGGCAGTAATGGGTTGCAATAGTCTGACCAGAAGATCAGGTGGCGGCCCGGCAGATGTCTCCCAGCAGAACAGAGCAGAAATGAGCCACAGATGCCGCCATAGCCCTGACCCGGTGGGCTGTAACAAAAGCCTGCAACGGAAGATCGGCCGCCCTGTATGCCCAGGCAATACAGTCCACTACCCAGGTGGACAGCGTACGTTTGGAGACAGCCATCTCCAGTTTACTGGGGTTATAGGATACGAAGAGCTGAGAAGCCCTTCTATGGCCTTGTGTACGCTGAATGTAGAAGGCCAACGCCCTCTTACAGTCCAGGGTATGCAGAACTGTCTCTGCCCGACTGGCATGTGGCCTGGGAAAGAAGGTAGGTAGTACTACCTCCTGGTTGAGGTGGAACAATGAGACCACTTTCGGAAGGAACTTTGGGTGAGTGCGGAACACTATCCTGTTCCTACAGAACTTTGTATAAGACCTATCGGACACCAGTGCCTGAAGCTCACTCACTCGCCGAGCCGAGCCGAGGTGAGTGCCACCAAGAAAAGTACCTTCCAAGAAAGGTAGTGTAGATGGCAGGTTGCCATCAGCTCAAATGGCGGACGAGCAAGCTGTCCTAAGACCACATTCAAATCCCACTCAGTTGCCGGAGGGCGAACTGGGGGCTTCAGCAGAAGTAGGCCTCTCAGGAACCTGGACACCAAAGGATGTGCAGAAAGAGGCTTTCCTTGCACTGGGAAGTGGTTTGCAGGCAGGGCACTGAGGTGAACTCTGACGGAGTTGGACTTAAGGCCCAAATCCGAAAGATGGAGAAGATACTGCAGTACAACTGCAACCTGGCAGGAGAAAGGATTTTCTTTCTGCTGTTCGCACCAAACCCCACACCTATGCCACTTAAAAGCATAGGTCCATCTAGCTGACTGCCCCTTTGAGGCCAGCAAAACATCTTCCACGTTTTTGGGAAGGAGGAATGGTGCGAGAACTACACTTTCAGCAGCCATGCCATCAGGTTGAGGGAGCTGAGGTTGGGGTGCAGAAGAGTGCCCTCCTCCTGAGACAGGAGGTTGGGATAGGATCCCAGAGGGACTGGGGCCTCCACCGCTAGTTGAAGTAGAAGTGAAAACCAGGGTTGCCTCTGCCATCTGGGGGCTACCAGAATGACCAAGGCCTTGTCCTGAAGAATTTTGAAAAGGGTTTTGGCCACCAGAGGTGTCGGAGGAAACGCATACAGGAAGATGAGAAAGGCATCGGCGGCCACCCTGTTTGGATGTGGCTATCTGGAGCAAAACCGGGACAACTGGTAGTTGTGAGGGCTCACAAACAAATCCAGTGTCGGCTCTCCCCAGGTCTGAAAGAGCCATTGGGCCATATTCGTATCCAGCTGCCATTCATGGGGCTGGAGAATCCTGCTTAGCCTGTCGGCTATATAATTTTCCTGGCCTGGCAGATACACTGCTTTCAGATGCATGCCGTGCCGGACTGCAAAGGAGCACAGGTCCAGAGTTTCCTGACACAGAATGCGGGACCCCGTGCCTCCCTACTTGTTCACATAGAACATCGTTACTTGGCTGTCTGTTTGTATTAAGACGGGCTGATGAGCCAAAATTTGACAAAAGGCTCACAGAGCTAGGCAAATGGCACGAAGTTCCAGGAAATTGATCTGCTGTATGCTCTCGTATGGAGACCACATGCCTTGAGTGCAAAGTCCCTGGCAATGGGCTCCCCAGCCCATTGCCAGGGACTTTGCATCCGTAGTCAGGATCCTCGTGTGTTAAGGAGCCTCGAAGGTCACCCCCGCCTCCAAGTGTTTTGGTTGAAACCACCAGGCCAAGGACTGCACCAGTCTTTTGGATACCTTGACGCTGTCTCAGAGTCTGCCTGTGGCTTTGGTCCACTGGTCCCTGAGGCACCACTGAGCTATTCGTATGTGGAGGCGGGCATTCTGTGTCACATGGACTATGGAGGTCATGTACCCGAGGAGGCGCAGGAAGTGTCTTGCTGATATTTGGGACCTGCGACTCAATTGACGTGCCAGGGCCAGGAGTCTCTGCACCCCGTCTGCTGGCAGGTACGCCACTGCCTGAAGGGTATCTAGCCTGGCCCCAATGAACTCTAGTTGTTGAGTGGGGACTAAGGTAGACTTGGGGCAATTGATTAGAAACCCTAGATGTTGAAGCACCTCAATGGTGCAAAACGTGGCCTGTTGGACCTCCAGGGCTGATGTGGCTCTGATGAGCCAGTCGTCTAGGTAAGGGAAGACAAAAACTCCTTGTATTCTGAGGAAGGCAGCCACTACCGCCAGGCACTTTGGGGGCGGAGGCCAGTCCAAAGGGAAGCACTCTGTACTGATAGTGGTTTCCCCCTACCACAACGTGTAGATATTGCCTGTGGTCTGGATGAATTAGGATGTGTGTATACGCATCCTTTAGGTCTAAGGAGCACAGCCAGTCTCCCTGGTGGAGGTAAGGCAGCAATATTCCAAGGGAGAGCATCTTGAACTTCTCCCTCACCAGGAATTTGTTTAAGTTGTGCAGGTCGAGGATCAGTCTTAGGCCTTCTGTCCTTTTTAGTATCAGGAAGTACCTGGAATAGAAGTCCTTGCCCTGTAGGTGGTGGGGCACCGGTTCTACCGCCTGATCCTCGAGAAGATCTGCTAACTCCTTCAGAAGAAGGTCCCGGTGAAGGGGAGACCTGAGAGGCTCTCCTGGAAAGTAAGGGGAAGGTACCTGAGTCAAATGGAGCAGATAGCCTTGATGAACTATCTTTAGAACCCAGGTGTCTGTGGTGATGGCCGGCCACCTGTGGGCATACAGGGCAAGCCTACCCCCTGTGCATTGCCATTCTCCTGTGGTGACAGGGGCTATGCCTTGAGAGTCAAAAGCCACTACCAGGCTGGGCCAGAGCCGATGCCTGGGGTTTGGGGGATTTCTGCTTACGAGGGCCATGCCTCTGTCCCTTGGCCTGCTGCCCCTGTTGGGGAGCTGGGGAGGACTGAAATGGGGGGTAAGCAACACCTTTCCTCAGGAAAAAGGGCTTCTTACCCGAGCCCTTCTTTTTAGAAGGGGCAGAAGTCTTCTTCGAGAGCCTTGTCCTGATCAGGTACTTGGACTCAATCTCAGCAGCCTTTTCGGTCATGGGTTTGCAGAAGAAGTTCTCACCATGGCATGGGACATCGACCAACTTGTCCTGAACCCATTGTTCAAGGTCTGACGACTGTAGCCATGCCTGGCGGCATGCACCGATGCCCGCAGCAGCTACCCGGGCCGATGCCTCGAACCCGTCATAGGCCACTCGAGTCAAACTTCGAGCACCCAGTGGACAGAGTCTTAAGCGCTGCAAAGGTCCCTTGGAGAGACCAGTCGAGAACACTGAGATCTCCTTCACCAGATCCCTCAGGTACATGCCCATGTACAGCTGGTATGCCTGGATCAGACATGTCAGCATAGAACCCTGGTAGCACTTCCTGCTGAGGGCGTCCAAGTTGCGGGCCTCCCTGCCAGGAGGCACCGAGGAGTGCGTCTTCTGACTCTTGAGTTGATTCCACAACCATGGAGTTGTGCGGCAGTTGGAACCCAGGACTCTTGCGGACTCAATATATTGAGTCGATCCGCCTTGCTGATCACGGTCAGCAACACTTCCCTGGAGGCCAGTGGACGCCAGGGCAGGTGCGACACAAAAATATAAGGTTAAGATTGGAGAGTCTTCTAAAGGCCCAAATGGCTCTTGGTCCTTGTAGTTTCCTTTGCTCCAATCTTCAATGAAACAATCAAGCTGAGTGGTGGGAATTAATAAGGCTTTTATTTCCCTTTTCACAGTGGTTCTAAATAGTGGGTTACAACTTTAAAGCAAATGTCCTTAATTCAGGTAGAAAGCAAACTCAGGGTTCAAAGCAAAAACTGTTATACGTCACAGGAATGGAGGTGCTCAAACAAAATACAGAATGCTCTGCTGGCAATTCACCCAATCACAAGTCTGGCAGTGACTCTAAACTTTCAGAAATGCAAAGTGTACAGTCCATCTCATGGTCAGATAAATCTCCTGCCAGTTCCACTTGCATTGGCTCGATATCAGACAGCTCTGATTCTATATCCCTGGTTTCTTGTAAAACACATTCAGGGGTTTTGTATATTTTCTGTAGCAGTTCCCAATGTCCTTGGCCTAGCCTAGGGCGTCGGCCACGTGCTGTGTTAGGCTTTAAAGTACCCTCTTTCCTTAGAGGCTTTATAGCAGCTTTATCATATCTTTTAACATTCACAACTTTCTTGTTAGGCATACATTTCTCATACCTTGTATGGCAGCAATCCTCAAGTAACCGGCTTTCTTCCACTGCCTGCCTTTCCCAGGCAGCAGCTTGGTGAAATCCTTTTCTATGCAGGTTAGGCTTACCCTGTAGCCTTTGACTTCCTTCTCCTGGTGAAGGCCTGCCTCTGTACAAGCCCAGCTTCTGGCTTTCTGGTTCAGTGTGGCTTGGCTTCTCCAGCTGATTCTTGTTTGGCTTAAGGTTGCAGTTACAGCAGTGCTTTTGCCTCTGAGGGCAAACAGCTCTCAGTTTGGCTTGAGTTGACACCTCCTTAGGTCCTTCCTCAGCTCCTGGGAAATTACCTCTCCCTCCTGGGAATCCTCTAGCACTAGAGTAGTCAGGTTTCCACTTCCACCTCTCTCTCTCGGTGCTGCCAGTGATACTCCCCTTGCTTCTGCTAGGGCTGCTGCTTCTGCTGCTGCTTCTATCTCCGAGGCTGCCGGTGCTCCTTCTGCCTCTTCTCCTTCCTCCCTTCCAGTCTTCCACACTCCCCTTATGAAGCCCTCCTGCCTTTGAGGATTGGAAGCTGGTTAGCATTTCCTCGTGACCAGCTGGGCGTGGCTCTTCAGTCTCCCTGAAGACACTCTTGCTCCCTCTATCTGGTTCCTGGGAATATTGCAAGTCTTTTCCTCTGTGAAAAACACCTTCTTTTCTCTCAACTGGGTTCTCATCAGCCCTCGCTGCATGACATCACCAACGCCGGCGTCTTCCACATGCGGAGCATCAGCCGTTCCAGGATTGGAGGCACCGGTACAGTAAGGGCTTCCTGAGGGGGAAAGTCATACTGGAGGATCTCGAGCTCTTCGGCTCGAGGCTCCTCCTCGGACTCCGTAGGGAATGTCAAAGCCTTTGACATGTCCCTTACGAAGTCCAAGAACCTAGTGTCCTCCCGGGGGGAGGGGGGGGGCCTTCTCCGAGGTTCGGACACCGGGGAATCGGATGGAACATCCCTGATCCAGCAGGTGTCCGGGGACTCTTCTTCCTCAATCTCCCAGCCCGATGCCTCCAAAGAGGAATCGCCTCGAGAGCTTTGGCTTCAACCGCCCCGACCCCGCTGAAATCGGTGTCGATGACCTCGATCCCGAATGGGAGGTCGAGGGAGACCTCGCCTGAGGATCGACTCGAAAACGCATGGTCTCTAGGATGGGCTCGGCCTCTGGGGTTGACTTGGACGTCGGGGGCCCGGTGGTCAGGGCGGAAGGACCGGTAAGACCAGCTATCAGCATCTGCTGCTGCTCAATGAAGGCAGACATGCTGCGCTCCAGGGCCACCATCCTGAAACCAAGCTCAGAAGGCTCTGCAGCTCCCGTGTCAGGTTATGACGCCGTCGGGCCCGACGCCAGTTCTCCCGGAGGAGAGTCCTCAACAAGGACAGTTGTTACCTGCCTCGGCTGCTTCGGGTCCCTTCGAGGAAGTTTTGCTGGACGTCCCAACTCCGAGTCTTTGGGCCGGCAGTCGGGACACCGTGACTGGTCCTGCAAGGAATCAGGCCATTCGGAACCATCTAACGACGCCGCCTTCGAGGATTTTTTCTTCCTCCGATGTTCCCGTGAGGGAGACCACCTCTCCAAGGAAACCCGATGCTGCTCAGGCTTAGACAGTTCCCGAGACGTTGAGGCCTCAGACGAGGTCTGGGCCCAGGAGGGTACGGACTCAGCAAAAATCCTATCATGCTAATGCTGATGGCTTCTCAGGGCCTTCGAGGACATTTTCCTACATGGGCCAGAGACCTTTGGGTCGTGGTCACGCCCGAGGCACCGGAGACATAAGTCATGTGTATCTGTGAAGGACATTAACTTTGTACACCGATCACATTTCTTATACCCACTGGCAGCCATCAGGGGAAAAAGGGCCCCTGCAAGGTCGAAGACCTGGGCTGCCAGGGAAAAAGAAAAAGAGCGTGAACGCTAGTCACGAAGGACAAAAACCAAAAATCAAACTGGACTTGATACCAGTGTACCGAGCCGAAGGCGGGAAAAGAAAGAAAGACATTCCTAACTTTAATCAACTTTTTTCATGGTGACTATGGGACCACGTCCATTGGGCTCTGCGGAAAAAAGGAGACCACGTAAGATGGCACTCTTGGGTGGAAAGGGGACCGTGCATGCGTGATGCAATTCCCAAAATCTGGGGATTTGCTCCACACGAGAGCTCCATCGGCACCGACATCACCCATATGTGAGGACTGACTTCCTGCTTGTTCCTGGAGAATTTGTTATACATGCCTCTTCCCAATTGCCATTGATGCGTGGTTTAAAAGTGTGGCTGTTTCCAATGTTATTTAGCTTTTACTGGGAGTGACACCCTTAACTTGTCCTCCCTCCAGCTGTCACCCCCCTTCCCTAGTTTAAATAACTGTCCACATACTATTTTATTTATTTAATGTTTCTTTTATACCGTGCTATTTAACAGTGCGGTTTACAGGTAACACATCTGTGCAGTGCAGGCAGGTCTGCACTGGACTTACAATAAAACGGGGTTCTTTATACAGGGCTAACAAGGAAGCTAAGTACAATTTGGCTGTCACAGGCTATATGGGCAGCTCAGCATTATTTATTGCCTGAATTTTTCACTTAGGATCCTTTTCTCTGCGACAGAGAGATGTAGTCCATTAGCACAGTATAGTCTCTTGTTGATCTATCTGTTCCCCAGTCGCCTATCTATCTAAATCCTTATTGTATGCACCAGGTTTGGAACCATGTATTAAAGTTGTTTATGCGATTCATCCTTTCTGCCCCCTTTCCAAGAACAGGCAGAACAACTGAGAATGATATAGTATTAACAATGTGCTTGAGTTTCTCTCGCAGAGTTTGGCAGTCCCTCTGAACTGCAGAGGCACTGTTTCTAGCCAGGATATTTGTACCCAAGTGGATGACACTGTCAATTTTGGAGTGCTCACTTTCTGCACTACCTATATAAATCACTAACAATACCCTCATGCGCTCTCTTAATAAACCTCGCAAACTCTTCAACCTAGTCAAATCACTCACAAAAGATACATCCACAAAACAACCAATAAGCACTCCAAGCCCAGATTATTTTGCCACCTACTTTCAAAGTAAAACAACTTCACCAACAACCAACCCATCTATTCATGAACTAAAATGCCTACCCAAGCACCCCTACAACTCCGCCGGCACTCCCTTGCCAACTCTGGAATCCTTCTATCCTCCTGAACAAATAGAAAAAAATCATCAGTGGGATCAACACCACGACCTCCCCAATGGACCCTTGTCCACCATTTTGGATCACAAACACAAACCTACCTCAGCCCAACCATAGCCAGATTCACCAACCTATCACTATCTGAAGGCATCCTTCCTCCCCCTTTGCCTCTATCAGACCTCTGATTAAGAATAACAAACTTGATTCATCAGATATCAAATCCTACAGACCTCTCTCAAGCCTCCCCCTTCCTAACCAAAATCATCTACCAACAGACCCAGGACCACATCGACTCCTACACATCTCTAGAAAAGCAACAGCACAGATTTCGGCAACAGCATGGTGCTGAAACCCTTCTCATGGCTCTCCTTGATAAGACCCTATGCAGGCCTTGATAAGAAGAAACAAGGCTTCATCCTCATATTTATGGACATCGCATCAGCTTTCGATACAGTCAACCACAACCTCTTGCTCACCCAACTGTATCAAAAAGGCATAAGAAACCTAGCCTTAGACTGGTTCAAATCCTACCTATCCGACCGATAACAAGTCCGCATAGATAACCATGCATCCAGGCCTTTCCAACAAACATAAGGGGTCCCACAAGGATCTTCCCTCTCAGCCCTACTCTTTAACATCTACATTCAGCCTATCTGTTCTATTATTCAATCATTCAACATACTCTACATCTACGCTGATGATGTGTTACTGTACACTCCATTCCTCACTGACAAGCCGGACTACTCGTCCATAGTAGAATGCTTCAAACACAGTCTCAGATTGGCTCATGACCCACAACCTGATGGTCAACAACAATAAGACAAGAGGTCTTATTCATATCCAAAGACCCCACATTTACCCCACCGCCCTCCCTCAAAGTGAAAGACTTCGACCTCATAACCAAACAAGAAGTCCGCTATCTGGGAATAACAATCGATCAACGCCTGTGCTGGGAGACCCACATTCACAATAGCTCCAAAGCAGTCTACCATAAACTGAGAACCCTCCGCACTTACATCCTCTCCTCGAGTCCTCAGACTTCCGCTCGGTCGCTCAAGCTCTCATCCTCCCTCATCTGGACTACTCCATCATCTTTCATGGTATGTCGAAGCACACTCTCCAGCCACTACATCTCACCATGAACACAGCTGCCCATACAATCCTGTCTGCATCCAGATATGACCACATCACTCCTCTTCTGATTCAGCTTCATTGGCTCCCCATAGCAAGTCACCTGACCTACAAAGCATTGCTACTCACTTTTAAGGCCCTGAACAGAATGTCAGCAACCTCGCTCTCGAACGCCGGAGACCAGGACCAGGAGAACACGCTTGGTAAACTCTCTGATGACCCCTTCAACAGTAAGAACCTCTACCCAATCAACTAGGAACCGTGCTTTTTCTCTATTTGTGCCAACCCAATGGAACGCACTACCCCCAATGATACGCACCATCCCAGATCTTACTTCTTTTAAGAAGGCTTGGAAGACTTACCTCTTCCAACTAACTTATAACCATCCACCCTAGATCAGTTGTACAAACAGCTGAAAGCTCATACCAAACACTTAGCTTTAACCCCTGATAATACCAAGCTGTTGTAATTACATTTTAATATTCACTCTCAACCGTTCACGACAATGCCAACCTCATACAAATAAATTCTTAATGATACCAACTTAATCCTGTTTTAATGTAAATAATGTAAATATGTTCCTAGTTATACCAACTTGTTGCAAATTTGTCGTAAGTAACCTGTTCGATGTAAACTAGTTTACTGTTCATATGTTATATGTAAACCATGTTCAAATGTTATATGTAAACCACGTTCATATGTTTTATGTAAACCGCACTGATCTGTAATAGCGCGGTATATAAAAAACAAACAAAATATCAATTTTGTTCATATTCCTGCTGGCTGAAGAGCCTGGGAGGCGTTTGACCATCTTCTCTCCTTTGAACTGTGTTTCCAAGTTGGTGCCTCTGATGATGGAATCTCCAAGTAATAGTAGTTTTCTGTTTTTTTATCTTCATATTTATTTTATTTATTTATTTAATGTCTCTTCTATACCGTGCTATTCACATCAGTGCGGTGTACATTTAACAGAACCATATATAATGCAGTCGGGCTGCATTGTATTTACAACAAACAGAAACTATAACTTGGATATAACTGGGGTAACTTTCTACAAATTATTTACACTAATAAATATACTGTACACCTGAGATCTATTCGGAGTTGCATTGGTAGGCTAGCTGCCCTCTCGTGCGGTGGGTGTGCTGTTGAGGGTGTTTGCACTATGGTCTTTGGGGCTGATCTCTGGGTAGTGTCATATGAACAGGTGGTGCTTCAGTGCCTTCCTGAATTGAGCCAGGTCGGTGATTGCTTGAATGGATGTGGGGAGGGCATTCCAACATCTGGGGGCATAGATCATGAAAGCCCTATTAGATGTCGCCTGGATGCATTTTGTTGTTTCCTTTGGGATCATCAGTGTATTGACAGCTGTAGATCTTCTGAGTCTGTTCGGGGGTGTGAAGTGGATTAATTCAGTGATGGAGGTGGGGGGTTGATTGTTTATGGCCTTGAAGGTCATTACTAGGATCTTATAAAGCGTAGTTAGTTACCTGTAACAGGTGACCTCCGGGAACAGCAGAAATTTAGTCCTCACATATGGGTATCGTCGGTACAGACGGAGCCTGTGCGGGAACGCTCACCAGCGTCCAATAGGAACACTTTTGGGAGCATCCCTCAGCACATGCATGCTGCTTTCCTGCCTTTCCAACTGTCCCTCTTCAGTTAACTTTGTAACTGAGTGAAAGGATAGAGGAAGAGAGGAAAGAGACAAAGAGATAGAGAGACAACTCCTAGGGGAGGTGGGTGGGTTGTGAGGACTAAATTCATGCTTTCCCGGAGATCACCTGTTACAGGTGAGTAACTATGCTATCTCCAGGAACAAGCAGGAATGTAGTCCTCACATATGGGGACTCCCTAGCTGAAGATGCCAGGGAGATAGCCCCAGGAAGGTGCCAACCTAGAAGGTGGGAATCCTTCCTCCCATGAATCTCTGGCATCACACCAGGGTTGGTGGGTAGGAGTTGATTTAGGTATGAAAGAGATTCTGAAGAACAGCTTGGCCAAAGAAGGCATCCCGACGGGAGGCTTTATCCAGGCAGTAGTGGGCTGTGAAGGTGTGTACCGAAGCCCAGGTGGCTGCTCGACAAATGTCATCAATAACAGAGTGGAGATTAGCCACAGAAGCTGCCATGGCTCTCACATTATGAGCTGTGACATGGTCCTGAAGAGGAAGACCCTTACTCTCATAAGCAAAGGATATGCATTGGGCAATCCATTTAGATAAAGTTCTTTAGGAGACTTAAAAAGTTGTGAGGACTTTCCATGCTGTTGTGTTCTTTGTATGTAAAAGGCTAAGGCCCTTTTACAATCCAAAGTATGAAGGTTTTTTTCTGCATTAGAGGCGTGAGGCCTCGGAAAAAATACAGGAAGATAAATTGATTGATTTAAATGAAAAGGCAAAACCACCTTTGGCATAAAGTGTGGGTGAGTTCGAAGAACGACCTTACCATGATGAAACCTAGTATAAGGAGGATCAGCCACTAAAGCTTGCAATTCACTAATGCGATTGCAATTCACTAATGCGACGGGCAGAGGTGATTGCAATTAGCAAGATGACCTTCCAGGTCAGAAACATAAGGGCTGTAGTGGCCAAAGGTTCAAAAGGCGGCTTCATGAGCTGCCCGAGAACTAGATTTAGACCCCATGCCACCGGTGGTGGCTTGATGGAAGGTTTAGTTCATAAAAGGCCTCTCATAAATCTTAATAGGACTGGATGAGAGGAATTTGGTTGTCCATTCAGAGGCTTATAAGAAGCTGCAATTGCACTAAGATGGACTCTTACTGAATTGGTCTTTAAACCAGAATTCGATAAGTGAAGGAGATATTCTAGTATTGATTCTAAAGGTATGACTAGGGTTTTAATCCCTTCTTGGAGCACCATATAGTAAAACGTTTTCACTTGAAGGCATAAGATCTTCTCGTGGAAAGTTTCCTAGAAGCCTGAAGGATATCTTTTACCTGTTGGGACGGGATGAAATCTTGGCAGTCTAAGCCTTCAGCAACCAGGCCGTGAGGTACAGGGACTGGGGATTTGGGTGCCATAGCGTCCCGTTCTCCTGGGAAAGGAGATCTGGAGCATGCCCTAACTCCAGAGGTGCCGCTTGAGAGAGATGTAGAAGCAGGGAATACCATGTTTGGCGTGGCCATCAAGGTGCTATGAGAATCATGCGACCCCTATCTCTCTGAAGCTTGAAGAGTGTTTTGGGGATAAGGGGAATGGGTGGAAAGGCATAAAGGAAGTCCTGACCACAGTGAAGGAGGAAGGCATCCCTTGCCTGACAGTTGTGAGCTGGAATCCTGGAACAGAACCGGGGAAGTTTGGCATTCAGTGGACTTGCAAAGAGGTCTATGTCTGGAGTGCCCCAAAGATGAAATACCTTTGCCACCTGGTCTAGGTGGAGGGACCACTCGTGAGGCAGTAGTACTCGACTGAGTTTGTCTGCCCAAAGGTTTTGAATGCCTGGAAGATATACCACTAGAAGGTGAATTTGATACTCTCTGGCGAGGGCCCACAGTCGTAAAGCTTCGTTGCATAACGACAGAGAGCCTGTTCCGCCCTGCTTGTTCACATAGAACATGGCTACTTGATTGTTCATCTGGACTAGGACTCTCTTGTAGCTGAGCTGGGCGTGGAATACTCGAAGAGCTAAATAGATTGCTCTTAATTCCAGGAGGTTTATGTGTAAACCAACCTCCTGTGGAATCCAGGTGCCCTAGGTAGAGAGATGATTCAGGTGTGCTCCCCAACCCACCTGTGATGCATCTGTTGTTAGGGTGGCCTGAAAGAGGGGTTGATGAAAAGGAGACCCCACTGTCAGATTTTCTAGTGATTGCCACCATTGGAGGGACAAAATTAGTCGTTGAGAGATTATCTTCTTAAGAACATAAGAACATAAGAAATGCCATACTGGGTCAGACCGAGGTCCATCAAGCCCAGTATCCTGTTTCCAACAGTGGCCAATCTAGGTCATACGTACCTAGCAGTTTCCCCAAAAGACACAGGTTCTGCAGTGCTTGTACTAGGCCAAGCATTGATATCCTGGGTCCCTTTTTAATAGTGGTTTAGGACCTTTCCTCCAGGAACTTGTCCAAACCTTTTATAAACCCAGCTATACTAACAGCCCTTACTACATCCTCCGGTAACAGATTCCAGAGTTTGATTACACGTTGAGTGAAGAAATATTTTCTCCTATTTGATTTAAATAGTTTACCCTGTAGCTTCATTACATGTCCCCTAGTCCTTCTATATTCTGATAGCGTAAACAATTGATCCACGTTTATCCATTCCACTCCATTCATTAATTTATACACCTCTATCATATCTCCCCTCAGCCGTCTCTTTTCTAGGTTAAAGAGCCCTAACCTTTTTAGCCTCTCTTCATAGGAGTAGCCTTCCATCCCCTTCACCAATTTGGTGGCTCTTCTCTGTACTTTTTCTAATAACTCTATGTCCTTTTTAAGATACGGTGACCAGAATTGCACACAATATTCAAGGTGCGGTCGTACCATGGAGCGATACAGAGGCATTATAATATCCTTTGTTTTATTCTCCATCCCTTTCCTTATGATACCTAGCATTCTATTTGCTTTCTTGGCCGCCGCTGCACACTGGGCGGAGGGTTTTAACATGTTATCCACGATGACTCCTAAATCTTTTTCCTGGGTGGTGGTTTCTAATGTGGAGCCTTGCATCGTGTAACTATAGTGTGGGTTGTTCTTTCCTAGGTGCATAACTTTGCACTTGTCCACATTAAATTTCATCTGCCATTTGGATGCCCAGTCTTCCAATTTATCCAGATCCTCCTGCAGTTTTCCACAATCCTCTTGGGTTTTAACAACTTTAAACAGTTTTGTGTCATCTGCAAATTTGATAACCTCACTAGTTATTCCCTTTTCCAGGTCATTTATGAATATGTCAAAAAGTAGCGGACCCAGTACAGATCCCTGGGGTACTCCGCTATTCACCTTTTTCCATTGGGAATATTGGCCATTTAGCCCTACCCTCTGCTTTCTATCTTTTAACCAGTTCCCGATCCACAATAGTACACTGCCTCCTATCCCATGACTTTTTAGCTTCGCCAAAAGTCTCTGATGGGGGACCTTGTCAAAAGATTTCTGAAAGTCCAGATACACTATATCAACCGACTACCTGTTTATGCACACCTTCAAAAAAACAGATCAGATTAGTAAGACAAGATCTTCCTTGTCTAAAGCCATGTTGGCTGTCTCCCATTAGGCCATGACTATCTACATGCTGTGTAATTTTGTTCTTTATGATGGTTTCTACCATTTTCCCTGGTACTGACGTCAGGCTCACCGGTCTCTAATTTCCCGGGTCACCCCTGGAACCCTTTTTAAAAATTGGTGTTACGTTGGCGACCCTCCAATCTTCAGGTATTACAGATGATTTTAATGAAAGTTCACAGATTACCAATAACAGGTCTGCAATCTCATATTTCAGTTCTTTCAACACTCTGGGATGTATACCATCCGGTCCAGGTGATTTGCTACTATTCAGTTTATCAAATAGTTGTAATATATCTTCCCGGTGTAGCGATATTTCTCTCAATTCCTCTGCAGTATCACCTTTAAATACCACTTCAGTCTTGGGTAACATCCCTACATCTTCCTCAGTAAAGACCGAAGCAAAGAATTCATTCAGTCTCCTCTGCTATAGCCTTGTCTCCTCTTACTGCCCCTTTTACCCCTCTATCATCTAATGGTCCAACTGACTCTCTCACAGGCCTTTTGCTACGAATGTACTTGAAAAAGTCTTTATTTCGTGTTTTTGCTTCCGTAGCAAGTTTCTTCTCAAATTCCCGCTTTGCCTGCCTTATCAATGCTTTGCATTTAACTTGCCAGTGCTTGTGCTGTTTCCAGTTTTCATCATTTGGCTCTTTTTTCCATTTCCTGAAGGTTGCTCTTTTGGCAGCAACAGCCTCTCTGACCTCACCTTTAAACCATGCTGGCAGTTTTTTGGACTTTCTTCCACTTTTCTTAATGCGTGGAATACAGCTGGTCTGGGCTTCGAGGATAGTATTTTTAAATAACACCCAAGCTTGCTGTAAGTCTTTAACCTTTGGAACCGCTCCTTTTAGTTTTTTCCGAACTATATTCCTCATTCTATCATAGTCTCCCTTTTGAAAGTTAAAAGGTAGTACTGTGGATTCCTTTACTATCTGTCCTCCATTGATTAAATCAAACATGATCATACTATGATCACTATTGCCAAGTGGTCCCAACACCCTTATTTCTTGCACCAGATCTGGCGTTCCACTAAGGACTAGGTCCGGTATGGCTTCCCCCCTGGTCGGTTCATGAATCAGCTGCTCCAAGAAGCAGTCATTTATTTCATCTAGAAACTTTATCTCTTTAGCTTGTCCTGCTGTGACACTGTCCCAGTCGATACCAGGGTAATTGAAATCACCCATTATTACTACTCTGTTGTGGCTTTTGTTAGCTTCCTTGATTTCTTTGAGCATTTCATCATCCATTTGTTCATTCTGGCCAGGCGGTAGATAGTATACTCCCACTGCCATCACCTTCCCCTTCATAAATGGAATTTCAATCCATAGAGATTCTACAGCAAATTTTGTTCCCTACAAAACTTTAATCCTTTCTGACTCAATGCCCTCTCTAACATAGAGCGCAACCCCTCCACCAATTTGTTCAGCTCTATCATTACGATATAGTTTGTATCCAGGTATCACAGTGTCCTACTGGTTATCCTCCTTCCACCATGTCTCTGAGAGTGCAATCATATCTAACCTCTCATTTAGTGCTATATATTCTAATTCTCCCATCTTATTGTTTAGACTTCTAGCATTGGCATACAAGCATTTTAGAGACTGTATTTTATTAATATTAATCTGGCTATTGGTAGGCATGGGTAATTGGGAATCCTTATGCTCTGTCTGCTCCTTACTCAAGGGCATTTGGGCTACTATACTCCCTTTTGGAACCTCACTACTTTTGGTAGTATCCTTCAAGGATACCTTTGTCCGAACCATGCGCTCCTGGGTGACTGTCGGCTTTCCCCTATTTTCTAGTTTAAAAGCTTCTCTATCTCTTTTTTAAAGGTTAATGCCAGCAGTCTGGTCCCATCCTGATTAAGGTGAAGCCCATCCCTTCGGAAGAGCTCCCCCTTTCCCCAGAATGTTCCCCAGTTCCTAACAAATCCAAAACCCTCATCCTTGCACCATTGTCTCATCCACGCATTGAGACTCCGGAGCTCTGCCTGTCTTTTGGGTCCTGCACGTGGAACAGGAAGCATTTCGGAGAACGCTATCCTGGAAGTTCTGGATTTCAACTTCCTACCTAAAAGCTTAAATTTAGCCTCCAGAACTTCCCTACCACATTTTCCTATGTCATTGGTACCAACATGTACCAAGACAGCAGACTCCCCCCCAGCACTATCTATGATCCTATCTAGGCGGTGCGTGAGATCTGCTACCTTCGCACCAGGCAGGCATGTTACCAGGCGATCCTCACGTCCACCAGCCACCCAGCTATCTACATTCCTAATGATTGAATCACCAACTATAACAGCTGTCCTGACCCTCCCCTCATGGGGACATGGCCCTGGAGAAACGTCCTCGGTGCGAGAGGGTTTTACATCACCTGGAGGACAGGTCCTAGTTACAGGATCACTTCCTGCCACACCAGGGTGATGCTCTCCTGTCACGTGACCTCTCTCCTCCATGGCAACAGGGATGCTGCCAGACTGAAGGTGGGACTTCAGGACTATATCCCTGTAGGTCTCGTCCATGTACTTCTCTGTCTTTCTTATGTCTTCCAGGTCTGCTACTCTAGCCTCTAGAGAACGGACTCGTTCCCTGAGAGCAAAGAGCTCCCTGCACTTAGTGCATATGTAGGACCTCTCACCAACTGGGAGAAAATCATACATGTGACACTCAATGCAAAAGACTGGAGAACCCCCATCTCGTTGCTGGACCTCTGTCTGCATCTTAGTTTAAAGCTTGTGTTTAGGTCTTTTAAATTCGGTATATAATAAGGATTGGTGTAGATGCTTATACTAATAAAAGTGTATCTAATACCCCTAATACACCCTGTGTACCTGAAGCTTAATTAATCTCAGGTCCTCTGTGTATGACTGATTTGGATTAAGAGCTGCACCTGAGAGCAGCCCCTTTCCTCTAAGATGTGCAAGTACCTATAAAACTACAATTACCCCAGGGGTGGGTGGGTGCTGGGGAGGGAGGGAGGGAGATAAGTCCTATTAAAGAGGGCAGTTACAAGGTACCCTGTCCTGAACCCTCAGCAGGGGGATGGGGGTACCACACAAAGCCCAGTTAGTTGAGAGAGGCAAGGTAAGTACAGCTGAGAAGGCTGAACTAGCACACCACTAAGACAAACAATAAATAATTAAACAAACAAACAGTTAGACAAACAGTAAATAATTAAATAAACAGCTAGAACTCACAGTAAGATGTCCCAGGAGGCAAATATCCACTCACTAGCAGAGCTCTGTAAAAGTTCAGCCCTTCTCTGATCAGAGAAAAGCAAACTAAAACAGCCTATGCACACATGGAGAAAACAGGAAGAAGGCTACACAATACCTCAGGGGGAGGGGGGGAGGGGGAGGATTCACTCAGGCAGGCAAGGACAGGACAAAAGCTTAACAAACAGCAGGTTCTGGGGAGAGAGATTTAATTCAAAATGGCTACCACACAAAGCCCAGTTAGTTGAGAGAGGCAAGGTAAGTACAGCTGAGAAGGCTGAACTAGCACACCACTAAGACAAACAATAAATAATTAAACAAACAAACAGTTAGACAAACAGTAAATAATTAAATAAACAGCTAGAACTCACAGTAAGATGTCCCAGGAGGCAAATATCCACTCACTAGCAGAGCTCTGTAAAAGTTCAGCCCTTCTCTGATCAGAGAAAAGCAAACTAAAACAGCCTATGCACACGTGGAGAAAACAGGAAGAAGGCTACACAAATGACCGACAAATGACCTGTGGCCCGACAAATGACCTGTGGCCTGTGACCTGTGACCTGTGGCCCGACAAATGACCCGTGGCCTGTGTCCACTGTGTGGAGGGGGTCCACTGAGCTGCTCGCATGTGGAGGCGAGCATATGGGACTACATGAACTGTGGATGCCATATGTCCCAGTAACTGCAGTAGCTCTCCAGCAGTGAGGGAGGATTTGCCTACTGCTTGAGAAGCTAGTTGCATTATGCGAAGACACTGGGCTTGTGGAAGGAAAGCCCTTGCCTGTCTGGTATCTAGACAGGCTCCTATGAATTCTAGGCATTGGGAAGGAACTAGTTGAGATTTTGGGAAGTTTATTACCAATCCTAAGTATTGGAGGATTCGCATTGTACAGGACAGTGCAGTGCTGGCCTCTGCAACTATAGGGGCTCAAATGAGCCAGTCGTATAAGTAAGGGAAGACGAAAATCCCCAGGGTTCGTAGAAATACAGCTACTACTGCCATGCATTTCGTGAATACCCTTGGTGCTGAAGCCAGACCAAAGGGAAGAACCCTGTACTGGAAATGTTTCCCCCTGAAAAGGAAACGTAAGAATTTCCTGTGATCTGGATGGATGAGAATGTGAGTGTATGCATCCTTTAAGTCTAGAGAATAAAGCCAATCCTGGCTTTGAAAGTATGGCAGAAGAGTTCCTAGAGAAATCATTTTGAATTTCTCTCGAAACAGATATTTGTTCAATTCTCTGAGGTGCAGAACGGGTCTCTGTCCTCCTGTTTTCTTTGGAATAAGAAAATAGGAGGAGTAGAACCCTGCACCCCGTTGAGGAATGCATACTTCCTCTATCGCCCCTTGGGCAAGAAGTGTGGAGACCTCGTGATCTAGCAGATTGTCTGCAGAGGTTTGTGAATTGAATTGCTTTAGAATTGTAGGAGGGGGCATGCTGTGAAAATGAAGCTTGCACCCTTCTCCTACAATGGACAAAGTACAATCTTCTGCTGTTATCTGATGCCAACTGTTGGCAAAGTGGCATAACCTGCCTGGAATATTGGGGGGTTGGGGACCCCTCAGAGGCAGGAAGGCAAAGGTCTCTAGGAAGCAGTCAAAGCCCTTGAGGGGGTTGAACCTGGAGAGCTGGTTGGGCTCTCGGGCCTTTTGGCTTCTTTTGCTGTCTAGTTTGTCCCTTTTGGGCAACCTGACCTGGAGTTTGACTCTGCTGGGTATAGGAAGGATAAAACTTCCTCTTTTTGGTAAAAGAGGGTTTTATATAAGGCTTCCTTTTGGCTGGAGTGGCTGTAGACTGTGACAATCTATCTAAGGTAGAATTGTCAGCATCTAAATCATTAGCCTTTTCCTGCCAATTCTTGCCGAAGAGCTTCTCCCACATGCAAGGAATGTTGCCTAACTTGTCCTGTACCCAAGTCTCCAAGTCTGATGCCTGTAGCCATGCAATCCGTCGTGCGCCAATGGCAATAGCAGAGGTTCTGCTGATGCATTCGAAACAGTCAAAGGCTGCACGATTAACAAACTTGGAGACATCTTGAGCATGCTTAACTAGAGCAAGAAAATCTTGTCTCTTGTCATCTGGGAGAAATGGGCTCATAAGTTCCAAGTCTCTGGTGACTTCCTTGAGGAACATTCCCATATATAGGATATATGAACTGATCCTAGCTGAAAGCATGGAAGCTTGAAACGTTTGGCGCCCAAAAGCATCCCGAGTCCTGCATTCACGGCCTGGAGGATTGGATGCATGCCTCTCTGCACTTTTCGTCCTATGCATGGCTGATTCCACTACCATTGAATGGTGTGGCAGCTGAGTTTTCTGAAATCCAGGACATGGCGTTACTCGATACATAGTATCAAGTCTCCTAGAGTGAGGAGAAGTAGTCAGAGGTGTCTCCCACATTCTGAGCATCAAGCTATGCAGAATTTCATGGAGAGGCAGAGTGGCTGCCTCCTTAGCAGCTTTAGGATATTGGAGAATTTCCAATTCCTTTGCTCTGGGTTACTCTTCAGGAGCTACTGTGATTGAAAGACCTTTGGCCATATCACGGACGAAATCCTGAAATGACATGTCCTCTGGAGGTGACATTCTGCGTTGGGGAGAAGAGGGATCTTCTAGGAGAAAACCTCTAGTGCCAGCAGAATTGTCAGAGTCTTCGGAATCGGAGGAATCGAAGTATTCCTGACCCCAATGCTCTTCCAATGCACTATCCCATTACTGATTGAAGTTGGTACCGAGCTGACCTGGTACCGCTTTCAATTCCAGCCAGAGATGGCATGGGAAGAGTTCCTACCGGGGCTGGTACCGTCGGTACCGGTGTCTGTACCGGTGCCCGTGGGACCACCGGTACCGCAGCTGAAAGAAGAGCTGCAATGCTACGCTCGATAGCGAGGAACCTCTGGTCTATTGACGCTGCCGATGCCTGGGTGTCAGTACCGGTAAGGACGGCCGGAACCCCTGAGCATGGCACAGGTAGTTCTTGCGAGGTTGAGGCCTCGAGAATATCCTGAAGCCCCATCGATGCTTTGGAAGCCGAAGCCTCCCGCCAGGGCTGTTTTGCCGGTGTGGTTCCCTCAAGGGCAATGCCGATGGCCTCTCGATGCTTAGCAGGAGAGCTACCCTTTGAGGACCAGCTTTTATGTTTAGTTACTTGAGATCCATGGGAGGAAGAAGAGGCCCTTGATGATGTCGATGCAATGGATCTGGCATCCGAAGAAAAGAGGGTACTGAGCTTTGCAGCCCGGTTTTGTTTTCCTCCTTTAGTCATCCCTGTAGGAATGGACAGATAAAGGGATACCAGAATCCCCAATATGTAATTGAAGATGGATGAATTTCTTGATACAGAATGTGTTTAGAAGTTTGACTTTTCACCTACTTCCTCTTTAATAGAATAGGATGTCATGATCATGAGTTCTGTGTAACCGTCTTTAAAATAGATGGAACAGTGTTAACGCAAGCATAAAGAGTAAATATAGGCTATTAACTGTGCAAGCATAAAGTTCATTGTACAGTCAACTGGAAGTCCCTGCTGATACAACATAATTATTGCAACTTTGTAATTATAAATTTCATCTAATACACTGTAATCAGATCTTACTCTGTAAAAAGAACTTTGGCGACACCTTGTGTTATTTCATGGTTATAATAAATGACTGTTACTTCCTCTTTTTCGCTAATAAAAGGAGCTTTTTAGGAGGAGGAATTTGAATTCAATAAGCGTGGAATTATGCATGTCCATAGACCCGCTTATTGTCTTCCCTCTGAGCTCAAAGAACGTAAAACTTGTGTGTGTGTGATTGTGTTCTGTATTACTCTCTGTCTGTTTCTCGCTGCTTGAGGACCAGAGACTTAGAGCCGTGGTATTGTGGCCAGATCACGGAGTTTTCTTCAATCCCCATACAGGAGAGACATTCAGATGGAGAATATTCAGGCCCTAAACATTTGAGACACCAATCATGGGTGTCAGTGACGGAAATGGTACCGCCAGTTAGTACATTTCTTAAAACCACTAGTTAGTTTTTCCATGTTTTAGGAATATGGGGCCTAGTGCCCAAAATGACGCCTAGCACCAAAGAGAAAAAGTTTCTGAAAAGAAACAGTCTAACATTTTTTTGTTTTTTTTTTTATGAAAAGAAAAGAACCGGCGGTACCGGTAGGCGTCGAGCGGAAGGCAAACGCGACCACAAGAAAAGAAATATAAAGACGGAATTTTCTGCGGTGACAGGGAATAGATCCTGTCGGCTCCACGGAAAACGAAGAACTGAAGAGGGACAGTTGGAAAGGCGGGAAGGCAGTGCGCATGTGCTGAGGGATGCTCCCAAAAGCGTTCCTAGTGAACGCTGGGGAGCGTTCCCGTGCAGGCTCCGTCGGTACCGACAATACCCATATGTGAGGACTACATTCCTGCTTGTTCCTGGAGATTGTAGTCTGCCATGGATTGGTAACCAGTGGAGTTTCTTCAGGATTGGTGTAATGTGGTCCATTCTTGAGACTCCGTATGGAACTCTCGCGGCTGCATTCATTGCAAGCTGGTGTGGGTTTAGCGATGCTTGCGGAAGCCCATATAGGATTGCGTTGGTGTAATCGAAATGTGGGATTACTAGGGCTTGATAAATTGTTCGAAAGTCGACGGGGTCCAGTAGAGGTCGTAGGTGCCGTAGTGTCCGTATTTTATGGTATATTGTCTTGACTGTTTCTTATGTGGGTTTTCATGTCCAGCCATTGGTCCAAGGTGACACCTAGGTAACTGATTGAGGGTTTGGCTATCAGCTTGGCGTTCTTCACCTTTAATGAAGGTGGGGGAGTGAATCCTTGGTTCCTCGTGATGAAGAGGACCATATGTCTTGTTGTGGTTGATTGAGATTTTGCGTATGGAGCCAGTCAGCAACTGCGTCGAAGCAGCTTGTTAGTGGGGAGAAGTCTGGCTGGTCCTTTGCAAATGGCATGTATAGTAGAACATCATCTGCGTATACCAGGCAGGCGACGTTGAATGAGCGGATCAGGGCACAGATGGGCTGCATGTATATGTTAAACATCAGTGCCGATAGCGAGAAACCCTGTGGCACACCCTGTTTTTTTTTAGGAACGGTTCCGAGGTTGTGGTGCCAGTTCTCACGTGTTGCCATCTGTTGAACAGGTAAGATTTGCACCAGCTTAGAGCTGTGTCCTGTATTCCCTTTTCCTTGAGACGTCCCAGGAGTATCTCGTGGCCTATGGAGTAAAAAGCCGCTGCGATATCCAGGAAGATAAGGGCAAATCCTTGTTGAATGTTGTCAATTGCTGAGATTATGGTATTGAAGAGGGTGGTGAGAAGGGTTTCAACACCTTGTGCCTCCCTGAATCTGTGCTGAGATGGGTCCAGAGGGGCGTCAGACTCGATATGGTGTTGAATCTGGCGTTGGATTACCTTTTCAATTATCTTGGCGAGAAGTGGGATGCTTGAAATTGGTCTAAAGGACTCGACTTTTAGGGGGTTCAGTTTGTTGTTTTTCAGCAGCGGCCTGATGGAGGTGTGCTTCAATCTTTGTGGGAAGGATCCCGTTGAGAATGATTGATCCATGATTTTATTCAGGAACTGGCTGAGATTGCAACGTAGTTCTCTTATCCAGAACGCTGGACATGGATCATTTGGTGCAGTGGTGGTGTTGATGGAGACGATGGTGTCCTCAATCTCTCTCTTTGACATGGTGGCAAATTTGGTCAGTGGCATTGGGTGGGGCGGCTTGTGTAGAGGTGTGTGGTTTGTGGGGCTTGTGGTCTTGTCGGTCTGGAGCATTTTTGATTGTATATAGCCTGCATAAGCCTGCAGTTGTGGCATGTATGGTTGGTCTGGGGCAAGTTCTCCTGTTAAGGTCTTCACTATATTGAAGAGGTCATGTGGCTTGTTCATTGGGCGCTTCAGGAGGTCCATATGGAATTGCTTCCTTCTCTCCATTATTGTTTCTCGGTGCTTTTTTAGGTGTAAGCTATATGCACTCTGTGCTTCGGTGGAGCGTGATCGGCGCCATCGTCTCTCAAACTTGCGCAGGTGGAGGAGTGATAATTGCAGTTCAGAGGAATACCATGGTGCGGCCTCTCATCTCCTTGTGGGTTTGTTCGTGGTTGGGAGCTGAGCGATGGAGCTGAGTCTGTGGTCCCAGCTAACAATCATTTCATCCAGGTTAGGGGCTGTGGCGTTGAGGAGTGGCATGACCTTCTCCAGTATTTCCTCTTTGACAAATTGTATTTATTTATTTATTTAGCTGCATTTATATACCGCTTTTCACCGGGTCAAAGCGGGGTTACATAAAGGGGTGGGGAGATTAAGTACGAGGGTAGGGCCAACACCGAGGAGGCAACATTAATGATTTTGGGATAGGTCAGACTTTAGACATAGACAGGTTAGTATAGCTTTGAGTCAGAGGTTCGTTGTGGGCGGGATCAGGGGTTTGTGGGTTTTTCGGTGGGATTCGTGTTGAAGCATTCCTGGAAAAGAATGGTTTTTAGCTGTTTTCTGAAAGATGGTAGGTTGGTATTGTTTCTGAGACAGCTCAAAGGGTCGAAATCGTCTTGTTGATGTTTTGGGGAAAACAGTAGTTCTGTTGGTGTTCTGACTGAGATGGTGGGCAGGTATCTGGAATCTAATCAAGCTGTGGTCGGACCAGGGTACTGGTGTTATAGACAGCGCCAAGTCATGGGACAATTCCACAGATGTTTGTGGGGCAAATACCAGGTCCAATTTGTTTCCTCTCACGTGTGTGGGTGCGTTGACTAGTTGTTTGTATCCCAGCTCGTCGAATAATTCGAGGAAGGCTGTGGCTTGGGTATCATGTAGAGTAGGCAGGTTGAAGTCGCCTAGAAGCCAGTTTGGGGATCGTGAATTACTGGTGTTGCAGGCGAGGTCGATTGTCATAAGGTAGTCTGGTGATGCCAATGGTGCTCTGTAGAGTAGGTTGATTGTACAATGATTGTTGGCTATGATGATTGTGTCTAAGTGGGCTGTGCTGGCGGCGTTGATCAGTTGAAATTTGTAGCTCTGTTTTGGCGAGGATGAGTGCTCCTCCACCTCTCTGCTTAGCTCTGTGGCAGGCGTGGAGTGAGAAGTTGGGGGGTAATATCTGGTTGAGCAGAACGGTGTCACAGTCAGATAGCCATGTTTCTGTGATCATTAGTATGTCCAGGTTATGGCGGGTTAGCAAATCAGTGACCGCTGGCCATTTTGTGCGGATTGATCGGGCATTGATGAGGGCACACTTCAGCAAGTGCAGGTGCTGGTGTTTCTCAATGTGGGGCTTTTTGGAGTGTTGTAATATATGGGGGTGAAGTGTGAGATTGGCTTCTGTTGAAGAGTAGTGAGGATTTCCTGCCCATCTCTTACCGTCGCTCCGTAAAATTGGTATAAGATTGGAGATTCGATTAAGGGCATGTGATCCAATAGGTAGCCCAGTGAGGAGGTAGAAGCTGGCTATTGTTATGATTGGGTGCATCATCTTGGCCGCTCCTACCGTGCCTTGGTTGAAGCAGGACGCCAACTGTTCAAGAGTGATCGACAAACTATCGGATCTAATACAGGCAGATAAATAAGCAGGCTATCTGGTATGAGTACAAGCAGATAAAGCATAGTTACTCACCTGTAACAGGTTATCTCCGGGTAAAGGAGGAATTTAGTCTTCAGATATGAGTATCGTCGGTACCGATGGAGCCTGCGCGGGAACGCTCTCCAGCGTCCAATTGTAAAGCTTTTGGGAGCATCCCACAGCGCCTGCGTGCTGCCTTCCTACCTTTCCCAACTGTCCCTCTCCAGTTGAGTTTAAAGCTGAGACAAAAGAGAGAGGGAAAGAGAGAGATAGAGAGATACAACTCCTAGGGGAGGTGGGTGGGTTGTGAAGACTAAATTCCTGCTGTTCCCGGAGATCACCTGTTACAGGTGAGTAACTATGCTATCTCCAGGAATAAGCAGGAATGTAGTCTTCACATATGGGGACTCCCTAGCTGCAGATGCCAGGGAGAAACCCCAGAAGCTGTGTGCCTTTGTGAAAGGGCTCCACTTCCTCCCATGGATCTCTGGCATCCTATCAGGGATGGTGGGTAGGAGTTGATTAAGTATGGAACAGGTGTTGAAGAACAGCCTGACCAAACAAGGCATCCCAGCGGAAGTCCTTGTCTAAGCAGTAATGAGCTGTGAATCGAAGCCCAAGTAGCTGCTCGGCAGATGTTGTCGACAGACACAGAGTGAAAATGAGCCATAGAGGCTGCCATGACTCTCACATTGTGAACTGTGACATGGCCTTCCAGAGGAAGGTTTTTACTCTCATAGGCAAAAGATATACACTATGCAATCCAGTTGGACAGTGTTATTTTGGAGACTGGAAGTCCCAAATGACTAGGATCAAAAGCAACAAAGAGTTGAGAAGACTTCCTATTTGCTGTATCCTTTGTAAGTAAAAGGCTAGAGCCCTTTTACAATCCAAAGTATGAAGATTCCTTTCTGCATTTGAGACACGAGGCCTTAGGAAGAATACAGGAAGGTAAAACGCTTGGTTTAAATGAAAAGGTGACACCATCTTTGGCATAAAGTGTGGATGAGTCCTAAGGACTACCTTATCATGATGGAACCTTGTATAAGGAGGATCAGCCACCAATGCTTGCAATTCACTGGTGCGACGTGCTGATGTGATTGCAATAAGAAAAATGACCTTCCAGGAAAGAAATTTCAAGGAGGTAGTGGCTAACGGTTCAAAAGGCGGTATCATAAGCTGCCCAAGAACCAAATTTAAATCCCATGCCACCGGTGTGGCTTAATGGGAGGCTTAGTCAAAAGAATGCTTCTCATAAATCTTGCTATGAGAGGATGAGAGGAAATAGGTTGCCCACTTAGATGCTTGAAAGAAGCTGCAATAGCACTCAAATGAACTCTCACTCAATTGGTCTTAAGCCCTGCATTAGATAAATGAAGGAGATACTCCGGTAATGATTCCAGAGGTATCGCAAGAGGGTTAAGACCCTTCTGCGAGCACCATATGGTAAACCTTTTCCATTTGAAAGCATAAGAGCATCTTGTGGAAGGCTTCCTGGAAGCATAAAGGATATCCTTTACCTGCTGAGAAAGGTTAAGACCGTGAAGTTCTAGGCTTTCAGCCACCAGGCCCTAAGATGCAGAGACTGGGGATTGGGATGCCACAGCATCCCATCCTCCTGAGAAAGGAGATCTGGAGCAGATCCTAACTCCAGAGGCGGAGCTTGAGAGAGATGTAGGAGCAGAGGGTACCACATTTGCCGTGGCCAATGTGGAGCTATGAGAATCATATGACCTCTGTCTCTCTGAAGGTTGAACAGGGTTTTGGGAATTAGGGTAATGGTTGGAAAAGATACAGGAAGTCCTGGCCCCAATGGAGGAGGAAAGCATCCCTGGCCTGACAACCCTGAGACGGAATTCTGGAACAGAAACGGGGAAGTTTGGCATTCAGCGGACTTGCAAACAGGTCTATGTCCGGGGTTCCCCAAATTTGGAACATTTTGGCCACCTGGTCTGCATGGAGAGACCATTCGTGTGGAAGCAGAACTCGACTGAGTCTGTCTGCCCAAGAGTTTTGAATGCCTGGAAGATACACCGCAAGGAGATGAATCTCATGCTCTCTGGCGAGGGCCCATAGTCGCAAAGTTTTGTTGCATAGCGACAGAGAGCCTGTTCCGCCCTGCTTGTTCACATAGAACATGGCTACTTGATTGTCCGTTTGAACTAGGACTGTCTTGTAGCTGAGCTGGGTGTGTAATACTTGAAGAGCAAGGAAGATTGCTCTGAGTTCCAGGAGACTGATATGCAGATAGGTCTCCTGTGGAGTCCAGGTACCCTGGGTAGAGAGGCCTTGCAGGTGGGCTCCCCAACCCACCTGTGAGGCATCTGTTGTTAGTGTCTTGGGGTGGAGGTTGCTGAAAAAGAGGACCATACCAAAAAACTTTGGGGTGATTGCCACCATTGGAGGGACAAAATAAGGCGAGCTGAGTTTGCTATTTTGTCTGACAGGCAACCTGACGCCTGAGTCCATTGAGTGGATAAAGTCCTCTGGGCTGCCCTCATATGGAGGCAAGCATAAGGAACCACATGCACGGTGGATGCCATGTGGCCTAGCAATTGGTGAGGTGAGATTTTAGCACTGCTTTGGAATTTAACTGCACAATGCGAAGGCAGCGGGGCTGTGGAAGGTAGGCCCTTGTCTGTCTGGTATCCAGCAGAGCTCCTATAAACTCTAGGGACTGTGTGGGAGAAAGGTTGGATTTTGGGAAGTTTACAACAAGTCCCAAATACTGAAGGATGTGCATTGTGCGAGAGAGAGAAACCCTGGCCTCTGAAGGGGCTCGAATGAGCCAGTCGTCTAAGTAAGGGAAGACGAATATTCCTAGGGTGCGAAGAAATGCTGCCACCACAGCCATGCACTTTGTGAACACCCTTGGTGCCGAGGCCAGGCCAAAAGGAAGAACCCTGTATTGGTAGTGCTTCCCTTGAAATAGAAAGTGAAGGAACTTTCGATGAGTTGGATGGATGAGAACATAAGTGTACGCATCCTTGAGATCTAGAGAACAAAGCCAATCCAGACTCTGAAGGTATGGCAGCAGAGTTCTTAGAGAAATCATTTTGAACTTCTCTTTGAACAGGAATTTGTTCAATTCTCTGAGGTCTAAAATGGATCTGTGTCCTCCTGTTTTCTTTGGAATAAGGAAATAGGGTGAGTAGAACCCTGTACTCTGTTGGAGAATGGGTACTGTGATAAGGAAGCTTATCATAGCTCAGGAAGGAGCTATAGAAAAGGTGAAGTGACTCTGAACAAGCAACCTGTCAGTTCTGGTAGAAATAAGAAAACAGAATTTTCCCATAAAAGGACTACCAGTCCCAGAATGCACCAGGTTTCCAACAGCCATTAGAGGAGCTGAAGTGGGGAAACGTGTGTTCAATCAAGAGGGCTATGAGGTAATCCCTAAGCACTCATCTCAAAGGGCAAGGCCTGATTCAGCACAGCTGCGCTGTGCTAGGGTGGAGCACTCATCTAAGCAGAATAAAGGTAGAGTTTATTCTACAGAGAATTATCCTCAGTTTCATCTGGGAGATCCTCAGAATCAGCTTGGAGATCCTCATCTTGGACAGCTTCATCATCTGGAGGATCATCAGAAGCAGAAGCCAGACCGGACGGACAGAGAGGGCAAGAAACCCTTTGGAAGAAAGAAGAGAAAAGCATTTGGGAGGTCTAGAGGAGTCCAGAGCAGTACGTATACTGGGGACATTCAAAAGGCCAGCATACACCATTGGACTGGGGAAAGCCAGAGGAATGGTGCTGCAGAGCTAGGAATCTCCAGACGGTACCTGTGAGGGAGACGGCTGCACGTGGAAGGGACCCTAGGACCCGTGCCAGAAGGTATGTGAAGAGAGACCCAGTGTCCAGGGATCTGGATTGGAAAGCTGGACATAAGAACTGGATTACATACTGGCCAGGCTATTTAGAGAGGCACTCTAACAGCAATGGAAGCTCAGGTATGAACACTGATCTATGCCCTAGCTATATCCTTGAAAGACAACAGGGAAACAAGTATTCACCTGAGAGTGCTCCATTGAGAAATTCCTCTGTGCCAATCCATGATATTGAACCGATGATTGTTGAGGAAGGGGGAGAAGTCTTAGATACAGGCTGTGAATACATGGATTGCTCTTTGTCTAAAACTCCTTTGGTAATTTACTGTTACAAAGTACAACAACCATCACAAAGAAATACCAACTTGTTCTTTAATCTACTCAGAAAAGCTCCTGAGTAGGATTTTTGAGCCACGCAGTAGAAAGCAAGCCAGCTAAGGGGTTTCAGCTGGGTAACTGCTAGCAATTGAGCCTTACCTAATTGCTTGTGAGCTCTGAGGAAATCACTTCTGAGTCTATGTGTGAAGATATAAGAAGTTAACCTGAAAAGAACAGTTTTTCCCTTCTTTGTGGGTTTTGCTTGTTGTTTGATGCACTGCTAAGAATATTAGCTAAAGCCTACAGAAAAGACCAGTTTGTTACCAACCAGGTCTTTATTCTTTTGCTTTGATTGCCTGACAAGTTCATTTGTTGTTTTCCTGATTTTGCTTTTCTAAGTTTAACACTGAAAGCAAGTATCCTGTTTTATGTGCTACCAAGCATATCTGTGTTGGGAGAAATAACCCCATAAATAAATATATTATTGGCTTTACACTCAAGCACAACTAATTATTGTGAGTGGCTGTGTCTGGTGTGAATGGACTGCATTTCCCACAATCCCTTGCAAATCATATTGATATATGCACTTGCCAAGACTGTGAACATTCTCACCCAGGCAGCCGTCTGACAGTACCTCTTCTATTGCCCCTTGGGCAAGAAGCACAGTGACCTCTTGACCTAACTGGTCGTTATGTCTGTGAATTGAACTGTCTTACCATTGTAGGAGGGGGCATGCTGAGGAAATGAAGCTTGTACCCCTCTCTTACAATAGACAGAGTCCAATTTTCTGCTGTTATCTGACCCCATCTGGGGGCAAAATGACATAACCTTCCTGGAATGGGCGAAGGCTCTGGGCCGTTCAGGGCCAGGAAGGCAAAGTTTTCTAGATAGGAGTCAAAGCCCCTGTGGAGGCTGAGTCGGTTGAGGCTTAGCAGCTTTTGTTTTTCTTTGCCTAGGTTGTTGCTGCTGTCCCTTTCGGGCAGACTGACCTAAACGAAGCCCCTGCTGGGTATAGGAGGGATAAAACTTCTTCTTCTTACTGAAGAATGGTTTCTTGTAGGATTTTTTCCTTGCAGGATCAGCTGCAGATTTAAACAATCTATCCAAAGTGATATTGTCAGCATCTATCTCATTAGCTTTTTCCTGCCAATTCTTGCCAAAGAGATTCTCTCCTGTGCAAGGAATATTCCCTAGTTTATCCTGTACCCATAGTTCCAAATCAGATGCCTAGAGCCAGGCAATCCTACGTGCACCTATGGCAATAGCAGAGGTTCTGCTTATGCACTCAAAGGCTGCACGATTCACAAACTTGGAAACACCCTGAGCATGTTTGACAAGGGTGAGGTAATCCTGCCTCTTATCATCAGGAAGGCGAGGGCTCATAAGCTCTAAATCTCCCGTGACCTCCTTAAGGAACATTCCCATATATAATATATAGGAACTGATCCTAGCAGAAAGCATGGAAGCCTGGAAGGTTCGACGTCCAAAGGCGTCAAGAGTCCTACGCTCACGTCCTGGAGGATTAGATGCATGCCTTTTTGCACTCTTGATCCTTCTCATAGCTGATTCCACCACCATGGAATGGTGTGGTAGCTGAGTCTTCTGAAACCCAGGACAAGGAGGAACTCAATACATGGTATCGAGTCTTCAAGAGTGAGGAGATGTGGTTAGAGGTGTTTCCCACATTCTTAACATGAGATCATGCAAGATCTCATGAATAGGTTAGGTAGCTGTCTCTTTGGGAGCTTTAGGGTACTGCAGGATTTCTAATTCCTTTGCCCTAGGCTCTTTTTCAGGAGCCACTGTGATGGAAAGACCTCGAGCCATATCTCGGATAAAATCCTGAAAGGACATATCCTCTGGTGAAGACATCCTACGCTGAGGAGAAGAAGAATCCTCGGGAAGAAGTACTCTGGTATCGGCAGAGCTTTCAGAGTCTTCAGACACATCCAAGGATTCAAAGTATCTCCGATCCGGGTGATCGTGCAAGGCACAGTACCGGTACCGATTTGTCGATACTGGATGGATAAGCATGACTCGGTCCCGGTAGAATACCTGCCAATGTCAATGCAGTCGGTACCGGTACCGGAGTTGGTGCCGGTACCGGTTGAATTGTCTGAAGCAGTTTCATGGGTAACGAGGCCGTGAGAAGAGCCGCCAGACTCCGTTCAATAGCCAAGAATCTCTGGTCTATCAACGCTGCCGATTCTTAGGTATCGGTACCGGATGAAGCAGCCGGCACCCCAGAGCATGGCACCAGTAGTTCTGCCGAGGCTGAAGCCTTGAGAACATCCTGGAGCCCCGTTAGTGCTTTGGAAGCCGAAGCCTCCCACCGGGGCAATTTTCCCAGTGAAAGTCCCTCAAGGGCAATACCAGAGGCATCTCGATGCTTAGAGAGAGATCAACCCTTTGAGGACTGGCCAGATTTATGTTTAGTTACCTGAGATCCATGGGAGGAAGACGAAGCCCTGGAAGACGTCGATGCCACAGAGGCTGCATCGGAGGGAAAAAGGGTGCTATGCTTAGCAGCTCGGTTCTGCTGGCCCCTTTTCAACATCATCCCACAGGCAACACACTCCGAAATAGAGTGGTCAGGACCTAAACATTTGAGGCACCACTCATGGGTGTCGGTGACGGAGATGGTACCGCCACACTTGGAACACTTTTTAAAACCCGAAGCGGGTTTTTCCATTTTTAAAGGAAAAAAGTTGGGCCTAGTGCCCAAAATGGCGCGTGGCACCTGAGGAGAAAATAACTGGAAAAGACTCCAGAAGAAAGGGTTTTTTTTTTTGGGGGGGGGGGGGAAGAAAGAAGAACCGGCGGTACTGGTGTAGCGTCGAAGGAAGGCAGACGCGACCGCAAAAAAGAAGAATAGAAGGGAAATATTTTCTGCGGTGACAGGATGTGCGACCTGTCGGCTCTGCGGAAAACGAAGAACTGGAGAGGGACAGTTGGGAAAGGCAGCATGCAAGCGCTGTGGGATGCTCCCAAAAGCTTTCCTATTGGACGCAGGGGAGCGTTCTCGCACAGGCTCCGTCGGTACTGATGATACCCATATGTGAAGACTACATTCCTGTTTTTTCCTGGAGATACAGGCACGCTATCTGGTATGAATACAGGGCAGATAAACAGGCACGCTATCTGGTATGAGTACAGGCAGATAAACAGGCACGCTATCTGGTATGAGTACAGGCAGATAAGTCAGTCATGAACTTACTGTATGTTCACTCTGGGGTCAGTCTCAAGTAGTGGTTTAGTGTTTTAAAACTCTTTGGTCAAGGTAGAGTGTGAGGTTTACTTGCATCTGATCTTGGTGGGTTGATGGTTTTGTTTCTGTTCGCTCCGGTATCCTCAAAGGCAGTGTGTGGCCTCTGGTTTGGCCTCTGCCTAAGGGCCATGCCAAAGGGCCCTCTGGCGAGGCCCTCAGGCGCAGGCCCGCCAGGCGTGGGTGTGCCTGATGGCACTCTTAAGTGTGGTGAGGGCTGCCCCGATTGGGCCGCTGCGACGCTGGCAACGCTGCTTGCTCCGGTTCCCGGCAGTTTGATCCTGCTCCGGAGAGCTGTGGCGGGGCCGGAGGAAGAAGAAGAAGGTGGGAGTCCTATTTGGTGCATTATCAATAGACTGGGCATTTACTTTCTCATTTAAGGTAATTTCAGTTTCCATGGATTGGGCACCCTCATTATCCAAGGCAGAAAGCGTAGTTACTCACCTGTAACAGGTGTTCTCCAGGAGCAGCAGGAATCAGTCCTCACATATGGGTGACGTCGGCGCCGACGGAGCCCTCGCGGAGCAATTTTCCCCAGATTTCAAAGAAAGCCTTTGGGAATTGCAGCGCGCATGCGCGGTCTCCTTCCCGCCCAAGGGTGCCATCTTAGCCAGTCAGATGACATAGCTAAAAAACAGCATAAAAAGTTGCAAAAAAACTAAAGCAGATGATTGCAACTCCAAGGGGAGGAGGGAGGGTTGTGAGGACTGATTCCTGCTGCTCCTGGAGAACACCTGTTACAGGTGAGTAACTACGCTTTCTCCAGGACCAAGCAGGAAGTCAGTCCTCACATATGGGACTCCCAAGCTTAAGGCTACCGGAGACCCTAAGCACAAAAATGAGCTCCCTCTAGCTCAGCAGCACAGAAGGAAGGAATCTTCACTGAATTATTACCCACCGGTAGCCCCCATCCGGGATGGAGGGTAGGAGTTGCTCAAACCTCGAAGAGATTTCGGAGGACTGCCTGTCCGAAAGCACTGTCCCTGCGGGACTCCCTCTCGAGGCAGTAATGGACCGCAAAAGTCTGGCTCGAAGACCAAGTAGCGGCCCGGCAGATGTCTGCCAATGGAACAGAGCGGAGGTAAGCCACTGATGTAGCCTTCGCCCGAACACAATGAGCCGTGACCCGACTTTCTAACGAGAGTCCGGCTGCTCCATAAGCCCAAGCGATACAGTCAGCAACCCAGATGGACAGAGTACGCTTGGAGACAGGGAGCCCCAATTTATTGGGGTCAAAAGACACGAAAAGCTGAGCAGCTTTGCGGTGCTCCCGCGTACGGTCAAGGTAGAAGTTCAACGCCCTTCTACAGTCCAGGGTATGCAGGACCCTTTCAGCTCGGCTGGAGTGTGGCCTGGGAAAGAAGGTCGGAAGCACCACCTCCTGATTGATGTGAAAAGGGGAGACCACTTTTGGAAGAAATTTAGGGTGAGTCCGTAGGACTACCCTATTTTTGTAGAACCGAGTGTAAGGGGGATCAGACACGAGGGCCTGTAGTTCACTTACGCGTCTAGCGGAAGTGAGGGCTATCAAGAATAAGGTTTTCCAAGAAAGAAAACGGAGAGGACAGGTAGCCATAGGTTCAAAAGGCGGACAGGTGATCCGCTGCAAAACCACATTCAGATCTCAGTCAGGCGCTGGCGGGCGCAGAGATGGTTTTAGGAGAAGGAGACCTCGGAGAAACCTTGCCACGAGCGGGTCGTTGGAAAGAGGTCTGCCGTCCACCGGCACATGATGGGCTGAAAGAGCACTGAGGTGAACCTTGACGGAGTTGGACTTAAATCCAAGATTAGAGAGGTAGAGCAAGTACTGCAAGACCACCGACACCGAGCAGGAGAAGGGATCCTGAGACTGCTGGGTACACCAAACGGAAAAACGACACCATTTAAGGGCGTAGCATTTGCGGGTAGAAGGTCGCTGGGAAGCGAGAACGACCTCTTCCACCTCTGCCGGCAGTAGAAGGGGAGCAAGGACTACCCTTTCAGCAGCCAGGCCATCAGATGTAGAGATCTGAGGTTGGGGTGTAGCAGGGACCCCATATCCTGTGTTAGGAGGTCTGGTTGAAATCCCAGAGGGAACGGAGCCTCCACCGCCAGTTGCAGCAGGAGTGGAAACCACGGCTGTCGGGGCCACTGAGGAGCTATCAGGATGATGGAAGCTTTGTCTCGGAGAACCTTGAAAAGAGTACGAGAGATTAGCGGTATGGGAGGAAAGGCATACAGAAGGCTTTTCGACCATGAGAGCAGAAAAGCATCCGCCGCTACTCGAAGGGGATGCGGCTGCCGAGAGCAGAAACGAGGAAGTTGCCGGTTGAGAGGACTGGCAAAAAGATCCAGCGTGGGGAGGCCCCACTTCAGAAAAAGTTTCTGAACTACCAAGGGATCCAGTCGCCACTCGTGCGGCTGGAGGATTCTGCTGAGTTTGTCCGCCAGGCAATTTTCTTGGCCTGGGAGATAAACTGCCTTGAGAAGAATGCCGTGGCTGACGGCCCAAGAGCAGAGCCTCTGTGCTTCCCGACAGAGAAGGAAGGAGCCCGTGCCCACCTGTATGTTCACGTAGAACATGGCAACTTGATTGTCCGTCTGGACAAGGACGGACCGGTGAGAAGTCAGGTGGGAGAAAGCCTTGAGAGCCAGACGGATTGCTCTGAGCTCCAGGAAGTTGATCTGCTGCGCAGACTCCCACGAGGTCCAGAGACCTTGAGTACATGCCCCTTGGCAATGCGCTCCCCATCCCAGGAGAGAAGCATCGGTCGTCAGTACTTGAGCAGGCGGAGATTGAAAAGGCATTCCGAGTACCAGGTTCGGCTGATGAAGCCACCACTGCAGAGAAGAGGCCAGCGGGCCGGAGATCTGCACTAAGTCGGCGAGGTCGCCCGTGGCCTGTTGCCACTGCTTGCGAAGGCACCACTGAGCAGGCCGCATATTCAGGCGGGCGTTGGGGGTCACGTGGACGGTGGAAGCCATATGGCCGAGTAGTCTCAGAAAGCGCCTGGCCGAGACCAGGGACTGGCTGCGAAAACGGCTGGCTAGGTCCATGAGCCGCTGAGCCCTGTCGAGAGGCAGGAAAGCTCGCGCCTGAAGAGTGTGCAATCTTGCGCCGATTAACTCGAGATCTTGCGAGGGGAGCAAAGTGGACTTTGCGAAGTTTACGACAAAGCCCAAGTACTGGAGAAGAGTCACAGTGCGGTGCGTGGCTTTTGTGACTTCTGGAGAGGACGATGCTCTGATGAGCCAGTCGTCTAGGTAAGGAAAGACATAGAGGCCCTGAAGCCGGAGATAAGCCGCCACCACCGCGAGACATTTTGTGAAGACTCGTGGTGCGGAGGATAGGCCAAAGGGCAGTACTCTGTACTGGTAATGATTTCCTGCCACCACAAACCTTAGGTATTGGCGGTGGCTTGGGTGGATGAGGATGTGCGTGTAGGCATCCTTTAGATCCAAGGAGCATAGCCAATCTCCCTGCTGGAGGTAGGGCAGAAGGATTCCAAGGGTAAGCATCTTGAACTTCTCCCGCACGAGGAACTTGTTGAGGTTGCGCAAGTCCAGGATGGGTCTGAGGCCTCCTGTTTTTTGGTATTAGGAAATACCTGGAATAAAAGCCTTGACCTCTCAGGTGGTGGGGCACCGGTTCCACAGCCTGTTCCTGAAGAAGACTTGCTAACTCCTGAAGGAGTAAGTCCCTGTGCAGAGGGAGTCGTGGAGGCTCTCCCGGGAAATAGGAGGGAGGGACCTGGTGGAAGTGGAGAAGATAGCCTTCTCGCACAACATGAAGCACCCAGGCATCTGATGTGATGTTGGACCACCTGTGGGCAAAGTGGACCAGCCGGCCTCCTGTGCTGGGAGAAACCAGCTGAGGGGGAGAGGCTATGTCGATGAAGTCAAAAACCCCCCACCCTGCTGAGCAGGGGCCGGTAGTGCAGGCTTGGGGGCTTGCTGCCTACGGGACCCGTTACCCCGTCCCTTGGCCTGCTGACCCTGTTGGGGAGCTGAGGAGGTCTGATACTGAGGGTAGTGTTTATAGGCAGCCGCCTTCCTCGGGTAAAAGGACTTTTTTCCCGAGCCCTTCTTCTTTTGGGAAGGGGCAGAGGTCTTTCTAGAGAGCCTTGTTCTGGTGAGAGTTTCCGTCTCGATTTGCGCAGCCTTCTCAGCCATGGGCTTGCCAAATAGGTTCTCACCTCGGCAGGGGACATCGACCAACTTGTCCTGCACCCAGGGTTCAAGGTCAGACGACTGAAGCCAAGCCTGTCGGCGGGCACCGATGCCGGCTGCGGCCACTCGAGCAGATGCTTCAAAGCCATCATAGGCTGCTCGAGAAATGAATTTGGAGCATTCTCGAATTCCAGTGGACAAGGCTAGGAACCTCCGCAAAGGTTCCTCGGACAGCCCCGCAGAGAATCCGGCTATCTCCTTAGCCAGGTCTCTAAGGTACATGCCCATGTAGAGCTGGTAGGTCTGGACCCGACAAGCAAGCATAGAGCCTTGGAAACACTTCTTACCGAGGCCATCCAGGTTGCGGGCCTCCCTGCCGGGAGGCACCGAGGAGTGCATCTTCTGGCTCTTGAGCCTATGCATGGCCGATTCCACCACCATGGAATGGTGCGGTAGCTGTGCCTTCTGGAAGCCAGGGCTCTTGCGGACTCGATAGATGGAATCGACCCGCTTGCTTAATACCGGCGACGATGCCGGACTCTCCCACATGCGGAAGAGTAGTCGTTCCAGCATGGGAGGAACCGGTACAGTAAAGTGCTCCTTTGCTGGAGAGTCGTACTGGAGGGCGTTGAGCTCTTCGGCTCGAGGCTCCTCCTCGGGATCCGCAGGGAAGGCCAAAGCCTTGGCCATATCCCTGACGAAGTCCGAGAACCGGGCATCCTCTGGGGGGGACTGCTTCCGAGGTTCGGACTCAGGGGAGTCCGAGGGGACACACCGAGTCCGAAAGGAATCAGGTGACTCTTCCACTTCAGATTCCCAGGCCGACTCCGAGGAGAAATCGGTGGGGTCGGCTCGGGCGGGCGGAGGCGTCGGCCGCCCCGACGCCGAGGGAGTCGGCGTCGACGACCTCGGTCCCGAACGGGAGGCCGAGGATCGACTCGAGCCCGCATGGACTCGAGAATCGGCTCGGTCTCCGGGGTCGACTTAGACGTCGACGTCCCGGCGGCCAGGGCAGAGGCGCCAGCGAGACTAGCGATCAGTGCCCGCTGCTGGTCCATGAAGGCAGCCAGGCTGCTCTCCAAGGCCGTCAACCTGAGTCCGACCTCAGGTGACCCAGCAGCCCCCGACTCGGGCCCCTCGGAGGCGAGTCCAGGAGGACTACAGGACTTACCCGAGCAGGCAATTCCGATTCCAGACGAGGTCGCTTCGTGAGACGTTCCTGCTCCAAAGACCCGGGACGGCTATCGGGGCTATGCGACCCGGCCCTCGCGAAACCAGGAGCGTCCACCGACGCCGCCCTCGCTGGTTTCGCCTTCCGATGATGATCCCCGGAGGGAGAACCTCTGTCGGAGGAACTCCGGTGATGCTCAGAGCTGGAGCCTCTGGACGCCGAGGCCTCCGACGAGGTCCGGGTACGGGTGGGATCTGCGAAGATTCTTTCCCGCTGATGTCGCCGACTCCGCAAAGCTTTGGAGGACATTTTGCTGCAGGCCCCACAGATCAGTTCCTCGTGATCTGGGCCGAGGCAGCGGAGGCAATGATCGTGTGTGTCAGCGAGAGACATATTTCTGTCACAATGAACACACCTTTTGAAGCCACTGGCAGCCATCGGGGGAAAAAGGGCCCCTGCAAGGTCAAAGGACCGGGCTGCCAGCAAAAAAACCGAAAACGAAACTGACAAGAAAAAATCAGAAAAACCGAAAAATAAGAGAAGGACTCGCAACGGCGTTGCGAGTCCGGGCAGGAAAGAGACCGGCGTCGAACCGAAGAAAAAATAGAAAATAAATGAAGAAAATCAACTTTTTCTGCGGGGACTGGAAGACCATGTCTGTAGGGCTCCGCGGAAAAAAGAAGACTGGCTAAGATGGCACCCTTGGGCGGGAAGGGGACCGCGCATGCGCGCTGCAATTCCCAAAGGTTTTCTTTGAAAGCTGGGGAAAATTGCTCCGCGAGGGCTCCGTCGGCGCCGACGTCACCCATATGTGAGGACTGACTTCCTGCTTGGTCCTGGAGAAAAGGTATTATGCAGGGATATCTATTGATGTATAGGGAGTCTCCTTGTTACAGGTCACAACCTACCAGAGCCCACTGTGTTATATTTGTCCCTGGGTTGTTTGATTCTTTGTGGGAGCGGTGATGGATTTTGTTCAGTTTGTACCCTAGAAAAGGTGTGTTTAACGGCAGCTAATTCTTTCTTGATTAGAGTCTAGTCTTTATGCATAGCAGATAACTTGAAGCATATAGGGCAAGCTCTTAGGCTCCAAATGATTTTTCTTAGCATGAAAGCACCACAGTTATTGCATTGAATACAATGGTGTGTTTAATTGCAGCTAATTCCACTTTTATGTTAGTATACAAAAGAAATATACTTCCTGATCAAATCACCCCAACTGGGAAGGGTTAGAACCGAGCCACCTACCACAAACTCACCAGAAATAAAACATTAAGCAATAATGCATCCATACTGAAACCAGCAGTGCCCCACCCGACACAAACATGGACTCTGAACAGCTATAGACCACCTGGGCCATGCCGGAACCCATGTGACAAATGCACCATGCTGCCATGCAATAAAAACAGAATGCTGCTTTTGTAGCCTGCTCTGGAGTTACAGAGCGGTATATCAAGTCTTAACAAGCCATAAGGTAGGAATGTCCACTAAACAGAGGTTGCTACCAAAACTTTAGCAAAACACCAGCTAAGTAGAATGAGCCACTGAGACACCCCCTAGCAAGTCTTAGCCATCTAACAAGCTACAAAGCCTGCAAAGCACAAACCTCCTTTCTTTTTGTGGCATTTTTTTTCCTTCCTCCCGAGAGGAAAATAAACCAGCAGCTAGAGCCCCTGAGAAGCCCATGTGCCCCAGCCATGACCATCACAGGAACGCTGGCCTGTTTCCGAGAGTGCTCCTTTACAGGAAGTCAAGGCCCCCCTTTTTTTTTTTTTAACCAGAGCCAGTCTCGGAAAGGCTGTGGGCCTCTGCTGTACAGGATAAAGGTACTCCGTCAAGTCACACACTACTCAGAACTACATCAGCAGCAGAAGATTGTCGCCCTAGCACTCTTACATGATTCCATAGCAATACTGAGGCTTGTCACGCAAGAGCAAAAAATGGTGGCATTTCCCGCTCAAATGGCTCTCCTCACAACTGCAGTCTGCATCCCCCTGATACTGACCTCATGGCTACAGCCGCATACTCCTCCAACAGCTATGCTGCAGGAGCCACCTCCAACACCAGTCACAACCGCTGCCCCGCCACTCCAGTAACAGGTAATCCAGCCACGGAGGACGACCTTCACCAGCCATGGCCCAAAACAGGAAACAGGAGTATGTGCGTTGGTCACTCCATCTCCCATCATGCATGGTTACTCACTCAAACCAGCTTGTGGGGACGGCATCTGCTGCTTTTATTCCTTCACTGCAGCATAGGGTTTTTTTTCTGTCATGATGTAGACAATACTCCTTGGCAGCTAACCCTTCATCTTGCATTTTGCTAACAGATAAGAGAGGGGGGTTGGCACTGAACCTCAACACCTTATGACACAGAACCAGCCAGGAATCCTCCAGAGGAGAAGGGGTAGAGGGGGAGGGACCCAGCACCACCAGGTTCTGCAAACCATTGTTCCACTGCACTTTTTTTTTCATTAACACACCACTGAGGGGAGAGGTTGGATAGGTGGGGATGGGGTAGATGGGTGGGAGAGGGGTAGATGGGTGGGAGAGGGGGAGCGACCTGTACCACCAGGTCTTGCACCCTAGGGCATTATAAGAGGCTATCGCTCTCCTAAGCCCAGCATTCCAAGAATCCTCATCAAAAAAGTTCATCCAATTCAATCCAGACTGCACAGGTTTAGACAACCTCCATCTGCTGGAGACTGAGAAATACTGGTGAGAGCAGGGCTACACTGGATCCTTTACACCATGATATCATCAACCAATGATTCTCAGTCTCCATCTGCTAGTAGGCGGACAAAACCCACGCTTTTGGACTGGACTGGAGGCACAATGAGGAGTAAGATAACATCTTTTCCATGAAAGAGAAACAGCTAGGCTCTGGCCACTCTTTGCCATGGGTTCCTTCTCCAGCGTGGAAGCCTCTCGATCCAAGCTGCCCTGCCAGAAAGACCATGCATACTGGAGAAAAGAGAAGAATTCCAGTGAAAAGGTCCTGGGCCCAAAGATTCCCTGTCGTTTCTCAATTCTCTGTTGGAGGGGATTGGTCTTGCTACCATAGGTCAGGTATGGGGAAGAAGTGGAGGGGATCGACCCAAACTCTGAGAGGAAGAGTCCAAGGAGAGGGCATAATCTTTTTTGATGCTTACCCCTGCAACTATCCGCTCCGAGAGCATCTGCAGAGGGGTGCCTTGGCTGGTAGGCCCCAAGGGATGCATTCCCAGGGTTCTCTGGATCTTCTTTACAATGTCCAGAGGAAATCCACTGGGCTAATCTGGCGTTTGCCACAGGCCAGGCAGCGTTTCTTTGGGGATGACATGCAATTGGTCCAATGTACATGCTTCTTATATGGCATGCTAACAATCTTTGCAGCATGTCGTGCTGTGAGGGCTTGTGTGCATCAGTGATGCTGAGAGCTAAACTATCGGTAGTTTAACTACTGGCAGGGTCTCCCAAGATGGACAGGTCTCAGCTGAGATGCCAGACCAAGACAAACCACCCATCTGGGCAGCAGCAGAATGGGATAGTGTTGACGGCGGAGGATCACATTTCTGTGACAACGGCAACACCACCAAACTTAAACTGCGCGGAAGAAAGGCCCGGCAATCTACTTCTGTATCTTGCCATGAAAACCCAATGGATAGTTACAACAAAACAAATTGTGCTGTAGTGCTGGAAGATGAGACCCCCAGGTTGGAAGGCATTCAACTAGCTACTGGGGAAGAGCTGAAGACTTTTCAGAGTAAAGCCAGCATTTATGATGTGGTTGGATCAAAGCCCTCGGGACGTCTGACTGCTGATGTAGCTGCGCATGAAATGAGAGTCAGAAGCTGTAAAGATGTCTTACACATTGGAACATGGAACGTACGAAGCATGAACCAAGGGAAGTTGGAGGTGGTCAAGAATGAAATGGAACGTGTACAACTTGATCTGTTGGGTGTCAGCGAACTGAAATGGACTGGCATCGGGCACTTTGCATCAGATGATCACATGGTCTACTATGCTGGAAATGAAAGACAAAGAAGAAATGGTGTTGCATTTATAATAAAGAAGAAACTTGCAAGAACTGTAATGAAATACAATGCAGTCAGCGAACGCTTAATCTCTATTCGTCTACGAGGAATGCCTATCAACACAACTATAATTCAAGTATATGCCCCAACAGCTGCAGAAGAGAATGAAATTGAAGAGTTCTATGAACATGTACAAGCTGAAATTGACAGAACATGCAAACAGGATATCCTGATAGTCATGGGTGATTGGAACGCAAAGGTTGGCAACAAAGAAGAAGACAAAGTAGTTGGAAAATATGGACTTGGCAACAGAAATGAAGCTGGAGAAAGACTGATAGAATTCTGCAAGACCAACGATCTATTCATCTCGAACATCTTCTTCCAGCAACACAAGCGGAGACTGTACACATGGACTTCACCCAATGGATTGTATAAAAATCAAATTGACTACATCTGTGGAAGTCAACGATGGAAAAGCTCTATAACATCAACAAAGACAAAACCTGGAGCTGACTGTAGTACAGATCATCAACTACTAGTATGCAAACTCAAGCTAAAGCTGAAAAAGAGCAAACCACTCATGAATGCAGCAAAATATGACCTTGAGAATATACCACTGGAATTTAAAGACTGCCTGCAAAATCGATTTGCTGCTTTAGATACAAATGATAGAGTTCCAGAAGAGTTATGGAACGACATCAAGAAGGTTGTGTTGGAAGAAAGCGAGAAGTCTCTACAAAAGGTAAAAAAGAAAAAATGGCCAAAATGGATGACGGAAGAAACTCTGAAAATTGCCAAGAAACGCAGAGAAGCTAAAGCCAGAGGAGAAAGAAAGACAATCACAGAACTCAACAGAGATTTCCAACGTGCAGAAAGACAGGACAAGGAAAAGTACTACAATGATGCGTGCAAGGAAATAGAAGCAGAAACTATTAGAGGAAGAACAAGATCAGCTTTCCTAAAGCTACGAGAGTTAAAGAAAAAGTTCCAGCCTCGAATTGGAATGTTACAAGATGCTCAGGGTTCTATGATGAATGATGCTGAGAAGATCAAGAAAAGATGGAAGGAATATACAGAGTTTTTATATGATAAAGATCAAGAAGACCAACAGCCGTTTCAACCTGTACCTTATGATCTGGAACCATTGGTGATGAAAGAAGAAGTTGAAGCAGCATTGAAAGCCTTATCAAAGAACAAAGCACCAGGCATTGATAGCATTCCCATAGAAGTATTACAGCAATCTGATGCAGCTGTTACCATACTTACAAGGCTCTGCCAAGAAATATGGAAGAGAGCATCATAGCCAACTGACTGGAAAAGATCTGTGTTTATACCAGTACTTAAGACAGGTGATCCAACTGACTGTGAAAATTATCGCACAATCGCTCTGATCCCACATGCCAGCAAAATTCTACTGAAGATTATTCAAAAGAGACTACAATCATACCTGGAACGAGAACTACCTGAAGTGCAAGCAGGGTTCAGAAAAGGGCGAGGAACGAGAGACATCATTGCGGATGTGAGATGGATCCTTGAAAAGACTAAAGAATACCAAAAAGATATCTATTTGTGCTTTATCGACTATAGCAAAGCTTTTGACTGTGTAAACCATGAGAAACTCTGGGCCACATTAAGAAGCATGGGTATACCAGAACACTTGATCGTTCTCTTGCACAATCTGTACATTGATCAAGAAGCAACAGTTCGAACAGAACAAGGAGAAACAGAATGGTTTAAAATAAGCAAAGGTGTAAGACAAGGCTGCATACTTTCCCCCTACCTGTTTAATTTATATGCAGAACAAATCATCAGAGAAGCAGGATTGTATGAAGACAACAGAGGTGTGAAGATTGGTGGAAGACTCATCAACAACCTTCGCTATGCTGATGATACCACATTACTGGCGGAAAGTGAAGATGATCTGAAACATTTGCTTCTCACAATCAAAGAACATAGTCTCAAAATGGGCCTGCACCTTAATGTAAAGAAGACAAAGATCATGACAACTGGCATAATCAACAGGTTCATCGTCGAAGGAAAAGAAATTGAAATCGTGAATAACTTTAACCTACTTGGATCAACTATCAATAAAGAAGCAACAAGCAGTCAAGAAATCAGACGACGCATTGCTCTTGGCAGAATGGCTATGAAAGACCTACATAAGATTCTCAAGAGCAGAGATGTCTCTCTCCATACAAAGATTCAACTTGTTCAAGCCATGGTATTTTCAATAACATCATATGGATGTGAAAGCTGGACAGTGAAAAAGATAGACAGGAAGAAAATTGATGCCTTTGAATTATGGTGCTGGCGGCGAATACTGTGTATACCATGGACTGCCCGAAGAACAAACCAGTCTGTACTAGAGGAGATCAAACCTAAGCTTTCTTTAGAAGCTCAGATGACAAGACTTCGACTTTCATACTTTGGACACATCATGCGGAGAGAGAGATCATTAGAGAAAGACATCATGCTTGGCAAGATAGAAGGTCAACGCAAAAGAGGAAGGCCAGCAATGAGATGGATCGATACAATAACAGCAGCTACGGGTACCAGTCTGTCAACAATGAGCCGCCTGACTGAAGATCGAACACAATTTAGGATAGCTATCCAGAGGGTCGCCATGAGTCGACTCCGACTCGACGGCACTTAACAACAACAATCTTTAGTTGTGAGCACAGTCCAAGCACACCAAATGTACCAGGCACATGCAACTCCCGTGCAGAGAGGCTGAGCATAGCTCAGGTGCGCACTGTGGCCATGCACAGACTCCAAGCACAGGAGAGATGCGCAAAGCCCTTTTGTGGCAGAACCAATGCACAGCATACATTTAACTAATGTGTGTAGCAAACACAGGCACAAGATGGCACAGACTCGGCACATGAGCGGCCGCAGCTCAGTTCAAAGGCCGGTACAGAGACAGCCACTGGAACAGACGACTGGATTATGCAATGGATGAGGTCAAGCAGTGGATGCATGAGTGTAGGCCCTAGAGGAAAGCAATGCAGTACTCATTCCCCTGGGGAGCCAAGCAAGGCCAGGTTGTGCTGGGCTCCAGACCAGTGTTCTGCTACCTGGGCTTCCAGGCACATACCTTCCTCAAGCTTCTAGCCAAACCATCCTGTTGGAGCTGGGGTAGAAGGGAGCAGCTGGCAACTAGGCTGTGCAAAGAGAAGGAAGGGTCTTGATCCAATAGGAATCCTGGTGGCTCAAAATGGGCTATAACAATGAAGGGGAGCTGAGTATTTTCCCCCTCATGCAAGAAACTCCAGGAGGGTACAAGTCAGATATGCCCTAGAAGTATCTGCCATCGAGTTCCACATAGAAAGGCACTTCTCAGGACATCTACTGAGAAGCTAAAACTATTTTCAACAAAGCTGCATTACACCTGCATCCATCATCTGCTGAAGTCAAAGAAATACTGAAGTATGCCCCTAGCTGCATCAGCAATAGTAGCAGTAATGATGTCACAGGAAATACTAGTGCTTTCTCTTTATCCACATCTGCTGGTAAAGGAACACAACCCACTTGTCTGGACTGGTCTAGCAGGACAAACTGGAAAGCGCAGTTACTCACCTTTAATTGTAATCTCCAGGAACAGCAGGAATCAGTCTTCACATATGAGTGACGACCCTGACAGAGCCCTCACGGGAACACTCCCCAGCATCCAATAGGAAGCGTTTGGGAGCATCCCTCTTCAAATGTGTGGATGCCTTCCCATCTTCCCAGCGATTCTCCTCAGTGAGGTTCATAGCTGTGAAAACGGAAAAAGCCCTACAGCTCCTTGGGGAGTAGGGAGGGTTGTGAAGACTGATTCCTGCTGTTCCCAGAGATCACCTGTTACAGGTGACTAACTACGCTATCTCCAGGAATAAGCAGGAATGCAGTCATCACATATGGGACTCCCTAGCTCCAGGCTACCAGAAAACGACAAGGAGCATGGCCCATTATAAATGGGGAAAAAACATTGAAGAACATGGAGAGTCCAGGGGATCTAGGAGACTCTGCATCCCCAGCACACCCCCATTGAGCCAAAAAGGGAGGTAGTCTGGAAAGACAGAAGGTTGGAGGGAAGGAGGTGTAGTTAAGTCCCAAAGAGGTGCCAGAGTATGGCTTGGCCAAAGTCACTGTCCTTACGAGAGTCCTTGTCCAGAGAGTAAAGGGCTGCAAAAGGATGAATGGAGGACCATGTGGCAGCACGGCAGATCTCTGCTATGGAGAGAGCGCGTAAGTGGGCCACAGATGTGGCCATGGCTTGGACATTGTAAGTCATTACATGACGCTCTAATGTCAGACCTGCCTGAGCATATGCAAAGGATATGCAGTCTGCTATCCAAAGATAAAGAGTGTGTTTAGTCACAGAAAGATCAAGGTGACTAGGGTCAAAAGAAATAATAATTGTGTGGATTTTCGGTGTACCTTGGTTCTGTAAAGGTAATAGACCAACACTCGTTGGCAGTCGAGGGTATGAAGCACCACTTCAGCCCTAGATGCATGTGGCTTGGGAAAAAGGTCGGAAGAATTTCCAAATACAACCTTTGGAAAGAAATGTGGATGCGTTTTCAGGACCACCCTGTCACGATGAAAACATGTATTGAGTGCATGTGCAATTAAAGCCTGCAGTTCGCTGACTCAGCGAGTGCAACTAAGAAGGAAACCTTCCAAGTTAGAAACTTGAGAAGGTAGTGTCTAGAGGGACGTTTAGAGGGAAGTTGTGAGACCACATTGCAAGGTGAAGAATGGGAAGACCTTAAGAATGGGAGGGTCTATTCCTCTTTTCATAGATCTGATTGTTTGACCTCTTTTGTAGTATATATTTTAATTTGTCCGTGTCATTTAACATATGTTGGAAAAACTACTCGCCCAATCAGAAAAAGGCTGCTGGAACATCGTTCTCGCATAAATTCAAGAGTATCATCGGCTCCATTGGTCCCGCATTGTCAGGCAAGGGGCCACAAATTTGACGATTTAAACTGGCGGATCCTGGATGTTATACCTCCATCACGTATGGGGGGAGATCGCAAGGCACAATTACATCTGAAGGAACAACAGCGGATTTTCCATTTATGTTCGATGGCCCCTGAGGGCATGAATATGGAGATTGACTGGTGGAGCTTACGTCTTTGATTGGTGGATACCCAATAGGTGTGTGAGGAAATTGACCCTCTCTGATGTCTCTCTCAGCTGTGATTTAATTGGAACTAGATTGGGTTAAGGTTCATTCGCCTGATGAAGAGCTGGGAAGCTACACGGCTTGAAACACTGATTGGTGTAAATCACATAATTAAGTTTATGGGAATTTTTTGAGATGTAGGTAGGTGCTTTAGTTCCAGTAATCCTGGGCTTGTAATGGAAATCAAAGTATTGTTTTGGATATATTAGGTTTGATTTTTGGGGGGTGTATTTTTTAGTACTCATAGAGGGAAGTTTAAGCAATTGAGCAAGAACTACATTGAGGCCCCAGGTGACGGGGGGGGGGGGGGTGGGGAGGGTCCCGAATCAGTGGCTTAGTCAACTTAATCAAGAGGAGACCACATATGAAGCGGGCAACCAATGGATGGGTGGAAACAGGTTTTCCATCAGTCCCCCTATAAGAAGCAGAAATGGCACTAAGGTGGACATGAATGGAATTAGTTTTGAGACCCATAGATGAGAGGTAGAGGAGGTACAGCAAGAGAGACTTCACCAGACAATTCAATGGGTTAAGAGTGTGCTGAGCACACCACACTGCATATTAGTGCCATTTAAAGTATACGTGCATCACATGGAGTCCTTCCGGGACACCAGAAGAATGTCCATTATGGCATCCAGTAAATTGAGGTCTGAAAGGACTGCACTTTCAGGGGTCAAGCCATGAGGCGGAGAGCACGAATACTGGGATGGAGCAATGCCCTCTGATCTTATGAGATCAGGACTGGTACGAATCCCCAGACGAAGAGGCTGAGCTAGATGAAGCAGCAGGAGAAACCACGGTTGTCGGGGCTAGAATGAAGCTACCAGGATTATGGTGCCTCTGTTGGCCTGCAACTTGAATAGCATCTTGGCTATTAGCAGAATGGGCAGGTAGGCGTATAACAGACCCATTCCCCAGTGAAGGAAGAAAGCATTCAGGGCTTGACATGTAGACAAAACAAGGGACCTGTGTGTTGAGTCGAGTGGCAAACAGGTTGATGTGCGAGATTCCCCAGAGCAGGAAGATGGGAGCAATTGCTCTCTGATGAGTCCACTCATGAGGCCAGAGGACCAGACCGAGACTGTCCATGAGAACATTCTCTCAGCAGGTTAACAACTCAGAGAAGCATTCAATGAGCCAGAGCAAAGGTTCACAGGCAGATTGCTTCCTTGCAGAGGAGGGGGAATCCATGCCCCTCTGTTGATGTAAAACATGGCAACTTGTCTGTCCATCTGAAGCAAGACTGATTGATGTGATAACTGCTGCCGAAAGACCCGAAGGACATTGTTTATCGCCCTCAACCCCAGAAGTTGATTTGATAGGAGGCGTCCTATTGAGACTACAGACCCTGCATGATCAGGTCCTCCAGATGGGTTTCCCACCCTTGTTTGGATGCATCGATAGTGAGATGGTGGCATCTGAAAAGGCAACCCTACGAGAAGGTTCTGGGAAGAAAGCCACCCGTTGCCTGTTTCCATTGGAAGGAGAGGGTCCACTGTGCTTGGCACATGTGGAGATGAGCGTAGGTGACTACGTGGATCGTGGAGGCCATGTGACCGAGGAGACAAAGCATGCCTCGCGCCATGGTGTGATGGCTGCACTGAATGATGCCTGCCAACTCTGTGAGGTGTTTGAGACGCCCCTGGGGCAGGAAAGCTAGAGCCTGAGTCATTTCGAGAAGGGTACTTATGAATTCCAGTTTCTGAGTGGGAGAAAGGTGCGACTTTGGAAAGTTTATGATAAAGTAGAGATGTTCGAGCACTGTGATCGTGCGTTAAACAGACAGATGCATCATCTGTGGCGAGTCGCCCCTGACAAGCTAGTTGTCTAAGTAAGGGAAGACAAAGATGTCTAGGTGTGGAGGTAGGCTGCGACTACCACTAGATATTTCATGAAAACTCTTGGGGCGGATGCCAGCCTGAAGGGCAGGACTTGTTAATGGTAATGTCTGCTGTCAAACATGAAGCAAAGGTACTGCCTGTGAGATGGGTGGATGAGGATGTGCATATACACATCCTCCAGAGCCAAACATTCTTCTGAGGGTAGGGCTGTAGGGCTCCAAGAGAAACAAACTTTTCTTGAACTAGGAATTTGTTGAGATCTAGAATGGGCTGGAACCCTCCTGACTTCTGGGGAATGAGGAAGTACCAGGAGTAAAATCCTAACCTTTCTTGTGTGCAGGGAACAAATTCTATTGCACCCTCTCTTAGAAGGGTGGTGACTTCCTGTCACAACAGATCCCAAAAGAGAGATTCTAGAGGATACTCCCCTGGGAAGAAGGGAGAATGTAACTGGGTGAAGTGTAGCAGGTAGCCCTTGAGGACAGCCTGTAGAGCTCAGGGTTCTGATGTTATGAGGGACCATCTGTGGGCAAAATGGACCAGCCTGCCAACAATGTCAGAAGGCTGGGGGTCCTTCAGGGGAAGGGTGGCAATGTTCTCTAGGGAGCAGTCAAAAGCTAGCCCCAGCTTCTGCTGACCTTGGTGAGCATGGTAGGATGTGTAAACCGGATAAGAGGGGTAATACTACTTCTTCTTAGGACAGAAGTGTTTCTTTACAGAGACCTTCTTCCCAGAAGGATCTGCTATTTTATGGGAGAGATGCTTCATCTGTCTCAATTTCACCAGTTTTCTCTCTCCAGCCCTTATTAAAGAGGTTTTCACCTCTACAAAGAATGTTTGCTAGCTTTCTTAGACCCACTGTTCCAGGTCCAAAGACTTCAGCCAAACCAGTCTTCTGGCTCCAATGCCCACTGCTGCAGCTCTGCTGGTAGACTCAAGAGTCAAAAGCTGCTCTAGTGATGAATTTAGAACAGTCTTGACCATGCTTAACTAAGGCTCGGTAGGGCTCTTGTTTCTTTGAAGGGATCAGATCAGAGAATCATCAAGATCCTTTACAATGTCTCTGACGAACATGCCCATATAAAGCATATAGGAATTAATACAGGAAACCAACATCAATTCCTGGAAGCATTAGCGGCCAAAGGCATCGAGGGCACACAATTCGTTCCCAGGAGGAACCGAAGAGTGGTTCTTAGTACTCTCGAGCTGGTGCAAGGACAACTCGACCACCATAGAATGGTGAGGGAGTTGAGGTTTTTGAAAGCCTGGGGAATCAGGAACCCTGTACAAGGTGTCCAGTCTCTTACTGACCAAGGGAACCAAGACAGGGGTTTCCCGCATCCGAAGCATGAGGTCCTGTAAAATACGATGGATCATTAGAGTGTCAGCATTCTTAGGAATCGAGGGATACTGTAGTATCTCTAGTTCCTCGGCTCACGGTTCCTTCTCGGTGCCAACGGAGACCGAAAGAGTCTTGGCCATGTTGTGAATAATCCTGGAAAGACGTCCTCCAGCAGGGACAGACGATGCTCATAAGTCAGTGAAGGGTCTGATGGCACATCACTGTGCTTTTGTGAAACCAGGGGCTCCGCCTCAGATTCCTAGGCATCGGAATCAGAAAGGAAGTCAAAATAACGACAGTCACTGTCCCACCTCCACTGCCGATCCAATGTCGGACGATATTGATGCCAATGTCAAGAGGCATCAGAACCACAGAAACTCTATGCCTGTTCCTCCTGCAGCCGATGGGATTCAGTTGGTTCCAGGCTCAGTATGGATCCTGAAGGTTCCGATGACAGCGGTTCCAGGCTTGGCATCAAGACCTGGGGTGCCAAGGGCTTTGAAATGCCTGATTCCAGGCCCAGTATTGGGACCTATGCTCCCGAGGGCCTTGCCACCGGCATGGATGCCACCAGGAGCGCAGCCAAATTCCTCTTGAGAGTCAGCATGCGCCGCTCGAGAGTGATGGAAGAAGTCTGAGTGGAATCCAGACCACCATCCCAAACAACGGAACTAGAGGCTCTCCCGAGGTAGCACTCTGGAGCCCATCCTTTGCTTTGGAGGTGGATTCCTCCTGCTGGGGCTGTTTAGCTGGCCATTCTTGGTTCTCAGGATCAGAATCTCGCTAAGGGGATCTCCGGTGTCAATGACCGAGAAAACTGATCCCAGAAATTTACATCGATCCTCGACATCAAAGGCTGAGATGCCAATTTGGCTTCAGTGGCTATTTCTTACCACGGCCTTTTGATTCCAAGGGAGCGCGGGAACCACACAAAGAACAGGAGCCTTGAGAAGGTGTTGACGTCGAGGATGAGTGTGCTGAGGCTGCCAAGGTCAGATCCAAAAATACTCTCACATTGCTTTTCCCGTTTTTTTAACCCTTTCTTTGTCATTTACTGACACAAAGTACAAGAGTCCGGGTTATGGTCAGGCCCCAAGCACTGTAAGCACCAATTGTGCTTGTCGATTGCTGAAATAGTGCAGTTACACTTAGTACACTTTTTAAAACCACTGGCTGGCTTCTCCATATCAGGAAACAAAGCCTTTGCCAAATCAAAAAATGGTGGCCTGGACCAACAAAAAAACCTGCAGGAACCGTGAGGTAAGAAGAGAGAAAAAAAAAGTAAGGAAAGTGCCGAGAAAAGGCATCAGCGTCAATAAGTGATGATATCAAAGTACACAGGAAGGCAAAAAGAAAAGATAAGCAGCCCAAATGGCATGGTAGAAAAGGTTTTAACTGCGGTAACAGGGCAAGCGTCCATAGGGCTCCGCGGAAAAACTAAGACTGAGGAGAATCAATGGGAAGATGGGAGGCATCCGTGCATGTGCAGAGGAATGCTCCCAAATGCTTCCTATTGGATGCTGGGGAGTGTTCCTGCGTGGGCTCCATCAAGGGATGTCACCCATATGTGAAGACTGCACTCCTGCTTGTTCCTGGAAATTATAAAATTCATAGCCAGACCAGATTAGATGTAAATATGACAATAGGGCTCTGTGCTTTGTTTGAACATGACATGCTAAATTTCACACACAATCCACAACATGCTTACTTCTTTTGAGGTAATGCAATGCAATGCAATGCAATGCCTTCAAGTCAATGCTGACTCTTAGCGACCCAGCAGCATCTAGGTCTTCTTGGCAGTATGACCAGAAGTAAATTGCCAAGCCTTTCGTCTGAGGCAATGGAGGGTTACGTGACCTGCCCAAGGCCACAAGGAGTGCTAGTGGGAAACAAACCCTAGTTTCTTGGTTACCAAGTCAGTGCTCTAACCATTAGGCTACTCTTCCACACCTCTTAAGGTAAGCACTCTTATTTATATTATCAAGATGCATTTTGACTCATTCATGGATTGCACCATATTCTCAGTTTGCCCCAATGCTTACTCTGCCTTCAAGAACTTGCAAGGCTAAGAGCATCTAGTACAATCCATCACGGCATGAATAGCTAATTTAAAAAACATCATCCCTGTTTGGCATAAGATAGTCCCTCACATCATTTTAACCAAGGCATCACCCAGTTTCTTATATTCTTAAATCAAACCCCATTAACTTTGGGGTTAAAGACTCAATGTACTAGAATCGGATAGAATTCTAATTTTATAATTTCCAGTCTCCACCTGCTTGCTATAATGCTTACAACCTATGGTTTAGAGGCATATTTTAAAGAAGAATGCCAGAAAACTGTGGCTCAGTCTAAAATTCAGAAGACTCTTTAGAGATACATACCCATGCCCAAAGGGGGAAATGAAATAGAAGCAGCAGTGTACTCTGTTATCAATGATATGCCGCCTATTCAGCCCACTCTCATCTTGCAGATATCGTTCAAACTGGTCATCAATATAGGAGATGATGGTATTAAAACTATAAAGAGGGTAAAGAAATCAAACAAACACTTTCATTTTAAATTTATTTAAAGCAATAAAATTAAGCAGAAGAAAAAATGATTTGTACAAAGCAATTAAGGACTGTCAGGTCTGCGCTCTGCATGTTAGAATTATATCCATATTGTAAACATGAAATGCTGTGGTGTTCTATTTTTATAGATTTTTTTGGCTAAAAAATGGTTCAAATCGATAAAGAAATGTAAAAAAATACCCTAAGAATTGTTGTTCCTGTTTTTAACTATCCTTTTATGTCATCTCAGAAGTTTTCTGATAAATAATTTGTCTCCATCATCAAACCTGGAAAAGGGTTTTCATGATCAGAAGAAATTGGTGAGAATACACAAGCACACACAGGGAAAGAAGCAACAGGATTTGCAAAACAAGAGAAGAAAACTCTTCAAAGATTTATATTAGCAAACAAGGCAAAACAAGTGGCAAATACACAAATACAGTGATAAATACAAAGTTATACTTTAGGAACCTTTTGTTGACTAAGATTGGACACATGAATGATTAAGGAGAGATAAACAAACTGAAGGATGACAGACTGATAGTTGCAGTCCAGGACAGAGATTATGGATGAGATGGTTTAAAGTGTGCATAGAAAAAACTTGCAAAACAGCCATATGTTGATTCTGTAAGAAAGGGATGGAAACAGTAACTCACCTCATAGCCAGCTAAACTCTGATAGCAAAAAATTCCTATACAGAAAGGCACAATGATACAGCACTGACAACTCTACAAACATTACAGCATCATTGTATAGGAAAAGCACTGGGATCATGAGTCTAAGAGAATTATGGAGAACAAAGATGATACTCCCATTCCCAACTGATAAAAAGCTGGATGCAAGGAAGCCAAACAGTGGCAAAAGAGAACACCACCAGAATGGCATAGAGTGTCCGTTCCAAGCAACTATTCTGTGAATACTGTTGAGAGGAAGAAGATAGTCAAGTACCAAAAAATGCAGTCAGAGACCAAGAAAACGTGGCAGAAAGATACCGAGATATTTACCATCATGTTGGATTCTACAAGCTTAACTAAGAGGAATTTCCAAGCACACCTTGATAAATTAACCATACATGTTACATTTTATGAACTCCAGAAGAAGTTGCTCTTTGGCACGATGCAAGTACTATGCTGAGCACTGGCAGTAAATTTGAGAGACCGAGTTCATACTCCGTATACCCTGACTTAGGAGTGAGGTTAATTAATATTATGGAGGAGTCACATGATGTGGTGAGAGCAGATGGACATGAGTTATTGGCTCTCCCCGCTCTAATTGTCCCTATTTGAGCAAAAATCTTATCCCAAATGGCTGGTTCTTTGGGTGATCACTGCCCGTTTATTGCTGTGTCAAAAGACTAGAGCTCACAGCAATTTTGGTATAAAAAAGCAAGTAAAGAGAAAGAAAAGCTGTGGCCGCAGGACCCCAAGAAGGTGGATAATGTAGGCTCAGACCCAGGATCCCCGGCATGAAATGTACTGGCAGAAGAAATTACAGATGCTTTTGGTGCAGGCTCTCTCAGGCAAATCTGATGCGGTCTTTGCCAAGCTGGATTCAACAGCTACGATGATGGAGGGGCTCGGTTGGAGGGTGACAGAAGCAGAACGCTAGATTTCTGACACTGAAGACTCAGTGCTGGAGGTAGCCAGTAAATTGAAGCAGCTGAAAGAGCAGATTGCACAACAGGTGGAAAAACAAGACTAGCTCGAGAACCAGAGTAGCAATAATAATCTGCGATTTGTAGGGATCCCTGAATCGATCAAGGATGTGGAACTGAGGGGGTTTCTAGAAACCTGGCTGCTTTACAACCTCATTCTGAAGGAGAACTGTGAGCCCCTAATTCTTGAGTGTGCACATAGGATTGGGCCACAGCGCGTGACGGAGGCCTGACCTCGGGTGGTGATTATCCAATTTTTTTTAACTATGCGCAGAAAGACAAAGTGCTGCAGGCTGATATAATAAAGGGCCCATTAGTGCTTGAGAATAATCATGTTCTGCTGTTCCAGGATTATTCAGCTCAGTTGACTAGTCAGTGTTGAGGGTTTTCCATGCTGTTTGCTGCAAAAATTAGATTCACGCCAAAACCCTGTTTAGCTCTGCATGGTCAAGGCATTTGAGGATGTGGACTTGGCAGCCAAATATGTCAACAGGATACCATCATGGTATGAGCAAAATTAACCAATTTGGAGAAATTGCCCTCAGAACTTAGTGTAAAGTTCTCAGCATATGAAGCCCTATCCAAATGCAGTGGTCACCTCAGTTGCTCAGTTAGTTCCAAAGCTCAAGACCGCAGGCAACTCTTGGGAATATGGGAGAGTTTGTGTGTCCGATCAATCCTAATAAGTATGGTAAAAACCTGTTTATAGGTGAGCAACAGTACTTTTTCTGCTGACCAGCGGGACTTAGTCATGTACATAAGTGGGTAACTTCAAAGCTTAGGGCTGTTCGCTTCTTTGTGCATTACCCATCTTAGAAGTAGCTCACATCTTCAGAATGTGAGTTGCTAGATCACACAAACAGATTGGCCAGCACAGCTTGACCCAAGACATTGTGCTTTAATGAAGGCTGGTCCAGGCCATAGTGTTAAGTAAAGCAATATCGTGAGGACCCTATCACTGCTTTGTAGATGGTATCTAGCAAGGCAATCTTTAGGAGAGCCACCGTCACTGCAGTGACTCTAATTTGGTGATTTTTTAAGATTAATGGAGTACCCACTTTTGCATAACAGAACTGGAGGTGGAATGCCAGCCAATTTGCTAGCATTCTTTTTGCAAAGGTATACCAGTTCTGTTGGGATAAAAAGAGACACAAAGTTACATAGACTTTATTAGATTCCTTTTTTTGAGGTAGTACACAAGAGCCCTCCAACAGTCCAGGTACAGAGAGCCTTTTCGCATTGGATTTTTATGAGGTTTTGGACAAAGGTAGGAAGCACCATTTCTTCACTAATGTGGAAAAATGTCACAAGCTTAACTAAAAATTGATTGGAAGAGCCTGAAAAACCACACTGTTATGATGAAATTGCATATGAGGCTCATAGATTATTAGGCCTGTAGCTTACTTACTCTTCCTAGCAGAGGTAACTGTTACTAGGAAGAGTAGTTTCCATGTAAGGAACTTAAGAGAAGCAGACTCTACAGATTCATAAGACGGCTTCCTAAAGGAAGACAAAAACTAGATTAAAGTCCCATAGAACAGAGGTCTTTTGCAGTGGTGGTTTGACAAGAAAGCATAGTTACTCACCTGTAACAGGTGATCTCCGGGAACAGCAGGAATTTAGTCTTCACATATGGGGTACCGTCGGTACCGACGGAGCCTGCACGGGAACGCTCCCCAGCATCCAATTAGAAAGCTTTAGGGAGCATCCCACAGCGCCTGCGTGCTGCCTTCCCACCTTTCCCAACTGCCTCTCTCCAGTTGAGTTTTAAAGCTGAGACAAAGAGAGAGAGAGGGAAAGAAAAGAAAAAGAGAGATACAACTCCTAGGGGAGGTGGATGGGTTGTGAAGACTAAATTCCTGCTGTTCCCGGAGATCACCTGTTACAGGTGAGTAACTATGCTATCTCCAGGAACAAGCAGGAATGTAGTCTTCACATATGGGGACTCCCTAGCTACAGATGCCAGGCAGAGACCCCAGAAGTTGTGTGCCCCTGTGAAAGGGCTCCACTTCCCCCCATGGATTTCTAGCATCCTACCGGGAATGGTAGGTAGGAGTTGGTTAAGTATGGAACAGAGGTTGTAGAACAGCCTGACCAAACAAGGCATCCCGGCGGGAGTCCTTGTCTAAGCAGTAATGGGCTGTGAAGGTATGAACCGAGGCCCAAGTAGCTGCTCGACAGATGTCATTGATAGACACAGAGTGTAAATGAGCCATTGAGGCTGCCATGGCTCTCACATTGTGAGCTGTGACATGGCATTCCAGAGAAAGGTTCTTACTCTGATAGGTAAAAGAAATACACTGTGCAATCCAATTGGACAATGTTCTCTTGGAGACTGGAAGTCCCAAATGAGAAGGATCAAAAGCAACAAAGAGTTGAGAGGACTTTCTATGTTGTTGTGTCCTTTGTAAGTAAAAAGCAAGTGCTCCTCTACAGTCCAAAGTATGAAGATTCCTTTCTGCATTTGAAGCATGAGGCCTTGGAAAGAATACAGGCAGATAAACTGCTTGGTTTAAGTGAAAATGTGAGACCACCTTTGGCATAAAGTGTGGATGAGTCCTAAGGACTACCTTATCATGATGGAACCTCGTATAAGGAGGATCAGCCACTAATGCTTGCAACTCACTAATGCGACGTGCTGATGTGATTGCAA